>OW240914.1:346316021-346564751 GCA_933207985.1 Pelobates cultripes | reverse complement strand
TTCGCCGGTTCGCGAACATTTGCGGAAGTTCGCGTTCGCCGTTCGCGAACCGAAAATTTCGGGTTCGCGACATCACTAGTAGGAACTCATCTATTGAGGCTTGCCTTGACGTGGCAGGTGTGCTTATATATTCAAATGGCCATTGGAATAAAACTAAAGAGCCTCCATTTTGTTTAAATGTACATGTGGATTTAGGTCAGAGTGCAGGTAACGTTCTCTTTGTTTTTACTATGTATTTTAAGCTGTTGGATACTAAGCTACTGCTGCTGTAAGGTTTTATGGTGTTTTGGAAAGTTACAGGGTCAATATAGGGCTTGCCCATTCAGTTTTCCAGATTGGTTTGCTGGGTCTGTGTTGCCTTTTAAGACCATGTATATATTTGACCACTGTTGTACTGGCAAGTTATGTTAGATCCTGAGGAAAGTCCACAAGGAGGACTGAAACGTCGATCTAATTTTAAAAGAATCCAATAAAGAATTGAAGTGTTATTACAGACCGTGAGTGCAGCTAATATCTGTTGCTATTTGAATACTCTTGAGCCCTGGCTGGCACCCGGCAATTTATAATATTTTCAGCTTGTGTGCAGGGATGAAAATTGCTTCTTCATATATATATATATAGTTACATAGTTACATAGCTGAAAAGAGACTTGCGTCCATCAAGTTCAGCCTTCCTCACATTTGTTTTTTGCTGTTGATCTCTATCTCAAAAAAACACTTATAATGCAATCATAAATATGTATATTATATTATGATATATATTGATATTGTAATATATTGATTTGTGTATATATATATTTTAGGTGTCAGGGGGACTGCCTGACAGCTCAGACAGTCCCCCTGCAGGCAGCTCCATAGACTTCTATTGCAGCCATGTGATCTGCTGCAGGGGGACTGCTGGGGTCTCCGGCAGTCCCCCTGGACCGGGATCACTATGGATCACTGGTCCAGGTGAGTACAGGGGTCTAGGACTGCGGGAAGATGACTGGGCGTACTATGTCGCCCTCCGGCATTTAGAGCCACACTTTCAAGGATGGCATAGTATGCCCGCTGTCCTTAATGTTAATGTGATAGTTGCTTGTTAGATTCATTTCTGTTTATTTTTCTTGGTATTACTTGCATACAAAGTTGCAATTCTCAGAATATTTTTTTAAGTCAAAATTGTCTTAGTTCAAAAAAGTACAATTAAATCGATGTTCCACGTTTTGTTGCGTACTAGAGCAGCAGAAAAGGTTTAGCGAAAGCCAGTTTGACTTCATTATACCTTAACATATCTATAATGCCTGAGGGAGAAACAATACAGAGATTATTAGCAGGTTAACAACATTATAATTTAAAATAAATTGAACTATTTTAATTTATTTAAATGAGCATATATAACTCTTCATTTTCATTTGTATGAGCTAACCTCTTACATATCTGTTTTAAATTTCTCCAAATAGCATTGATGTCTCGGTATTGGAAAACTTAAAACTAATTATTACTAAAATTGACTTTTATTTTCAGTTGAATGGGTAAGAACCTACAGTATCATGGCATTATCATGACAGCAACTTGTGCAATTTCACTCAAGCTGTGATAACTAATTTATTATACTTGTCATATATTAGCAGAAGGATTTTGCATTGTAAACAAAAATGCTGTTTCCATGACAATCCACTCGTGCTCCAAAGACAAACAAGTTTTTATTTTACACTATTATTGGTAAATGGAACAAACTGGTGTGATAACAAGTAAGAGACAAGGAGAGAAATTACTCCTCTTCACCTTAGATAATCAGCTATCATCTAAAGCACTTATCTTGATTAAAGCTGCCATTTACGTGTAATAATAATACTGTTTCTAAAGTGCTGATTTGAAGGCAATAAAGCTATATGTGTGATAGTATTGCACTACCTAAAAGAGAATAGTGATGTTTTATCTTCACTGCACATAATGTTATAAAAACAAACAATACAGTTCAGTAGTTTAGTAGATTATATGAGTAAAACAGAAACAACATTTAGAAAAATATATACGATCATATCTTTAAATTAAATTCCCATTACTTTATGTAATTCAGGATATAGATAAAGAACTTACTAAACCTAACAATGCCTTCAATACTATCAAATAACAATAATATAAAATAAAAAAAAACTATGGAAGATGATCCATTATATAACAGAACAAAGCTCCTTGTGGTGAACCATTTAACAGCTGTAGGAAATTCTCATCACCTAATCTCCAGGTGAAACCCCCTTCAATAATCCTCAACGTAAGAACCGTGTTATGTAAACATGAACCTTCTCTAACCTTCTCTAACCCCTTCTCTGACCCCACTCCATTCTTAGGGGTCATAAAACACCTCCTATTTTATGAATTCCACATCATGAACCAGCAGCAACTTACTGACCACTGACAGCCCCCGGAAGTCAGTGATGCCGCCTGCTTTTAATAAGGTACTGACAAGTCCAAACAAAACAAGAAGCTATAAACAAATATGTAACAGACTGTCAGGCATGTTAAACAGATATTACAAAGTATGGACACTCTGGTCATGGTTTGCCCCAACCACTGACGGGACGCCTACAACTTACTTCTGAATAAACTAGTGTTATGCAGGTGTTAACACTGTGTTTTAGGCTGGTCAATCCTTTCATAGAGGTGGGGGCAGAGGGTCATCTGCCTGCCAAAATATATATATGTATATATCTATAACCACAAAGAATTTAATTTTATATATATATATATATATATATATATATATACCCGTGTGGACCACTGCAGGAGGTAAGTAGAATTTGCCAGCAGGCAGCAGGGCTCACGATCGTTAGGTCATACCATGTCGTCCTATGGCATTTAAGCCCATATTGTGCAGGGCGGCATTATACGCACTAACAGTGTTAAGGTGTTTATAACTACGGCAAAGCACAAAACTCACCATAACTTTGAAGAGACATATGGTTTTTAATCTTCAAAAATGAGGAAATTGATTAAAAAATGAAATAAGCCTTCGTAGAAGTTAAAATAAGTTGTGCACCCATGTGGGTGCCTCCTAGTTTAGTATGGCTTTGTTCCCATGCTAATAATTAGATATGTATTATATTTATTTTTAAATATTTGCTTCCAAAACTATCTAGCTATCCATATAGGCTTACAGATAGTTATCCATGTATGAGTCAAGACATCAGTACCTGAACAAAAAGTTAGTTTTAGGAGGTAGGTGTATGTAGGTGGTTGGGAAATATTTGCATATTAGTGTATGGAATTCTGGGATTGTTTGATTTTTTTCATAGATAATATGTTTACGGCACTAACTGTTGAACATTCCCTCTAATATGTAAATGATGAACACATTACAAGTAACAATATGCAAACAGATAGATCACTTGGATCAGTGGTGCTTCATTATTTGTGTTTGTTAATATTTTTACAGCAATTACATTGGGAAAACAATTATCTCTCAGTATACCTAGACTTCACAAGTACTTGGAAATAATTCTCCAAATCTGCTATTTTCATAGACTGGCTATACTGCCTGAATTTTAAAGACCTATTCAGAGTTTAGTTAATAACCCTGAATATGCATTTAAACTAAAGCAATGGGCAATTTTATCCTATCCGCCAAACTGCACTCCATATATACAAATAACAGGAAAAAATGCATTTCAATTCTTTCTTCCATTAGCAGAACAATAAATTGCATGTGACTGTGTCTTTAAAGAGAAAAAAAAAACACCCATTTGTTTTGTTTCTAATAAAACAGATGTTGTGCTTAGATGGAAAAAAACCTTCCCTTCCCTTCGATAACTATTAAACGGTACTAACCATGACACAGCAAGCCCTATTCAGCGTTTCTTCCATTTCCATTAATTCCCATGCATCCTAAAGTATTTATTCTCAGTACATTACAAAGTCAAAAGCATTTTCATTTTTAAAGTTTTCTGTTTCTGGGGTGCCGGCATACAATTGCAAATGGTTTTTTGGCCCCTGACTGAGACAAATGTATTTCAATGAATTTTAATTCATACTCGGCTCCTATAAGTTGTCTCAAAGTGCGTTCTTAGCATCCAAAAGCATTATTTGCAGAGCACCCAGGGCTCCCTTTCAGAATTAATATTGTTTTAAAACTATGATTTATTATGAATTATTATTGTAACAGTAGAAAGAATATTTTCTAGGTTGTAATTATTTTGATGAGCAAAACAACAATTTGTAGTCGTGCATATTTGAACGTAACAATTACTAAATGGAGCAATGGTTTCGTGTTTGTGAAATAGCGATTATTTTTCTAAATAATCCACAGCTTTTATTCTGCATAATAATAAGCAGTAGGATAATTTTTCATTTTTAACATGTGTAGTGATTTTAGCAATTTCATGTTTGAAAATAGTGAAAGGAATTAACCTCTTCAGGACTGCTCGTATCAGGAGCTATTACTACCTGAAAGCGTTTATTCATAAATTCGTTACCATAAAATTACCATAAATTAACGGGGAACGTAGTATTTTTTTTTTTAACCCTCAGTTATAAAAATATGTTACTTAGACAGAGCATATGAGTACAAATTATGGACACAGATTTGCTACACAATTTGTAGAAGCTTAGGATGAAAACTTTTTTTATGTCTATCAAATTTAACCACTCTCCACTAAAGTGGGTTTGTCTTGTTTTTTTTTTTTAAATACCAATCTGACTAATTTTTTGAGCAACAGGTTATTAGCATGTCCCATCCATAAATCTTGTATATGTAGTAAATGCAAAATAAAATTATTATAATAAACCCTCATTTTCATCTCCAGTTATGAGCCAAGACCATATTGTATGGCTAGATGTTGGTGGTGTGCATAAAGTGATGAATAACAACATAATCTGAATGGGTAGGCTCTGAGTGCAGGTGATATACTACCTATGCAATAGTATACACATAGCTTGCACAGGATACCTAGCACCAATTATCCTTATTGTTCGGGGACTTTGAGGCCCTACATACCCCTTGGACATTCTAGCATTGCAGAGATTCTTGAAACATCCCTAGGCTGTCATCGGAAATTACATTTGACGTTGACAGAATGACAGGAACTAAGAAAATGATAATAATACATCTTATGTCAGGTTAATTTATTTTCTAGCTTAGCCAGTATAATTACCCTTATGCACTTTTAGTTGGTATTTTGCATTTCAAACATGATGCTCCTGATACAAATGATTTATTTATTTGAAATAAGAGAACTATGAGTTGGAGCGTATGCTACTCAAATGAAATAAAATTAGTTTTTTATTTCCTTTGTTTCTGTTTTCAAAGGGTATATAAAGATGGATGTTTTGAAACATTATTCTGAAGATATTCCATATTTTGTGTGGTTTTTATTTTTTATTCTTCATAGACAATGAGCTGTCAAGATAACATAAGACTGCTGAAGTTGGCCTTTCACAATTTTAATGTGAGGCTGTTATTTAGCAAGTTCACAACATGCTTTCCTTAAATCTATCTTAAGATATATTTGTTAAAAATATAGACAGAGAAACAGACATATGGATAGACAGACAGACAGATAGATATCTTAAAATCTGCATTTGATGACTTGATGCACTTAAGTATCTAATTGTATCCAAGGAACCACTACTGTTACAATGCACGTTTCATTGTGTACAATGAACACTTATGGCAGCTAAATGTGTCCATAAAAAGCGCCATAGTTAGATGACAGTTGTTCAGAAGAGTTATGGTACTCTTGGAAATACTGCTTTTACACTAACATCAACATTTTTAATATCGTTATATAATTTTTATGTTATAGTATACCATTTTATTATATTTTATTATATTTTTTAATTTATGTATATAAACATTTCTTGAGGAAATCCAATAACTGACTCTCCCTCTCCCCCTTTCTGACAGCCATCATCATGCACCTTCATGTCGGATTGTCAGTTATGTGACCCAGTGCTCACTATTTTGCAACTGACCATTGTTTTTCAAAATCTCCTGACAGAAAATACTGGAGGGAGAAAGAGCACATGATTCTGAAAAGCAATGACAGTTGCAAAATAATGAGCATAGGGTCAGTTAACTGACAATCTGATCGAAGACGTATAAAGATGCCTGTCAGAAAGGCAGTAGATAAGGGAGGAAAGGTATTTTTTTCTTTAATTCAACATGCAAGCATTTAAAAGAAAAATAATGTTGATGTTAGAGTATAGCAATTATATTATGGTATTAATAATAGCTTTCCATCCAGGTTATTAATGCTTTCTATGATAAACATTTTGGTATTGTGCTTTTAGGAAAGGGGTGAAGTGTGGATGCCAGAGATGAGGATGAAAATCACGAAAATGGTGACAAATTAAAAGGTGCACTTTAGGGAAACGTTAATTTTGCTTCATAAGCATTAGAATAAGCTGTAGTGCAGGGGTCTCAAAGTATCAGTCAGTGTGCAATTTTTGGTCCCCTAAATATTTTTGTGTGGTTAGAACTGAAGCACGAGGTTCACTGAATGCTCAAGCTAAACTCGTTACTAAAGTTCCAACACAAAGCACAGGGAAATGATGTCTACTAAGATCTAATGGTGCTGTATAATCAAAACAAGATAGCACTCTCAGGACTTTCAAAAAGTTAAAACATAATATTTATTGTCATTTTACCTAAAAAGTTAATGTTTCAGCTCGATCCCCTTGAACTCAGTTCAGTGCTATCTTGTTTTGATTTTTGTATTTTGATTGACAAGCACCGGGCAAGGAATTTCAAGTTCAAATTATGGACTGCAAGATTCTTTTTGTTTTTATATCTACACTGAACAAAATTATAAACACGACACTTTTGTTTTTGCCCCCATTTTTCATGAGTTAAACTCAAAGATCTAAGAAATTTTTTTGGTAAACAAAAGGCCTATTTCTCTCAAATATTGTATAAATCTGTGTTAGTGACCACTTCTCCTTTGCCGAGATAATCCATCTGTTAGGTTTACCTCCAGGCTAGCTGGAAGCTGGACCGCTTGGATATCCTGGTTCACGAATGTGGAGAAAGAGAAGAGCCGCTCTTGTCAGCATACCACGATAATCCTGCAAATGGGAAACAATCCCACTAGCTATGGTATAGCTAGGATACACTCTTCCCTACAAAACAAGCCGAGGCTGCGATTTGAGGGTCAAACAAACTGGCTTTAATGACACGCAGGCATGGCAATTTATGCAAGTCCATAGGTCCAGGGACAACCCCCTCTGGACCTGATGGGATACAGGACAATACAATATTTTAACCAATAGCATTACACTGTATCCTTTGAAAAGGTACCCGCCCAACTTGGAGATAATGGGTTCCAACGGTTACACTAACCCAATTATCTCCAAGCACATAGAAACACCATGTTTTATACCCACATGAAAAACAGCATAAAAATACATAACTTTAATGTTTTAATATGAACATGGTCCATTCTACCAGTCTTTAGATAGCTCGGATCTGAGCGCACAAGATATGCGAATAGCGCTCAGATCTCACGAAAGGTGTATGATAATTCTAAATTATAAAGTCTGTTTGTCTGCTTTTTTATGAACGGAGAAGACAACTAGCATCTGAGCGGGGTTTGTGCAAACCCTTGGCTGATTCTAGTTCCATATTTTTTAGGCTTGGGTCCTGCTGGGTATTTAACAACCTCAAAACATGGCCGCCGTCTCGTGTTCGGTATACGAATGGGGCCCACCATGAAAGAGATACTTAATCTGCGTTTAACCGCAAGAACCACATGTTAATTGAGGCCACACTCAAGTGTGCAGGTAGTCGTCGTTCGGTAGTCTTTCGTCAGTTTAATACATACTCCGTTCGGTTAATTGTATACGAACAGGGCCACCCTGGGGCCAGTCAATTAGGTTGCGGTTAACCGCAAACCGCAGCTTTCCGGAGGTTAATAATGGGCACACTCCGCTCGTAGGGTGGTCGACCGTTCGTCAAGTCTTTCGGTTGTTCCAAGGGTGACTGGAGTTAAGTGGCAGCACACGCCAAGGGCTGGGTGGTTTGTTGTTAGTATGTACAAATGAATAACCATGCTCATTCGTATAACGGGGTTAAAAGCATCCAGTCGGAAATAACAAAGAAACAGTATCCATTGCGGTGAACTAAAGTGATAGTCTTGTAGCAGTCAGAGAGGCTCATAGGTGTGGCATATCAAGATGCTGATTAGACAGCATGATTATTGCAAATGTGTGCCTTAGGCTGGTCACAATAAAAGGCCACTCTAAAATGTGCAGTTTCATCACTCAGCACAATGCCACAGATGTCGCAAGTTTTGAGGGAGCGTGCAATTGGCATGTTCAATTCTCTACCATAAGCCATCTCCAAAGGCGTTTCAGAGAATTTGGCTGTGCATCCTACCATTGGATCCGACTGGTGATCAGCTGAAAGCACTCACTCTATGACTGGCCAGGTATAGAAAAAAACATTCCATTTATTGTAACACAATCTAAAAACAATGTGTAAAAAAATACCACTGCTGCTGCCGATATATGTGTATGAGTCCAATAAGTCCAGGTATCGACAAGGATAAACCGTAGTTCAAGTTCTATCCTCCTCTGCATCCTGGCTTGTCGGCAACTCATAGAGTGAGTGCTTTCAGCTGATCACCAGTTGGATCCAACGTTCACAAGGGGCTGATCCTCCTGGAACCTGATAGTCTGGAGTGTTACTACAACCACTCCACAAATGTGAGTTTGGAACTTTTCTCTTTATTTTATTATTTACGCTTAAACAATGCTGCACTAGGTCTGTGTCTTTTTATTGTAGATTGGAATGCCTGAACAGACCTGTGCAAGTATATAACTAATTATTAGTTACTTATATCTGTCTGCACGGTTATAGTGTATATTTGGGAATTATCTATTGCATGCATTAACATTTTTATACATCCTTGAATGGCACTTTGCATGCTTTGTACTATATACTGCTTATAACCCAGCCAGGTTGGCTGTCCTGTATATTTATTTTGCGCACCTACTTTTCAATTTTAAATTGTATGTTATGGACAACAAACATAAGTGCATTTTATTGATGGTATTTTGAAGGCACAGAGATACTGTAACAAGATCCTGAGGCCCATTGTTGTTCCATTCATCCATGACCATCACCTCATGTTGCAGCAAGATAATGCACAGCCCCATGTTGCAAGGATCTGTACACAATTCCTGGAAGCTGAAAACATCCCAGTTCTTGCATGGCCAGCATACTCCCTGGACATGTCACCCATTGAGCATGTTTGGGATGCTCTGGATTGGCGTATAAGATAGCGTGTTCCTGGTCCTGCCAATATTCAGCAACTTCGCACAGCCATTGAAGAGGAGTGGACCAATATTCCACAGGCCACAATCAACAACCTGATCAACTCTATGTGAAGGAGATGTGAGGCAAATAGTGGTCACACCAGATACTGACTGTTTTTCGAACTCCCCCAATACAGTAAAACTGCACATTTTAGAGTGGCCTTTTATTGTGGCCAGCCTAATGCACACCTGTGCAATAATCATGCTGTCTAATCAGCATCTTGATATGCCACACATGTGAGGTAGATGGATTATCTCGGCAAAGGAGAAGTGCTCACTAACACAGATTTAGACAGATTTGTGAACAATATTTTAGAGAAATGGGCCTTTTGTGTACATAGAAAAAGTCTTAAAACTTTGAGTTCAGCTCATGAAAAATGAGGGCAAAACCAAAAGTGTTGTGTTTATAATTTTGTTCAGTGTGTATATATATATATATATGTATATATATATATATCTGTGTGTGCGTGTCTGTGTATGTGTGCATCTGTGAGTATGGATCTGAGGCACTCAGGGGTGAAGATAACTAGGCCAGTGGCAAGTTGACTTTGAGACCCTTTTTTAGTGGTTATAGAATTTGACAGGTCCATTTAAGGTTTTCTAAAAACCAATTATGCGTGAAAATGCTCAAATCTTCAAAGGTTTTAAAAATACCTTGAGGAATTAAAGTTGCTATTAGGTCCTTCTTCCTTCTTCTTTCAAAATGCTCCCTCAAATTTTGTAACGAACCTGTGATTACATTGTAATGTCAAATATTAATGCAGCCTACAATTAATATGACAGCAATCTGGATTGTCAGAATATCATGAAATGAATAAACTATTCTGGAGAACACGAATGTTCTGTGTGTTTCCCCTAGTAAGAATGCATTTATACTCATTAAAATAATGCTTCAGATTTTCAAAAAAAAAAGTATTTTGTAAGAAAACTGTGACGAGACCAATCTCGCCACATTGCATTGGAGAAGCCTGGTTGCTCGCCTGTTGCTTTTGGATTATGGCCTCATGTTAAAAGGCTTGATTCTTCCCTGCAAAGACATGAAAGCCGGGTCATTTGGTGCTTGCCCTGTTTGAGCGGTGATACCCCAGATAGCTATGCCATGGAGCCCATTCATATAATGAAAGACTATGGGAAAGACTTTGGCTCCATGGCAATTGAACTGTATGTGTGTGCTCTGAGCGCCATTCAGTAATAGTGTGCACTCAGATCTGAGCTATCTGGGGATATGATGAATGTACCTGTTTTGTGCAATGGCTGCACAGTTATATGTTTTAATGTGTTTTATTGTCTTTTGCTGCCATGTGTTCAATGGAGTTTTGCTTCTGTCTTTGGAGATAATTGGATTACTTCCCAATTATTTCCAGGATAGAAGACTCTGTGGAACTGGTTTTGGGCAGAAAAGCCATGCTTCCTTTGGTCACAAAGGACTATGATCTATCTTTTGAACCATTGGACCAATTTGTATGAATTTGACATATGTTTGTATTTGGAGTATGCTGATTCTGAAAATGTAAATGTGAATGTGATGCATACTTTCCAAGTTATGAATAATGTGGAAAATTTGTATTTCTCTGCTTGTTATAATTATATTACCCATTGTGTAAGGTAATTGTATCACAGGCAGAGGGGAGGATTTTGTGTGGGAGTGTCTGAGTGTATTGTATGTGTTTATTGGTTGTGTTCCAAAAGCCTGTGGGTGGTACTAATGTGTAAGAATGTGTAAGCACAATAAACCCACAGCTCTGTCTGTTCACTGCTTGACCCTCAAAACAGAGCCTTGTCTCGTTCTTGGTGGGATTTATTGTATGCTGTTCCAGTTCGACTGCTAGGAGTGTAAACCTATTCGTATGGTTTTTCCTATTCGGCTGTTTACAGCATTCATATGGTTTCCCGTTCGGCGGATTGGTGTTCTGCAGTAGCTGTGCCTGTGTCTCTGGAAGGGGAAGATCTCCTAAATGGCGGTTTAACCCTTTTATGCTGAGGGTGCCGTTACAAAAACCATATGTGATGTTTGAGAAAAGGGTGCATATCGTGAGGGGTCTGTGAATTGTCTCTCAATGTCTTTAATATAAATTCCTTTGGCTAAATGATGTGCTTTCTTACTTTGTCTGATGGTTTAAAAATAGCATGGTTCCAGTCTTTCATTTTCTTGAGTGCCTGTCTGCTAACATGTTGCTTTTCCTAATAAGTAGAAATCAAAGTGTGTTTCTTTTAGTCTGATTTATTATAGATATATTGTCTGTGATAATTAGCATTAAAACTTACTGTGGAGATACAAAAGCAATCCATTTAGAACAACTATTTTGAATAAAATTATTTTCAATAACAATAATTTCCATATTTGTGTTTTTTTTTGGCTTTGTGACAAAATTGGACACATCTATTTATTGATCAATAGATGTTATATGCATTTAACTGGTTGAAAAGTGATGGATCATTTACCTCTCGTGCTGAAAATGCTAACCATTAGTATATAAATATATATTTTTTTCTTTCATAAATGATACAAACAGAAAATGTTAGTTTATATATGTCAGCTATCTTTATACATAGAGAAAAGATGACATGGAAACAGAGGTTTGGGAATAGCTTTTATTATACAGTCCAAGCTAATTATTTCAAATGTTCATAGATTACAAGCAATAAGAATTATGTTTAAATGGTATACTCCCTCTTCTCTGAAAGGGTTAATGACTGGACTGACTCCAATTGTTGTATTTGTATTTATTTACACTACAAGGCTAAAAGTATGTGGACCCCTATATGAGCTTGTTGGACTTCTTATTCTAAAATTATAAATATGGACTAGTCCCTTCCTGCCCACCCCCCACCCACCACACACACATTTTGTAACTAGTAGCCACTACTCTGATAAGAAGGCTTTCCATGAAATTTTGGACTGTGTCTGTGGGAAAGTATATATTTTAGCTAAAAACACCTTTGTGAGGTCGAGCATTGATGTTGGATGAGAAGGTCCAGCTCACAATCAGTTTTCCCATTCATGCCAAAAGTGTTCAGTGGGTTGAGATCAGAGCTCTTTGCAGGCCACTCAAGTTTATTTATTTATTACTGGTATTTATAAAGCGTCAACAGATTCCGCGGTGCTGTACAATTAGTGGGAACCGTACAATAGATACAGACAAATACAAAAGGTTGAGAGAGCCCTGCCCGTAAGCTGATAACAAGCCATAGGAGCTCTTTTATGCAAAGTGCTTACCTAGATAGCCCATGAGCTTACAATCTAAAGGATACAATGAGGATTTTAGACAAAAGGTAGCAGGGAAAATTTGGAGGTGATGGCTATAACAGAGAGAAGCAGCTATTGATAAAATATAAAGGGAATGGAGAGGTAATTGAGGGAGAATCTCAAACAGCTGGAGGAGAATGCTATATATTTAGGGGGAACCTGTGTGAGTGGGAGGAGGGTAGGGTGGGTAGTGGTTATGGTTGTTGGATTTGCTGCAGGATGTTAAATGCAGAGCTCCACTGTGTATGTGTGTGAGATGAAGACAGCGATGGAACAGTTATATGAAGGTATTTACAGCTGGGAGGAGAATAGGAAAGAGGGGGAGGAGGGTTGGAAGGGACGGGGGGCAGCGGGGGATAGAGTAGCCATGTGTTATATACTATTGAATAGTTTAGCAACCAAATTCTATCACCCAAAATATTAATAACTGTCATACATGAAATATTGGTCAGAAACATTAAATGACAATAATACAAACTGCGTGGACAGAAAATTACAGTGGCAAACTGCAGGTATAAATGGTAACAATTCTACAGTAACACATGATAATATAGTAGCAATGCAAAAATAAATTAGATGGAGTATCTTCCAAGCTTCAGTCAATATCGGAGGGTTGTTGGATTTGCTGCAGGATGTTAAATGCAGAGCTCCACTGAGTATGAGTGTGGGATGAGGCGTGGGGGTTGTTGGATTTGCTGCAGGAGTTCCTCTATACCAAATTCAATAAACATGTCTTCATGGACCTCACTTTGTTCAGGGGCACAAGATGGTGCCACAAATTCTGAAGCACCTAATTGTCTAAAATGTCTTTGTTTCTTGTAGCATTAAGGTTACCCTTTACTGAAACCAGATTATTGCATCAAACTGCCAGGCAATGAAACCTGATTCATCATGCTTTACACCATTTCTGCTCACGTTTGGCATTGTTCATGTTGACATGAGTCTTGTGGACAGCTCCTTGGCCATGGAAACTCATTGCATGAAGCCTTTGATGCACATTTATTGTGCTATGTCTACTCCAGAGACAGTATGGATTGCTAGAGTTAGTGATGCAACAGGTGATTATTTTGCACAATACTTATTTCAGCATTCAGTGCCCCAGGAATGAGTATGCATGGTCTACTTCTTTGTTGCTGGGCTGTTGCTGTTCTTATTCTTCACAATACTCTACTTCACAATTACTTCACAAAGCAACCAGGAAGAGGAAGCTCTTGGCCATTTAATTGACAGACCAAAGGGTGGAATCTTGCTTTCTCCTTAAATCAGCACTTTTATAAAGTGACAAGGACTCTGTTAACCCCGAACTCAAAAGCATAATGTTTCACTCTGTTATGTCTCACTGTTGCTTTCCTATCAGCCCAGCCCATTTCAGCACACATAACACTGTCCCCAAACAGGATATCTTATTATGTTTTATTTGCCTGGCATGCTCATCTAGATACTTAAAGCGAGACTTAAAGCTGTCGTAAATATGGCGTAAGTATCAGAGTTAATGAATTAGTGCTACATTAACTCTTTGTTCACCAGGGTGTGCAGAGCTGGGGCCTTTTGTCTTTCATTTTGCATATTTCCGTTAGCCCACTGTCGACTGGCTCTGAGATACAAGATGGCGCTGCATTATTATTACTAGTCCTTAAATGCTCCTGATATTACTTGAAATGTCTATTTTGCTTCTCGTAGCTATCACCCTGGAGGAAACTGATGTTATAGACAGTTCTACCTAGCCTGACTTCTCTTGTCTTAACAAAAAATGTGCTGTTAATGATTGCCATGTTATTGATAACCTTGTTTTACTCCATCGGCTTGTATTTGCTGTCGTGGCAATATAAGCGTTTGTTATTCTAAGCACAATAAAAATAAAGAATTAAAAAAAAATACCCATCTGTAAGGGTCTTAATGTGGCTTTTATGACAGTTTTATTAATTTACCTTAAAAAATAGAAACAAATAATATTTTTATAGAATTTTGCAGATAAAAAAAATAATAGGCTTCTCAATGTTGGAAGAACTGTGGACAGAGTGAAGGCTCCTGGTAGTACAATTAAGTGTACTAAAACACAACTCTTTATAATAGATCAAAACATTTAAAGAACTCTAAAAGTTAGACATCTATATCTCTACTTTTATAATTTTTATATGTTTAATCATATTTTATACAAGCAAAGATAAAAAGTGTACAAATCTTATTGATGAACTACAATGGCAATATAACTTTAGTCAAAGAACGTCAGTAACTCAATTCAGATTCTGATTTGGAAACAGAAAAGATAAGAAAAAATATTAAAAAAAGAAAATTGAATTCTAAACACAAAATACTCTTTTGTTAGTAGAGACGTAAAAGTTAAATTTTCTATAAGGTTTAAAAAAAAAAAAAAAGAAAAAATCATATTCAACTGTGTAGCTTCACTTCATTTTTTCTTTAAACACAATAATTCTTCTTTTACTAACGTAACTGAATATACTCGAGTTAAGAGAACCTAGCCCCCAGCAGAGGCGTTAATAGAAACTTACTTATTAAGCAAGTCGCAAGAACATTATATCATAGAATAAAATTTCAAGATGAGCCATAAAGCTTTTTGTACAGAAGGATGAAAATATATATGATAGGAAAAAATGTTAAAAGTGTATCCTGTTAGCTCAGCGAGCTGAAGATTGTTGGTTCAATTCCCAAGTTCACTGGTTTAAAATGAAAGCCCCGAGGCAGTGTGGAGTGTTCAGCTTCTGCAGAAACCTCACAAGTCTTCTAATCCCAATGCATATAAATACTGTCAGACTAACTCTGACAATGATCTATTATTCTTGTGTCAGATTGATGGGGATAGAAATGTCAGTTTACCTTCCACGAAAGAGAAACAGTGATATTTCGGCACTTTGGTCAGTGACTGTAGAAGGGAAGAGATAATTACTGGTAGAATGAAATGGAATGTAACCTATGCCTATTTTTTTCTACATCACTAGAAATGTCAGAGATAGCTACAGATTCTAATTTATGTTATATCTGATCTTATTGTTTACCATTGGGTATTTCAAATCAATACTCATCAAAAAGCACTTTCGTATAAAGATTATTTTCTTTACTGTAGGAAAAAAACCTGCAGCATCACTTGTCAAATTAGCTTTTTTTTTTTTTTTTCTAGGTTTCTTAAGTTGTCGTTTAAATGTATAGAATATATACTTTCACACCAGTGTTTCTACAAGAAATATAATTAAAACTAAGCAATAACATTCTTTTAACAGTCTGTACATTTTGTATTGACCAATGTATATAAAAGTGGTCAAAGCACAACGTCCAATTTCTACATAGATTGATTGCTTTTTTTATTACAATAATTACTGTAAATTCTTTACGTTTAAAGCATTACTACTTCCTTTCTCGTCCTCAGATATAGCAGTGACAACTATAAACCATTAAAGTGTTACCATTGTTTCAAATAAATAATATTATTGGGTAACCAAGCGAAAACACGTTTTGTTTTTTATAGAAATGGAACAAAATATACAGTGTATTAAAATAGAGCATTCAAAAGTAGAGGAGCAAGAACATTGAGCTCCCTCAAATTATTCCTGTTGTTTCAGCTAAAATTAGTGTTTTTATTATTTTTTAAAATAATTTAATTGGAGTAATTTTAAATTTAGCTGTAAAAGATATGATTTTTCCATCTACAAGAGAAAATTATTGTCCATTAACTTACTAGAGCTTCAATTCTTTGCCAAATTTGTAACATAATGCAAAATACAGAAATGTTAACAAGTAAATTGATCCTATGCCCACTCCAGTCAGAAAAATAGGCGTGTCATTCAATAATAGAAATATACAACATTATGAATATCAGGGCTTGTTCACAAAACAGATTGTGTAAAAATTGTTATTAACAACCTCGTGAAAACTTTTCTTTTCTGCATATTAATACTTAATTTGTTAGGAATACATATAGAATATTAAATTAAGCCATTATCTACTTTTAAAAAAACAATATATAAAATGCATGGGTGCACTTAAAGAGAAACCCTTATATTAAGGTGGAACAAACAAATAACACAAATTCAAGGTTTTGTTTTGCTTCCAAAGTTGGACAATTGCCCCTGTCCTTAAATGGATTCTATAGTGTACAGAATACAAAGTTATATTATTTACACTAAAGCCCCCTCTGGCCCCCTCTCCTTTTAACCCTTTTAACACTTACCTAATTCCACCACCGAGATCTAATGCCGCAAAACACATAATGCCCAGCCATAGGAAAACATTGTTGCGATGCTTTCCTATAGGGATTTACTGATGTTGGATGTCCTAATGCAGAGCATGAGACCAAGGGGGACTAGGACACTGGACCCAGATCACTTCAATGAGCTGAAGTGGTCTGGGTGCCTATTGTGTCCTTTTAAAGAGATAATAGCCAATCAATATTAGCTTATTTAATTATTTTTTTTAAATAGCACAAGATGTATAGTTTGCTGTTCAGAGATTCAAAAAAATATATAACTCTATAGAATTTTTAGTTTTACACATATTGGCTCATACTATGTGAAATATTGGATGGATAAAAAGTTTAAAATGTCATAGAAATTGTACCATAGAAGCAAACGTACAAGGTATTCACATGGAACCTAATGCTTTTCTATGTTGGTAGTTCCCTCAGAATGTATGTATTTCCCTCAAAATGAATGAATCTCCCTCAGAATGTATGAAGTTCCCTCAGAATGTATGAACTTCCATCAGAATGTATGTAGTTCCCTCAAATCCCATCAGAATGTAAACCATGTCTGTACGTGAGCCCACATTCAGTTAGTAAATCAAGTGTCTGTATGGTGTATGCTGTTGCAGGTTATTACTTGTCAGGAATCTCTATAATATATTATATGCTCATGGCCCTGTCTCCCCTTGTGGCAGAAGGGGAATGTAATTTACAGTTGTGCTACAGAGATGCAGAATAACAGAATGGTGCATCATCTTAAAATATAATCAGCTGGGCATTATAGGGTAAATTATATCAATAAATAAAAAATAAAAAACAATCGCCCTAGTATAAGTGGTGAAATTATTTAATTTTCATAGTTTTTTTAATGGAAATTCTGTGTCTCACTGGGGAAGGTTATGTTTCCCTAGAAGCAACCACAGCATATGTTTTTTAGTCTCTACATGTGAGGCCATTTTAAGTATTCACGTGCTTCTTAGCTTGCGTTCCTGTGATGCTGACTGAAGATGTGAAACTCTATCGCTATACTGATATGAACTAAGCTAAATCTATCCTGCAGCTCATATTTGTATTGGGTGGAAGAAGAGGAGGGTGCCTTTATATGTTTCTGAGGTAGATGTGTTTTCAGAGGTAGTATAATATATAAAGATAGAAAGATAAAGCAAAATATAGTGTAGTATGTCCCGCATTCAGTTGCAAAATTGATTTAAGATCTCGGATGGATCTATTTAGATGTGCACCACCGGTACAATCCCTACCTATGGATATTTAGTGTCTTCCATTAGTTAAATCAGGTATTGTGGCTCAAGTTCAGTTGCACAGGCGTGTAGATTAATTGGCATTAAATATAAAAGAACAAAAATAAAAAATATAGTACTCACTGATATTACTGTACACTAATGAAAAAAGTTGGAGAGGTACTCACAAGTAAGGAGAAAAAGTGAGGTTTTCCTCGGTCAACAGTGCTCAGATGGTATTTTCCCCACCAAACGAATTGTGTCCAGGCTCCAATGGAAAGATCAGAATGGAGTCCATGGGTGTAATCAACTTAACTACTTTATTATATAAACTAGTATATAAGGTAAATAAAGTAATAAAAGCACTATAAAGCAGTAAAAAAAAACACACACCAACAGAGGCTTTTTCACAAGTGTTAGTATTACATGTGTATACAAGGAACTCCGGACATACTTACTAGTGACAAGTGATGAATACACTGTTCTTGGCGATGGCAATACACCATATGTAACCATTACTGGATGGGTTTTAGTGTATGAGAATATTTTGTTACTGAGCAATTTGTAACATTAGCAAAAAAGCTAATGTACATGTAGTGATAACATTAGATTGAACTTCTGCAGTGTTTTATTTATTGTTTCTTATTGTGTTAACAAAGACGGTAATAAATGACCTTTGATCTTCTTTTACCAACTTTGAGCAGAACGAGATGCAGTGAGCAACAATTGTCTAAAAATATAAGTTTTTTTTTGTGTGTTAATTCACATGTTGCCATGGAATGGTTTAAAATGCTTTACTACATTGTTTTTTGTCACAGTTCATTCTCAACATTTTTGAGTGGTTTTAGAAGCTCTTCACCTAAAGGTTTGTTACTCCTACGCAGCTTTTAAATTCTTTTATAAACAGATAAGTGCAGTAAAATGTAATACTTACGTCTATGTGTAATATACTGTATATATTACAATCGTGATTTGTTTATACATTTTTATGTGCAATAAATATTTGTATATTACTGTATTTTTTTGGCATCCATTTTTGTTAGATACCTTCAAATTACAATATCTTAATACATGTGGAATAAATACGTATATTGTACCATAAAATTGTGTTTTGTTGAAATTATTTCAATTACACTTTTGCCAAGGACAAGTAGCCATTGGGGCTCATTTACTGAATTCTGAAATAGAGGTATAGAAATAACGGGGGTGGGTGGACACATCTACCCAAGGAAATCATGTGGGGAGGACAAATAATGGATAAATGAGGAGAATATTGTTTTACAGAAGCAGAGGGAAATGGAGCAGCTATGAAACAATATAAAACAAATATATACCTCATTTCTCTGGGGAGGAGGGAGGCATCAGGTGTTTTTGCTCTGCCCTGCACTCAAACTTTACTCCAACCCCTTCCACACTCTAGTCCCACCCTCAGTCTCAAGCAGCTGACCTTGTCGACAGGAAGAGGCCAGGTAATGGAGTCTTCACCTTACAGTCTTCAGTGCCAGGTAGGTTTCAAATACACAGCAGCGAGTGAGTGAGAGTGATCTTGTGGGTGTGTGTGTCTGCTAGTTGATGAACTTGTATGTGTGTCAGTGAGCTTGTCTGTAATGAGCATGTGTGTATGTCAGTGAGCTTGTCTATAGTGAGCATGTGTGTATGATAGTGAGCTTGTCTGCAGTGAGCATCTTTCTATGTCAGTGAACTTGTCAGCAGTGAGCATGTGTATATATCAGTGAACTTGTCCGTAGTGAGCCTAAATGTGTGTGTCAGTGAGCTTGTCTGTAGTGAGCTTGTAGGTGTGTCATACTTGTATGTGGTGAAGTGACCCCCATAGGTGATTGTACAGCATAATGTTATCTCTGACTAGTGTATATAGGCACACACTATAATGTCAGTATTCCACTATCACACTAGTACACATACCTAACCCCACACTAGCATCCATGCAGAATCACAACAGCTTACATGCAGATGCAAACAAGCATTCTGAGTTTTTCTTTTTAATTACTTGCATTTTCCCTATTATTTCAGTCTTTTGAAAAATATTTGCATAACTCTATTTACTATTACTCCAAAATTGAATTATTAGATTAATCAGGTACACGGTTAATATGTTTTCTAGAGAGCAACTGTAGGAAAATTTAGGAAAAAACAGATGCGACCTTATTGAAAGTGTTATCAACGGCATTACAATATTGTTGTAATAATGTAATTGTCAAAGATCCTAGTTAAAAAATGAAAGTTTTTAGTGAAAGGACAGCTACATGGAATTGCCAAATGGAATTTCTAATCCTACAGAAGATACTCTATGCTGGCAAAGGGTCATTTTGTGATGACTTCAGCAAATGTCATTAACCATTCAGGGGATGAGAGCCTAGATCCAATACCCAAGGTATTGGTTGTAAGGTCTCGTATTAGCTTCTGCCGTTATGTTTCCAGTGTAGTAATTGTTATTGGTAATATTAATATAACGTTACTGTTTTTCTAATTAATTTATACAGAATCCCCTAATGATAGGAAACATTAGGTGTATTTCTAATCAAAACTATATTGGCAGCTACTAAACAAGTGCTTTTTGTAGCAAAGAATGCACCCAGTGTGTACATTTATTCTGTCCCTTGTTGTGGTCGTGACCTAAATATGAATATTAATCTCTTAATACATAATAATTAAGCAATACGGAACAACATTAATATTTTTATAATTCATGGTATTATGGTCGAATATGTGGATAGAAAATACACAAAACGTTGTAATATTAAATGTATATTTAATATAACTATAACAAATAAATAGATGCTAGCAGAATGTCAATTTACTACAATTATGATACAATACAAAACTACAACATATTACTTACAAAAGGTTGCTAGATGTTACACAACATTTTACTTACAAGGCCCCAGCCCTTTGGCTGGGGTTAAGTCAGAGCTGGTACTACATCTTAGGTTCAGTCAGGTACAGGCAAAGAGACAGAGTTTTCTCCTCCATCTGGTTTTATTCAGTGTAAGTAGGCAGGCCTGTGATGTCACTGCCAGAAGCACATGTCTTCCTACACACTCCCCCTAGTGGTGCCCCCAAAGCATTACACTAAATATGCTTTCTTTATGATGTAAAGTCATTAATTAATAAATACCATTACAGTCCCTTGAAACAGTTATTCAGATAATTCAATATCTGTCTTTCCATCTATACTTTTTCCATTGGTGGAATCACTGTTAATGAGTTGTTGTTTATTCCTTTGAAACACTGAAAAAACACGGGCATCCGCTCCACTTTCCAAAATTATTGTCAACAAAGTAGAGTTAAAGTAATTTTTTCTAAGCAATTTAATAATAAAAATGACTTTGTATGCCTTTTATTCCTTTGAAACTTTAAATATGTAATTAATAAGGGCTCTAACGTTTAGTAAAAATCGAGTATGTTTAAACAATTAATACGTGATCTCTTTTCTTTTATATATAAACCAGTTCTATAAGGGGTTGCAAGACAAGAAACACAAGCAGTATTCTAAAAGGGAAAGCAGTCCTGTTTTTAGCCATTGATAATTAAAGGATACTATGCATAGTAACACATTGTTGTTCAGGTTTAAAACACTGTATTGAGCTCTGGTCATGACGAGTTTGGCAGTAAACCTTATTAGCATGTATCATGACCCTAATGTAATCAGAGGGCGACTAGCTAGTTGGGATTTGACACCTGCCTAATGAGTAGATTCAGCTGCTCATTAAACTAACAAGACTATATATAGGTTTCAATCCTATGGGGAACAGTTACCACTGTTAAGACCAGTGGCCCTGTTACAAACCAAGGAATAAATGCTAAAAATTGTATTCAGTTGTGAAAATGCTTAGATTTTCCATTTTGTTTGCAGTTAATACAATATATTAAAATTATAATTCTTTCTTAAGAAACCCAGTAGGAGTCCAGATTAAGTGCTTATCTGCACTCACGGGGTACCTTGATAAACATATTTAGGGACAGTTTTCTTGTATGATGCAACATCTATCTTTGAATCTGTGATATCTTTTAATTAATGAATGCAACTAGATACTTTGTGTCATCAAGTCTATATTGTTCCCAGGAAAGTCATAATTTTAAAATGCTCAGATCGTGGTTTTCAAATCCTAATATGAATAACAGACACAAATCTTTTTTTCATAAACATTCTTATAGCTTTATTAACACTTGAGTATAATAACAGTTTTAAACCCCAGAAAAAGATCAAAGACAAGACACGGCTCAATCTAACTGGCACTTTGAAGGGACACTCCAGGCTAACAAAAACTGTCCGATGCACTGTGTAGGTTAGGTTACAGTTATACTGGGTGGATTTATATTATTAAAGAGACACTCCAGGCTCCTACACACATTAGGGGCACTGTGTAGGTTAGGTTACAGTTAGTTATACTGGGTGGGTTTATATTATTAAAGGGACACTCCAGGCTCCCACACACATTAGGTGTCCGGTGTAGGTTAGATTACAGTAAGTTATACTGGGTGGGTTTATATTATTAAAGGGACACTCCAGGCTCCCACACACGTTAGATGCACTGTGTAGGTTAGGTTACAGTTAGTTATACTGGGTGGGTTTATATTATTAAAGAGACACTCCAGGCTCCTACACACGTTAGATGCACTATGTAGGTTAGGTTACAGTTAGTTATACTGGGTGGATTTATATTATTAAAGAGACACTCCAGGCTCCTACACACATTAGGGGCACTGTGTAGGTTAGGTTACAGTTAGTTATACTGGGTGGGTTTATATTATTAAAGGGACACTCCAGGCTCCCACACACGTTAGAAGCACTGTGTAGGTTAGGTTACAGTATGTTATAATGGGTGGGTTTATATTATTAAAGGGACACTCCGGGCTCCCACACACGTTGGGTGCACTGTGTAGGTTATGTTACAGTAAGTTATACTGGGTGGGTTTATATTATTAAATGGACACTACAGGCTCCCACACATGTTAGATGCACTGTGTAGGTTAGGTTACAGTATGTTATACTGGGTGGGTTTATATTATTAAAGGGACACTCCAGTCTTCCACACAAGTTAGGTGCACTGTGTAGGTTAGGGTACAGTTATACTGGGTGGGTTTATATTATTAAAGGTACACTCCAGGCCCTCACACACGTTAGGTGCACTGTGTAGGTTAGGTTACAGTTAGTTATATTGGGTGGGTTTATATTATTAAAGGGACACTCCAGGCTCCCACACACGTTAGGTGCACTTTGTAGGTTAGGTTACAGTTAGCTATACTGGGTGGGTTTATATTATTTAAGGGACACTCCAGGCTCCCACACACGTTAGATGCACTGGTCAGGTTACAGTTAGTTATACTGGGTGGGTTTATATTATTAAAGGGACACTCCAGGCTCCCACACACATTGGGTACACTGTGTAGGTTAGTTTCTAGTTATACCGGGTGGGTTTATATTATTAAAGGGACACTCCAGGCTTCCACACATGTTATATGCACTGTGTAGGTTAGGTTACAGTTAGTTATACTGGGTGGGTTTATATTATTAAAGACACACTCCAGGCTCCCACACACGTTAGGTACACTGTGTAGGTTAGGTTACAGTTAGTTATACCGGGTGGATTTATATTATTAAAGGGACACTCCAGGCTCCCACACACGTTAGGTGCACTGCGTAGGTTAGGTTACAGTTAGTTATACTGGGTGGGTTTATATTATTAAAGGGACCCTCCAGTCTTGCACACAAGTTAGGTGCACTGTGTAGGTTAGGTTACAGTTATACTGGGTGGGTTTATATTATTAAAGGTACACTCCAGGCTCTCACACACATTAGGTGCACTGTGTAGGTTAGGTTACAGTTAGTTATATTGGGTGGGTTTATATTATTAAAGGGACACTCCAGGCTCCCACACACGTTAGGTGCACTTTGTAGGTTAGGTTACAGTTAGCTATACTGGGTGGGTTTATATTATTTAAGGGACACTCCAGGCTCCCACACACGTTAGATGCACTGGTCAGGTTACAGTTAGTTATACTGGGTGGGTTTATATTATTAAAGGGACACTCCAGGCTCCCACACACGTTGGGTACACTGTGTAGGTTCGTTTCTAGTTATACCGGGTGGGTTTATATTATTAAAGGGACACTCCAATAGCTAAAATGACAATGAAGGGGGAAGTTATCATCATGGGTGACTTTAATCTTCCTGATGTAAATTGGAAAACAAAATTAGCTACTTGTGCCAGGAGCACACATATTCTAAACTCCCTACTGGGATTGTCTCTAAAACAAGTTGTTGAGGAGCCAACTCGTAAAGAGGCCATACTAGATTTAGTGTTAACAAATGGAGATTTGGTATCAGATGTTACTGTAGGTGAAAGTTTAGGATCCAGTGATCATCAGTCAGTGTGGTTTAATATAAGAACAGTGACTGAGTCACACCACACAAAAACAAAAGTTTTAGACTTTAGAAAAACAGACTTTTCTAAAATTAGAATATGGGTAGAGTAGTCATTATGAGACTGGAGCAATTTAAATGGAGTCCAAGAAAAATGGGATTATTTAAAAGTTGCACTATTGAAGGCAACAGAAAATTGCATTAGGCTTGTCAGTAAAAGCAAAAAATTAAAGAAACCACTGTGGTACTCCGCAGATGTGGCCAAAATAGTTAAAAACAAAAAGTTAGCATTTAGGAATTATAAAAAAACCCAGAGTGAGGAAGACAAAATGATCTATAAGATTAGGCAGAAAGAGGCTAAGCAAGTTATAAGAGCTTCCAAATCACACACAGAAGAGAAAATAGCACAGTCAGTAAAAAAGGGGGACAAAACTTTTTTTAGATACATAAATGAGAAAAGAAAAGTAAAACAAGGATTAGTTAGATTAAAAACAAAAGAAGGAAGGTATGTAGAAGAGGATAAAGGTCAGGCTGACTGCCTCAATGAATATTTTTGTTCTGTATTTACAGAAGAAAATGAAGGAAAGGGACCTCAGTTGAGAAAAAGGATAAATGAGTCATTTATTACACGTGAGTTTACAGAGGAAGAGGTTCTATTTCAACTGTCAAAAGTAAAGACAAATAAGTCAATGGGATCTGATGGAATACACCCAAAGCTATTAAAAGAGCTTAGTGGTGTACTAGCAAAACCATTAACAGATTTATTTAACCAATCATTGTTAACAGGAGTAGTCCCAGAAGATTGAAAGTTAGCAAATGTTGTGACCATTCACAAGAAAGGTAATAGGGAGGAGTCAGGCAACTATAGGCCAGTAAGCCTTACTTCAGTAGTGGGGAAAGTGATGGAAACCATGTTAAAGGATAGGATTGATGAACATCTAAAAACACATGGATTTCAATATCAGAGACAACATGGGTTTACTTCAGGGAGATCATGCCAAACTAATCTTATTGATTTTTTTGATTGGGTAACTAAAATTATAGATCAGGGTAGTGCAGTAGACATTGCTTACCTAGATTTCAGTAAGGCTTTTGACACTGTTGCACATAGAAGGCTTATCAATAAACTGCAATCTTTAAGTTTGGATTCAAATATTGTTGAATGGGTAAGGCAGTGGCTGAGTGACAGGCAACAGAGGGTTGTAGTTAATGGAATATATTCGAAGCTTGGACTTGTCACCAGTGGGGTACCTCAGGGATCTGTACTTAGACCCATTCTCTTTAATATTTTTATTAGTGATATTGCAGAAGGTCTTGATGGTAAGGTATGTCTTTTTGCTGATGATACTAAGATATGTAACAGGGTTGATGTTCCAGGAGGGATAAGCCAAATGACAAATGATTTAGGTAAACTAGAAAAATGGTCAGAATTGTGGCAACTGACATTTAATGTGGATAAGTGCAAGATAATGCATCTTGGACGTAAAAACCCAAGGGCAGAGTACAGAATATTTGATAGAGTTCTAACCTCAACATATGAGGAAAGGGATTTAGGGGTGATTATTTCTGATGACTTAAAGGTAGGCAGACAATGTAATAGAGCAGCAAGAAATGCTAGCAGAATGCTTGGTTGTATAGGGAGAGGTATTAGCAGTAGAAAGAGGGAAGTGCTCATTGTACAGAACACTGGTGAGACCTCACTTGGAGTATTGTACACAGTACTGGAGACCGTATCTTCAGAAGGATATTGATACCTTAGAGAGGGTTCAGAGAAGGGCTACTAAACTGGTTCATGGATTGCGGGATAAAACTTACCAGGAAAGGTTAAAGGATCTTAACATGTATAGCTTGGAGGAAAGACGAGACAGGGGGATATGATAGAAACATTTAAATATATAAAGGGAATCAACACAGTAAAGGAGGAGACTATATTTAAAAAGAAGAAAAACTACCACAACAAGAGGACATAGTCTTAAATTAGAGGGACAAAGGTTTAAAAATAATATCAGGAAGTATTACTTTACTGAGAGGGTAGTGGATGCATGGAATAGCCTTCCAGCTGAAGTGGTAGAGGTTAACACAGTAAAGGAGTTTAAGCATGCATGGGATAGGCATAAGGCTATCCTAACTATAAGATAAGGCTAGGGACTAATGAAAGTATTTAGAAAATTGGGCAGACTAGATGGGCCGAATGGTTCTTATCTGCCGTCACATTCTATGTTTCTATGTTTCTATGTTTCTCCAGGCTTCCACACATGTTATATGCACTGTGTAGGTTAGGTTACAGTTAGTTATACTGGGTGGGTTTATATTATTAAAGACACACTCCAGGCTCCAATGCACGTTAGGTACACTGTGTAGGTTAGATTACTGTTAGTTATACTGAGTCGGTTTATATTATTAAAGAGACACTCCAGGCTCCCACACACATTAGGGGCACTGTGTAGGTTAGGTTACAGTTAGTTATACTGGATGGGTTTATATTATTAATGGGACACTCCAGGCTCCCACACACGTTAGGTGCACTGTGTAGGTTAGGATACAGATAGTTATACTGGGTGGGTTTATATTATTAATGGGACACTCCAGGCTCCCACACACGTTAGGTGCACTGTGTAGGTTAGGTTACAGTTAGTTATACTGGGTGGGTTTACATTATTAAAGGGACACTCCAGGCTCACACACACGTTAGGTGCACTGTGTAGGTTAGGTTACAGTTAGTTATACTGGGTGGGTTTATATTATTAAAGGGACACTCCAGGCTCCCACACACGTTAGATGCACTGTGTAGGTTAGGTTACAGTTAGTTATTCTGGGTGGGTTTATATTATTAATGGGACACTCCAGGCTCCCACACACGTTAGATGCACTGTGTAGGTTAGGTTACAGTTAGTTATACTGGGTGGGTTTATATTATTAATGGGACACTCCAGGCTCCCACACACGTTAGATGCACTGTGTAGGTTAGGTTACAGTTAGTTATACTGGGTGGGTTTATATTATTAATGGGACACTCCAGGCTCCCACACACGTTAGGTTCACTGTTGCAGGTAATTTTAAAGTAAGTTATGCTGGCGGATTTTTATGAAATTTTTTTTTATTTATATTTTTTTTAAACAGGAAATAGTTTTGCTCCATAAGACAAACCTTTTGCTTACCAGTCTACAGTGTCTCCCTTTTTACTCCAAACGTATTTGTTTATCTATTGTTTATCTTTGAATTTTTCATTATGTTATGTATGACCTTTGGAGAGGAAAGATGAAATAAAGATGATTTAAAATATTCTTCTTCAAAGTGTTTCTGTCTGGTAGAAAGTATTTGCACCGATCATTAAGCTCTTTTTTTTTGTAACTGTAGTTTGTTTAGTATGCAGTTAGTTTCAATGAAGATAAGGTCTGTATTCTGCAACTTTTTTCCCCTTAATTATCAGATTGGGTATCTGGCTTTTAAAGGCTGAATAGATTTTTAAAACATCTTTATGTTTTTGTAGCTCTTATATATCCAGTAAGATATGCAAAGTTTGGCTTTTGAATGAACACTCTAAACACCAAAACAACTTTAGTTTCGTGACACAGTTTTGGTGTATAGATGATATTTCTGCAGTCTCACTGCTCAATCCTCTGCCATTTAGGAAGTGTTTCTGTTTATGCAGTCCTAGCCACACCTACCTTGGTTTCTTCAGACTCCATTAAAAATGCATCAATCTCAATTAGATCTTACATCATGGGGTGTTTACTTTAGAAGTTATAATCTCCTGCTCTGTTAAAGGGACACCGTAGGCACTGTATCTGCTTCATCTCATTAAACTGGTTATAGTGTCTGGAGTCCCCTGGTACCATCATTTCTTTCAGCATTAAACAGTTTTTAATGTTGTAATATTTTAATGCTAAACTAGAGTCCACGGCAGTCTATCCCCTCTGTGCTGCTTTGGCTAATAGGAAGTATTACCCTGAGAGGCAATGGGCAGCTGTGATTGGCTGAGAGTGTCAGCTGACTGCTTTTAACCTTTCAGAGCTCCAACTGACGGTATGGATGGGTATGACAACAAGAAAGTGTGTAATCTCTGCCTTAGCTACACATACAGAAGGGGCCGGACTGTGGGTGGCCAGGCACTCTTATTATGTGGCATACTACACGAACATGGTGCAACATTGAATGGAGGGACAGTGCCAGGCCACTCCAGGCACTATAACCAATTCAAAGAGACAAAGTTGTTATAGTGACTACAGTGTCCCTTTAATTAATCTTTAATCCCACCCATGAGGCTCTAGAAGGCAATGAACAGAGTAGGGAATTAGAAATGTTTATTTGAACACACTGTACAATAAGGGAAGCTAAACTCTATAAACGTCTTTTTCAGGAAATGTGTCTGGAGGCTGTGTGAGTGTCAGCTAGGGAAAGTATGGCTAGGGCTGTACAAATAAAGTGAATTAACTCCTAAATGGCAGGTAATTGAACAGGGAGAATGCATGGGCATGATCCATACCACATCAATTCAATACCACTTCATTAATCTAAAGTTGATTTTATGCTTAGAATGTTCCTCTATGATGAGGAAATAAATAACAGTTTGCAGGTTACATGATAATATATTCACTAAACATTGTGTGATGTTTAACTGGAACTCAGCTTGCTAAATCTAACCTAAGATGGATTATCTGTGCTATTAGCTCCTGGCTAGGAAAAAAAAAATATGACAATAAAACGTATGTCTAAATAATGTTTCAAAAATATATCAAACACTAAAAACCTAAATGGTGTGCATTTACAACATTACTAGTCAATACCTTATTTCTAGAAATTGGAGTTTTGGATTTCCTCTGCTTATAAATGATATTTGACTCAAAGACCATGTTTTACTGGCAGTCCAATTTCATCATAGAGTATGTCCCCTCTCTATTTCTTCCCTTTTTTCTATTAGCCTTTTCTGATTGATGCCTGCTGCTTGTTGATACTCAGTCTCTGTTGAACAGAACTTTGTTTTTTTCTTTTGACCACTAAGCCTCCTTTGCTGGTCTCCCTTCAAGTCAATGTTGCTACTATCAACCCCGACCACAAGCTCTCTGCCCTCACATAATTGTTGACTCGGATTCCTTTCACATTTCAAACAGTCAATTTACAATACCTGTTTCCTTTCATCTTTATACCATAGCTCACATTCTGCTCTTTCTAACACAAGATGAAACCTAGTCTCATCTTCACACACTCATCTGCCAACTTTATTAATTCAACTCACTATTCATCATTCGCAACCATTGCCCCCTTAGATTCCATAGTGAATTCAGCTGCCAACATTATTTTTCTCATCCACTGCTCTTCTCGCAGCTCACCACTTTGTCAGTCAGCATTCTAGTTCCTGTATGCTTTGAAGTTCAATTTAAAATCCTATATTCAGCCTACAAAGCTTTCCACATTGTGTCTCATACTCATTATTTAGTGCTGCAGAATATGCTGATACCTCTAAAAATAAAATACGATGATTAGAATTTCCAGAAAAGCCTCGATATTGTCCATCAGCAATTTTAGAATCTCAACAATAAACATGTGGGTTGGTATAGCTTGAAACCTGCCATATATACATTAAGAGAATGGGGTGGGTATTCCATCAGATTCATTCTAATTAATTGGAAATTCAGGGCCCATTTCATTTTATTTAGCTTCTGTCCAATATGTACATGTTGTTAACCATTATTGTGGACATTTTCAGGATCTAATTATTATGTAAATGTTGGTTAATAAGCTGTGCGTTATGGCGAGTTGACATCCTCCTTGCAAAATTTAGTCCAAATCTATGGACTTTGGCTTAAAATTTCCAGGTTGTTTCCAATTTCCAACCCTATAGTTATAAATATTTTTTTATGTGTTAATAAATGGTTTTCATAGAGTGCACTACTGAGTTTCTGATTCATAATACATTTCCGTTTATCTTATTGTTCTGAGTTTGTACTACAAATTTGGGAATGATACATGGCTATTTCTATTTTCTATTGTTTGCAATGTATCCTTTGTTTCAAATATTTTGTTTATTTTTCTTATAGCTCATACTTTTTTTATTGACCTTTTCTGCTGGATAGGCACTTCATATGTGTCTGAAGTACTCAATGCATAGTGACTAGGAATACCAGCATATGCCCTCTTTCATAAACATATATGAATTTGGTTAACTTATAATATTTTTCCATACCTATTGGGAGGTTATTGCAGAGGTCCTACAGACAAAGGATAATTACTATTATAGATCATTTCAGTAGTTATGCTGCCAGGAGTCTATGCATGCTATCTCCTATATTTCTGTAAAACTGTTTAGTTCAACCAAAATTTTTTTTGTAAAAGGGATGTGTCTTTACACCCAGAATCCACTTCCTCCTCAGCAATCCTGATGTACTCTTCCACATGTTCAGTATTAATTGTGTCCAACTTGCATGTCTATGATGGCTTGATAGTGCTAGAGGACAAAATATACAGGGTATTTCTAGAACTGGGCACGTAAAAAAAAAATATATATATATGTTTCAGCCAAACCACTTGTAGTTAACAAAGAAATTTGTGAAAAATCCATCAAGCAAAGACGAGGACAGCAAATGAGAACAGGAAGCGTAATACAGGACCTTAGAATGGCTGGATTTAAACGCTTTACAATAATACAAGACAAGAAGAGGTCAGGGATATAGAAGACAGAATAAACGTCAGGAATAAAGGTCAAGCACAGTGAAAGAAGGATAGTCAAAAGGTAAGCCAAGATCAAAAATGCCAGAAAAAGATATATGAATGCGCTCTCAGATTAGCCAAGCAAATTGAAACCTCGACAGGGCATCAAACAAATGGACCAGAGAGCTTAAATAACCCAGGAAAGACTCAAATTAGTTGTTGGGACCTGGTGATACCAAAGACTGCATGCACGTCAATGACGTGATGACGCACGCACGCCCCCGTCAACAGCATCCAAAATGGAGGAGTTGCCTTTAAATTGTGGCCTTTGGAAGTGGCCAGCGTTTGTGGGAATGCCAGCATGATTCCCAGTCATGTAACGTGGAGAGTAGAGGGAGACCAATCAAGAGGTAAGTTTATTTTTTACTTTAGCGTGTCTGAGCTGATCAGACGCAGACACGCTGACACGCCGACCGGACGCGGGCTCGCAACTGTGCTGACCAGGCATGAGCACGTTGCCCCTCCAGATCGGCAGCGTGACACTGAAAAAGTGCCAAAGTATATAAAGTTTCTATAATAATAATAAACTATTGCCAAGAAGACTGAATTGCCTCTGTTCAAGATAAAGTGTAAACAAAAACAAAAGTGTCTCTGGTGCAAATTTCTACAAAATTTAAAGAAATATGAAATAATTAACCTAATGTGATGGTGTATTAAACGGCTGCATTATTACCTTGAATACATGGCTGATCCGGACCTTACACAGATTGATAGCAGAGGAATATTTACTTTACAGTTTGCATGCTTTCTATCCACACCAGTTGTCTACAATAAGCTTCTTCTATATAAAAAATATTACACTATATATGTAAATTCTCTCTTTTTTTTATTTATTTGATATTAAACTTTACCTTAACGTAATAATACCTCTGTTCTAATGCACCAGCACTTTAGTGATTAATGTCACATTTATTTAAATTTTTACTGCAAAATATATACAAAATAAAAATATTACAGGACAGTTATAAATGCATTTCCATGTCATTTGATTCACAGATCAAGTAGATATAGTAGCGAATAGAGGGGGAAAAAGAGAAGTAGTAGTAAAAAAAACAAAAAACCTGTAGTTATAATATTTAATAAAATACATTTAAATACTAAATAAAAAATAGAGCTTTTTTCTGCTCCTCCTTTTTTTTTTCCCTTGGTTGCTCACTTATCACTTGATCTGTGAATAAAATCAACATTTGTGGCTGCCCCCTATCCATCAGTAATCCTTTTTTTTTTTACCAATCCTCTCTTTGTTAATGCCATGGGTGGAATTCCACTGCATGTGTTGTTTGTTTTGTGATTAGTGTATATGGTTTGGAAATCGTGAATTCATAAGATCACCAGATCACTCCAAATTCAGACATTTTGAAGCTTGAAACAAAATGAAGCTATAAGTCTAGATATTTTTCTAAAGAAAATACACTTGCCACAACAGTACTTGTGAGCTATTGGTTCTATAACCCCAATATTTGATTTTCCCATGACACTTTTGAGATTGCACGCATTAAAATGAATAACTAATAATTAAGACACCATTTATAAACGAATGTGTTTTTTATTTGAGGATATTTAACATTTATTGCTGTATGACCTTACTTCTAAGACCTGAACGAACTCTTGTGATTGCTGTGTGCCATTAATTTCTCTGTATTAAGTAAACATTCTTATTACGCATGAAAATAAGGGCCAGTGATAGTGTGATAGTGCTGGGGATAGTATAGTAGGATAATATATATGGGATACTTCTAGAACTGTGCACAGAAAAAAGAAATTGTTTCAGCCAAAACACCATGGTCAAATTTAGAATAATAAAAAAAAAAAAATGGGAAAATGAATCAGTAAACCCAAAAGGGTATTACAATGGTCTAGTAAATGATCTTCAATATATATATTTGTGTACAGGGTAATAATAGGACATATAATAGAAAGTACAATCCCCACCTAGGGATTCTTGGTGCTTCCTTATAGACAGTAGAACAATGATGTCAGGTCAGGATCATAAAAATATAAATAATAAAAGTATCAAATTAAGGTAATATAATACTATAATAAAAAATGAGGAATAAGGAATGTGGCAGCAGTATGGAAAATAGCCAAAATTCCTTTATTAACACTTAAAAAAATTAATATAAAAAGTTATGAAAAGTTTCTAGACGTGTTTCGCCACAGCTGGCTTTATCAAGTAGAAACTTATAGGGAAAACAGACCTGTATCAGTTCTGTTTTCCCTATAAGTTTCTACTTGATGAAGATTTAAAGCATGATTAGGTCTTGGAATTGCGGAGGTTCTCTGGGCTGAATGTTCGCTGTAGGATGAAGTCTGAAAAACTCCTGTAAATTAGAACGTGACAGATCGTTAGCTGCGTTGTTCAGAATGCCTGGTACGTGGATGCAATATACACAGAGCTGAAGATTATCTGCTAACCAGGTAAGTTTCCTTACTAAATTCATTATAGTAAGGAATTAAGAACGGCCTTTGTTAATAATGTTATATGCCGCTAAGTTGTCCGAAAGACACCTAACTGCTTTACCTTTCCATTCTTTGCCCCATATGTGAGCTGCTGCTGTTACTGGAAAAAATTCAAACAGTGCTGAGGTCTTGTTGAAATTCTCTAGGGTAGAGGTTTCTGGTGGCAAAGTATTATATAACCAGTCATTGCCGAATACAGCGGCGTAACCTATGGCTCCTGCTTACAGGGGAATATTACAGGGGAATTGTCAGAAATGGGTGGAACAAATAAGGACCTACTGTTCCAAGTGGATAAAAAGAGATGCCACAATCATAAGTCAGCCATAGCTGGTTCGTCTAAAATAGTTCTAGAGTTGTTGTCAGGAAGACGTGTAGAAGAGAAAGTATTCTAGAGAAGAAGGCCCTTCCTTGAGAAATATTCCTCATTGCGAAGTTGAGTGAACCTAAAAGTGACTGTAATTCCTTCCTGGTGCAAGACCCACGAGTGGTGCAGACTTCGCTATAAGCTACAAACCTGTCCTGAGGCAGATGCCAGAGTGATTTATGAATTGGCAGTAGTTTAAAGGCATTTGTGATGTCTCTTGCTTAACCAGGCTGCCTTGCCGAAGTTATTAATAGCGTGTATGGAATTGTCTATTTTTGCGTATTGTAAAGAGAAATCCTCTGATGGTATTAATGCATTTAAGCTAGGGTTAGTGGAAGAGTGAGGGGCTGAAAAATCAATGAGTGTCTTTTTGTTATTAAATTTTCCTGTAGCTATACCAAGAGAGTTAGTTCTCCAAGAGGTGAATGGTGGTGTAGTGAAGGTCCTTATCATAAAACCATTTTCAATTTCTTTATTGAGGAGTTCCTGTACACTAGTTGGATCTGTGAGTGTTGATTGTAGGTTGGGGCATTCTAGAATACCTGTGGGGAGTGCAACAAAGCCAGTGTGAAACCCAGAAGTGAAACCAGAGATAAAAAATTTGACAAGATGTGAAGAGGATGATCAGTCAAGTAATGTTGCAAAGTAGGTACGTCTGCCTAATTTATATTTCATGTCTCTTTGAGCTGTATTAGGTTGATACTATGTGCTGGCATTACTAGTTGAAGGTAAAGCAACATTATTGAGACAGACATTTGCCGTATGAGAGACTAAGGAACATATTGCACAAGCTGGTGTTTTAAGTCCCGCAAGATGTTGTTCCTATATTTAAAAAGGGTTCAAAATCCGTGCCTGGAAATTATAGACCTGTGAGCTTAACTTCTGTAACTGGGAAAATATTTGAAGGGCTTTTAAGGGATAATATTCAGGAATTCATTGGGAAGAACTTTGTTATTAGCAATAATCAGCATGGTTTTATGAAACATAGGTCATGTCAAACTAACCTAATTGCATTCTACGAAGAAGTAAGTAGAAGTATAGATCAGGGTGTTGCAGTGGATGTGATCTACTTGGACTTTGCCAAGGCATTTGATACGGTTCCTCACAATAGGTTAGTCTTCAAACTAAAAGAAATTGGTCTAGATGAATATTCCTGTTCTTGGGTAGAACATTGGCTTAAGGACAGAGTACAACGAGTTGTCATTAATGGTAAATTTTCAGGCTGGACAAAAGTGGTAAGTGGTGTCCCTCAGGGTTCTGTTTTGGGACCACTTCTATTTAACATATTTATAAATGATCTTGAAATAGGCATTGAAAGCCATGTATCAGTGTTTGCAGATGACACAAAACTTTGTAAAGTAATAAAATGTGAGCAGGATATTGCTTTTCTGCAGAGAGATTTGGATAGATTGGGGGACTGGGCACTAAAATGGCAGATGAAATTTAACATAGAGAAATGCAAAGTTATGCACTTCGGGGTTAAGAATGCACAAGCAACTTACACACTAAATGGTAGTGAATTAGGGATAACCACACACGAGAAGGATTTGGGAATTGTTATAGACAACAAATTAGGCAGCAATATGCAATGTCAATCTGCAGTTGCTAAGGCCAGTAAGGTTTTGTTATGTATAAATAGGGGCATAAATTCTCAGGATGAAAATATAATTTTGCCTCTTTATAAATCGCTGGTAAGACCACACCTTGAATATGCTGTGCAATTTTGGGCACCTGTTCTAAAGAAGGATATCATGGCACTGGAGAGGGTCCAGAGACGAGCTACAAAATTGATAAAAGGAATGGAGCATTTTAGTTATGAAGAAAGGTTAAAAAAAATTAAATCTGTTTGTTTGGAAAAACGGTGCCTGAGAGGAGATATGATAACTTTATACAAATATATTCGGGGCCAGTACAAACCTTTATCTGGAAATCTATTCATAAACAGGGTTATACATAGGACATGAGGTCACACATTTAGGCTGGAAGAAAGGAGATTTCATCTAAGGCAAAGAAAAGGTTTTTTTACAGTAAGAACAATAAGGATATGGAATTCTCTGCCTGAAGAGGTGGTTTTGTCAGAGTCCATACAGATGTTTAAACTGAAATTGGATAAATACTTACAAAAACATAACATACAGGGATATAATTTCTAATTAGTGGGGTAATAGCTGCTTGATCCAAGGAGACATCTGACTGCTATTTTGGGGTCAAGAAGGAATTTTTTCCTAGTTTGTGGCAAAATTGGAAGTGCTTCAGACCAGGTTTTTTGCCTTCTTTTGGATCAACAGCAACAACATTTCTAAGGAAGGCTGAACTTGATGGACGCAAGTCTCTTTTCAGCTATGTAACTATGTAACTATGTAACTATGTAAAATGTCTGCAAAACAATTCTGTGTCTAATTGGCTCCAGTCAATAGGAGTATTGAACTGAGCCAGTGACACAGCAGATCTTTCTGAAAAGGACTTATGATATTTGTAGAAACTGTAGCCTTCATATTTATAAGCTAGGTCCACCAGTTTGTGCAAGTATAAATCCAGTTCCTCTCTATGGTGGGTAAATGGAGAGCAAATACCTAAATAATCCAAAGGCTAAGACAAGCTCTGGAATATTTAGTTTCCTGTTAAGTCTGGGATCTCTAGAATGTGTATGATCTGTTTTCTATTATATCATGTGAAGCAATGAGGAGAGAAGCCAAATTAACATAATTTACCTTCTAATATGTCACGTTTAAAATTTTGTGGGATAAGATGTACCGGGTTGATAATGTTAGTACTTTTAGCAGATAAAGGGTTAGAGTTACCTCCTGTACTTGGTTCTGGCTGAGCTATGGAAAGTTGAACATCCGGGATGATTGCTTGGTTAGTGGATTCCGGTTGATAATAGCAGTTACAGAAGCTACCAGAGAGAATACCATGCTATGCAGTTCTGACAAACTATTTTCTATTTTACATTTAGGGCCAGGCCTTTCATTATCATTAGGCATGTTTAACAAGCAAAATAGTTCAGCTTTCCTGGCTGTAGTCAGAAAGGGAATGTTCCTTCTTTTAAGTTCTGCCGTGATTTTAGGAATTTAACAAGATTTGTAGCTGGATGCTGGGCTTGCTAAAACGGTTTGCCTTATCTGGGAATTACATCTGGTCAGAATGCTGGTAAACAACAGGTCATCTCCTTGAATTGAAGCGTTAGACATGCGATGGATGTGAAGGAAAATGACTTCGTTATTATGTAATCCTGATAGGTATGAAGTAGCCCAGCTCATTAGTTTAATGCCAAGAGGCAAAATTATATTATTTCAACTAATTACCAAGGTGCTTTGAAAGGCTCTACCTATGATTTGGTGCTTGGGGGCTTGTTTGATGCCACAGATGTAAGTGGTGAGGTGTTGGCCTCTCAGTGACATTTACAAGATTTAAGATAGATTGGCCATGACAAGTGAAGCCCTAACTATGACACGATGCAAGGCACTAACTATGCATTGGGCTGTTGGGCTTGTACCTCCGAGCGTGAGGATGGGGAGTTGGCCTTGTGGGACCACTCAACTAAGAGAAGAAGAGAATGAAAATGTTTTATCTAGTTGGCAAGAACTTTCAGGAGGTTACTTTTGGGTAGGGTTAGTTAATGGCTTGTGATGTTTATTATCGTAAACCTAAATGGAAATTGAACAATTATTAATATTATTTTTTTGTTAGATGAGTTATAACTCCCCTATCCCCATAATTAAATAATAGTTTACTGAAATGAAGTTATATATTATATTATTAAGTATGAAACAAACCAAAGTGGGGGGAGTATTGCAAAAAGAGAAGGTAGAGAAAGGAAGGGGGGGAAGAACCAAGCATGTAAGGTAACTACTAATCGATAATAGATGAATAGGTTGTCAGAATGATGTTCAAACTGTCCCCTGGACATGTATAAATACCTAAAAGTGCTAAATATATATATATATATATATATATATATGTGAGTTGCATTGAATGTATTTTTTTTTTGGGGGGGGAAGGAAATGAAATAGAGGGAGAGAGAGAGAAAAAAAAGGAGGGTAAACTTAATTCTATGTTTATACAAGTCATCCAATCACTGAGAATAAGGAGAGAGAGAAAAAAAATTGGGGGGGAACTTATACTTAACAAAATATAACTGTATGAGTTGTCACATGAGCAAGGATGGATAAATGAAATGCAACCTGTATTAATAAAAGTTTAGGAGTTGTCCCATACTTTAAACCCATTTTGATTTATATCAGTGCTAGCATATACATTTTTTGATGGAATATATGTGTTTAATGGCAAGGATACGTATATAGAAGCAGTGTTATGAAGACCTCTATCAGTAAGGAACAGAATCCAGCATGTCAAAGCCAGTTTGAGGTGCAATGAGTGAATTGTATTAGTCAGGATGGGAGATATTTGTGGCATGGTGAAACAGCCCCAAGTAAAACACAGACATAGAACATAGAATCATTTTGCATTTAGGTATTACAAGTCAAACATTAAATTATATTCTAAGCTAATTTGGAATTCATGGAACAATCTGGATTTATTAAGCATTGGACACTGGGACATTACACTCTGAGTATGAGCTGATCGATAAAAGTAACCAATTAAAACAGAACTTGTCAGCTAGAATAAACATTATGTTAATCATAGGAGCAGAAATGGATGTGAACTGTTTAACATGAAAAGAAATTGAACCATATGTTCATATGAAAGTAAAATCGAATAGCTGTATACAGTGAATATAATGACCGTCGAACGCGTATGTGCATGAAAGAAACAAGTATAAACTTTTGCCGAATTAAGGATTACCCACGAAAATGCCCTGATCATACATGCGAAACGGCTTGAGTGCATTAACACAAACAAAAGGATATAGCGTTCGTGTAACCGACTTGTTGGAGAGACGTGTTCGTATGCACAAAATCATACGAAAAGTTTTTTTCAAGAAAGCTGGGTTCATGTGATTGCATCAAAAAGAGGACAATGACAGGTAAGCAGGGGTTACTGGGGGTTTAAATAGGCAAATAACCCCTCCCACAATTTCAGGCATATGCCTTCCACACACACATATACATTATATTATATATATATATCTGTAACTAATAAAGTGCAATCGTATATAAAGTACCTAGAATAATAATGAAGTGTTTCCATTTCCGTTTCTTCCATTTCAAGATAAACTGCAAACAAATAAAATATTAGTAAAACGTATTAGTTCACATGACACTCTCATACATTACAACAGCACCACAATCGATCCAAAATTAATTTGGTAAGTGTGATCTCAATATTTTATTTTCTATGACTCTCATCCATCCATCCACCATCCATCCATCTATACATCCATCAACACTTTACATTATGCTAGATTAATGAAAGTTTCCAAATATGTGACAAGTCAACCTGTGCTATTTTTAATATGGTTATTTAAGTAATTTTATAAAATAGTAAGAGATATTTTATTTAACGTGAATGAATAAATCATGCTAATTTTCCTTTATTCTTTTTTTTTTTAATTTTCATCTTAAAGAATTGTATTTTCCAATAATTACCCATCTCAACCAGTAAAGAAAATGCACAGTATTATCTAAAAAGACCAGATTTTCATTGTGCATTAACAAAATGCATCCGGTGCTTGCACAATTAATTAAATGTAAATTCATGCTATTCTTTGTTTATTTTTTATTCACCGTTAAAATTGCAATTTTTTTAACTTAAAGAACATTCATGCAAATCAGTTCAGTCTCCTTAACGTCAGCAAATATCCCATAGTTAGCAGAAGAAAACACAATATATTTATCGTGTCTCACTATTTGTATTAACCTATGTTATAGTGTGCCGGGAATTGTAAAAACAGAGATGTGTTTATATATATATTAAATGTGAGTACCTATTCATTATTCTATACTCCTGGTACTTTTTAAACTGTGAGCACTATTGCTGTCTCTTTTATATTTTTTATGATCTTCATATCGATAATAATCTGCCTACCTACATCGTCTCATGTATCCTATAAGTGGGGATTATACCACTGTACGCCATTCAGACTAGAGCTAGGTTAAGCTCTATCAAATGTGAGTAGGCATTTTATTTTTTATTTACTTTTATGTTATTCTGGGATTTTCTGCACCATTAGTTATCTCTTTCTGTAGCATATATGGCTGCCAAGAATACTCGTATCTGACCCCATTCCAGAGGGACTACCCTGATTCTTTGAGGTTTTATCTTCCAGCAAGTTTTACCATTTGGATTCACATTTGGACTTATATTTGAACTTTCTTTTGCTTTTTATTTGTTTGCCCTCCTATATATATAAAACTTATATACATACATATATATATTTTATATATGTATGTTATAACACATCTCTGTTTTTATTATTTCTGGCGCAATCTTTATCCCCCCTGTTTGACTTATCTCTGGTTTTTTTTTATAAGGCTTAGAGGGAGCCTTATGTTTTAAGTTGTGTCGCCTACTTTCATTTTTGTATTTTCATGTATATCTTTTAGTTAGGTTTATTAGTGCTGATCCTTTTGTCTATCTCTATGCTATAGTGCACCTACCACATTGGTAAACATTTTGTACTGCACAAAAAATAGCTCTAAGCAATATACGAAGAGATCTATGAACAAATACCAAGGGTGTAGAACATACACAGTTTACTCAATTAGAGTTTTGATCTCACTTTCTTATTTATATTAGCGGCATAACTGCCTGCATCCCACCAAGGGAACAGTGCCAACAAAGAAGGGGGTAGTATGGGGCTGCTGGGAAAACAAATTAAGCAGTAATGAACAAAGTAGAGCTTATTCTCAATCCATAATTGTAGGCTTCAGTCTGCTGATAAGCAAATTATCATAACTGCAGATTTCAGCAGTGGGAAAAGAAACCCTTTGATTCTAAATATCAATGGTATCTCATTAGACTTTAATGTCAAATCTAATTACATATATAGCTCATCCATAGCCCTTCCTAGTTTAGATTCCTGCTATAAACATTACATATATGTGTTACTCATGTTACTATAGCTTGTATGAAAGCTGCCGAGATAAGTTATGGAACTGGCATTTAACATTTTCTTATAAAGATTCTGTTTAATAATTGCCGAATATCATTTTTTTAAAAATCCAATATTTTAAATACTGTTTACATCATACAGTAATCATTAGATTAATAAATAGATTTCTATATATCTACTTTTTCTTGTAAAATGTTTTTTATTTTCCATTCTATAATAAATACTCAATAAATATTTTCCTTAGAATAATAAAACTTTCCTGGACTTCCATATACCTTCTTAATTACCTAATTTTCTTTAAATTGTATTAGTCTACCTAATTGTGCCTTTGCTAAAGCATATCTTAGCCATTTTTTAGCAACCTGGAAAAAGTCATAATTAATGCTATAACTGTTAATATCTGTGTGTGTGGTCATCACCCTTATTGGGATTGGATAAGATTAATATAGCATGTATATAATAAGGATTATGCTGGAACCTCCACCAGCAATTCAGCAATAATTTAGATGTTACCATCAGGAGTTGTGATAATGTCCACTTAGTCAAAACATGTACTTCCCTTTTAAGGCTCACAGGGAGTCTATCCTATTGGCATATGCATTAGACTTGAGAAGGGCAAGAACATTTGGTTCGGCTGAATCACTTTTTTTTAAAAATAAAACATTTTAGCCATAAATCTGTTTGGTAGAATTCCAGAAGTGAAAAAACGATTCAGAAAACAAATCTGATAAAACCAAAAGGGTGCAAAAATGGGCCAGTCAGTGTACTGCAAAATATGCATAATATAAAGATTATGATCTGATAGGAGAATTTTCCTGCTATTTGGGCAATAGATCAAGACAGAAAAAGTAACCAATAAAGAGAATAAGAGAAGAAACAGAAATAAATGTATATTTATATATTTATTTGTTAAATATAGATTTTTTTAATGCCCCTCCTATTGATCACTTCTCACTTGATCTGTGAATAAAATCATCATTAATAATCTTTTTTCCTATCGTTCATCTCTTTTTTTGGTGTTTCAGGCAGAATTCAAATTCACAAGTCCAAATGAACATGTTTGTCTATAGCGTGTGTCATTTGGTTTGTGATTCAGCTACCTTGTGGCTCGCAGTTCAGGAATTAAACTGATCATTCCATGAACCCAAATTCAAACTATTTGCAGTTTACACCAATACAAACCTCGGAGTCTAATATCCATTTAATGAATAGGAGCTTGGATAGTCTTGTATGTCAGGGCAGGCCCCACCAAGCCATAATGTAACTACTTTCAGACTCACTAGATGAAGTATGAGAAAAAAATATATAAAAAGAACCAAAAGCACGTATAAATGAAATTTAGAGGTGCAGATGGATACGACCTGGCATGTCAGGCAATAATATAGCGGAGAAAAGCCAGATACTGAAATTAATTCCAACATTGTTGTATTTACTATCTGACAGATTGATGAAGGAATGCACAGTGAAAATGTATATAGAAGGATTTTTAAAAGTTTGTGTACAGACATTAAATAAATATTTAAAAATAGGACACACGTTGGGTAGACTGTTGCATTGTAACATGGCAGTGTGGTGAAAAGTGAACCAGACCTGCACTCAACCTTCTATTAGTCTTAGGTGGCAACAACGACTGTAGTATTCATCAGTCAAAATGTATAAACAAACCAGAATGTTGCCTGTGCCCTATCTGCACATCTAGAATTCCAGTGGAATTTGTTTTAGCTGCCAATCGATGTGCAAAGAAAAAGAGAAGGGGCAGTATAAAAAAAAATCTATATTTCTAGATTTATATACTAAATATTTAAATGTATAATTATATATATATATATATTTTTTTATTGATCCTCTTTTTTTCTCTATTGGTCACTTTTCACTTGATCTGTGAATTCTAATCGATATTTGGTGGTTGTCCCCTAGCTATCAATCATTCTTTTTCCCCATTAATTGTCTCCACTGACAATTCTAAATCACCAGGCAAAGAAAACACACTTGTCCACTGTGCGTTTTGTTTGGTTCTTGATTCGGCCTCTTTTCGGCTTGGCATTTGGAAATTCAGACGTTTAACTGATCAGCCTAAATTCAAATGAACTGCAGTTTGGAACACAACAAAGCTTTACGTCTAGACATAACAGCATTTTTGTTACTGATTCAGAGTCTCCAAAGGGAGATGTTTTCTGATAACTAGTTCATTATCAAGTTGAGCAGTTAAATCCCCCATTAGTTCACCAAAAGAGTTGTACGTAAACACATAGATGATCATTGATCATGCTTTGTGTTAATCATTAAGGTTTTGATCACTGCACTTTCATATTAACATACTTCAAAAGTGTTGATTTGAACAAATTAAAGGGCACTGTAGGCAAGGTAACTACTTCAATTTATTGAAGTGGATATGGAGTCCGAAGGTCCCTGGTGCCGTCCTTCTAATCATTGTTAAACCATTCTTATTGATTTAATGATAAATGAGAGTCTCTAGCAGCCCATGGAAGTATTAACCTGAGTAGCAATGGGTAAGGTGTGACTGTTTGAGGTTGTCAGCTTACTATTCTCAGTTTATGGTACTGCCTATTGCTGTTATGAATTACTATAACTAAATAAAGCGTGTTCTCTTCCTTAGCCATACCACTGTGGGAGGCCAGATGCTAATGGTTTATCACTGAATGGCAGGATAGTGTCAGAGGGCTCTGGGCACTACAACCAATTCAGATGGAATGGGTTTAGCACCTACAGTGTCCTTTTAAAGAGAACCATTTAAATATGTGCAAGACAAATAAACAGAATTTGCGGTAACAATAGATTCTAAAGTAAAGTATTAAGATTGGCAACAAGCATGGACTTGTCTAGTTCAAAATGTTCTAGATGCTGATTTGATTTTCCTCTCTATGAATTTTTAGTGCATGGCTTTGTTCATTGCTGGTTTACAGAGATAGGTTGTAATGTACTAAGGTGATGCAGAGAAAGAACTATTTATTTACATTGCTTTTAGACTTGTACTTGAGAGAATGTCTGAAAAATGAGCTGTTCTGAACAACTAACATTACTGTTCAAACTGCAAAATCATTTTTTATTCGTTTACTGATTCAATACTGGTTTGCTCACCTTAAGGGTACACTGTGCGCATCTATTCTCAATCACATTATCAGTAAAATCAAAACAGTCCTGTGCAACCGATCTCAGTTTAAGAATACACAAAAATTACCATTTTGATAGAATACAAAACTGTATTCATAATGCTATCATGTCTGTATGTCCTAAAGTGATTGTCCACCCCCCACCCCATCCCCAGTGTTGGAATGGTTAAAACACCCTTACTTACCTCTTTTAGGTGGCAAAGTCCCTCAATGCTGCCTCTGTCTCAACCTCGCCTCCTCCGCTGTCCGCAGTTGATTGCTCTCATAGAATCATAGAAACATAGTTAAACTCTGTGAAATTGCATGAATCACCTCTAGTGGCTGCCTGGTAGACAGTTTTAGCCCTTTAATGTTAAGGGGACTGGGACACTGCACCCGGGCCACTTCAATTAGATGAAGCGGTCTCAGTGCCTATAGTGTCCATTTAACTTTTAACCTTTAACGCCTAAGTTTCATCATAAGGTTACTCCATATATATATAGCTTTTGCCTGTAGTTGTGAGAGGGGCATAATTTCCCTACTTAAATGGACTCCTTAGCTTGCTTCACACCGTTCTTGTTCTAGCGATTTGCATGTGACTACTTCTGGGTCACATGCAGGTCACCATCTTGCAACTTACCTGTTACGACACGTACCGTCGGGTAAATGAAGCCGCCGTTTAGTCAATAATCCCCTTCTCCAGAAATGCAGTTTAAATCCAGCCGACCGCCAAACTCCCGAACGAAGTCCACGAACACGCCTTCCACAGCTAAAAATAACGAAAGCGCTGTCCCAGTAATAATTCCCCCACAAACGAGACCAAGCTCCGTGTTGAGGGTCAAATGAAGATCTGTTTAATGGGGGCTACCTGCCCGGTATTTATGCAGGTCTCCACAAGGTGGACACTCCCCGAGAGGACCTTGTGGAAGACTGTAAGACATATTGGACAGTAGCCAATCGCAGTGGCTTCAATAATAGCCCTTCCCATCTTGCCCATAATTCCGTCTTCTCTACCTCGGAGATAATTAGGAAGAAACCTAATTATCTCCCAAGGTAGAGACAATCGCCATTTTGGAATACAGTAATAAAAATACATTAAAATACATAATTGCAGAAATACCGAATACATATAGTTCGTGTAACGTATCCCCAGACAGCCTGGATCTGAGTGCATGTTTTCACCGAATAGCGCTCAGATCTGATGTATCTAGTCGAATCGCCATGGAGTCAAAGTCTTTCACCAGTCCTTCGGTATACGAATGACTCCATGGGATGGCTGTCTGGGTGAAAGTCCATACGAATGAATAAAAACTCCCGAACGACCGACGTTCGCATGCCTTGTCGAAATGGAAGGTAGGCAGCAGCTTCCAGCGGTGTTCGGTAGTTTAAGTGTCCGTTTTTAGTTCCATACAGTTTGTACCGAACACCGCTATGTGTTCGTATGTCCCAAAATGGCCGCTGCCTCGTGGTCGACATGCGAACGACGACCACCCGTACGAATGGAATGGAGAGGTGTCTGCGGTTAACCACAACGTTCTAATTGGGGCCAAGAGGTTAACCAGCAGCACACTCCTCTCCTGGGTGGTCGTTCGTTCGGTAGTTTCAATCGGTAGTTTGCAAATTACACGAACGGGGTTATATGAACAGGCAATTCAGCGAACAAAGGGAAACAGACGAACCAGCAATGCAGATGAATCTGTCACATTACCTGTTTCTCCACATGGTTCCCCTGTACCTGCTGTTTTCTCCAGGACCAAGGCTCTCTGCTTTCAGGATCATCTGCTCTTCAACCTTCAAGGGCAGCTCCAGGGAAAATAAACCAGAACCACACCAAACCGTAAGATACTGACCTAACTGCCGCGCCATAGTCACAGTCATCACGGTTTAGGTCTATTTTAAGTGCTTACGGTTTTGCATACTTCTTTCATATTTTATTGTTTTGCATTTTTTTTTTTTAAACGTTGGGTACAGAAAAGAAAAGGGGTTGGGGAAAAAGGTAAAGTCAAAACATTCCATGTCATTCAGGTTACAGTACATATATCATACACTTGTCTCGGTGTTAGGCTCTGTGCGCTTGCGCGCCTGGGTGTAGAGTGATGGGCCTAATGCGGGCTTTGTTCTTAGGAGTGTTGCCCGTTCCCTTAGCGGTTTTTATGGTCTTCAGGATTTTCACCTACGTTATAGTTTCTGCTTGCTCTTGAGTTTCCCATCTGCTAGCTCTCTCTTGCTCGTCCTTTTCCTATTCTCACTGTTACTATTTTAATAAATAGCTGTTTATCTTAATACCATTCACTTGTATAGTTTAAGTTACTATTGTAATTTTGTATTAAGTTTAATTAACTACGCCTCTCACTTCTGGTGTAAGCTTATCCTATAAATAAATATAGGTTTCAGAAATCACTTACACTCTCAATTCTATACTACCTCACACCGGGTTTATGCTGGAAGGTCATGTAACATTGTTCTCTTATATGATGTACAATACATATTCCCTATGCTAGGAATTATCCTTCCCATAGTTGTCCCCCTCATTCGTTTAGGGTCACAATTTCACTATCCATTACATGACTCGTCATTCTCCTTATTTGTTCATTTAAATAAATGTGATGTCTACATGAAGATTTCACTCATTATTTCTCTAATGCTCACCTGGGGTATTCCTACACTCAATACTACTAAGTCTTGGTCCTTTAACCTAAATCACCTGCAGACTCCATTCCCATACTGCTTCACCAGGGTCAAACAGTATGTTCTATGCTCTTTGCACCTATGTTACTACTATTCCATTTCTAATAGGAATACTGTTGCTTGTATATTTTTCTATAGTCAGGGTAGTGCGGGTCTTGAACACTTAACTAATGATGAGACGCTATCACTAGTTTGGTATAGTACATTACCTTAATCACCTTCTGGTAGCTTACCAAACTGCTTACTTCAATGCTACTCAAGTGTATAGTATACTCTCTTGCCTTTTATTACCATGTGTTTTATCTTCCTTAACAGGCCTACTGTTTTATCTTGAATCTGTTTCTACCCTCAAGAAGGTCCCAGGTCATTGGCCATATAGGGGCTCAGATGACATTAATAATGTGTATAATATGTTACAGGGTCACATACATACTTATCATATGTTTCATTATCCCATTAGATTAATCTTTTCTTTCACAATGAGTTATAGGTTATAGGATAATTGTATCAAGGGCATAAAAAAAATATATTTATATATTTTTTACAGGTTACAGGGTACTCCGGTTTTAGGGCATACCTACACTAGTTAGGTAGGTCTGTCATAACTTAATTCAATTGGGTCCATAAACTGGCCTTACAATTCACACATGTACGTTAGTTCCATCAAGGTATCTACTATTTATAACAACCTCCTACTCATGCTTGAAACTAACTGCACTACTTATACTGTAGGTATACCAGGATATCTCAAATTTTACGTCACATACTATATTTCCTACAACCATCTTGTTGACCCCTTTAGGTCTGCTCCAATCCACTTCTTATGTTAAACCACATTATTGTTTTGCTTTTCTCAGGTACATCAATATACACGTACCTATACACTACCATACCCTTCTCCCCTTAGTTAGCTTTATTACTGGCTGACAGGGCACCAGGAGTCCAAAAGGAAATAATTTCACAGGCCTCTATGCATTAGGGCCTTAGGTTAGTGGTCCTGTCTTTAACACCCATACTCATCCTCAGAGGTACTACGCCCATCAACCCAACTCATAGCTATTCCCATAGAGAGGGCCTCACCTGTCACTCCCATTCTATCTTATGCTTTAAAAGTCCCGAAAGGCCAACATCCCCCAAAACATTCAGTGGTAACAAAATCCCCTCATGCCAATGCATAGACAGAGCCTCTCAAGCCACTTGGCATCTAGCAGGGCCTTATCCATCACCAACCAAGTTTAATCGTTTTGCCTCTTGGCATTAGCTAGTAAGCCAGTACGTTATAAGGGTATAAACATTACTTGATTATCCAAACATGTCTCAATATCAAGAAGGTGGAAAAGAGCACTCCTGCTAGGTGCTTCATGCAAAGGGGACATAGCTAGTCTTACTTCTATAAGATCTTGAACTATCCTTTGCATCACAGCCGAATGGCTATTCGGCACATACGGTACCAACAGCTAGATAACCAAATTATCCAATCACAATATATATATATATCTATATATATATATATATAGATATATATATATATGTACTGCTAAAAAGGCTTATAGAAGTGAAGCATCTGCTTAGAATTAGAATGGTGTCTAGAATTGGAAACCTGCCCAGTTATATGTTACTTATAATACAGGTTTAAAGAGCTTGTATGTTAATCAGTGAGGCCCGCACAATTATGTGTATTAAGCAGTATTGTGGCTGGTACTATGAGGTAAAGGTAAGTTCCTTCTGTTACTGTAATATGTATAAAAAGTCATGAAGTGTTTAACGCATATAAGGTACGTTCAGTTGCGTTGATTTACCAGTCAGTCAATCATGTATATGTCAATTATTACAATACCATTTAGATTGAAACCATTAGCGAAAAAAAAAAAAAGGCCTCACTCTGGTTCTCCTTACGCATTCGAGCATAGGTTACATAAGTCAATATTAAGTACTTGTTACGGTACATTCAAGATATCCAACGGGATATTGGCTTTTTGACATGCTATCTGTCCTTTTTCAAGAAGTTTTATATCTATAAGAGAATTAGCATACAGACAAGTTGCGATACTACGCTTATAAGTTTCATGGTGATAAATTTTTATACTAACATGTCATCATCAAGTTAAGCCACTGCTTCTCATCCTCATGGAAGCCTATGAATGGCCAACCATGGCTTATTGAACTCTTTCTACAAACTACCCCTAAATTGTATTTGGCTCCCCTACGTAGCAGGTGTCACAACTAACTATATTATTTTAGGTCATGCTCATTCTTAGGTCAAAACATAGGGTCAAGAAATACAATATTAACCTGTACATACATTTTCTGTACATACATTATGCATAGCCTCATGGGGCTCATCTGCTAAAGCAGGGTACTTTGGTTTAGTTATCCTAATTAGGGGTTGGTGGTGGTTGGCTTCCAATTCACTGGTTAGTTCAAATTACAATTCTACTGAACTTATCTGTCCATTGTTATGGTCTATGTAAATACTATTCATCATATATTCTTGTTGATACTGATCCTAGTTACTTACAGTTTCCGGTTATACAATATTGCTACTATTCTGTTTTCTCCACCTATTCTACTCGCGGTTAATTTTCTCATATATATATGTTGTTTTTTATCAACTTGACCATTGCATTGTTTATCACTTATCTACGTTTCACCACTAATCTGTCTCTGGGCTATCCATTAATTTTTTCAGGCAACATTGGCACATGTATCCATCAATTACCGGACAACAAGTGTTATTATGTGACAGGTTCACAATTCGCATACCCTTAAGAGGTTCATCATTATTAGTATTTTAATCTATGTCTTAATACTAGTAGGTTAAGTTCACGTTATATGCTGTTAATCACATTTATGCCACATGGTTATTCTAATTGCTTATACTAATCTTGTTTACAGCGTTCCCCCAGCCAGCTACTGTATTAACCCCTCAATTTGGGTTGCAAGGTTAATATTGGTTAGTCTCTTAGATGTTTATAACAATTACCTTAGTTAGCATATGACTTCCGTGTATGGCAGATTCCAGAATATCAATGTATTCCTCCTCCATGTTAGAACGTATTTCAAGTTGGACACTTAGTGGCCTCCTAATGATTGCTGCCACCTAAGTCTCTCCGCTCTTTACTATTTTCAGGTCACAGGTAAGTGGTCCTTCATTGCCTCAATGGTTATCACGACAGGTTAGTTCAGCCAACCAGGTATCACCCGGCCTTATCAGTGCTATCGGGACACGCATCTTAACCTACATGTTTTCCTCACTTATGAAACAATACGCATGGGCCAACAAGAGGCTTGACTATTTATGTTCGACCCATGCATGGTCCAACCTATGTATCCTTTCAACTGTTTTCCTTCAATTATGATTCATGCTCATGTATGTCCCTTCTAGTTACATATTGTCTGACCAAGTATTAGTACAGTATATTAACAACATATTTGCCATGTTTTATTTACTACTGTCTGCTGTTTTGCCAACTTAAAATTAATTATCACACAACCATCAAATATATCTCATTCATGAGTTATGTCAGAACACTAATCAAGAAGACCAGGCCTTAACCATTCCATTATTCTGGTCACTCTTTAGGGGCGGCATCCATGGCTTCAAGCAGATTTATACCACTACACATATTTTAACATTAGTCATTGTAAGTCCTCAGCTTATTCACAGTACATTCCACAACCAGTATTGGAACTCCGTCAAGCATTATCATATAACCTTGGGTATAAGTACGTATGTTGACTGTATTAACGATTTACAATATTTCTCCTTTTTGCCCTCTTTATTTTACAGACCTAATAGCATTATCGGTTCCAGCACAACCGACTTTTTCCATTCTGTATCAGACAGTCCCCCAGGCTGCTAAAAAGTAAAAATATATATACACATATATCTCAAAATATACTTATAATGATATCATATATATGCATTATATATGTATAATATATTATAAAACGCTTTAATTCTAATATAGTATACATATACAGGAAATTAAAGTGTGTGTGTTTATATATATATATATATATATATAAACAGTGTGTGTGTTTATATATATATATATATATATATATAAACACACACACACATACATACACACGTACACACACTAATCATATACACATGTATTATATGTGTGTGTGCATTTATATATATGCATTATATACGTATAAAATATTATGCCCCTATCTGGGGCATGGCTAATAGGGGCAAAAAGGAGATTTTAAATCTCCATTGTAGTAATATGTTGACCACCGTAGGCTTTTATTTATTTATTAGTTCAGGAGGTATTCCTTCTAAACTAAAGAAAAAAAGCTAATTTAACCCTTGTGTGGATAGTAGCAGTGGGGAGTTGAGGTAATCATAAGTAGGGAGCCACTAGCTCCCTCTTTGCAATTAAAAAATGAATTAATTGCCTGGGCAAAGTATCGTCTACTTGCAATTTGCTTTTCAGTTATTTCGGTCAAATGCAATGAGTTAATTCGTGATTCAAGTAAACTTAAAGCCAAAAATTCAGACAAATTCAAATTCATCCTAAAATGAATTTCCAAATCTACTGGTCATTCAGGCACATCCTAATAACCCAACAGTGACTGGTCACATATCATGAATTGTGTTGAGCAATGGCTCTCTGGAGGGTACATTATGCCAGGGAAAATATCAGTTTTGTTCTGAATAAAAAAAATATTTTTTATGGTAAGATTAAAAAGTTTAATCTTTTAACATGGGAGAACAAGAAACTCTAGTACCTTGTACAAAATAGTAATACGTTCTTTCGTAAAGCTATTTCGCAAAAATCTTATCACTAGATAGATTTTGTTTTTAATTTTCTCCTTATCCATCTGAGACCTTTGAGCAGTACTTGTCTTGTTATCATTAACATTATAGGAATGGATTTTTTCCAAGACATTTGTGATATGCTGTTTTCAGTCCAGTGAACAAATTAAGACGCTGGGAAATTTTTATTCCATCAGCCACATTATCAATTATTGGCTTGGCAGGTTACTGTCACTCAGTTTGTCTTCCAAATCCCACATTGAGGATCATCAATCAGTATGATTGTATTCTTGTATGACACACATAATGATGAACAATCCTAGCAAGCTACATTTTAGTCAAAATAAGTGAAATATAAATACAGAAAAAAACATTTGTAGCTTAAATTCATCTTGTAAACATGTATCTAGGATTTTGATTGCTCCTTTAAATGACCAACTGTTTAGTGCTATATTGATATGTTTGTTGAAGCAATATATAATTTTAAATATTTTTTTATCCTTCGTGTCGTTACAATAAGATAGATTATAAAGTATTATTAAATAAGATGCTAGCCTTCCATAAAACAAAATGCTAGTACTTTAATTTATGATTGCATTTTAAGTGTATTGCACAAACTTTATGTTTCTAAGTGCTTATATTAGATTTTTTATTCTCAGAATCCTAGAAATGTACTGAATCTTGTTACATAATCATTTTTTTACTGTTTCTAATTCAGATCAATTTATCTATCCTTTGAATATTATACAAGAATACTAATAGATTACAATATTGTGATCTTTTATGAATATGTTACAGTGTAAGAAGCTGTTATATATAAGAATATATTTCTGAAATTCACACTCTTTAGTAACTTATATATAGACATATAAAGATTTTGCAATATTTTTACTTGCGCTGGTACACATTCTTCCTATATTAAAAGGACACTGTAGGCACTGCAACTGCTTAATCACTTCAAAGTGGAGTATAGAAACATAAAATGTGACGGCAGATACGAGCCATTCGGCCCATCTAGTCTGCCCAATTTTCTAAATACTCTCATTAGTCCCTGGCCTTATCTTATAGTTAGGATAGCCTTATGCCTATCCCACGCATGCTTAAACTCCCTCACTGTGTTAACCTCTACCACTTCAGCTGGAAGGCTATTCCATGCATCCACTACCCTCTCAGTAAAGTAATACTTCCTGATATTATTTTATTATTTTTAAACCTTTGCCACTCTAATTTAAGACTATGTCCTCTTGTTGTGGTAGTTTTTCTTCTTTTAACCATTTAAGGACTGAGCCAAATGTACACGTTTTGATCAAAATAAAACGTAAACAAAACTTGCAATTTTACTATTTGTCTGTTCAACCGTAATTCGCTTCTTTTATATTAAGTGTACCCACACTTATTATATATCATTTTATTCAGGAGAAATAGGGATTTCTTTTAACATCCAATTTTTAGCTATGAAATATAATTTGTTAAAAAAATGGAAGAAATTAAGAAATGTTATTTATTTTAGTTCTACGTGACATTTTAACTGTGAATGTCATAATACTGTTTGCTTTTACTGCAATAAAATACACATATTTGTATTCTCACGTGTAAAACAGTACCCCCTATGTATAGGTTTTATGGTGTTTTGGGATGTTACAGGGTCAAATATAGCATGTTTAATTTTTCAGTTTTTTTTAACATTGAAATTTGCCAGACTGGTTATGTGGCCTCTAAGACCATATGGTAGACCAGAAATAAGAATAACCCCCATGATGACATACGATTTGCTAAAGTAGACAACCCAAGGTATTGCAAATGGGGCATTTCCAGTCTTTTTTAGAAGCCACTTAGTCACAAACAGTGGACAAAGTTAGCGTTAACATTTGTTTGTGTGTGAAAAATGCAAAAAGCTAATTTGAACAGTTTGTGACTGAGTGGCTACTAAAAAAGACCAGACATACCCCATTTGCAATATCTTGGGTTGTCTACTTTTGGTATGCCATCATGGGGGTAATTAATATTATTCTAGGTGTATTTTGATATACATATCTTTATAATTATATATAGTGCCTTACAAAAGTATTCACCCCTCTTGGCATTTTTTCGTATTTTGTTGCCTCACAGCCTGGAGTTAACATGGATTGTTTGAGGATTTGCTTCATTTAATTAACAGAACATGCCCACAACTTTGAAGATTTTTTTTTTATTGTGAAGCAAACAACAAAGAGGACAAAATAACTGAAAAGGTCAATGTGCATAACTATTCACCCCCCTAAATTCACTTTGTAGAGCCACCTTTTGCGGCAATCACAGCTCCAAGTCGCTTTGGATAAGTATCAATGAGCTTGCCACATCTTACCACTGGGACTTTTGCCCATTCCTCCTTGCAAAACTGCTCTAGCTCCTTCAAGTTGGTTGGTTTGTGCTAGTGAACAGCAATCTTTAAGTCTGATCACAGATTTCCTATTGGATTGAGGTCTGGGCTTTGACTAGACCATTCCAACACATTTACATGTTTCCCCTTAAACCACTCAAGTGTTGCTTTAGCAGTGTGTTTGGGGTCATTTTCCTGCTGGAAGGTGAACCTCCGTCTTAGCCTCAAATCACGCACAGAGTGATTCAGGTTTTGCTCAACAATATCCCTGTATTTAGCACCATCCATCTTTCCCTCAACTCTGACCAGTTTCCCAGTCCCAGCTGCTGAAAAACATCCCCACACAATGATACTGCCACCACCATGTTTCACTGTTGGGATGGTGTTCTTTGGGTGATGTGATGTGTAGGGTTTGCGCCAGACATAGCATTTTCTTTGATGGAAAAGTTACATTTTAGTCTCATCAGGCCAGAACACCTTCCTCCATACACGTGCCATTTTGTTTTTTGCTGCAAGTAATGGCTTTCTTTTGGCCACTCTGCCATAAAGCCCAACTCTATGGAGCGTACAGCTTATTGTCATCCTCTGTACAGATACTCCAGTCTCTGCTGTGGAACTCTGAAGCTCCTCCAGGGTTACCTTAGGTCTCTGTGCTGCCTCTCTGATTAATGCCCTCCTTGCCCGGTCTGTGAGTTTTGGTGGGCGCCATCTCTTGGCAGGTTTGCTGTTATGCTATGTTCTTTCCATTTGGTTATGATAGATTTGATGGTGTCCATACAGATAGATTTGATGTGTGTATGGACTCAGCAGTATGTCTGTGTGTATGGACTCAGCAGTCTGTATGTGTGTACTGACTCAGCACTGTGTGTGTATGGACTCAGCAGTATGTCTGTGTGTATGGACTCAGCAGTCTGTCTGTGTGTATGGACTCAGCTGTCTGTATGTGTGTATGAACTCAGCAGTGTGTGTGTATGGACTCAGCAGTCTGTCTGTGTGTATGGACTCAGCAGTCTGTATGTGTGTATGGACTCAGCAGTCTGTATGTGTGTATGTATGGACTCAGCAGTCTGTGTTTGTGTGTGTGTGTGTGTGTGTGTGTGTGTATGTGTGTATGGACTCAACAGTCTGTGTGTGTGTGTTTGGACTTAGCAGTCTCTGTGTGTGTATGGACTCAGCAGTCTGTATGTGTGTGCGTGTGTGTGTGTGTGTGTGTATGGACTCGGCAGTCTGTCTGTGTGTGTATGGACTCAGCAGTCTGTGTGTGTATGGACTCAGTACTGTGTGTGTATGGACTCAGCAGTGTGTGTGTGTGTGTATGAACTCAGCAGTGTGTGTATGAACTCAGCAGTGTGTGTGTGTATGGACTCAGCAGTCTGTCTGTGTGTATGGACTCAGCAGTCTGTATGTGTGTATGAACTCAGAAGTGTGTATGTGTATGGACTCAGCAGTCTGTCTGTGTGTATGGCCTCAGCAGTCTGTATGTGTGTATGAACTCAGCAGTGTGTGTGTATGGACTCAGCAGTCTGTATGTGTGTATGGACTCAGCAGTCTGTATGTGTGTATGGACTCAGCAGTCTGCATGTGTGTATGAACTCAGCAGTGTGTGTATGGACTCAGCAGTCTGTATGTGTGTATGAATTTAGCAGTGTGTGTGTATGGACTAAGCAGTCTGTATGTGTGTATGGACTCAGCTGTATGTGTGTATGAACTCAGCAGTGTGTCTGTGTGTATGGACTCAGCAGTCTGGGTGTATGGACTCAGCAGTGTGTGTGTATGAACTCAGCAGTGTGTGTGTATGAACTCAGCAGTCTGTCTTGCATGGGGAACCACATAAATACTGGAACTTGTTAATAAAAACCTCAGTTGACTCCCAGAACTATGTTTCGTCCGTTACTGGGGGGATTTGGGATATTGCCTTCATTTTCAGTGCTTTCCTTGGATTACTTTCTTTGCCAGTGGATATATTGGGATTTAATATTCCAGCTCCGCTACAGAAGGGATAGTATCAGGGGACTCCAGACACTATAACCAATTTAATGGGATTATATAGTAATAGTGTCTTCAGCGTCGCTTTCAATAATTTGATGAATATTTCTTGTATATATCATGTATTTAATCTGCAATTTACACAGTCTTAATGTTGCTGAAAGTAATTTCTGAACACATTTTCTAGAATTTCAGTTTTATCTATGGGACGTAAGGGGTCCAACTATATCAAATCATTACACTGAAACATTAAACATGTTAAGGCAGCTAATTGAAAATCTGGTGTTCTTCAAAGCATCTTTCCTTTTCTCAGTGTCATTAATTGATGTTGTCACTGCACAGGAAGCGTTGGTATCTGGTTATAATTGATAATGAGGCTGGGATTATATGTAAATTATGCTATTTTATGATTCCAACAGTTTTTTAAATTGTTCATGCATTTGCAAAAGTCAGTTTTAATACAATGATTCATTTTTAATCTTTTGTACTGTATAAAGTGTAAATAAAATTGTGCTTAGCTAAAATACTGTGCCCAATTTATTATGCATTTGACAGATTTCTACATTTATCTTATTGATAAGTAGATGTTATGGCAGACATATGTGATGATTTGCTTAACCCCCTTAAGGACACAACTTCAGAAATGAAAGGGAATCATGACGGAATATTTCCGTCACGTGTCCTTAAATCAGATGTGAGTATTGTAACTAGATTGGTTTACCCCATTCGTTCTAAGGAGAGTCCAACACTGAAAAGCCCAAAATGTGTGAAATGAACTGTATAAAGCAAGGAAGTGATCAGCCTCCTAAGTAACATCAACACCAATAAGTTGCAAGAGGAACCCACGCAAAAAAAGGGTTGGTGCTAATTAGCATATTGTGAGAATTCTGGGAATACATTTTAGGTATTAACTAGATATCAATACCTTTTAAAGCACTTTTTAAACCTTTGGAAGTGTTATGTATTGGGTAATTTTTGTATTGTTTTAATTTTAAATCTGATTATAGTTTTTTTCCAAATATTATAATGGCTGGTTTCCATGTACTTTTTGATGTAAGACTCATGTACATTCGCATTTGCTTAAGATTTTGCTTGCAATGGTAGTCATGAGATATTTTTTTCTTATTTTCATAAATATGCATATATTTTTACATGTATATTTGTAATTATCTGAAGAGAGACAGAGGTACATAGAATACATTATATCATTATTAGTAGTATTTATTATAAATAATTAATCATTTATCGTTATAAATAGAAATGTGCATAAATATCTTTTGAAATGTACTGTCGAAATTTTTTAGAAGAGTTTTATACTATGTAGTCATAATAAGAATTGTAAATATGTAATTTTTCTTTATACTTTTGTAAGTGTAAATATTTAAAATTATAGATTGATGTATAATATATAACGTTCTAGGAAGATGTACAGAACATTTGGGGGTACACCAAAAATCATGCTGTATTTAGTTGTGGTGCTATTAGAGCCTAAATTAAGCTTATACATAATTAAGCAATCCTAACCTAAATTTTTAAGAAGAAACATACACCACAATAAATTTTTATACTTGCATCTCTGCCTTTTTATATAACCACGTTTTATGACAGGTGCTATGGGAGGCCTATGTGGAGAGGTGAGGTGCTTCCCAAAGCCTGGTCAGAGCATAGATGGACATAGCGGGTTTTTCTAAAATGTGACGCATCCTTAGGAATACTAGAACCACTTTTTCAAATTAAGGTTAAAAAAAATATTTTTATATATATATATATTATTATTATTATTATTTTTTTTTTCATACATGCTTAAAACTCATGATGTGACAAATATATTTATTAAAACGTGGGAATCTTCAGTTATGGGTGGGGAAAGCCAACATCTGTACATTTCTTTCCCGGGTGCCAAGTAACCAAGATGCTCTTCTGGCAGACATAACTAATACCTAGTGAATCAGCAGCATGCATGAGAAACCTTCTGTATATCCAAAACATGAAGATACACCAAATGGGCAATGAGAGATACTATAGTGATAGGATGAATAAACCTCTTGTGCACACCAAATCCAGTTTAGGGATTTAAAGGATGCCTCCATTTCTCTATTCCTTTAAATTGTAAATTTATGAATCATAAATCAACCTCCTTTCGCAAACTCCTGAAAAAAAACATGGACGTAGAAATTCCTGCCTTGACACGCCACAATTTTCTCGCCTCCTCAACCCTCATTTTCTTCACTACTTCTAAGTTCACCTAATCTGATTTCATTATTCACTCCCCTCCATCTCCTACTAAACACTAGAGGACCCATCGCTCTAAATATACCGGAATTCCACCTAAATGAAAACTTTCATCCTGTCTGATTCTTCTTGATTGCATTGTTGCATTTGATTAATGACACCTGCATGATCAATAATCTAGACAATTAGTCCTAGATAAGGATACTACATAATAAAAGTGAAATAAATTACAAAAATTGCAAAGTTGTTTTTCTTCAACCTTCATTTTAAATATTCCATCCTATTAGTCAAATCATTTGGTGCTATGATACTGAAGTGTGTTAAAACTATTCCAGTGCTTCACACTTGACTTTCCTTAATTTTCCCGAGTGTAATACATTTTGATAACAAGAAACTGTGATAGACATATTTATTATGTCTTGCATTTAACTTACAGAATAAAGCCTCAATGCTGCTTATTCTATTTATTTTAATTATTGCTTGAAGTTCAGTATAAATAAGTCTATTCTTTTTACCATTAGCATATAAATTAATATCTGCCAGGACAGTGGCAACAAAGTAAACACTACAGTCACGGACATTTATTAAAGAAAAATGAAACATAATACAGAATGTGAATATGAAAGAAACAGATTCTTGATCTAATGAACTTGCTTACGCAAATTGTAACTGGAATTCTGTTATATTCACTAATAAAACTGATTTTTTATGAATGTCTTACATTGCCCAAATACAATCAATCAATAAAGAAATCACTATTTAGTAGATATACTCCAAATGAAAACATGCATGAATATAATTATACATTGTTTTCATTGGAGTTTTATCATAAAACAGCTTGCAAAAGCTGCAGATCTCTTGTCTGCAGCCTCTGCAAACCCTCCCATTCTAACCCCTCCCACACTTTCTTTGGCTGTCCAATCGCAGACCTTCCAATGCAGCTCAGGGGAAGGTCTTTGCAAGGCAAGTGCTCTGGGCAACTTCTGCCTCTTGAGTTCAGTACAAACAAGCAAGCCAAATCAGGAACTAGCAGGACCAATTGCCTGTTTGAAAAGCCAAAAGGGTGTAGCCAGATTAATTTATAAAAGTGCCATTTTCTATTGAATTCTGCACTATTTCCAAAATGAAAAAAATACGACACTCTATACACATAGAGCTTTTCAACACACTAAAGTGTCCTGGGTTTTCAACACCATATTTGAAAGATGTTGGTCTTTTTTAATAAAAGATAAAATCTCTAATGGATCTTCATATGAATGAAGACCACATATTCTCTTGATTTGGATTATATTTCTCAACCCCAAAACCTGACACCTCAAACACCACAACCACTACATTCTATAATTAAGGTGCAATTATATGATGAGTGCAGTCCCTGCAACATTGTTAAACTGTTTTAATCAATTTGATTTAAAACAGCAATAGTAACAATGTTCCAAAAGCCCATCTATTTGACTTAAAACATCAAAATATGTGCATATCATTTATTCTTTACTCGGATTCATTACCTTTACAGCTTTTTGGTCAGCAAGTCAGTTAAGAGGGGGTTTACAAAAAAAAGAGCTGTATACGCCGTGTAGTAGATATGAAGCTTGGAGTGTCCTTTTACAATGTATCTTCTCTCTAATCAGGCCAGTGAATCGCCTGTTTGATTACACAGGTGTTAAGAAAAATCAGTGTATAAAACCTTCAATTTAGTGAACTCCAGCTGAATTATGTTTTGATTTGTAATATTGTGTAGGCTCTTTTTTTATCAAAGTTATTTACATTTGCAACGATTCTGTGACCCATATTGCATCTTTCATTTTTATTTAGATGTTCTCTAAGAAATTATTCAGAGCTTTTAGTTCAAACAGCATTAACTCTTGTATATGGCTTTTATGTGTAATTATCAAATTATTTCACATAAACATTCTTACAAGTAACCTTTCCTGTTCCATGCAAAATGATATTGTGCACTATATGGCATTTCTTGATGTCACACATTTTTAAAAACAATAAAACATTTTTATTATTGACATGTTCACCTTACCAGTGTTGTGTTAATGTTGGTTACTCAGGTCTTTTTATGAGATCCATCTGATTTCATGTTTCACGAGCCACAAACCAAGCAAAGTTAACGAATCACAAATGTAAAACATTTAGAAAACCACATAAAGAATCGTACAATTCCAGAAAGAAGACACATTAAGCAGCTTAGTAACTGTAACATTGTGAGAATGTAAAACTAAACCATGTTCTTTCTTCCAGCTTACATTATCATACAAGCACCTAGAAGCAAATTTACATGTTTGTTTGTTTGTTTTGTTTGTTTGTTTGTAGCAAATTTAAAGTATTCCAGGATATAACAGGCTGTTGATTCAAGAAGCATTTGAATTGCCATTATAGAGTCAAAATGGATTTGGTTTCAAAATAGGGCAACCTCTTAGAGTTTGATATGATAGACGAGTTAATGATGTCCAGTCTGTCACACCATAAATGGAGAGCCTGGGGTGAAGGTTATGAAAGTTTGCAGGCAGTCTATGATCACTTTGCTGTAAGCTGGTTGACCTGTGCAAAAACAGAATATTATTGACCGAGGAGAGTGGTGGTGACTGACTGAAGAGTACCTGCAGTTCTCAGTGATGTCACCACTCAATATCTTCATTTCTTAGTACATTCTGCATGAGCAGAGCTCAGACCAAGTTCAGAAAATATCAAGGAGTCACAAAAATTATTCTTCATCATTAGTGAGGGTGAATGATACATTCCAACTGTTGGTGGACCTGCGGTAGGTGCATATGCTTGAATGTAATGTACAGCGTTACACTGTATCTTACTTTTCTGTTACTCTAACAAATCATTTCACAATAAAGTCTAATCCCTTTGAGTTTACCTCTCTAGCAAATTTAATTAACAATATATATACCTGAAAACTGGCAAAAGCTAAAACTAACCTTACCTGTTAATTACTGTGCTATTATTACTATATAATGTCACTAAACCATAACTAGGTCAAATGCTTATACCAATCAACCTCTTGAGGATCAAAATGGTCTAAGTCATTACTTAAAGCTGGGTCCCATTATGAAAAGCCCTACAGCAATAGGACTTTACAGTGGCTACTGATATTAAAACACAAGCCATCCCATGGTCGGTCTTATAGTGTTGATGGCTTAGATTATAATGAAGAAAAACGAGATAACGGTGAAGCCATTATTAAAGAGATATCCTTATTTTTAATAGGTCCTAGAAAATACTAGGAAGTTATGAAATGTGTAATGTGGTAAAGTGCATTCAGCATTTCTCTAGCATGTCATACATCAAAGAGCGGATATAACACAACTATTCAATTAATGTTAATCTCCTTTTTTAAGAAATATAGCTATAAAGTTAAGACCACAACAGCCATGTTTAAAGTAACACTAAAGTTTTAGGAATGCAAAACTGTGCTCCTAACACTATAGTGTCCCCCTGTCCCCCTTCTCTCGATACTCCCTGGGTATTAGAGGATTAAAAACCTCTCAATTTTTTTTAGACAGCACCGTAGTCCCTCAGCACTGACCCTGTCTCTGCCTTCTCCGATGTCAATGCTAAGAGGTAACTCATCGTGTATGCGCATAAGGCCTTCGCATATAAAAATGGGGGATTTTAAGATGCTGGACGTCCTCATGCACAGAGTGAGGACGTCCAGTGCCATTTCACAGAGTTAAAATCCGTGAAACAACAGGAATCTGTTTGTCTGGTTTCTCTAAAAGGCAATGTTTTTTATATTGCAAGGTTAAGGGGACAAAGATACCTTCAATGAGGTGATGTGGTCTGGGTGCCTATAGTGCCCTTTTAAGTACTGTGGTGCCATAATCTATTCAGCTGAAAATTAAGTGTCCATTTTAATTGCATGCCCAACATCCCGGCTATCCTTAATGTGCATAAAACATACATTATGTATATTATTTATTTTACCTTTTTTTTTAACACGACAGTTTCTTTCCCTAAAATAGCAATCATATTTATTATTCATATGTAAACAAAATGTTTCTAAGCATCTTCCCCCTTGAGTTTACATTATTCATACATTTTAAGATGCAATTCTCTTTTCAAGATCTCATACATATATTAATGAAGTTGGCATGAGCAGACAGAACATAAAAAAGATGGCGTGCAATAACCTATAAAAAAATCAGCTTCCATTTTTATAAAAGACAGCTGAGTATAGAAAAGCAAGTAAATAGTAAAAAAAACAAAAAAACAAAAACAAAACGTCAGTTTCACAAATACGGAACGTTGGTCTCTGTTAGCAAACTCAATATTTTTTAAGGCATAATTTTCAAACACTGACAACAGACCACATTTTGAAACACAGCCTGCTAGCTGCTATTTAACATGGCTTATACCATTAAAATATATATATATATATATAGACAGCGCATATCTTCTTGAATTTTATGTATTAATAAACTATTTGTGTAATCCATGTTGGACATAAAATCATTGGTGCTTTTTTTTTTGCAAAACATCTTTAAATTCTAGCAAAAGATCTGAAAGTTAAATGTAGTGAAATATCTAACAATTATAATGTATTCAAAATAAATCTTAGATCATCAATACTAATCAATATCCATTATCAATTTGAATCCCAATATCTCAACATTGTTTACTTTTACGGACACATCACGCATATAATTAATGTGATTAACTAGCAGTCAAGGTTCCAAACATGGTAAACCTTGAATCAGCATGTTTTTATTACACGCCGAAAGCCAATGTTTCAGAATTGTACTTGCTTTTGAACATGAGAATCCGTTCATTCTCTGTAGTGCTGTATCATTGATGCCACCCATCGGAAGAAATATAGAGAAGACCCTTAATAAAGCAAGAAATAAAGACATATAACGCTAGCCTGTAAGGGAATTAAAGGCTCATATCACTCCAGGTTACTTTAGGACTCTAAAAAATTTAATAATTTTTAAAACCTTATTACTTTGAAAAATCAACAATTCTCCTGGCAGATAGATTTGGTGCAAAACAGCTCTAAAGAATTTTCACTTAAGCAAAGACTTCCTTTACAAGCCATCTTGTTGTAAAATTATCCATGACAAATATATATATATTTTTTTCATATGCAAATCTTTACGGTCATCAATAGGGTAGCAAGTTTATCACTAGTCCCATAGGCTCCTATTAAAATATGAAATTTGCATGGGAAATATTAATTATACAGAAAGCAGCCTTTTAGCTGTGACAATAGAATAGCAAAATATCTGATAATGCATTGCTTTAATGGTTTTCTTGTATTTTCACCAAGAACAGAATGGATCCCAGATTGGTTAATGGTTTGCGTTTGTTGTGATGCTATGTCACAATCATGTTAGCATTCTGCATTAATGATCTGATCTCTGGTTCCCAGGAGGTCTGACTCCCTAATTGTTTAATTGAATGTGCTTTAGTTTTGTCTCTCAGGCAGGTGTGTGCATTTAGCTTGGCTGCTTTGTGTAAATGGTTTATATAAACATAATGAAGTATAAGTGTTAGATTCATTAACAGGTAATGGTTTAAAATGACTTTATCTCCATTAAATTTACTTAAATCTCTATTAAATGTGTTTCAGTTAATTATTACCGGTACTAGAGTGCAGTGTTATTGAGCTTATATTTGGGTTACTTTGTAAGAGGTGAAACTGCACTTGTAATTATGCACGGACTATTTCACAAAATGTGGAACTTTTCATTCTGCAGTCCATGAATAGAATGAATGATGCTCTCTATCTCTACAAAACAAAGCCCCCAGACTCCATTGGGATGTGTCCTTACATTGCCTGGAGGCCAAAGTTGCTGTCGCATTTTTTTTGGTGATTACACGGGTGACATTACAAATGGAAACACACTTGAGAGAATACCCTGCTCTTAAACAAGCAGTGATGCTGAAACAATGGAATAACGTGAATGGGCATTCCAGGCTCCCACACATGTTAGGCTAAAGCTAGATTTGTCATTACATTTAATTGCACAGTGTGGATTTATTTTGTTAAAAGTACACTCCAGGCTCCCACACACGTTAGGTACACTGTGTAGGTTAGGTTATAGTTAATTATACTGGGTGGGTTTATATTATTAATGGGACACTCCAGGCTCCCACACACGTTAGATGCACTGTGTAGGTGAGGTTACAGTTAATTATACTGGGTGGGTTTATATTATTAAAGGGACACTCCAGGCTCCCACACACGTTAGATGCACTGTGTAGGTTAGGTTATAGTTAATTATACTGGGTGGGTTTATATTATTAAAGGGACACTCCAGGCTCCCACACATGTTAGGTACACTGTGTAGGTTAGGTTATAGTTAATTATACTGGGTGGGTTTATATTAATAAAGGGACACTCCAGGCTCCCACACACACTAGGTGCACTGTGTAGGTTAGGTTACAGTTAGTTATACTGAGTAGGTTTATATTATTAAAGGAACTTACTTAAAGGCTCCCACACACGTTAGGAACACTGTGTAGGTTAGGTTACAGTTACACAGTTACAGTTAGTTATACTGGGTGGGTTTATATTATTAAAGGGACACTCCATGCTCCCACACATTCTAGGTGCACTGTGTAGGTTAGGTTACAGTTAGTTACACTAGGTGGGTTTATATTATTAAAGGGACACTCCATGCTCCCACACATATTAGGTGTACTGTGTAGGTTAGGTTACAGTTAGTTATACTGAGTAGGTTTATATTATTAAAGGAACTTACTTAAAAGCTCCCACACACGTTAGGAACACTGTGTAGGTTAGGTTACAGTTACACTGGGTGGGTTTATATTATTAAAGGGACCATACAGGCACCCACACACGTTAGATGCACTGTGTAGGTTAGGTTACAGTTAGTTAGGATGGATGGGTTTATATTATTAAAGGGACACTCCAGGCTCCCACACATGTTAGGTGCACTGTGTAGGTTAGGTTACAGTTAGTTATACTGGATGGGTTTATATTAGTAAAGGGATACTTGTTAGGTGCACTCTGTTAGATTATAGTTACACCTCGTGGGTTTATATTATTAAAGGGGCACTCTAGGTGCTCACACATGTTATGCACAAAGTGTTACAATTGGTTGTGTGGTTAGTTTTTCTAAATTTTAAAAATAATTACTTTTCCTCCATATGTCCACCCTTTCCATTTTACCCTACCAATCCAAAATATATACAATATATACAAAAATATATAGACTGTGAGTTGTAATTCCTTGTTCAGCTTTGTAGAATACCTGTGCTGGGTCCATAAAGTGCTTGCACTAAGCTCAGTAGTGCTACTGAAAGTACAATGAGCATGACTTGGGGAGTCACTTTATGATTTGGTTACAGCTCATTACAGAGGCTGTTTAAACTGGAATTATGCAGCAAATGCAATATGAATATCATATTTATTTATTTTTATAATATTATTTTGAATATTGTTTATTAATTTTATGTATTTTCTATTTAATGTATTAAGAGGAGTATGTGAAATCAAGCTTCAGGTGTCTGTTTAAGCACAATTCTATGTACACATTATAGCACATTGATTTATTTGCAGTTATATGTCTATTGCTTTTAAATTTTGGAGCACGATTAATTTTGGGTCAGTTTTCGTACTTGTATGGTGAATGCTAAGAGTTTAATGAAGGAGACACTGCTGGGGCGCTGCTGGGGCTCTGCTGGGGCGCTGCTGGGGCGCTGCTGGGGCTCTGCTGGGGCGCTGCTGGGGCTGGCTTTTGCATTACTGTTTCTGTAGCTCCTTTTATGAAAATTAAATATCCTATGTTTTTATACATTTGTGGAATCAAGCTTCAGGTGTCTGTTTAAGCAAAATTCTATGTACACATTATAGCACATTGATTTATTTGCAGTTATATGTCTATTGCTTTTAAATTTTGGAGCACGATTCATTTTTTGTCAGTTTTCGTACTTGTATGGTGAATGCTAAGAGTTTAATGAAGGAGGCACTGCTGGGGCGCTGCTGGGGCTCTGCTGGGGCGCTGCTGGGGCTCTGCTGGGGCGCTGCTGGGGCTGGCTTTTGCATTACTGTTTCTGTAGCTCCTTTTATGAAAATTAAATATCCTATGTTTTTATACATTTTGGCAGAACGATCTCATGGCGAAATTCATCTGAACTTAACCAAATTGTCCAAAGCACTTATTTTTCAGACAAACTGATCCAGACTAGCTGATTTTTTTTTTAGTTTATAATATATGGGACAACTCCAGGCTGGAATGTCTCTAAAACAAACATAAATATTCATCACACTTTATACAAATTCCCAACCTGCTCCGATACTTTATCAGATTCGGAACTTCAACTGGGAAGCCATTCCGTGTATCTACTACCAGCTCTGTAAATTAATAATGTAGGACATTGCGAATAAATAGAGAGCTGCATAGAAAGGGTTACTAATGCAAAATATATAAGAGACTCTTTTCTTATAAAAACTAAAAAAGGAAAATTTTTATAATGTAAGAGCTTTCTCAGAATCTGGTATCGCTAAGATCTAGTATCATATGACTGAAACAGATATATAATAACATGTCAAAAAGTTGCAACTACAAATGTAAAGTAATAAAAATATTCACGCTGAACTTAAAATAGATATGCAGAAAAAAAAAAGATCTGACTGCTGCTTGTATGGATGTCCCACTGAGTCTTTAGTCACAGGTTTCCCTGTATGAATGGTATAAAATACTGCTAGCAAGTACAAATAGAGATTTTTTTCAGTAGTTAGAATGTTAAGTATTCATAGATCCCAATTTTAAAGCAACATTCTATTGCAAAGGTGTTGTTATTTTTAGTAACAGTTTATTAGACATAACCCCCATGAAAACATGCATGCATTTTTTTTTGCATGTTTTATTTTGCAAGCTGTTTGCAAAAGCTGCAGATCTAATGTCTGCAGCATTTGCAAGCCCTCCTCCTTTTTCCCTGCCAGGGAATACACCAATCAGAGGCTTCTCATTGAGACGTCTCTGTGCTGTAGCCATGAGTGTGCATGCATGCCTGATTGTTGATTTTCAATGCTTCTCAGTGAGTTGTAATCCAGACTATGAGGAGATGCTGATTGACACAGCACAGTATTTTGATGTGCATGCGCATTAGCCTCTCAATGCTTTCATATGGAAAAGCAATAGATTGACTGAGATAATCAAGTCTGATGATATTAGCCATGGAGGCAAGGTCAGACCTGCATAGCGTGGAGAAAAAAGTGAGTTTAAACACCTTTCTACTTGATTTCTGGGGGGAAACGGGGACCTAAAAGGTTAGTTTAGCTCTTTGTTTGTGTTCCTGACAATATAGTGCTGCTTTAAATATAGGAGAAGCACAGAAACACACAAGTGTCCAGAGATTTAATTTGCCAGAGGTGATTTATATATAAGGGACATTGCAGATATAGGAATCTTCTTCCAGATTACTGGGTAAGGAGGGTAATCGGATCTAAGTAATATTTTTCTAAGAAATTATCTATATGTGTCTCCCAAAATCATGGTTCTTTACAATGCTGGCTTAATTTCAGCATTTACATTAATAAATATTACGATTCAGTCTAAGGTAAGGTATGTAGACTTTGGAACTCACTGTGGGTTTATACGTTAAACGGTAAATTCTAGTGATTTGTACAATAAGTTAAAAAAATTCAGGTAAAAATAGTTAAAATTCTCCTATTGAGCTAAAAAGATAGAGTTGTGCTATTTTAGTAACAGTGAAAAGCAATGCAAAACAATATCCATCTCATAAACCCTACATTCTTCCTGTTCGTTTCAGCATTATTTTACATTCTACAGAATAATACAATTCTTGGCCAGGATTCTATTCTGTTCCTTTGCATCGAGCAGACAGACTGTAAATGGTGGCCTCTGGGACCCTACTTTTACCATAATCTGACCCTTCTATTTCCATACTCTGACCCTTCCTTTATCATACTTTGTGAGATTTTTTTGGCAACAATTCATGGTTTCATTGTATCATCATGGAAGGTGGCTGAAGGGAGAGCACTTATCACACTAAAGTGATTTGCGCAGGTTGCAATAACAGCCTTGTTATTGCATTATACAGATGCTGGTATAACTGTATTAACTGTATGAAATCATTTCACCACAACGAGATATATTAGATTTCTAGTAATGTCATCAGGTTCCATGCAAATGTGCACAAGCAAGGCATTTGGTCATTGTTATTTATGTTTTTTGCTTTGCCTCTTGCGTGTGATAAAAAAAAAGGTTCAGAAATTTAGCTAAGGGTATTATACGCAGGGAATTCTAGGAATCTCGGGTTACATTTTATGGGAAGGACAGGTAATGGTAAGTTGCTTTTGTGCTGTTGCCCTCTGTTTTCTTGTATATTAAATGAATAAGGAGCACAACCAATGAAAGTATCAAACAACTTAATTGTATATGCTAAACACATACACGGGACCCATAAGGCATTCAGAATACGTTATATATATATATGGTAAATGTACTAAACATACGTAATCGTTCACTATGCATGGATGGCATGTATTATACCAAAAGTAAATACATCTTGTATGTATAACGTAAGAAACAAAATGCAAAATACAAATGAAACAAAGGACAAAACTAGAACACAACCCTGACACTCAATCTAGTGCATGAAGAACCACAAAACAAACATTATACATACCAAATAAATAGGTGTACTGATACTTAGAATACTTAGAAGGATTTAAATAGAAGAAAATATCAAAGGCAAGAAGAAGAAAATATCCCCAACGTTTCAGCAAGGAGCCTTTGTCAAGGGAGCATAGTGCAAAGTATGAAAGTATGTCCTATATATACCCAGATATAAATGGACATTATTAGACACCTCGAGAAATGGGTGGCCATCCACTAGGTTAGGGGAACCAGTTAATTACTAATCAAAAACAAAAAAAAATGCATGTAAACATGAAATACAAAATTAATCAATGCATAATACATAAACCAGCTGTATAGAAAAAATAAGAAGAAATGTACCCCTTTCCACATGGCTTTAGATTGCTTTATAAACACAACTAGCGATTATGGTGGAACGCCCATGCATTCCATACTGAAGGTTGGAAGACTCGATCTGGATGTAAGTGAGCATCAAACGCACTCACTGACAACAAACTGGCTGTCTAACAATGCCAGAAACAGGTCCAGGTATCAGAAACTTAAATGTGGAACGAGCAGAGAACGCATGCGCTGACATAAAAAAATCCACAAAAATACATTCCACAGGAGGAAAGTATTAGTAACCGCGAGAGCTGATGAGGCACACAGCTTATCACAGTGCCCCAGGTGACCTGATGCTGTAAAATACTTTAAGAAAAAGGAAATAAAGATATTAGTAAAAGAGCAGAAAGAATTAAAAATAAGAGCATAAACCGATAATCAAATCAAATAAACAATCAATATGCAGAAAAAACTGAAAAAAAATCATAAAATAAAAAAAGAAAGAAAATTCAGAACAAAACCAATATACAACATGAAATTAAAGTAAATAACTATGAGTAATCACAGGAATCCATAATTTTATTGCACAGGACATGCGCATGGCATCTATAATGTTTGTAAAACCCTACTTATATAATGTCACATTTATACATAACACCATACTATGACCATAATGTTACAATACTGTGTCAAATTAGCCGATAATCAAAGATTGACCAGATAGTCCGATAGTAGTCTTGTGTGTTGACAGATAACATACATCTTCTGACCAAAAACATTGAACATTGATGAACATTGCTTTTAGTGGAGCATTCAGCAAAACATTTTTTTTATTTTGTGAAAAAAAAAACAATAAATATTTGAGCATGCAAAAACCTGCAGCATATTAATGAGGCCAAAATCTATCAAATGCTTTAAAGTTGTATTTGAGCCCGGAGTGTCCCTTTAATCACTACATCGTGAAGGAATTGACTTAAGTATTGATGAGGGAATTAGAATTGTAAGTCAAAACAGTTGAATTTGAACCTTTTTTGTTTTTCAGTTATTTTGGCATTTTTAAAATCTCTTGACTTCAAAATTTAAATTTCCTTTTTCACTGAAAAAAAAGAAAATCCCCACAACTTTGTACCAGACATCTGTTTCTTAGCAGGAAGAAAATAATCAGTTTCCACTGACACTGGAGTCTGTAGGAGGAAATTAAAACTCATATCTTCTGTAATTGCTTTCAAGTAAGTTTTTTGTTTGTATTTTTTTTTTTTTTGCATGTTACGATGACTCTTTTATAGAAGCCGATTCTATTTTTTTTTTTTGTCATGTTGCAAATTGTATTTAATGACTAATGCTGGAACTCCAACCTTAATATATTCAAGGCATCGCTAGTCACGCATAACAAATTATAACCCGAGCAGATCTGTACAATCAATACTAGATGCCAGCTTCCTTTTCAGTTATACAATGTATCTTGTACCACCGCTATCCAAAACATACTATAGCAAAAGCGTAAACATATTAATTGATGGAAAACAAGCCATGTTTTGGATTTATTAGAGTCCTAGATACAGATCTCATCCAGTTAACATAGCATTATTGATAAGCACCTTGGCTTTTATATCCCTGCAGATTTGATGCCAGTCTAACATGCCTACATCAGCAGAACAGGTTGTCCCTGGCTAATTTCATCACTAACCTTAACTGTCAGGCAATATATGTAATAGCTAATTAATCATAACATGTCAATGCTATCTAATGCTTCAGAGTACCACATAACGTGACTATGAATACACAAATAATTGTTTCTGATACAGCATGCAACAGTGCAAACACCAAGTGAAGCAATTATGTTTCTTATGTATTTATTTTGTATTAGTAATTACAACTAGACCATTAACCCTGTATATTGCGAGGAGGAAAAAATCCATTGTAGCATCCATTGGCCTTTAACATACAGTAAGTATTACATACTAACTAAGCGCTTAGTGTGCATTTGAATGGGAAAATGTGGGTGTAATACTGGAACTGGAAAATTTAAATTTAGATAAATATCAAAAATGTCTCAAGCATTGGAATTTAAATTATTGAATAATCTTATACTATGGTTTTGGAAGCTGCTTGAAAACATTGTTAACTTATTATTAATAATAACAATAATATTAATAACAAACTTCTATAAAAATAATAGAAAATGTAGTACCCGAAAACCATAACAATTAGAAATAAACAAGGATTAGCACTCATCCCCATATGAAGTATGTAGGGGATACAAATAATCCAAAGGGGCAACAGGAGGCCAGCAGATGCTTTCTTTATCCCAATCACCCAACCAATGAAGGATGATCTTTACAGAGGGCATGAAAAATCAGGGGTGCCCAGAAACCCTAAATCCCATCTATCCCCACCCCCATACTTCAAACAAAGAAAATATGTGTTAATATGAAATTATTGTCTGCAGTACACCATATTAACCATGCAGAATAGCATATACTCCATCTAAAAATGCTGTTATCGCAGGATGTTCTAAAATCCATTTTGTAGGTGCCCAGAAGTCTCTATTAAGCCACAAGACCTGCATATTAACCCCTATTTTTCTACATTCCATATGTAATGGGGTGTAGGTGATTGTAATAGAATGCAGAGGATTTGTGGTGGCTCGCGCACTTAAAGAATGGGTTTGAAAACCCTAAGTACTTAAATTCTCACCGTTAGCTTATTAGCTAAAATTAGGCATTTTTCAAAGTGAAATAAAAAAATTTGGGGAAAAGAAAAAAACTGAAAAAAGTCAGCTATGTTTTTATTTTTACTACTGCATAAAATTTGAATCCCCAACCATACACATTTGGTGGAGTTATTCCTTAATCTCTGAATTGTAACATATCAAAATTTGAATTGAAAATGTTAGGCAAAAATAGCTGGAATGACAATAAATCTCCAACTTGGCTTTAGTCACAGTTTGGCTACTTTGCTCTCTCATTTTTAATTCAGATTTTAATTTGGACTTTGGGGAATAGATGCCTTAGAGAATAACCCTGCATAGTAAAGGTAAGATAATTTCAGAGAGGGTTACATAGTTACATAGTTACGTAGTTATATATCTGAAAAGAGACTTGCGTCCATCAAGTTCAGCCTACCTCACATTTGTTTTTTGCTGTTGATCCAAAAGTGAAAACCAAACCACCCACAAAAAAGTCCCTTAAATGTAGTACTAAGTAGTACTTACCCCTAATTCTAGGGGTGTCAGGTATCCCAAATGGAGGTTTAAATATGCAAAAAAATATATTTCCAATAGTGGAGTATGTCATTTCTGATACATATATGATAAAACAATATAATAAAACTCACAAGTGAAGAGCCAAGTAGGGGGCTGGCTCAAATCACAATCGCCTTTGTGTACATTGGGAGACTCGTAGGGGACTTTTGCATTACTTTTATATTATGATAAGATTTTCCTTTTTTAATTTTTTTTTAAAGTTGCATTAGGTTTTGAAGCATTATTTTGTTTTTATGGACCCGTATTTCACTGCAGATAACATTTGGATTCAGCGATATGGTTGATGAGTCTGTACTTGGTAAGTATGAAAACCATCTTTGCTACATGTTAATTTCCAGATTTGGAAGATATCTATGCCCATGTAAACTTAGAAGCTTTTATTGTCGATGAAACTGACATTTGATTGGGTGAGTTATCAATGTCAGGTGGACTTTGCATCCTCCTGGAAATGAGCCTGGGTCGATAATTGATTCTATTAGTGTCGGGAGCAGGATTTCATTACACTTCACTCAGGACGGGGGAGGGACTCGATGTGGGCAGAGAACTGCTGGCCTGTAGCCTATTCTTTTAAGAAAATGAAGCCCCACTGATGTCACTGCATTAACCACTTTCCCCGGTTCACATGGATTAAGGGGATAGAAAGAAACCATTGTGCAAGGTCTAACTGGTTACTCCCTCCATGATATAAATGCATGTGTTATGGTAATGGAGGGGATATGGCATGCTGTTAAATATGGGGACCCAAGATTATACACTGTTGGATTCACGTCTATGGGAAGAGATTCCCACTTGTAAGCAGACATCCTGCATCAGTATAATATAATTTTTATAGAAATTCCAAATTACTTTTCAATCAAAGTTAGATTGCAAAACACATTTCAGGCTTTTAGATTTCTGCTGGAAAAAACTGACATGTGCCAATTTATTTAAAGGGTTTACAGATAATTGTAGAGACATCTTTTGGGGGCATTCTATGCAGGAATACTGTACATTAACATGGTTCTGCATGTAAAGAGGGAATTGTGAACTAATTGTCTGGAAATCCCTTAGTTGAATTCATTGATTATCCTAAATACATGGTTTCGTGGATGGGGCGTGGGGTAAAGGCATCTTTGCAGCTTCCCATCAGTAACTATATTATCCAATTTCATACCGTCTATACTGTTGATGATTGGTGAGCATTCATCAAGTATCCCTAGTTCATTAGGATTCACAGGATGCATGTACAGTGGTTTATGAGTATTTTTTTTTTTTTTAATTTTCAGTTATAATCAAGGTCCTTTACAACAACGTTATTGAAGGATATCAGAATCATCATCCAAATATATTGGCGAATGATGTTGCAACAGGAGGCGATGTTGTAATCTTATTTGCCTTTAGGGGGCAGCAAACTTGCCCCAAGTGAGCTAATCATCGTACTTTGTAGGGATCATTTTCAAAATCAGTGCAACACAAAAAAAACCAAAATCACAAGTATCAGCAATTCCTCTGTCTGCTATGGATTGTAGGACACAGTGGTTCAGCAAATATTTCCTATTGTAGAATCATTAGGAAGGACAAGAGAAGGTGTTGAGAAAGAGAAAACAGGTTTGCATAACCTCCACTTACATATATGAATCCCTTAAGGGCCAATTCCATTTTTGATTTCCCCCTAACATTCTAGACCCCATTATAACATGGAATGTTCCCCTTACTGAGCATCAGCAGCTGTTTGAAGCCTTATTGAATTCTTCTGTTTTAACCCCTTCCTGACTGGTGTGATGATCAGAGCCAACTGAAGAAGCTCACACAGTGAAACACATTTTGGCACTTAAGGACTGCATTACAGACTGATAAGTTCTCCTTTATTTGTTTTTATACATAAACTTTATTTTTGTTTTTAATGTTGAATAAATAGTGGAATTTTACCAGTATCTGTCAGAAAGTCCTGTTCCAGGTTCCAGTTAGGGGAGTGTCACCCCACAATTTGACACTAGGCATTAATACCTGAGAGCCAAGACACATATGGGTGAGAGTCCCCATTTTAAAGTGATTTTAGGTCTATAATACATCTAGACATACTGCACCTTAATCTTTTATATTGTTTATTTTGAGTTCCTCATTAACTCCAGAAGGTGGGGTGCTGCCTAAAAAGGTAATCTGCATTGTTATATAGCCTTATTCTCAGGCTCTGGAGATTGTGAGTCCGTCTACTTATATTCATTTTACACTTAGCTAATTTTAAGTACCATCTTCACTAGATTTGTTCTGTTCTTTTTTCATTTTTTTCACATTACCCCACATTAAGAATATATAAAACTTCTTAGTAAGGGGTAAGTAATATTTGATTATTCTAATGCTCCACCCACTGATTAAAAAGTTCTGCTTGATAATCACTTTCTGCTATACAATTTGAATATAAAGAGGTGTACACACAAATACAATGAATGGGATAGGCTCAAGACTTATGTGAGGGATCCCCTTAACCCTACAATGAAATCAGAATCACACACAAATACAGTATAAGTGCAGCTCTAATATACCTGAGTAATGATTTTATAGATAGGTGCACTTGGTGCAATCCTTTACAAAAACCTGTAAATAATATATGACACAATCATAGTGCAGATATTATATACAATAATGTATGAGTGTAGATTAAAAAATTTCCAACTCACAAGGAGAGAGCCAATAAGTCACCTGGCTCTAGTGTGTAGCGCTCTTGGATCCTTAAGGAAGATCCACAGCCCTCTTCTGTATCTTTCAAACCCAAATTGGTCAGTAGCTACTTTAGCGGAAGTGACGCAGTGTGCACTGGATCCGGTCTCCAGTGCTGAAGTTCTTCTGTCTATCCCTGCTGACCAATTTGGATTTGAAAGATACAGAAGAGGGCTGTGGATCTCCCTTAAGGCATAGACACAGCAATCCAATCTGGCAAACTGAATTGGACAAGACCTATATTGACCTTGTAACTTTCCAAAACACCATAAAACCTGTACATGGGGGGTATTGTTATTCTTGGGAGACTGAGAGTGTCTTGTTCAAACATATATGGTGTTTGTCTCTTGACTGCTGCCATAAGTGCGTCTTTGTCGGCTCGTGATAAGAAGCACAGTATGACATCCCTAGGGGGGGATGTTTTAGTAGAAGGTCATCCTGGTAAGTGGTATAGTCCCTCCAGAGTTAGGCCTTTAGCCTGCTTGTGTAGCAGTGTGACAGAGAGCAAATGCCTCATGAGTTGTAGCAGTTTACCAGCATCCACAGTGCCTGGGATCCCCCTCACCTTTAGAGTACGCTGTCTTGTGGCGTCCTCCAGCTCCCCCACTTTGGCACTCAGCAGTGTGCACTGTTCGGAGAGGTCCTGGATTTGGGTTGCAGCTGAGTCTTGCCTTTGTCCTAGGCTTTTTATCTCACCTTCTGTGGCTTGAATGCAGCCAGACAGTGAGCTGAGGTCTTTCTTCAGTGTGTCTATCTCTGAAGCAAAGAAGGCTTTTAAGTGACAGAGCTTGGTTGCCCCCCAGCTGAAGTAGGAGCTCGTCTTCCTCTTCAGAAGCTGAGGAAAAGCCATGATGTAGGTCTGGGAGGTCTGGCATCCGCCATCTTGGGCCTTGGAGTCCATGAGAGGAGCAGGCCGATATCGCGGTTTTGACCCTCGAGACTTTCTGAAGTGTTTCCCCATGGCTTTCTGCATTGAATGGTGCTGTTAGAAGCCAAATGTTGCTGCTGTTCATGCCTTTGAATCGCTTCAATGTGGTCTGGTTGCCAGAGCTTGGGACTCATGCGTCTGATCAGAGCGCTGGCTAGCCAAAAAAGTGTGTGTTTTTAAAAACAAATTATAGTAAATCATGTGATATGATGAAAATAATGGTATCTTTGGAAAGACCATTTAATGGCGAGAAAAACAGTATATAATATATGTGGGTACAGTAAATGAGTAAGAGGAAAATTACAGCTAAACACAACCACCGCAGATGTGTAAAAACAGCCCTGTTCCTTAATGGTAAATCAGGTCACTAAGGGGTTAAGGTCCTCGAGCATCAGATTATTTTGACAAAGACAGTCATTGGCTGTAAGGGGCTAAAATAACTATATCAATTACTTAAACGGCACATTACATTCACTGTATAGTATTATGTGATTATATGTGCACTAGTCATAGATTAAAAACAATTACATATGCAGGAATGCATTCCCTAAAGCAGGGATTGCCAAGGGAATCGCAAATTAAGACCTAAAATTTGCAATTTTCTTTCACGATTCCTGCTCTAGCAAACAAACCCCAGTGTGTCAGTCTGAGTAGTCGGAAGGAGCCGAACATTAGCTGCAATCAGTAGACACCATGACTTATAGTGACCCTAGATGTTAAGGGTTTTGTAACATCACCCAGGAGAGTTCTGCCATTCTGAATGTTGCACAGTATGTCCCCACATCCAGGCCTTTTAAAGTGCTACCTTAATGTAATCACTTCTGGGCTGCATTAGTTCCTTTCTAATGGTGCTGTATTTTACCACTTATTTGTTTATCTGTTGTGTATTCCCCTGTTGTATGATCGCTATACATTTTTAAACAAATGTTATATCATGAGCGAACGTTGAAAGTGACAGAGAATGTATTACAGCCTTTTACTTCACAGCAGCTTCTGTATGTGTTGTCATAAGGGATTGTACATTTTACAGCCTCTATCTCACTTTTTAGTCAACTTTGCAAAAGGGATTTTGTAAACAACGTGGTAGATTATAAACACTGTGTTCCGTTGCATTCTAAATTTACAGCTTGGACAGACCTTGGAAATAGATTTCCCCCATTGCATTTTATATATAACCATGTATGTTCAGCTCACGGAATAATCAGGAAGGCTGCTTTGTTATTCTCGTTGGTGCATTTGGTTTCAAGCCAATAACTCTGAATATTATTCCACAGTTGCTACAGTTACAGTAAAAGTATTTAACGTTGCAGTCCTAGAATGGACACTTTGCTGAACACACAGTTTTATTTATTAAGAAAGCCAAATGGGGCTGATCTGTTTCCTAATTCATTATGTGTGACCTGTTGCAGTGTATCTGTTTGGTTTAAATGATTTCCCTATCAGAGAGTGCACACAATAGCTATAAAGATGTATTGCTAGTACAGATTGTGAGCAGCAATAGTCTACTACCTATCAAGTCTACTATCTAAAGACTTTAAGTATGTTTTTCCTAGAAATATGCAGTATGCATGGATTAAAGGGACACTCTAAGCTGCCTAAGAGCTGCTTCCTGACCCCCCTACTAATGTTAGAGAGCCAATAGCTCCTAAGCAGGACCTTCCATTAGCTCTCCTTAGCTAAGTGCAGGGCTTTCCTCATAGGCTGACATGGAGGCGGTGAGTGTGCCTGGCAGAACCCAAGTAAGAATTCAAACTTTACTAAAACGGTTTAGCTACTTATTTTGAATGGGGTGCCAGGGCACTCCGAAGGGCACTACTGGTGCACTAGTTTTGCACCAGAACCACTATCGTGAGTAGCTGTTATGGAGCTTGGAGAATTCCTTTAAATGCTTCTTGTAACTTTTTTATTTTTATAATGGATAGGCTTGAATCTAAGCTAAAGAAAGGATCATTCTAATGTTTACAATAAATACATTTAATTTTAATGTTAACGTTTTCTTTAATAGCTGAACAAGCATGCAGAAAGTAGACATCATTATTTGACTTTGCAAACCCAAAAATTTCACACGGTCAACCTTTACTGTGAGCATTATGCAAAACTCTTATATATAACTATATCTTATATATAACTTATTTTTTATTAGTTAATTAAGTTATAAACAGCTGTGGTGATAACTTTAGCCATTGCAACACTAAGATCAAAAGATCAGCGTGCATCATTGCATAGTTAAGAATGTCAAGTAATGTTCCCCAGACAAGGTATAAATATATGAAGATATCATCTTAATGAAGTTGTTATGGTGCCAGGAAGTCCTGTGCACCATCTTACTTTAAGGTGTTAAATCGTTTAGAAACGTTTCTGGCAGTGTCCAAATCATCAATGAGGGAGCTTTGGACTGGGCACTGCTGATAGGCTGAGATAGCCTATCACTTGCTCCCTATTCACAAAACTGTGTGAAATAGGAATGTGTTCACTTAAGCCGAGATTGTGAAGAATTACAAGATAAGTCAAAGTAATACAAAATGAAGACCTAAAATTTTCAATTCTTTTTCACGTACTTTTCTCACACATTTTATGATAGATCTAGAGATAAACAAAGTCGGTGGCCACCTTATTGAAGCCTCAAATCTCACAGGAAACCAGTGGGTCAAAGGATACAGGCACGGTCTTCAGAACTTTGGGGTCAAATCATTCATAAACACCTTATATATTTAGGACTTAAACTTTAACCTCTTAAAGTAATATGGCACTCTGGACCTCATGGCACCATAACAACTTCATGGAGATTGTGCCCGAAATTTTACTTTGTACTATGACATATTAATTTGATAACTATGAAATTATTACAATCAGTATGTGCATACTTTAAAACTGACACTTGAACTGATATATAATGTTTAGCACAATATAGCATAGTTTTAATAACAAAATTGCAAACTCCACTCAAACAATTTTTGTTTTTATGCTAATTTTGAACATCTGATCTGCCATCAGTTCTGTTTAGTTACATAAACACTAAATCTATCATTTGCAGACACCAGAGTTACGGGGATATTTTGGGAGAGATATACATAAAAGCAGGTGCTGCTCCAAGCAATGAAGGGGCATTCACTATGGAAACCAGCCTAATATCTCTAAAATGTTTCCACTTTGTTTATTCTTCGTATTTACATGAATTCATTATAAAGCAAATAGCTCTGAAGTGTAGCTCGTCATTTTAATTATGTCTACCTTACATCCCCTTACAGGGTTGTATCACTCTCCGACCAAACTCACTTATTAAAGTAACGTACAGCAATCTGCCCTAGTTACTGAGACGTGTGTCCTGAACAATGTGCAGATATGTTAAAGACAATGGAATGCAATGAATAGAAAAGCAATTCATTGCTGAATATACCCACAGCATGACTTTTCACAGCTACAGTACACTCTATTTAAATTGTCCTTCTGCCTGCTGCTTCATAGGAGCCTCCAGTCTGTCTGATGCAATGTGTTTGTTTGTGCAATTAGTGTTGCTGTTAACATCTTCGCAGTTATTGTACTGGTAAAGTTAGGGGTGTAAATGATGCTGTACACACATTGACTCATTGATTCTCTCTTGCTGTAAGGGCTAAAATACTATAGTAAAACAGGGATGTTTGTTTTTGTGATAATATATTGTAATTTACAAAAATAACCAATCATAGTAGGATTTGTGAAGCAAAACAAGATCCAAGCACAATAGGATATGGGTGGATTGGCGCTAGCAAAGTGCAAATGCAACAACCCCCAGTGTCTTTAACTGCTCACAAGACACTAAATTAGCATAAACAATATAAATATAAAGGGGGGGATGCAAATATAAAAACCAGTACACAAAGAGTTATACCCAATTTTCACAGATTATACATCTCTTGATCAGTGTGCAAAAAAAAACAATGTAAAAGTGGGCATTGCATAATATTGTTTTTACATATTCAAATCAGTACTAAAGGTAGTGGATCACTCACATTTTCCAGAGCCACGTTTAGCAGGCTCTGGTCATGTTGGCTTTATAGATAATATAGCTGCTTAGCCAATAAGCCCAACTTCTGGCCCACGTCTTCCCCTTTTTATCAATAAGGAGCCTTCCAGTGGTAAGTAGTTAAAAGCAATTTACTTAAAATTCAAAGATGTGGGCGGAGCTTGGCAGCCGATCCGAACGGACGCAGGGTAGATGGACTCCGTGCTTATCCAGACTAACTAACAATTTTCAGCCACCAAACTGCTGATAACAACGCCCAACAATGGGAAGGAAAACCAAGAGACAAAAACCGGACTGACCCAAACAGGGGGCCAACATAAGAGACCTCTTCAACCAGGCACAAGGTGCATACGGCCCCAAGATGGCCACCGACCTCGAGGAATTCTCTGACTCCTCAGGGGATTTCTACCCTGAGGAAGTCATTACCACCCTACCTCTGGGGAGGCCTCATCAGCAGGCACCAAGTCCAGAGGCTGCAGAACCAGTGACGGCGATGCTGCTGAATACTCTCCTGGGAGACTTACAGAAAACCCTCCAGGCAGATGTCGCTCAGCTATGCGAGGACCTCACGGGCCTAGTGGGCTGTGTTCAAGCGGTCGAAGTCACCTCCAAGCGGCAAGCACAGGAAATATCAGAGCTCAGGCAGGAATTGCAAGCTTTAAAACAAAAGCAGGCCAAAACTGACCAACGCTTCACTACAATAGAAGACAACAGGCGCCGCAATAATCTCAAGATACACGGGATCCCGGAGGACATACCAGATGAGGAAATCCCACACTTTCTACGGAGGCTCACGGGAGCCCTACTGACGCCTAAGCAAGCCAGGAACATCAGCTTTGACGCAGCCTTCCGGATCCCATGAGAGACCTGGTGGTGAAATACAGAAGCACGACCGACAAAATGGCGATACTCGCAGCCCTGAAGGGAGCAGCCACCTACAACTTTGAATCGATGACCCTGTCCTTCTTTGCAGACCTGTCAGGGGAAACCCTACAGTGGCGCAGGTCCCTGCTACCTGTCATCAAACTACTCTGAGAGAAACAGATCACCTACCGCTGGCGCACGCCGCGCACTCTACACATACAACAAGACAACAAGGCCTACTCCATTTCGGACATCCAAGAAGCACCCACCTTGCTGCGAGCACTGGGCTTACCTCTGAAGGAGCTGCCGCCCACTACTGCACCGGAACCAACAGCAACGGTTCCGAGATGGGATCCAGTGAAGACAATCCCCTTCTTCCCACAGAGTGCGGGAAAACCTGAGTGCGCGGCGGCGACCTCGGGAGGGCCCAGCACTCGCACCAGGACATTCTCCCATAATGCAGAACAATATTATACAGGACTGATAACCTGAATGAACACTCTCGTATGCCTCTAACTTCATATGGTGGCACTGCAATAACACCCAGAAAGAGCCCTGACGGTTTTTATGTATTTTTCGTTTTTATAGTTTTGATCACTGGCTCTTCTCTTATTATTATTTTTAAACCTTATGATATGCCTCCTAATATGTTTTTAATGGCTGCCCTAGACTCACCAGGATAGGCTTTAACGGTCCTGACCTCAGGACACAATTATTTTCACAAATGATGCTCACTAAGCAGCCCCAATGCTTCCCTAACTTCTACACCCACATAGCCCACCAACAAAGACCAGGCCATGAGGAGCCCGCTCACTTTTTTGTCCCCACGTCTCCATCTCCCCCTCCCCCCAGGGTCACAGGGGAAACTAACCTACTTGGCAGACCGCAGACCCTCAAACCCCCCTCAAGGACGCGTCCCACATCGAATAGTCCCCACACATTAGTCAGGCGGACTGCCGAGTACACGATAGACCACTAGACAAGGCATACACTAGCAGCAGGATAAACTTGCACGACATTGCCTAGACCACTCACTGCCCATCGCATACACCAAGTCGCCACAGTAATGGCACGATAGACAACATCCATACATGCCTTTAGGGCCAATGTTTAATTATTATTAAAAATGTGCAGTCTACAAACAGCCATATCTTTGACCAACGATGATTGATATTGTTATTATTACACTTGTTTCAGCTAATATGGCATCTCCCAGCATGTAAAATAACTTGTGCACGTGAAAAATAAAGAATTTGAAAAAAAAATAAAAAAATTCAAAGATGTAATAAAAGAGCAAAAAAGAAATCAGCAAACAACATAATATTAAAACGGAATGTCCAACATCTAAGCACAATGCGTTTCAACCATGGAGGTCTTACTCCTGGTGCATGATGCGTCCATCATTCCTTTTTTGCACTTTTATTATTTCGTTCAATTTTAAGTAAATTACGTTTAACTACTTACCACTGGAAGGGTCAGGGTCCTGGCATTCATGTGGGTGGTACTTTGACATGTACCAACTACCTAGAGATAGTTGCAGACCATGTAAACCCCTTCATGGCAATGGTGTTCCCTGATGCCACACTGCAAAAAGTGTTCAGGAATGGTTTGAGGAACATGACAAAGAGTTCAAGGTGTTGCCCTTGGCCTCCAATTTGATTGAGCATCTCTTGGATGTGCTGAAAAAAACTAATCTAATTCATGGAGGCCACATCTCATGGCTTGCAGAACTTAAAGGATCTTCTGCTAATGTGTTGGTGCTAGATATCACAGGACATGTTCAGAGGTCTTGAATTCTCAACACATCAGAGCTGTTTTTGAAGCACGAGGGGGGTCTAAATGATATTAGGCAGGTGGTTTTAATGTTGTGGCTAATCAGTGTATAGTGTTCCTTTAAATTTTAAATTCACTTTTTATTCTTGACAGTTCTCACTTTAGTCATCAGCCCTGCCAGTTGTTGTTACCAGTTGGATTGCAACTCCCATATTGTCAACTCTGATTTAAAAAAAAAACAACAACCTGGATATGCCTGATGGGAGTTGTAGTTGACTGAATCAATACAGCCAATGGCTAATGAGTGGAGATGAATACATTTATCAGTGAACTGTGTGTGCAAGTATGACCCTTGCTTGCTAATGATTACAGCACCAGTAACAATGGACAGCTCCACCCTTGGGACTATGGCTCAGGAATTACTACAATGCAAGATATCTGTCAGGGCAGCCAGAGCATCCACACACAGGAGGTTAGAACAATAACTATAACCTCACAGCGCTCATCAACACTCACGTGGATGGTTCATACTGTGTAATTTTTAAAATTACCTCCTGCTGCTCCTAAAGGTTTAAATGGTGAAACGCTTCGATACAGAGTTGCCACCCATGCTGGATTAAGTTAGCTTTTTAATGGATAATGTTATCATATAGAATTCATGAACAGTATAGTATGTAAGAAATTATCAGAGGTTTACAAATTCTCCCATATTGTATTTAATACATATTCTATTTAGGATTTTATACCATGTAAGAGGGATTTCAGAGAAGATGTGTGAGTATTATGTGCACCTAGCATATTCCCAATGAATGATTTTTTTTTAACGCAGCTGCTTGAACTAATATTTCCCTCATACCACAAGTTAACCCGTGCAGTTACACCGTACAGCTGGATGGTAATTGCCTCTCAACTTAATAACCAAGCATCTGCATGACACAAATGAGATGTAAGACAGTGGGGTGTCATTAAACGGATACTTGTAGCAGGTATCTAGGGCAGCATTGCAACATCTTTACAATAGCGGATAATTGCTGTGTACATTTCTAAAAATTGTTTTTCTATGTGTGAACGATAAGCACATTCCTACACACATACAGCTGCCACTTCCCATGCCTCAACTACACTGCAGTATGAGGGCAAGCAACCTTTGTCACTCAAGATGCTGTGGCCTGCATCTCCCATAATGCTCTTCGAGGGTAAATATAGTCCACAACAGGTGGTGTGCCAAAGATTACCAACCCCTGCACCTGGTGCAACTGTTGATGAATGAAGACTTTTTTTGTTTTCTTAGTTTATCTAGTTATGTAGCTAGCTGGTTAATTAGTTAAGAGAATTAGTTAGACTGGAATGAAGCTGTAAAGCAAGCACAGCAATGGCAAAACACTTAGCATAGTAAAAAGCAAAAAATAAATTAAATTGTGCTACATCTACCCTCATTTCCCATTTCAATAAAGTTAAAATAAAAATAAAAGAAATGGCATCTAATATACCAAAGAGGTCCAAGGCTGGACCTTTACACCACCAGTACCAGTAGATAGTTTGTGTCTGCTTCTTGTTGTGTAATTACTAAGAGTCTGATAGGCACACTAGCCATTGTTTTCATACAGGAAGCAGAAGACAACAGGCTTTCAACTTAATTATTGTTTGTTAATAATTAAAAAAAATATATATTTATATAAATCCTATTTCTGTTTTTGTTTTTGAATGTGAAACAAACACAAAAATTGAAATAAACTTATAAATTAATATAATCGAAACAAAATGCAATATTTGTAATAAAGTTTGTAATTTTTTTGGAAAGCCTTTAATCTTTTTTGCAAGAGGAGTTTGTTCTTAAACAGTGATATATAATATTCTGAAATCCAAACATAGAAAATAGACAAAAATAGTTGTTTGTAATAAATTCTACTACTATTACTATTGTAGCCTATATTTTCATACTTGTATTTTTGTTTGCTAGCATTGGATGTTTTGAGTTGAACAACATAATTCAAGGCCAATTCAGGTCTACTGCCATCTTTTTTTTCAGGCCCTCACAATTCATAGTTTAGCGACTATATCCCTTTGAGCTTCAAGCAAACTGTTATTACAAAATTATGATGAACCGAATTAATGCATTAATAAAATTCAGTTTCAATTAACGAATCAGTCATAAATTATGGATAAACTGACATGGACAAACCAAAGTTTGTACATATCTCATTGGTTTTTACGCTGATTGATATTTATTATAGACATGTTTCTAATTTTTAAAGCTCAACAAGTATTTACAGAGACTAGATCTATTGATTGGGAAAGTGAACATGAATAAATCAGATATTTAATAAATATATCCAAATATTAATTGATTACTGATCCTCTTCTTTTTTTTCTCTATTGGTTACTACTTCTCTCTTGATCTGTGAACCAAATGTCCAGAAAATGCTCCTATCAGTATACTGCAATATATACAACTTAGGAAAAGATGCAAAGCCACCATAACCTTTTTGTTTTTTACTTCCCAAGCACTACCAAGCCTCAATAAGCAAACCAGTAACCAACCTCATGCTGATGATTTGCATTAACAATGAAACAGCTGTCCATGAGTGGTCCACAGGCTATACATCTTTTCCTAAGTTAAATTTTAAATCTGTTGTATACAGCAAAATCAAAGGAATCCATGTTTAAAATGGAATGAGGCAAAAATTGTATTATTTGTTAAACTAATTTGCATATGCACACCCAGAATACTTTGTAGTAGTAACATGACTGCAGATTTGTGATTTCTGTGGGAAAAGCAAGTCTTATGGCTTGACTGTGCAGATTTGTTGTTTAACATTGTATTAACTATCCACAGACTTTAGGTGGAAGGGGTTTTCAATCCTAATTCTTTCCCCACCATAACCTTTTTGGTGTTTGCTATATATATATATATATATATATATATATATATATATATATATATCAGCACAGTGAGTGGTTCACTTCCCACCCTTTTCGTTCACCATATAGATTTTTCCAAACCTGTTTTAGTGGAAGAAATTCTGATGGGCCAATTATTTATTTTTATAAGGAGTGGATTAGCCAGAAAAAACCTTTCCGCTGGGCACATCTATTTATTATTATTTATATCATATTATCTATGTTTAGTTTGTCAATGGAATACAGAAGATTGTTGGATCATCCAAAGCTATAGGCCTATTGGTGGACTGATCCTTCTGCTCCATACGTCCACTCTTTATGGTAAGATATGTGCATTCTGGTCAGTTTGTTTAGGCAGTGAAAAGGCTGTCAGAGTACAGGACAGGATTATTCTTGTCTGAGAAACTGAAGTGTCAGTTAGAAGGAGACTTCAAAGGATTTCCTACTCCATGTGTCCAAGACAACCAGAGACTATGTGTAATAATAAGTGAGCTACAGACCACCTCTCAGGGAAAAAAAAACTAACAAAGACAATGACACAAAACAAGGATAAGCTGGCTAGAGAAAGCAAGAAGGGGGTGTGGTGGGTGAGATGGTGATTTTTTTTTTTTTTGTAGGCCTGCCTCATTAAGGGGCTTTGAGTGGACATTAAAAGTTGTGAGAAAATATATGCAGCGGTCTGCAGCGAGCTACTGAATTTCTGCACAGAGTTTTAGATTCACCCAGTAAAATTAACACATGATGTTTTACCATTGGGTTGTGTTACCGTTAGACTTGTCCACTTAATTTGGCCTGAATTTTCATTCAGATATAACAGAACCTACCGTCTTTCCCCAAAAATAAACCCTACCCCGAAAATAAGCCCTAGTCGGCTTTTCGGGGTGTGCTGCAATATAAGCCCTACCCCGAAAATAAGACCTAGGCATTGCACCTTTGCGGCAAGACTTCCTTCTTCTACTGTAGGAGGAGCGTTGCGGGCCGCGGCATCGCGCAACGTGATGACGACATTTCGCAGCGCCGTCAGTCTGCCTTCACGGATCTTCAGCGGAAGGATCCATTTCCGGGCGGTGAGGCACCCAGTGGTCGGACTCGGCAAGGAATCTTTGAAATGTGAGTACCGGTAGATATTTTATGTCTGGGACTGAATTAATTAAAGGGGGCGGGGGGTGAATTAATTAAAGGGGGGGTGAATTAATTAAAGGGGTGGTGAATTAATTAAAGGGGTGGTGAATTAATTAAAGGGTGGGCTGGATTAATTAGAGGGGGTGAATTAATTAAAGGGTGGGCTGGATTAATTAGAGGGGGGTGAATTAATTAAAGGGTGGGCTGGATTAATTAGAGGGGGGTGAATTAATTAAAGGGTGGGCTGGATTAATTAGAGGGGGGTGAATTAATTAAAGGGGTGGTGAATTAATTAAAGGGGTGGTGAATTAATTAAAGGGTGGGCTGGATTAATTAGAGTGGATTAATTAGAGGGGGTGAATTAATTAAAGGGGTGGTGAATTAATTAAAGGGTGGGCTGGATTAATTAGAGGGGGGTGAATTAATTAAAGGGGGTGAATTAATTAAAGGGTGGGCTGTATTAATTAGAGGGGGTGAATTAATTAAAGGGTTGGTGAATTAATTAAATGGGTGGTGAATTAATTAAAGGGTGGGCTGGATTAATTAGAGGGGGTGAATTAATTAAAGGGGTGGATTAATTAGAGGGGGTGGATTAAAGGGGGGTGGATTAATTAAAGGGGGTTGAATTAAGGGGGGTGGATTAATTAAAGGGGGGTGGATTTATTAAAGGGGGTGGATTTATTAAAGGGGGTAGATTTATTAAAGAGGGGTGGATTAATTAAAGGGGGTGGATTAATTAAAGGGTGGGCTGGATTAATGAAAGGGGGGTGGATTAATTAGAGGGGGGTGGATTAATTAGAGGGGGGTGGATTAATTAGAGGGGGTGGATTAATTAGAGGGGGGTGGATTAATTAGACAGTACGGTATTTTGATCCCCAGACAAGATGAGTGCAAAGAGAAAGAGCTATTCTGTCGAGTACAAGAAAGGAATCGTGGAGGACTCCCACGGCAAGAATCTGACCACTTTCTGCAAAGAGATGAAGTTAGATCTCCGAATGGTCTGAAAATGGTGAGCAGAGTATGGTAACCTCAGTCAAAAGGTGGACGAGGGAAATGCTAAGAAGCGCAAGTGTGGATCAGGTCGCCAGCCATTATATCTTGAGCTGGAAGATGTCATCTGTGAATGGATTGCTGACAAGAGAGCAAAGGCTTTGGTTGTGCGCAGGGCTGATATTCAAGCATTTGCCCTTGAAATAGCACCACAATTCGACATATCCACAGAAGATTTCAAAGCATCACACCACTGGCTGGATGGCTTCCTTAAGCGATATGAACTGTCTCTAAGAAGATCGACAACACTGTTCAAGCTGGAAGATAATGAAGTTGCTAAACGTGCACTTGCATTCAAGTTCTTTATTGATGGCATAGACTTTTCTAAATACCAACTCTCATGATTGCGATGGATGAAACTGCAGTGTATATGGGCCAAGGATCTCAAACGACAATTGATCAGAGGGGAGCCTCCTCAATCTACGTTCCCTCCACTGGTTATGAAAGTGCACGTGTTACTTGTGTTTTGGCAATTCGTCTGGATGGAACAAAAGCCACACCTCTAATTATCGCAAAGGGCAAGAAAGATAAGATTGAACGCATTTCAGGCATTTATGTTCTTGAAACAGAAAAAGCCTGGTGCACACAAGCAGTTATAAGAAAGTGGATCGATTTAATGCTGCCACTTGTTCTGAGAGGTGGCCAAAGAGGTCTGCTAGTCTGGGATTCAGCCAGCACTCACCGCGCAAAAAACATGAAGAACTTCCTTGCAGAGAGAAGAATAGATCAAGTAATGATTCCCGCAGGAATGACTGCTTATCTCCAAACTTTTGATATTGCAATAAACAAACCATTCAAGGACCATTTGCGCACGGAAATCAATGAATACACTGAAAATAGATTGGTCAGAAATCAGCGTGGAAACTTTGTGAAGCCTAAACTGCTAGAGGTCGTGACATGGGTGAAGAATTCATGGGATAAAATCACTGACAGCTGTGTTGCCAAAGCACTACGAGCAGGCTACATGGACAAGAAGTACTCGTTTAAGGAGAGCTATATTGCTTTACATGAGAGATTAGGCCCAATGGTTCAAAAGGAAATGGAGATGCAAGAAATTCAGGCTGGCAATCAGGGTTTGGAGAGTTATGATGATATTCCAGAAGAAGATGACATGATTGTAATTGAATAAATGTTGTTTACGGTAGGGAGAGCTACTGTACCATATATTGCTGTAAATGAGAGATTAGGACCAATGGTTCAAAGGAAAATGAAGATGACTGTACCGGTATTTGAAGAAAAGTTGTTTAAATGTTGTTTAAATGTTGTTCAATGTACATACCGGTACCGTAAATAAATAAGCCCTACCCTGAAAATAAGCCCTAGTGTGTTTTTTGTGACTAAAATTAATATAAGACCCGGTCTTATTTTCGGAGAAACACGGTAATTGTGTTAATCAATCATCAGCAACTTCATTCATTGCTGTGAGGTTAAAAACAGCACAGTTTTTATTTTTTACCATTCAGATGCTACAAAGCTACCGCAATCTCATGCACTGTGAGATAGGGATGTTTTTGTAAGATGGAAGGACTCAGAACATTGTCCCCACACATTCACTATTGGTAGGTTAGGGGATTATAATGGAAGTGAAAGGTAGCAAAGCAAAGCTGTCCTTTCTTTTTCATCAATCTCTGGGTTGTATAATAGGGTATGCTTGCCATTGACTGCTAGTCTAAACCTGGTTTCTTGCAGAATTGCAACTTCCTTGCTACTTAGCCAGCAGGGCTTGCAAAATATAAAGTTTGTTAGAGCTACACAACAGCTGAAGACCATAATTTGGCTTTAGAGGGACATAACTGGTACCAAAACAACTTGCCTCATGAAGCAGTTTTGATGTATAGATCATGCCCTTGCAGTCTCACTGCTCAATTCACTGCCATAAAGTGAGATTTATTGTTTACGCTTCATTTATTGCAAATTTTCTTTAATTTAGACTTCCTTGTCTACTGCTCTAGACACTACAGGAGGTTCCTGTGTGAGATAAAATTTTCTAATGTAAGTTAACATCTGATTGAAAATTAAACCATTTTTTTTTCATGCAGGCAGTGTGAGTTACAACAAGGGGAAGTGTGGCTAGGGCTGCATGGACAGACACAAAATATATTTAACTCCTAAATGGAAAAAAAATGAGCAGTGAGACTGTAGGGGCATGATTTATACATCCAAAATATTCAATTTAGCTAAAGTTGTTTTGATGCTAGCTAAGCATAGTTGGAGTTGCAGTTCTAAAATAGGGCTTAGCTTTGGAACTAAAAGTAGTTATCTAGCTGTTACTAAACTCTAACTCCTTTGACACATAGGCAGCTTTATGGTAGCCTACCATTTCTGTGTTTAAAAATGCAATTCAAGTAACGAAAATTAATTGTATGGATGAGTTTTGTCCATCAAGGAATTAGTTTTTTTCTCCAATTTCTACAATTAAAGTATTTTTTCCTTTTAAAGTCATTCATCCATAAGTGTTTTGGTCAAATGAACAAATGACCCAAATTCAGATAAATTTGCTTTTGTCTAGAAAACAAGTGCACATGTCTAGTTACCATAGTGCCTCTTCTGAAACCTGTCTCTAGGTTTATCCGGCACACTAAATCCTCCAGTAAACTCCTGAATCTCAGCATCCCGTCATCACCACCTCCCCTTCCTTGTTACTAGGTATCATTATCCTCCGCAGCAACATCATCATCATCATCATCGCCCTGTGAAGGTTCCATTGAGCAATGCAATCCAGAGGATATAGTGCTTTCCTGATGTGTGGAAGGGGGTGATGGGGTCAGGGGCTAGTGTAGATAGATATTAGTAAGAGAGAAGAGTGTATGTGGTGGGTGGTGTGACGTCACCACGGGAGCAGAGGGAAAGTTGCACCAAGCTCTGCCTGTGTTTAAATAAGGAAGGAAGCAGGCAGTGGCACTGAGCCTTGGGCACTGACATCTATACACCTCTATTAACACCATGCCCAGAGCTCTCTCTGCATGAAGAGGGAGCTCAGCTGCATCTAAAGGATCTCCTGCCTGAGAATCCAGGAGGGCGAGCAGCCTCCGCAATCATCATCAGCTGCAGAAACGACAGCAACATTAAGAAAATCAGTGGCAGCGGCAGACATTGATCCTGCACAGCAGCTGCTGCATCACAGACTGCGTGTGTCTACCAGCCCTTCCCTGGATCACTGCATCGGAATGCTAAACTGATTTATCCCTCTCAGGGAGCCGGACAGGGAAGGGGCAAGACCCGCTCCAGTGTCATGCTAAACTTGGTTCCCTGTAGATGTGATACTGCATCTCTTGAAACACCCATACAGACTGTGTAAGGCTGTAGGGCGAGGGAGGGAGGCTGAGTCTGGCTGCCCAAAAGTCCTGAAAGGTCAATAAACTATCCCTGCTTATCACCTCTGTTCATGAAATCCTTGACACTTTCTCCTGCAAAAAGCAGGCAGCCTCTTTGCTGTCCCTTGCATTAAATAAAAGGCACATTTGTGTTTTTTCCAAGCACATATAATTACCACACTGCTCTCTATTCTTTTATCATAGCCTGCAAATAAAACAATTCCAACCCTCAAATAGTCTTTCTATATAATATATATTCATTAACCATTTCAGTCCTAGAGAAACACGTTTTACCATGCCTATGGAATCAAAAGGTTTAATACATGACTACTACACATGAAGTCTCAGGGACTGAAAGGGTTAGTATATATATATATATATATATATATATATATATGTATGTATATACATATATATATATCTTCAATGATATATGTCTTTCTTAACCTTTTCAATCTGGGACTAGACGGGTTAATACATGACCACTTCACATGAGTTCTCTGAGACTGATAGGGGAAAAAACATTGTCACAGCAATCACCACATTTGTATCATCTGCCAGTATTAATACACTTATTTCAAAAGAGGGGCACACACAGAGAGTGTGCATAGCTGGGTGGGTTAACTTGCTCTTGGGACCTAATGAAGCCCAAACTTACAGGTAGCATATTATTATGTTATATATATCCATTTTACACCTTTCCATGAATATACTGAAATAATATGGTACCTGTAATTTTGGGTTCCTTGAGGTGCCATGAGCAGGTTATCCCACCCAGACATGCATGCACTCTGTGTCTGCACAACATACGTGTATAAAGAGAGGTAATTCAAAATGACCTAAAACACATGCCCACATAAAAATATACAGCAATAATGTATAACCTGTATTTTGGGGTTCCTTGAGGTTCCATGAGCGGGTTAGGCCAGCAAGCTATACAGGTACTATGTGTGTGCTCCAAATTAAAAGAACTTTCAAAGCATTGTATATATATATATACACACACACACACACACACACGCGTAAAACGGGTTAATAAATATGCATAGCTTCAAAAGTCTGTGTATATTAACCTTTTCAGTCTCGGTATTGTTACGCATTAACCCTTTTAGTTGCACAGTGATAATAAAAGTTTTTGTGGGTCATTATATAATGATACATATCTGAGGATAAGAAATGTATCATTTGTAAGTGTAAGGAAAGAATAGTAAATGAGAACAGACTGATAATTACACATGCCTAGAAAAAAATGCAGTCTTGCGTAAAATTCATTGTAAAGGACATTAAAGGGACTGCCTGCTTTTTGCAGGAGAAAGGGTTAAGGATTTTACATGCAGGGGAGATAGGCTTCCGCAGCCTCACTCAGCCTTCCTCCCCCTCCCTCCTCACACAGCCTCCCCCTCCTTCCTCACACAGCCTCACTCAGCCTCATACAGCCTGTGTGTGCGAGAGATGTGCTAATACATCTTTACAGGGAACCAGCTTTAGCACGACACCGGGCTCAGGCAGCAGACGTGGAAGTGGAAGTCCCTGTGTGTTTTTTTATTTTTTTTGGTGAAGCACAGAGAAAAGGAAGGAAAGACAGCTGGACGTGGATTTTGGAAGGGAAAGGAGGGGAGCTTTCTATACTCCAATCGGGGGCACCATGGTGCAGCAGCAACACGCAGAGCCCCCCATAGCCCTCCCTGCTGTATGAGAGAGAGGGGGTCTTACGGACAGCCTCCCAGAAGTTACAGTAAAGGGGGGGAGGAAGGGAAGGAAAGGAGAGAAAGCCCTGACCCAAGCTGAAGCAAACCGAGACAAATCAAGTGGAAGGAAGAAAGAGAGCCACCGTGCAGCCCCCCGAGAAATAAAGGGGAGGGGGGGAACCCTGCACCCAGAAGACGACCATTGATGGCTCCTATGTATTGCGCATTCCTGCCCAGTGCCCCAGCCAACTCCAAGGAACAGACAGCTGATTCATGGATCCTGTGTCCGGCAGCCCAGCTCAGAATGGAGACTTTGGTGTGAACGAGCTGGGGATTGGAAGGTCTTTACTGTGATCCAGGTGGGACTGAGCACAAGTGGAAGGTCCTTACTGTAATCCAGGTGGGACTGATCATTAGTGGAAGCTCCATATTGGGATCCAGGTGGGACTTACAGCTCTTGGAAGGTCCATACTGTGAAACAGGTGGGACTCACCACTAGTGAAAGGTCCATACTTTGAACCAAGAGGGGCTTGGGGCTGTTGGAAGGTCCTTACTGTGATCCAGGTGGGACTCAGTGGTATTGGATGGTCCTAACTGTGAACCAAAAGGGGGGCTTGGGGCTGTTGAAACATCCTTACTGTGAACCAGAGGGGGCTCGGGGCTGTTGGAAGGTCTTTATTGTAAACCAGAGGGGGCTTGGGGCTCTTGGAAGGTGCTCACTTTAAAGCAGGTGGGACTCAGCACTTCTGGAAGGTCCTTTTTCTGAACCAGGTGGGACTCAGCACTCCTGGAAGGTCCTTATTGTGAACCAGCGGTTGCCCGGCTATCAGGGGGTCTCTTAGTCACAGCCACCCTGATGCATTGCTGTGCTGTGAGGGATTCACTGGATTACTTTCTGGCTATTTACTGAGTTGGGAAGAGACATGCAGTTCTTGAAAGCTTTATGGGCATTAGTAGGAGCGGCGATCTGCTGTTTTCTTATATTTATTATCCACTCCCAGTTCCTTAAAGAAGGTAAATATATAACACTGTTATTATATGGTACATAGCAATGCATGGTACTGTGCTGCAGTGGCTTGTTTAATGTCTCTCCTGATAGGAAAAGCTGTCATTTCTTAATAGGCTCTGTGATTGTGAATGCGGTAAGATGAAAGCAGTGTATGTACAAAGGGATGATGCTAAGAGAAGGCTTTCGAGGCTTCACATGTTTTACTGGCAATTAAGGCAACATATAATGTGCTTTGGTGATTGGTGACATTGTGTACAAAGGATGGATACTATTCTGCAGGTGGAAAGACTCAGCCTAGACTGAGATGAGGGGGAAAAAAAATCTCGTTGAGTAATTGGCTTGTTTGGAATCTAAATCAATAGGTGCCCTGATCCCCTTTTATTCAGCAAGTTTTCAATAGATGGCACTAAAGTTCTATGAAAAGGGCAGATGAGTGCAAAGAGAAGGCAACAAACCCTGAGCGTTCCACTATGCAGCTCAGCTTCAGGCCCCAGACCATTTAATGCTACAGTCTTCCCCTGAAATGCTTCCAAACAAACTCTTTGAACTGCATTTTGGGTGATTATTTCCCATTAACCATCTAACTGGAAAAGCACTGTTCTAAAGGTTAACTGATAGAAATATTCTCCTGTGAGCAGCCAGAGTTAAGACATAACCATGGAGGGAGATGCATTGTATCAGTGTCTCCTATGCAAATATCCCCATTTTCTTTTTCTTTTTTTTTAAATCAATACACACATTATATCATTGTTTGTTTGTGTTGTGGTGTTTTCTCTTTGTCTGTTAGGAATAATATTCGGATAAGGATTTGATTATTCAAACAACCTGCATTTGCTACTGTGAATTGTACTTGTATAGCCTCAATGAAGTTTTGTATTAGGTTTTACTATGACATGTAGTGGTTACATTTTAGTATTGGTACTATAGATACACACACACACACACACACACACACACACACAAACACACACAAAATGTGTTTGTTAGGGATATAAGAAATGTGTTTGTTTTAAGGCCTTTGCATCACCATAGCATCATCTTGTTACAATATTTACTGAATCAGAAATTGTCAGTCACTGAATCCCTAGATGATTTAATGAGTCTGAGTGTGTTAGTCTGTATTTTATATGTTAAATACATTAACAAACCTTATCTAAATAAATCTAGATGATGTGGCTATAGCACTTGTAATTTATCACAAATTATATTCACATAGAACAGGGGTTTCTACTAAACTCTGAACCAATCTCAGGGTAACAGCTTTAATTTTATGTTTGTTTCTCCTTACAATTATGTATATTGCCATTAGAATGTGCAATAAATATACTACAAGGGTTTGTTATAGATCTGGAACAGTTGACTTCTCTAGAAATTGAACTGCATTGTGTTCCTCAATCTGTTTATTTAAAAGAAGGATAAAGTATTTTATCAATATATGTCAGTTAACTTGCATGTGGGTAGTTAAGTGGTTTTGAGTGTCAAGGGTATACTTGTCCACACAGCTCACTATAGACTTGTGATTTACTCTGTATAGGACTGTGTGTTATTTTACTGTGACCAAATATTTTATCCATTGGGCTAATAACCAGTGTCTACATCTTCCCAGCATTGCTTTGATATATTGTCATTATTCAAAATGATCACAGCAATATAATTGTGCAGAAATACTGGATATATAAAGGATTGTCATGGACATATAAAAAACTCTAATGCTTTCCTTTGGTCTAATGTTTTTGTTTTTTTAATGACGTCCCAATTTTTTAAATGTCAAGCTGAAACACTTGGACAATGTTTCCCGTGATACTGACAGTGATATTCTTAAACACATATCTGGAAAGTTAAGAAGCATGTTCTCAAATTACATTCACCATCAAAACTGGGTGCATTACACTTAAATATGTCGTATAGGGGTTTCTTGCTTATAGTTTACAATTTAGAATAAGGGCATTTATTTTCCCATCACATGCAAAGATGAATGTTAAGCTCTCAATGTGAAATATATAATGGGCAGAAAGAGGATTTAAATTGTAAGACATACTTGTAACATGGTATTCATTCCTTGTGTTTTAACCCCATTTCTGATATATGCATTGGATGCCATTAGGCTATATTGCTTTATTGACTTTGAATAGAGCTAGAATATGCACTTGTTCAATGTATCTGGTCACTAATGCTGTGTTTGGTTAGTGGGCACATTTGGAAGAAATGTGTTTAAATAGGTCTTTATTTATTATGATCATCTAACATAGCAACACATTGGATTAGTAGAATACAAAACACTGATATCAGACAAAAAAAGCACGTTACAGATATATGTATTTTCACAATGGGTTGCATTGGTAAAATGTTCAATTAGACTCAATACATAAAACGTCAGTTGAAGTATAGTTCTTTTTAAGAGTTTAGTTTTAGATTTTGTTTTATTCATTTTTTTTCTATTGTATTACATTTAGTCTATGTGCAATGTATGGTGATAATTTAATTACACAATTCTCAAATGTTAATGCTTCAATTCTCAGCAAACTACCATACAACTATATGATCCTGTTTTTGTTATTGACCACATTAGGATTCCAATAACCAGGGTTTAACCCGTTAAGAACTAAACTTTACACATTTCATTCTTGTCTATAAAGACTGTCTATGAAATGGAATGTCATGCTTATTTAGGTCTGAAAGCTTCATGCAGTCCTGCAGTCATTAATGGAGTGGGTCATTCAGGTTTGGAATAGGATCCTTGAAGAACAGATTGCTATGATGACATGGACATCATTTATCCTTAATGGGGTTAAATCTGCAGAGATGTGCCACACATAAGTAGCCTATTTAGACTGTAGATGTGCATCTAGGTCCTAGCTCAGTTTTATTGTGCGACATGTCATTATCATGTACAATCATTATATCCCTTAATATAAAAAACAAAAAAACTAAAGAAAACAAAAACATCCAATGAACAGCAGCAAATATAAACTACTCAACAATTTAATGCCAGGAAAGAGATCAATGAACTTATCATTCCTCTGCGTAGAAAGGGTTAGAGATGCCTAGAATGTTAACTGCAAGAACTGAGAGTGAACAAGTGCTTGGCTAGATTAACCTTTTTAGAGCCACAGTGATGCAGTCATTGAAGTCTTAATGCAACATCTTTAAACTTTGTCTAAGTGTCACCTGAAAATTCAATTTATTCTGTATTTAAAAAAAAAAAATGGCTTGGCACTGGTTCTCTGATAGAGTTGACTTGATAGTTACATCAACTTGTTGGAAGACACAAGGACAATTAATGCTTGTTCTGTGATGAGTCAGAAAGAGCTGTTTAAATGGCAAATTCCCTGAATATGCTGCTTTGTTTTCAGGAAGTAGAGAATCAGTACATGGTGGGCCATTTTCAACACACCAAAAGACAGGTCGTCCTGTGGCTGATCTGCTCACCAATGTCCAATCTGGCTTTCAAGGTTTTGAAAAGATGAATAGCCCGACGAATAAATTAAAGGACTTTACAATTTATAATTCCAGTTAAATGCCTGTCTAATAGATCTCTGTACAAAGACAACATACTTTAACAATTCCCACTCTCTCCATGATGGTTAAGTAAACAAAGGTAGATAGACAGACAGATGGACTGACTGAAAGATATTTTATGTGCATTTTTGACTGAAATTACCATTCTATGCCAGCCTTTTTTATTTTATGGATGTAAATTCCATTGTTTATTGGTTTCTACACAACAATAACATGTTGTCTAGTAATAGGCCTAAAGGGACATTCATATTCTTTCTATACTTACAATAATAGAGTGGCTTCTTAAGGACCAGGTGAGGAGCTATACATTAGAATAACCTTTACTGACCTCCAGATAATGCACAAAATGGTCCCAAAATGATGAATTGTCTGCAAAATAAATCAAACTGGTATTTAGAACAAAATCTCTAATTGTTGTGGATCTGTAAGAATTTGTTTTGTATCCATTTAATGGAATGACTATCAATAGAAATGAATCAATGGAACTTATTAATTCAACACCTTTCTTTAATTACATTGTTATAAGTAATTTTACTTTTCATTCAGTCATCTTTTTACTATTATTTAATTTCTTTGTTTTATATAATGGTGTTAATAGAACACAGTGTTGTACGTGTTTGAACAAATGACTCGCTTTATATATATATATATATATATATATATATATTCTGACTCTTTATTTTGAGCTCAGCATTACTCATTAAAGTAAATTGATAAACAACATTTATTTGAAATTATACTATTATTCATTAAAATTTTAATCTTAATCGCAATCGAAGAGACCAGATTGTTTGGAAACATAAAATAATACTTACTTGACCTTGAGAAAAAGAAGAAAATTAAATGAAGCATTGGGCCGAGTCAAGTGACACCCAAGTATATGCTTTGACTGTGAGAAGTCGTATAGACAAAATATTGCTGTGCATCACCTGCATATCTCAAGGTGGACTTTGGAAAGTCTACCTTGGGCACCAGAAGCGTGAGAAATCATGTTTCAGCAAGTATTCCAGAGGTTCCAGCGTGACATGATCACAGGCAGGAATCGTGTTTCAGATATCGTCCGGCATTCGTCAGGTAACCTTTGCAATGGACACTGTTCTAGAGTGTTATCTTATGAACTAAATGGATCAGTAACTGGGAACAAGGCATGAGCTGTGCAGTTTAGATCTTGTGGGTATCAACACCATGGCACTTTTTCTGGTCTCCAATATCCAGAAGAGATTGTACTGTGCAAAATACTACAAATAAACAGTTGATGAAAAATAGTGACACAAAGAGAAAATGATTTGATTGATGGAATCCTAGAATAGTAAGTACAAATTTCACTGCATGTCTTATAAGTTTAAGAAAAAAAAAAAAACTCCAGTGAAATGCTTACTCAGCATCCAAAGATGACAGAAATGTGTGCTTATATGCAGACAGCTTTTTGATGTTCACTGTGTTTTTATGTCCTTACTCTTAAAATTGGAATCAATTTTAAGGAAGGCTGCTAGATAATTAATAATGTTATTTTGTGTGTACCTCAATATTATCTCTTGGGCTCTTATACAACACAGTTTGAAAAATGTGTCAAATTGCACTGTATGTGAGATATTTCCAATTAAAAAGACCAAACAGTTGTCAGTTCTTCACTGAAACATTTACTGCATTTACTGCCCTTTCTCGCGCCAACCCTGCAAATAAAAGTATAAAAACCCTTTATTCACTTACCCGATTCCACTTACCCGATGTCTCTCTGTGCTGGGTCGGCGCTCTGCCTACTCCTATGTCACCCAAAGAGGGTGGGGCTTATGCACATTCCTGGAGAGCACTGCAAGCCCATTAGGCCATGGAAAAACATTCAATCAATGTTTTTTATGGGGATTTTACTGATGCTAAATGTCCTCATGCAGAGCATGAAGACTTCCAGCATTAGTTAGGTGACCTGAAGTTCGTTAAAATCCCAGAGCCGCATCTAGAGGATGTCTTAGTGCTGCAATGTAAACATTGCAGTTTCTCTAAAATAGGGACACTGTACCCAGACCACTTCAATGAACTAAAGTCGTCTGGGTGGGGTGCCTATAAAGTCCCTTCAAGCAGATTTCTATTGGATTGACTATATATATATATATATATATATATATATATATATATATATTGGTATACTTTACCTCTACAAAGTGAACTGTCAATGTTAATCTTGCAAAGGTACTCTACAAATCTATAAATTAAATCTACTGTTTTGCATTTGACACCAATATGAGGAAGGGACAATTTGCTTTTATTCATTAAACTAAGAATTAAAGAGAACTGACAAAAAGACTTACACATGTAAGACCAATACATCTGAGCTGAAAACTGTTTTTTTTTCCAGATTAGCTGTTTTTTTTATTTTTTATTTGGACTGAAATATTGTATTTAGTACAATAGGAGAACCCATAATAAGATTAAAATGTATAACTGCAGTTATAACTGCAAAGAGTAGTCTAAGAATTTTAAACTATGTCCTTTCACATAGGATTCTAGTCAGTGTTAAATTAAACTAAATATATAAAGAACATATTATATATAGGATCTTTCACTATATCAGAACGGCATGTGCATCTTTGAAGCCACGTTTTGCAAGGTATAAGAGCGAATGAGTTAAAGTAACTCATGTAAAATATGGAATTAACAGAAAGCCAAATATGTTTTCACCTTTTGGACTCAACAAGAGTGTGTAATCCAGTGGGCACAAAAGCAGCTTAATGTGACAATAAATTATTCATTTCTGTGTATTCCTGTTTTCTTTCTTCATTCACATCTGTTACTCTTGCTAGAGGGTAAGCATTACATTATGCATGGCCACGTAAGGTGTAGGGGTAAAGCTTAAAGAAGCTCATCTCAAAGTTTTAGAGAGATTTAGACGTTTTTAAAGCATGTTTCCTTCTAGCTGATTTTTGTTAATACACACCCTATCCCTGGGTAAAAAAAAAAAAAACATACATTTTCTCATTGTGTTTCCCCGTTTTTATCATTAATGGGATGCTTTACCACAAGCACTACAAATCGTTAGCCAACATGTGCATTTTCCTGTTATTATAATTTAGTAAAAACTACATTAGTCTACATCACAACCCCAAAAATAGGTAAAATTAACATAAAAGAAAAAATGTACATATGTGATACCATCTTATTAAACAGGATGTACACAGATATTTATATGCCGATTATATTGATGTGATTTTTATGTGGCCATAGCCTTTTCTATTTACCACCAGGCGTTGTAGATGCAGATCAATGTGGCATACTGCGTTATGCTAAATGTAATATTTCTCTATCATGTAGCACAAGCTTAATTTTTAATTATAGTAAATTAATATGATCAAACAGCTTAAAATAAACTGTAGTAAATAATTTAAGCATATCTTTTCCTCTGTTTTGGAAGTGTAAGCTGTCTGATTGGGTAGTGTTTGGTAGAGAATCAAAGAGATTTGGCCTTTTATCATGACCATAATTTATTAAAGTAAATCACTTGTAACTGTATTCAGTCATCATTTCAGGATAATCCGTTGCTACTGCCTTCCACTCCAAATACCGGAGTGACCCAGAAGGAGCGGAATAGAGTTATTTTTGTAAAAATAAAAAGCCTACAAATTCTCCAGAAAACCTGGTACAGAACAGAAGATACCTTTCTTACTCTACTAAAAATTAAATAGCTGCGTTATCAGTTGATATTGGTGAACAAATGTGTTCTAGTAAATATATGACATTGTGATACAGAAATAAACACAAAGAGTAATTCGATGTATCAATGTGCACTAAATGTTCCTTACTGATTAAAGTGATGTAATAACTTCTTGATATGCATCATATATATTTTATAATTATATTTTTACTACATCTATCGATATTGTGATGACGTGGAATTATTAAAGACCAAACGTGCATATAATTTGGAGAAGTTTGCTTACCCCTTGTCAATTTAAGTGTGACACACAGGATGCATTTATGAAATATGAAATTTGAAATTATCTGTTGCTAAGGGGTTCGGACTATGCATTAAATATAGTTAACACATTTGAACACAGGAAAGTGAAGGGAAGTATGACTTGGGTCACTTGCCAATATTTATTAATGGAATGAATTTTTCATCCAATAAATACTATAAATATTGTTGAAAGTGTGTTGTGGAACAGATGCTCTGCAGTTAGCCAGATTTCATGGCAATACCCATTAGATGTTCTAACATGCAAATGCCAGTGACCTGATTCATTTCAATTCCAGGTTAGTTCTGCACTGATTTTGTTAAAATCTGTATGCATTGCCAAGTGTTGGAATGAATCAAACATAGCTATCTGTCTTCTGATCTGTCTATTCATCTGACTTGCAAAGTAACATACAGACATTAACATCAATATATAATTTAAATACTGTAAAATATGGGATTTAACCCATTAATGCCTTTACTTTCAATTATATCCATAATTCATAAAAATCTGTCCTATTTACTGTAATGATGTTAAAAAGTAGTATTTTTATATGCCAATGCATAATCTCCAAGGACTTTGTTGTTATTAGGATAGTGTGGTTATTTTTCTCCATTGGGTTAAGAACTTTGCACTGTGTTTCTATATTATATTATATATTTTTTTTGTGTGACCTGATTGATGTGAAAGGCAACAGATGTGTCTAAATAAACAAAATATAAAACTTATATGTAAATATCTAATTACTTTAATATTCCTCTACCTAAGAGATACATGTACAGACATTTATAAAAAATAGTAACAATTTTATAGCCTGTGATATCATCATTTCTGGGCCACTTAAAGGTTGCTATAATTAATAAATACATATGTCCCTTAGATGGGCAGAATTTGGGCAGTAATAATTTATTTTCTACTTACAAGTACTTCAGCATTTAGGATGTAGAAAACCTAATGTGAGCCCACATATATCTAGATAATTGAGCTAAATTGCAAGTATTCCATAATATGGAAAGAAGATAATATCCTGTTAATTCCCTGGTTTTATTAAATTCTAGAACATAATTTAGACTAGATCACAATCTAGACTAGAACATGGTCATCATGTTGATATGTGATGATGACACTTGGTGATGTAATGTGGACTTCTTGGGGGAAATTAATGTTATCAGCATGTATTAGTTATAGTTTTTGATTTGGTTAATGTAATATCTTGTATTGACATTACATGAAGAAGAGAGGATTGTTAATGTACTTTAGATGACTTTGTGTGATTAAATACCTTACATTTTCCATGTCAATGATTATATCTCTTTTGTTGTCTATAATTTCCTCTTTATAGGGCACATGGAAAAAAGATGTATAGTTTTATATTGTATTTACTCAACAATTATTGTGCTCTGATCATATTTCACAAGTGAATGCTTTTAAGGTGAAAAAGGTTACTCTATTATAAATGTAGCCATTTAGTGAGCTAACATTAATCTGGTTTCTCTGAAGAGTCTCATATTTACCTCTCCAATTAATTTGAAGAACCTCTTGGTTACAAAGACCACCAAGACTCGACCAGTCACGAATAATGACCTTGATTTAACCCATAGGATTATACAGCGTCTATCTGCTCCAATCTATACATCAGTTTATACATACAGCTCTATATAAAAATACACTGTTAATTGGTCAGCTTTAACTTAGCATAAATTTATTTTTTTTATATGAAATTTCACACTGAGACTAGTCATTGAAGTAGCAGTTATAGGAATGAATTTTACTGCTGCAAAAAAGTGCAGTGTTTTTTTTAGACAAACTTGTTGATACATTTGAGCTTAATGCTGTATTCTAATTGGATACTTGATGCTTTCAGTCAATTAAAACGCAATGAGCAACCATCAAAAGATGGTCAGTTACCAGAAATTTCACAGTTGGGAATAAAATAATAGTAGCTCTCTATTCAATATAAAATGTGAATATTCTGGGATAAGTAGAAAAAATTCTAGTTACTGGTCTCCATAGACTTCTAGTCCTTTGTCAACATTTTCCATGAAATCTAGTGTGCCTACAGCGTTTATAACTATGGTTTTTAAGTGTGAAATGGTTGGCTATGTGCTCTCATGGTTTTCACAAGCCCATAACAATCAATTTCCATATGAGAGACTATGTTTTATAGCTTGTGATTTTATGCAAAGGGAACGATTTTCACAACCTGAGCAAAAGACTTGATTTGTATAATGCCATATTTAACTATTGTTTTGATCTCCAGTAAGACAATAAATCTTTTCTTATTTATGTTTTATTCATGTGTTATTAAGTATATACATAGGAATACCAGCAGACAATTGCTACATCTTTTTTAGTCAGCTTGGCCTTTTCACATCCATGCAAATTTTCCTCTTCATCTCCATCTTATTTTCAGTTTTCTTCCAAAACATAGCTGTGTCTCCAATCTCTTTTATTTTCTGGAATATCTTATTTAATTTATAACTCTGGGTTAATATTTTTGAGTATTGTGCTCTTGCCATCGACTGGAGGAGACAAGCAACCTGCAGACTATTACATGTAGGTCTGTTGTCTATTTTAGATGTTTTGTGTATAAAATCTGGGTGCATCTATATTCACATCATTTCGCTTGACTAATTAGCGAACGTGCAACCCATGAAAAGGAAGCATTTCACACAACTTGAATGGAATTTTCAAAGTGGACTACACCTCATTTTGAAGATTCTTCCTGATAAAGTTCACAGAGCTGTAAGAAAGGAGAAAGCATTCATAATTAAAATTAAATTAAACAAAAGTTGTGGCTTGTTGAATAAACATCTCTGTAAAAAGTAAATATCTCCATTTTATAATGAGAAATTGGACAAACTACAAAAAATCACCAAAACACAGAAAAACTTTTGGTTTGGATGATGTTGCCACCATCCAAATCTAAAGTTCCTTAAGTGAGTGCAGCGCTATATTAGTGCTAGGTAAGCGCGTTCACTGAATCTTGGAACTCTTACCCTTTTTTGTTTCTCTTGGTACAATTGATATATAAAAAAGAAGAACAGAGTACAATTGATATATAAAAAAGAAGAACAGAAAGAACATATACAGATAATAGTGTAATATGTCTTTAAATGGGGCGATCGGGGAATAGGTGAATATATGTATACACTCACATTTGTTAGAGCCTTTTCTAGTGTTAGGCTCTAAACTTCTGCGCGTCTGTGTCTTTTTGGGTAGATCACACGACCCCCACTCTCCTGAGGAAGATATGAATATTCTCCACCGAATATATAAAAGACACAGATATTTTATACTAAGTGTAGCATCTCAAAATGGAAATGGTGTCCATATAAGTAAAAATAGAAACGCTCACCTTATTTAGAGCCTTTGGTAACCGGCTCTAAGTATTTTTGCCTAGTGTAAAATTATGGGGTGACACTGCCCTTCCCTTTGAATCACTTATACAGGATACAGTAAAAAATGGGAACAATTTATTATAAAGTAATATTAATAAAAATACACTAGTATGTCTAGAAAATAAAAAACAGTAAAAAAACAATACAATATAAAAGTATGTGACCTAAAAAATATATATGGGTTCACTTTAAGAGCCAAAATGCGTTTCGCGATATAGTTTTTCTGTGTTTTGGTGATTGCCTATGTGTGGTGGGTAATAAGGAGTACCCACAGAGTGTATACAGCGGCTGTACTACATCTTTTCTATTTACAACACAAAGCGCCATTTATTCCACACATTTTTGTATGTATTCAAACTACAAAAAATGTATACTGTAGTCAAAGCATGATCAATCAAGTATAAAAAACAAAAACCATGTAATTTGCCATTACCAAGTACCGTGTCTTCATATATTGATCCGGAAAAGGGGACCAAAAAATTTGGCAGAATGTATGTACCATGGGTTGACAAAGATCCGCTCCAAGGTTAAAGCATCACTCTTATACTATGAGCCCATAAAATAGCACTTAAAGTAGCCAGTAAGATTTAAAGATTGAAATCTTATTGGTAACGTACCCTTCTTACATAACCTGTGGGTATCATCGAATACTCTGTCTTGAAAAATGTTCCTGTTGTGATACAAAACGATGTATTAAGTTTTGCTAATAAAGTTAGCCTTCTCTTAAAAATATCTGTGAACTCTCCTACTGTGGATAACACGTACACAAGTTTGAATTAGAATGATGATTATTTACTTATAGTTTGTACATGTACATATACACTCCCAATTGTAACCCCCATGCTGGGAGAGTGACTTCAACAGATTCCAGGTGGGGCACATGTGATCACTGTCACAAAGAGTGCTGTCTAAGGAGCAGCTAAAATACTGTGCAAAACCCTCAGACTTCCAGACCTCTGGTAAAGGACACGAGGATGAGGAATCCACAAGATACCACCAAAAAGGATGAGAAAATATTTTTAGACAGTCATTTTGTCATTTATTTATAAATGGCTCATAATATCAACACACCCTTTTGCGAGAAAGTTTGCCCTGGCAAGTCAGAATCCATTCCTTGTGTTCCATAAAACACCACTTTTTAGATTTTTCAATGCTGTTTGAATGCAAGAGCTTACTGTAACAGTGTGTGTGTGTGTCATTTCTCTGTACATTCTTTTTCGGTTGTGTCTTCAGAGGAAATTTGCAGTGACAAGTAACTTTTAGGCCTGGCTAGTAGAAGGGGCTGTAAATATATTTGTGTGTCTGCATATTCCCTTTGAAAACCAGATGGACAAGCATCTGCTCACTTTATAATCCCTGGCTTTTAATTTGGTATGTGCAATTACTCTTAGCAGGGTTGTCTAGGGAAATACCAGATGCCAAGGACCCAACCATTCTCAAGGGCTCCATGCTGCACTCTGAAGGGACCAGTGATAATGTTAATATTCTAGCAGATTGTCATCTGTGAAGTTCAGAGATGGAACTTTGTGGAGAAATAGTGGCATGATCTTTGCCTGCAGTGTATTTGCAATCTGTTTAAAATAGATGTATAGAGAAGTGAAATGCATTTGGTAACATATTGTAAAAAGTTTGCAATCTCATGACTTTCTCTTTATCTGAAAATTGTAAACCACGCCTAATTAGGCTTAGACTAGAGAATTAATACACTTACAGTGATTATACGGACATTGGTAATGCACCCTTTATAAATCTTATTGTCTAAGTAGCTGGAATGTCAAATATTGTCTTTTTTTAATTGAGTGTCAGCAATGTCCAATACATTTTACATTGTTAATTGTTATGTTTGTCTGTCCTTTGTTGCAGCCTTGTAGTTGACTTAAACCTATGCTGTGTTCCTATAGATTTGTAGTGAAAGCAAGTCTTGTGCATAATGAAGTGTGATCCATGAGAATGTGTTAACAAGAAACCACTATCCTCTATTAGCTTGGCAAATGGGGTATGGAAAAGATCTTGGCACTTTTCACATTGCATTTTACAAATGTTTCATTGCAGTCGTTTTCAGACAAAACCAAGGAATCCTTAGAATCATCACCAAATGATCATTGAAAATCTGCGAATTTCACATCCACCATTTAATCAATTACTTCTTCTATATGCACACTCACCTAGTTTATAATATTATACCAGACTGTTAATAGATGTTTTTTGACATTCCATTATGAACTTCTATTTCCATTTTTTTTATCTGGGGCTATGTTTACAAGCATTACATGCTCGTGTAAGCTTGTAATTATTTGTTCAATAATAGCATCTGGCTTTCAGATAATCATGTCTCAAAAAAAGCAAAAAACAAACACACATAAAAACAGTACCTTAAATATGTCACACAGAAGGCTTAAAATAATTTATAATCATTTTAGCCTTAGGTTTAGTTTTGAATTTTGCTAGAATGCACTCACACAAAGCAGTTCAGCAACATGCACAACTCTGAGTGGCAATATCTATGTAAGATATACAAACAATAAAGAGTTTGTTAAAAAAAAACACTTTTTATTCTTTATTTATTATTAAAATATATATTGCAATCAATGAACAATATTTTTTTTAAAATAAGATAAAAAGAGCTCCTTTACTTCTCCACATATTGTGAGTAGAATCAGAGAAATAATAGTTCTGCTAAACTATCGTGTCAGCACATATGCTGACATGAGAACGATATAATGAAGTACAGGTGATGCATGTGAAAGGTATATAAATCAGATTGTAAAATATACTCATGGACTTTCTTCAACATTCATCTCTTTGGATGTAGTTAGTGCAATTGATTACCTATGTATTTTATTCAATCTAAGTGAAATATACAAGCTTTAAAAAAACAATCAAAAGGCTACAGTGCTAAACTAAAAACAAATATACATTGTACTCACATTTGTTGGTGTTGGATTTTGGTATACATAGGGTAACTCTGAAAAAATAATTTTACTATGAGAATTTGAAGGCTGACTTGAATGCAGCCAATCTAAATGATTGTATTGTTTCATTGACTACAGATAATGCTTTTTAATGGAAGTATTATGGGCTGCTAACTTGTTGCCATCAAACTGATCATGAAAATAAGGATATGGTGTTAAGGAGTGTGTTTTATCATCTTATTTACTCAACTTTTAGTTGCTTTATCATATCATATTTCCATTTTCCTTCTTCTAACATTTGCGCTAACCTGATTTTTCATTTTTTTTTACAAATGTAAACCATGCACAGGAATTTCCTTAACCCCTTAAGGACCAAACCTCTGGAATAAAAGGGAATCATGACATGTCATGTGTCCTTAAGGGGTTAAAGGGAAACTATAGGCTAGGAATACAAAATACAACATTGTATTCCTAGCCTATAGTGTCCCCCTCGCTTGCGCCCCCAACCCCGCAGCACAGAGTGGGTTAAAAACTTTTTTGTCACTTACTTGAATACATTGCTGATGTCCCCTGATGCTGGGATAGGCTCTGCTTTCGCTCCTCCTATCCTGACATCGGCTGACGTTGGGGACCTAATGGGCATGCCAGTGATGGCATTCGGACAACCCTATAGTAAAGAATTAAATCAATGCTTTTCTATAGGGTTTTGGGTGATGTTGGCTGTCCCCATGCATAGTGTGAGTATGTCCAAAAGACACCTAACCACCCGGAAGTCCCTCTAGTGGCTCAACAACTGCAATAATTACCATTGCAGGATTAAACTGACTGGGACACTGCATCCAGATCACTTCAATAAGCTAAAGTGGTCTGGGTGTCTATAGTGTCCCTCTAACCCTTTCACTTACACAAGTGTGCGTGTGCTTACACACACTTTTATTTACTTTGGACTACGAAAGGTAGTCCACAAATCCCCACTGACCTTTACTTAGTCTGTAGGAACATTTCTCTGCAAGGAATCTGTCACTCAGTTCATGTCTGCAAATGTGCTTAAAATGTCAACTAGCACTACTTCCAAACAGTAAAGGATATTCTGTGTTTTATATCGTTCCATGCATGCAGCAAGGGGTGAGGGGTTAATGGGTTCTACAATATAACTATTTGCATTACATGAGTATTGGAGAAAAGAAATGAAAAAAAAAATGTAAATTAAAATCATGTAAGACATTTTTTCTTTCATCAAGTTTAAGCTAATTTTGTTTTACTTTTTTATTTAGTTTTTAAGTAACTTGTTTAAATAGAGACAAGAGAGTGTTGTAGAGATAGTGCACTAAAGTATCTAAAAACAATACATTAACAAGAATAACTAAGATAGGCACATTTGAAGTTTTTGCATGTTCTGAAAATTCGGACAATATCTAGGACGAACTGAATTTTGTCTGAGAATTTTGTTCTTTTTCAAAATTCAGTTGACCAATATTCCTTATGTGGAAACAAGGAAAATAGCAGTCAAAGAGTTACAACGTACCCATTTAGTGAGTTATCTGTTCAAAGATCAAAATTCCTATTCTTAAAGGGACACTATAGTCACCAGAACAACTACAGCTTATCAAATTTATTCTGGTGAGTAGAATCATTAGTGTCTCCTCCCTCTGCATGCAGACACTGAACTTTCCTCATAGAGATTCATTGATTCAATTCATCTCTATGAGGAGATGCTGAATGGCCAGGGTTGTGCTTGAATTGTGCTGGCTCTGCCCCTGATCTGCCTCCTTGTCAGTCTCAGCTAATCCTATGGGGAAGCATTGTGATTGGATCAGACTACCACTTCTGATGATGTCAGCAGACTGCTTGTTTTTCTGAGGCAAACAGCATGCAGAGTTACAGCTTCAGGCTTGAATACAGTAAGATTTTGCTATATTTATGGAGGTATGAGGGGCCCAGGGGGGCTAGATGGTGGTGTTAACCCTATATGGTCAGGAATACATGTTTTTGTTCCTGACCCTATAGTGATCCTTTAATTTTAAGCTTCCAGCTGTTTAGTAAATAAGTCCCAAATTTGCTATCCTTAGGTGAGATTGCCAAAAGAATACTAATTATCAAATAAGGGAGTTATCTGCTAAACAGCGCCCTAATTTGCTATCCTTAAATATGATAATCCTACATAAGGGTACCAGTTGAAGGGTGTATCTGCTAAACTACTGAAGGGTCAAAATAGGAAAAACCCTTTTTTAATTTTGTACTTTCAGTTGTTAAGTAGATAACTAACAAGTTAAACTTAAATATGGCAATCACACATAAGGATAGCAAATTAGGGAGGTAACTACTAAATAGCTGAAGTTCAAAATTAAGAAAAAGCCCTTTTCTTAATTTTGCTAAGTTGTTTAGTAGATAATTCCTAATTTGCGTATCAAAATGAATGGATGCGAAATGATTTGATTCATTACGGATCCTTTCCTTTTGTTTCATTTTACCTTGATTAAAAAATTCAGGCTTTTCCAAATTGATGAATTTGGATAAATTAGGATTAAATCTGGTTTGTTTTGAAACTAATTGCTCAAAATTTGTAAGATTTGCAATGAACAAACAACAAACCAAATGGGAAAATAGTAGTAGCACTTCCCATAAGTAATAGTTTCTGCAAATTGTAATTTAACTGGCAGCGTTCTGCTGTAAAAAATTAAATTACAATTCCCAGAAACCTTAAATCACTACATTTATACTAAAATGCAAATAGTTGGGAATATTGGGAAATGAATGCATAGAGTACAAACACTACTGCAGGTTATTGTAATGTTTATTGAAAACAACAACTCCAGTTTTTGTTAAACCATGTGGGCACCAGGAATGCTTTACAAAGTAAACTAACTGTAACCAAAACAACATGGTGCACCCAACATGTGTGTGGGAGCCTGGAGTATCCCTTTAATAATATAAACCCACCCAGTAACCTAACTTTAACTTAACCTACACTGTGCACCTAATTTTAATGGTAGGTATATTTTAACAGTGACAGACAGAAAAAAAAATGCAGAAAAACACATGTCAAAAAAGTTATATATTGATTTGCATGTCAATGAGTGAAATAAGTATTTGATCCACTATCAATCAGCAAGATTCCTGGCTCCTGGGTGTCTTTTATACAGGTAATGAGCTGAGATTAAGAGCACTCCCTTATGGGACACCTGTCCACAGAAGCAATCAATCATATTCCAAACTCTCCATGTTGGCCAAGACCAAAGAGCTGTCCAAAGATGTCAGGGACAAGATTGTAGACCTACACAAGGCTGGAATGGGCTACAAGACCATCGCCAAGCAGCTTGGTGAGAAGGTGACAACAGTTGCCAAGGTGCCAAGGCAACAACGGAGTGGCTCAATTATTCACAAATGGAAAAAACACAAAATAACTGTCAGTCTCCCTTGGTCTGGTGCTCCATGCAAGATCTCACCTCGTGGAATTTCAATTATCATAAGAACGGTGAGGAATCAGCCCAGAACTACACGGGAGGATCTTGTTAATGATTCCATAGTCACCAAGAAAAAAATTGATAACACACTACGCCTTGAAGGACTGAAATACTGCAGTGCCTGCAAGGTCCCCCTGCTCAAGAAAGCACATGTACAGGCCCGTGTGAAGTTTGCCAATGAACATCTGAATGATTCAGAGGAGAACTGGGTGAAAGTGTTGTGGTCAGATGAGACCAAAATCGAGTTCTTTGGCATTGACTCAGCTCGCCTTGTTTGGAAGAGGAGGAATGCTGCCTATGACCCCAAGAATACCGTCCTGACCGTCAAAAATGGAGGTGGAAACATTATGCTTTGGGGGTATTTTTCTGCTAAGGGGACATGACAACTGCACCGCATCAAAGGGGCGATGGATGGGGCCATGTACCATCAAATCTTGGGTGAAAACCTCCTTCCCTCAGCCAAGGCTTTGAAAATGGGTCGTGGATGGGTTTTCCAGCATGACAATGACCAAAAACACACAACCAAGGCAACAACGGAGTGGCTCAAGAAGAAGCACATTAAGGTCCTGGAGTGGCCAAGCCAGTCTCCAGACTTTAATCCCATAGAAAATCTGTGGAGGGAGCTGAAGGTTCGCGTAGCCAAACATCACCCTTGAAATCTTAATGACTTGAAGACGATCTGCAAAGAGGAGTGGGACAAAATCCCTCCTGAGATATGTGCAAACCTGGTGGTCAACTACAAGATACGTCTGACCTCTGTGATTGCCAACAAGGGTTTTGCCACCAAGTACTAAGTCAAAGGGGTCAAAAACTTATTTCACTCATTGACATGCAAATCAATTTATAACTTTTTTGACATGCCTTTTTCTAGATTTTTTTTTTTTTGGTATTCTGTTTCTCACTGTTAAAATATACCTGCCATTAAAATTATAGACATTTTGTCAGTGGGCAAATGTTCAAAATCAGCAGGGGATCAAATGCTTTTTTCCCTTACTGGAGTGCACCAAACGTGTGTGGGAGCCTGGAGTGTCCCTTTAATAATATAAACCCGCCCAATATAACTAACTGTAACCTAACCTACACCGGACACCTAATGTGTGTGGGAGCCTGGAGTGTCCCTTTAATAATATAAACCCTACCAGTATAACTAACTGTAATCTAGCCAACACAATGCATCTAACATGTGTGGGAGCCCAAAGTGTCCCTTTAATAATATAAACCCACCCAGTATAACTAACTGTAACCTAACCTACACAGTGCACCTAACGTGTATGGGAACCTGCAGTGTCCCTTTAATAATATAAACCCACCTAGTATACCTAACTGTAATCTAACCAACACAATACATCTAACGTGTGTGGGAGCCTGGAGTGTTCCTTTAATAATAGAAACACACCCAGTATAACTGTAACCTAACCTACAAAGTGCACTTAATGTGTGTGGGAGCCTGGAGTGTCCCTTTAATAATATAAACACACCCAGTAAAACTAACTGTAACCTAACCTACACAGTGCACCTAACATGTGTGGGAGCCTGGAGTGTCCCTTTAATAATATAAACCCACTCAGTATAACCAATTGTAACCTATACAGTGCACCTAATGTGTGTGGGGGCCTGGAGTGTCCCTTTAATAATATAAACCCACCCAGTATAACTAACTGTAACCTAACCTACACAGTGCACCTAACGTGTATGGGAACCTGCAGTGTCCCTTTAATAATATAAACCCACTCAGTATAACCAATTGTAACCTACACAGTGCACCTAATGTGTGTGGGGCCTGGAGTGTCCCTTTAATAATATAAACCCACCCAGTTTAACTAACTGTAACCTAACCTACATTGTGCACCTGTGGAGAGTCCAAAAAAGAACTTTAGGATGCAAAACTATACATTACTTTAAAAAAAACTAAAACATTTTGTAGGTAGTATCAGACATATTTTCTGTAAAAGAGGTTAATTTTCTAATTATGTAAATATATGTTTACATTAAGTGCTGTCCATTTAATAATTAAACACTGTTTGTTTTAAAGGAGGGGTAGATGTTCCTGAAGGGAATTTAAAATGGCAAGCTGCCAATGTTGTTTACAATCAAGGACTTTTGACATTTTAAAAATGATATTCATTTGGATTACACAAGCATTTTTGATTATCTCTTGTGAAGTATGTACACCAAACAAAAGACACTGATCAAGAGATGTGGGTGACATAATTAAAACCCAGGTCTCAGCACGAATGTTGAGCAATGTATTAAGAAGATTCAGATGTAAATGCCATTTTTACAACTTTGTAAGTAAAGCAGACAAATCACAGAATTGAATATCAGCTTAAAACAGTCATACTCTGCGTTAACCTGCAACTTGTTAGCCTATTCACTGTAAAGGTAAGTTAGATTTAAATATGGAAGTAAAACATTTCTGTAATATAACATATTATAATAATTCCACTGGGGCCGAAATATTCTGGGAACAGTAAATCACATTGTAAAATCAAATGGACACATGCACAGATTCTGGATTTTTCAAAGACATTTGAAGTCATATTTTTAATAAAGTCCCCTCAGAAATTCCAAACATAAGTATTTTGACTAGAAATTATCTTTATGCCCAAATAGACAAAATGATACAGTTGCAGAGTTAAAATCCTGCATATTTTTTATAATGGGCAAAGTGGACTGTTGTTGAGGCTCGGAAATATTCTATGTTTCTTTTCTTCTTTCTACTCCCTGCCTAACAGAATGAAGCACTGTGCAATTTAAACCTCGTTAGCTCTAGTATATTGTAGAAATCCAGTATAGAAATGTATTTCTCTTCCATGTGAAGACCTTCACGAGGTTAGAGTGAAAGGTAAATAAATAGTTAATAAATAGATTTTGATTACCATTTGTAAGTGAAACACAATCTGAAATGGGGTTTAAAAAGATGCCATAAGTAATGCTTCCAATTTCACTATGGACTATTCTACATGCATTTTTATTCCATTGAAAAAAATGTGTTTTTAATTCCTTTTTGTTGTAGAGTGTCATCTGATGAAGAATTTATTTTTTTGTTATTTTTATTTCATATAAAAAAAATTTTTGGAAAAAAATTTAACTTATGACATCAAAGGTTGAAAACCTGTTTCTTATGAAAGTAAAATAAATAGTAAAAAATAATGTTCTGTGAGACAGATTCTAAAAAGAAAAAAAGCAAACGGTCCCATTTTCAGCTGCAGTTTGATGGTAACGTTGAATAAACTCCTTGCCAACTAGGTCAGCCAAATGTCGGATTCCTCTGGCAGAAATGATTGCGAGTTTCTATTCTGTGACATTTTACAAAGAAGAAAAAAAAAATATTTTTTTTTTCTTTTTACATAGTCCAGTTTTATAGGATTTAATATTTGCTAGATTCAAGTATTGTCCAATTCCTTGTAAATAATGATCATTTGCACAGGGCAAAGTATTAATAGCGTAATGAGTAACAACATCAAATAAAAGTTTAAGAAGATTTAAGAATTAGTAAACTTCCGCATGTCTGGGAACCCAAGGATTAATCCAATGACCTTTTTTTACAACCATGATAGAGTATCACACTCAGGGACCAACATGACTCAAATCCACTTCATAATTGCATTCTGAGAGTTGAAAAAAAATGACAACTTTTTTCTAAGCGTTTTACTGTGGATTTGCAGTTAAATACTTCATGTAGATTCCATAATGATTTGCCTTTTCCAGCACTTTGATTAAGTTTGATTGCAGCTATTAAGAATTGTGATTATGAGTGGTATTTAGCATATACAGCTTTGGCACCTGTTTCTTCACATGTAAATGGGTTTGTTGCTGGATATATTATGATTATGTTATATTATCACAGCAACAATATGCAGGTAGTACACTTTTTTTTTAAACGTTGTGCTTTCATTTTTTTATATTCTTTAAAAATAGAGGATGATTTAAATATTATTTTTTTTAAACATTGTTTTTGGATGAAATGTGTTAGTCCAGTGTTGGGTTGTATTCACTTGATAATAAGCTTTTGGCAAGTCTGCACCATACCTAATTTACATCAAAATAGCTGATTTGGGAGAAATCTCCAACCTGTGACATCTTCACCTAGCTCTTACAAGTGGAATGTTATTCATCAAATCTCACTTTTTAGTAATGAGTATTGTGGTTTTAACTGAATTTCAATTTGTCCGAATTTAGGCAAAATAATGGTTTGGCCGAATATCGCCAAACCTACATAAAGATGAATAATCGAGCAAAGAGCTGCACAATGGATAAGCGTGTTAGTTTGTTTCAGGATTCAGAGTTCTAATTGTGGTGCCAAAAAGAGAAATGACTAATGGTAAAAAAAAAAGATGATTGGCAACTTGAGCATAGACATTAAATGTTGATTTTAAACACAGATCAAGTGAGAAATTACCAATAAAGGGAAAATTTGAGTAAAAAAGCCATACTTATATATTTAATAAATAAAAATAATATAATAAATATAGCATCTGTCAGTCCCTGCATTGGCTTCCAGTTAGATATATTTAAAATTTAAAATTCTGGTGCTTGCTTACAAGTCCCTACATAATGCTGCTCCAACCTACCTATCCTCCCTAATACACAAGTATGTCCCGTCGAGGCCCCTACACTCTGCCAAAGACCTACATATATCCTCTGTCCATACTCCCACCTCCAATGCTCGCCTCCAAGATTTCTCCAGGGCTGCACCTCTTCTGTGGAACTCCCTTCCCTTCTCCATAAGACTTTCACCCAGTCTCCACTCATTCAAAAAATCACTGAAAACTCACTTCTTCAAGAAAGCATATCAATTAAACTGTTAGCAGGTTTTTTATCCCCCACCTCCCATGACTCCTCTCCTGCAACTGTCAAAAATTACCTATTAAGCCCTTAGTGAATACTTTTCTAACAACCTACGTCGCACCCCTACTTTTACACTTTGTGTCACTATACCCCACTGCCTCTAGAATGTAAGCTCATTGAGCAGGGCCCTCCACCTCTCTGTTCCTGTACGTCCAGTTGTCTGGTTAAAATTACCAGTTAGTCCACCCATTGTACAGCGCTACGGAATGTGATGGGGCTATATAAATAATTAAATAATAATATATATATAGATATGTGTATAAATATTTATTTTATATATATATATATATATATATATATATATAGGTTTTCTTTTGTCTCCTTGTTTTCTCTCTATTGGCTACTTTTTCTAACTTTCTAACAATGTGCCTCTCAGTGTACTGCACTTCTTAAATAAACACTATGAGAATTATGTGAAGAGCAAGGTATAGATTATGTAAAAATGGCATTTATTACTGACAGAATCAAATTAGTTGCACTAGATTAGAAAAGTTGAAAAACTCCCATAGAGAAATGTAATGGGGAATAGTTTTTAGCAGATAGCCTAAGCAACTTACTTGAGGATACATTGTAAATCCTGCTCCAGACAGGCTTAGTGCTAGCATATCTCCGTATCTGCTTGTGTGGATTCAAATTGTTTTTCTGATTATTTGTTGTTGACAATATTTGGATGACCTGAACTGTCAAATGAACGAGCATTAGATTTCCCAAACTAAATTTCATTTTCAAAAAATAGTTTTGCTGAACTTAAATTTTCTGCCTTGTTGAAGTCTAGTTACAGATACCTTTCATCATGTATGCAATCAGTATTTGTGAAATTGTATTCCCTATAATTTGGCACCGTGTAATACTTAGCAAGTTAGGTGCAATTTGAGCCTCGCGCTTCAGAAAATTGAACAGAAGAAGGATACACATCAAGCCAGAGAATTTTAAAAAGCACACTAATTTACATGCAAGCGAATCTTATTTTACAGTTCAAAACCAAAAACTAAGTTCCACTATAACTTACAATGTGTAACAAGACGTCCACTGAACTTAGTTGATTTTAAGTAAAAGGTAAAATGAAGCACTATTCATTCACATCAAGATCAGAGACTTATTCCAACCGAACAACATTGTTTTGATAAAACATGGTTTTGGTTAGAGTTACCCTTCCTGGCATGCCTAGCCACCCAAAAGAAACAAGATAAAGAATGATTGGTAAAGTTACCTTCAATCCCGTGCTGAGGACATGTTCTCCCCCAAGTCAGATTCTTCTCCAGTAACACCATCAGTACAACATTCATCAAGGTAAAATCAGAAACATGTTTAATACAGCAATAAAAACCTTCCATTTAGGCATATATAGTATCACAATGCAGAGTTCATTTGCAGCACAACACGTTTTAATATTCTGGACGTAACGAGCACCTAGACCCGCCCCTTCTATCCCTCAATCTCGGCACCTTTCACAGCCTACATATTGATGCTTGTCAGGGTGAGCACATATGGTGCCACCATTTGCCTCCAGCAGCCATCTTCCAATGACGTTTGCGTTTGCCGGTCTGACGGACATCTATACAAATCGATCTATTTTAGTATATGAGATCCTGAAACACTGATGCGCTTATAACTGTGTTCCTTCATTTGCACAGAAATCTTGGTTTTAAAGCTATGTTTGTATTGTTCACTTTATAATTATTGTGTTAACTTGCACTATGGAATTTTGGTGATTGATTTCACAGTGGAACTAGCTGCACTTTTTTCATTTATAAGCGCCAGTTTTGCACACCTTTGTTTATACATTGTGGATCATACACACACTATCTCCTTGCCCTCTCATTTAATGACACATTTACATAAAGATACTAATTATGAAAGCAAATTATGCCAGCAAGCAAATAAAAAACATCATCAAATATACTGAAAAAAAAATCACATGGTTAAGTCTTTAGTAGATGTTAAATTATGATTTTGCTCTGATTTCTAAAATAGAAATGCCAAAAAAAATCTACTGTAACTATTCTTTTTTAAAGTATTTAAGCTATTTGAGAAAAATACATTCAAGCTACGGCTTTTCTTGCCTGATTTATTTATAAATCATACCTAGAAGCAGCCATTTCATATTTACCTGCTAACACCTGATAATTATATATAGCTTGCTGCAAGCCTCACAATTAATCACATTCTGCAGTGCATAAGGCCGTTAATCATCTAGCAGATTAAGTCAGTCAACACTACTGAGATCATTGACTCTTGTTACAAAAAAATGCATGTTTTCTTCTGGGAAGGAATAAATAACGTCCTTCATCATCACAAGTTTCAAAAACAATGCAACAGTCATTTTCAACTTACTGTGCCTCATGCACCTTCAAATAGTAAGACACACATACACACACACACACACACACACACACATGCACATATATGCATATATTCCCATAAAAAATAAACACAGTTTAAAGAGATACTCCACCACCAAAATAATAATAAAAAATATTTTAAAAAATAAATGGTTAGTAGGTATATCCTCAATGAAAACACGTATACATTTAATTATGCAGATTTTCATTGGGGTATAATGGAAAACAGCTCACTCTTGTCTGCAGCCTTTGCAAACCCTCCCTTTCTAATCCCACCCATACCTTCTGAGGCTGTCCAATCATAGACCTCTCAGTGAGGCTCAATGGGAGGTCTTTGCAAGGCATCTGGTCTGTGCAATTGTTGTCTCTTGAGTTTAACTCCACTGAATTAAACAAACCAGGAAATAATAGGATCAGTTGTCTGATTGCCAGTTTTTTTTTTTTTTTTTTTTAAAGAGGACATACTCTTCACAAATTAAAGGCATGTCAGCAAGCTAAAGTATTTTAGATGTTAAAGCATTTTATTAACAAGAAAAAAAACGCATTAAAAAATATCTATGTTCTACATATTGTAAAAATTAAAGAATTTTAACTTGCCATTGCACACACATAAATGGCTACCATTAAAACTGACTTTGAAGTTTGGACACTTATCTTGTATTTTAACTTTCCTACATATGCATATTATATATATTATTTTTAGAGTCGACATAATTTAAAAGTCCCTCAAACTACAGTTAAATTAAATTCAGCACAAATTAAAATGTATGGTGCATTATATCTTTGTTGAAGACGTTAATAAGTGTCAAGATTTATGCAGAGAACATTAAAGTTTGCTAATAGGTTTTTTGTACAATTTGTTATAGGGCAGCTGTTATCTGACAATATCCTATGAGAAAAGTCACGCTTTTACTTTTGCGGCATTAGTGTAGAAATCCATTTTACCTATCTTTTTTCCCATTTATGACAGACGTATCATTAGCTTGCATTATGTGGCTTCGAAAGCCTCTTGAAGTTAAGAATCTTTCTTTTAATAGTGAAAAAATGTGTAAGTCTTTTGAATCAAAAGTTCTGTTGCTAGCATTGTATATAATAATAAGAATTCGGAATCCATTATTAGGGCATCTTAACCTTTTTGAACAATAACTTATGACTTATTTTCGGTTTAAGTATGCACTGATCACATGCGCAGAAATCTTCTAGCATTATTGATTTGTTTCAGTATCTGCAATTCTGAGTTTTCTCCTATATAGTATTGATTTCCCCTGCTTATTCCCCCTGTGCTAAACTCTCAAGGAAACAAGTGAAGTCCTCTTGAAGCAAAGATTTCACGTGTTTCAAAGTAAATGCGTTTGCCGTGTTTGTCATCAGTAAAAGTACTAAGTGTCTTAATGACGCAGGTTTTCTTTTCAGAGACATTGTTGGTGGGTAATGAGCCCTTTGAAGTTGTAAATAAAGTCTGTTTAAATAATTCAACGTGTTAAAGAATTTCAACTAATATGCTTGCTGGCTTGTCCTACATGAATAGATCTTTATATATATATATTTCTTTCTTTCTTTGCAACAGCTATTTAGTAACCAGTACACATGACATGCTACCCAGGTTAAATGTAGTTAACATTCACATGTTACAGGAAGAAAACAAATGAACTAATCAAAATAGTTAATTTCATTCATATGCTACCCGAAGAATATAAGTTAACCAATCAAGATAGTCCATTTGGAATTCCTCCTTGATTAAGAAACTTGAAGATTTTTTTTGGTCCAAACTGCAATTCATCTGAATTTTGAGCGATTGAGCGATCGGTTGAATTCCTGCACTCCAAGCCAAAATGTACCCTAATAATTAATCAAACAAGCTGCACAATGGCAGAACATGTTAATTTTGTATCTTTATTTGGATACCAAAAAAGGGAGATAATTGATGGCTAGGGCTTAGTCACTAAAGGTTGCTTTTATTCAAAGATCAAGTAAAAATTTCTATATTTACATCATTATGTATTATACATTGAGTAAATACATAATATACAAATATTAAAATATAGATTTATTTTTTTTAATGATCCTCCTCTTTTCCCCTGTAATGGTAAGTGCTTCTCATTTGGAACATTCAAAACATTTTCTATTGTTGGGAACAATGGTTATGCTTACAGGACTGGATTTACAAGTCAGGTGCCGAAGGCGCAAAAATCAAAGGCACCTCATTTTCGCCAACCCCAAAGCATTGCAGATAAAGTAAGTATAAATAATTTCTGGTCTAAAAACATCTGAAAACCATATTCATGTTTGACTGCTGTATATGTATAAATGTAAGTGTGTGCATATTTCTGTGATAATGTATTGTGTTTGAATCTGTGAGTAAAGTGAGTATATGCAGCAGTACAAATGCATTGAAGAGTTAAATATAATGTTACAAGTAGTTGGGGTAAAGGTGGTCTAAGGTTTGAAAGGGATTAATATCAGAGTTAGATTACATAGTGTTTGTAAGATTAACAGCACGAGAGGGGCTAAAGTTGTAGTGTAAAGGCTGTTTAGGATTATTGAGGTTACATCTAGAGTTAGGTTAAATCTAGAATAGGGGTCCACGAGTCATTTATTTTTAAAGACATGCTAAACACAGGATTATGGTAAAGGGTTTATTTTCAGAATTAAGCATTGAGTACTCACTTTCCAATGTTTTCATTAGACTAGTCAGATGATGATATTAAAACTGCAAGAGTGGTTACAGAGAGTGCATTACTGAGAGCTTTCCCTGCTCCTCCTGCAAGGCATTTCCTGTGCGAGAGGTCACTAGTGGGCAGATGGGAAGTGATCCCTTCCACTTCCTGTCCAGCCTTATACACAGACACTGGAGGAGCTGGGACAGCACAGAGTTTTACATTTTCTAAAGCTGTCCCTACAGTTTTGCTACTAAGGTTGACTAAACTAGAGATAGAACTGGCCATGGCTTCTGGTATTTATCTCTCCCCACAAGCCATTTTACGCTCAAAACGGCACATATATAAGTGCTGCAAACAGGTGCTCCCAGTGGTCAGACACCTGTATGGGAAATCTGGCCCAGTTAGCTGAACAGAGTTTACACACCTAGTCTGTTGATTAATACATTGATTTCATCCCAGCTTGTGGAAGCTGCAAATGTCCAAACAAATATGGTGTATCTGGATATAAATGACTAATACAAAAAAGTTGGATAAAATAAAATAAGTTTGTTATCCTTCAAGAAAAATCATTGCCATTCCACTAGAATGGAGTTTGAATTTAGACATCCTGTGTGTGCCCGGACATCTGCTCTCTATATCCTTCAAGAAAAAAAGATTTTAAGTAGATCTCTCTCTTTTTTTTATGTTACCATTTTCCAAATGCCCACCTTAGTTTGACCTTCCAGTTTGAAAGAAAAATAACTGACTACGTTCCATGCTTTACATATGGAAGTTAGTGCCTATTTTTCCTTATGTATAACCAGCATGTTGACAAAAGGTGACAGAAGGTAGAGTTTTAGTCAAGCTCCACTGCTTATGTCAACTTTGTCATTGACCGCAAATTCAAGTACTCACCTTCCTGTGATTGTCATGTACTCATGTGATTTAATACTGCTTATCAATGTTGACTCTCACTCTCGCACAGCTATGGCCAATAAATTGCATATCCGGGATGCCACCATCTTAGAAAACTGAAGATGGTGGCACCGAGAAAGAAGACCCAAAGTGACCAGCATTAAGTAATAAGTAACAAATAATAGTAAGTAATAGTAACAATAAGTAAAGCTGGTTCCTGGGTCTGAAAATGGCTGAGGGGCAATCAGGGAGCATCAGATCCCTCAACTTTCAGCTTAGAAATATGTGATATGATGGATCCATCGTAAGTGTGAAGAACTAGTCCTCTCCTCCCTATCCAAAGACATTCAAATTGAACTGTGTTATTTATATAGCCCTAATAAGAAAATTTAAAGATCTGAACCCTAATTAATAAAATAGAAACCTGGACCTTAATTTCATATTTTTGTTTCTGCTTTTTAAATGATTTTATATTTTTAAATTTAAATATTTTTTTTTAAATATTAAAATATACAAAAAATTATATTAAAAAATTTAAAATATGAAAATTTAAAAAGTGTTTATACAAAAATAGGAAATCGTTAAAAAGCTAATCCAGAAATATTAAATTGAGACCATGGTAAGATAAATAATACGTCAATACACTCAAATAGCCTTTATAGACATCCATCTATAAAATTGTACTAACTTAAGTAAAAAAAAACAAAAAACAGTCATTAGTGAACTCGCCATCACATCAATAAAAGTAGTAGTTGTATTTGTTTTATTGAATTGGTAACACATGTTTTCACCAGCCTATTCAGATTCTGACAGTAAATCTCTAAAATGTTCTAGGGTTAGAAAAGGTTTAGGGTTAGACATATCTAAAGTATTTAAGAAGATGAGTAATCTATTCCCAAGACAGATGAATGTCAAGACTGCATAATAAAAAATTTTATTAGTGCAAATTCAGACATTTTGGGTGAATTCTGTGCGATAATATACAGCAGAGGATCTACTAGTAGTTTGGAATGTTATCCTGAAAAGAAAAAATCTTTTCGAATCCAAGTATAACTTAAAGGATCTTTAAAGTTATTATAGAAGCTTGTACAGCTGTACAGTAAAGCCATAACAGCTTATTTAATCAATGTAAGCACTGCCCTCTTTGAATATATACATTCAGATCTGCGAACAGGAATGTTAAATTTGAAACAGTTGAGAATTCTGAAACACATTTATTATGGCTGAGTGGTCAGTGTGGTAACAGATGAAATTATTCTGCAAACTCTCCTGATCTCAACATGCTACGAGTTGTGTCTCCGGCTATATTTTGTATAAGCCTACTTGATAGGATAATACAATCACATGATCCACAAGGTATTGAAGAAGTATTTTTTATTTGTCTGTTTTTTTAAATGCCAAATTGAGAATAACAGCCGGTTTTGCTGTGAAATGGCTAACCCACCCCCAAACTCAAAACTCAAAACCGTACACTGCTGTCCTTGTTGCACAGACTTAAATCGGCAATGTGGGTGTAAATTCCACATCACGCCAAATTATCTGGAGTGATCTCTGATCGCTGTGAACATTTTCATTTCGGTCAAAATGACCCCAAATTGTTTAACAGTTAAAACACGGGACTCTTGATAGCATAAAATCCACGCCCAGCTGTACAAATTAAGTTTATTTAAAATCCCTATTTAAACTTTAAGAGTCCATCATTCTATGGTGGTAGGATTGTCAGCTCCTTATGAGTAAATAAATGGTTTCATATAAAAAGCAATTCTGTTCCAACGTTCTAAAAATGGAGCAATCACTGTGAATGGAATTTTCATGCTTATTGCTCCACTTTCAGAACTTTGCCCTACATTTACTCTGTATAAATTACTCCATTAGTGTCATCATTTAATGCGGTAAAATAAAGAACATGCGTCAAAATCTCCTTTTCTGCATGATTCTAAAGAACAGACTGAGAAAAAAAATATATAAAAAAAATTAAATGTATTATAATTTGCAATTAAAAAAAACAAAAAAACACGTGTCTCATTTACAAAAGTAGATTTTATAATATTCATGAATATGCAAGCATCACTAGATCAGTCAAATATTTTAGTAGGCCAGTTGGAATGAATTCCCTCTGAAATCTTAATATCCTGCTTTGTCTTCTAGCTACTCGCTGCTCTGTGCAGGGAGTGCTCAAGGGATTAATGTGCACTTCTTACTTTCCCATACCTTGCATTTTACATTTAACTGTATTAAAATATACAGTGAATGATGTTTACACATCTGTATGGTGTCATGAAGTAACCTGTTAAAGACAGGTTATGTAGGTATATATAGAAAGCACTTCCATGCTGTATAGGAATTTAAACAATACTATATAACATAAGAATAGTAAGAATGTATGCATATATATTCAATCAATTCAGAACAGGAATTGACAGACAGATAACTAACTTTTTAATTTAGTGTAGACACTAGAATTGGAAATTCCTTTCTTATAAACTGCAATTTATACGAATTTCAGCCAATTAGGTGAATGTACAAGTTCCCAAACACTGTGCCAAAATGTAGCCGAAAAACAAACCATACAGTGGACGAACTTGTTCATTTTGATCCATGCATCAGAATTCTAACGGTGGCTAACATTGGTCCCCAACCATCAGTCATATTTGGAAAAAAAGATGAATGGTGGCTGGGGACCACTGTTAAATGTTGATTTTAGTCACAGTGAAGTGACCACTAAAGATTTTGTCATTAAAGAAATTCGGACGAGTGGAACCACCATCTGTTTTTCTTTTTGCAGTGTACATGTCTAGTAAACAATAGAATGTAAAGTTACAGCAGTGATCATATAAAAAAATGCAACAGGGCAGTCAAATGTTAAGTAGCAGCCTAATCAATAGCAGCCAATTGAGTTCTGCATATTTACGAGTAGTCATGGTAATTCCAGGAAATGGAATAAGATGAATGGAAGAGCAAAATTCTGGAACCCTATACCCAGTTACATCTCTGATTTGGAGAATATGCCTATACATTGTTTCAGAAACTGAGTTATATGCGCTTGTATCTGTGAGTATTCAAAATGTACTGTTATCCCTATTATGTTATTAGATTATCTGAAGCCAGATGGCCAGATGTAGCTAACCATATCCAGGTAAACATGTTAATGAGTCTTTATAATAAGGTTGAGAATAAAATGTAACTCTTTACATACAGAAATTAGACAGCTGGAGAAATTAGAAGTTAATTCAAAAGCCACAAACAATCTAAATACCTGTAAAATGCTTAGTAGACCTTATACTGTCTGTAACCCCTCATTATACATTGTAACCTGTGGAGCTCCTTGACAAACTACGTAAGAAAGCTCGTAAGATGCTCCAGTGCCATCTTTTTATGGTGCAGGTTATACATGAAGCATTTTTGAAAAAGTAAATCAAAGACTGCTCCAGTTCGTAATCAGTATTCCAAAGGCTAAGCCATCATGTTTTAGGATGGGAAATTAGGACTGGTTCTGTTGATAATTTTAGTGGTTATTTTATACATGTAGCTGTCCATGGAAGCAGGATATAATAGGCAAGTTCATTTAAGGCAGTTACATAAAACCGTAGAGCATTGGGTATGTACAGAGAATTATGGCTCAGGGATAATTAGATCCAAAGATAGCAAAAGCAAATTGCCTTTATCTGTGAAGCCTTTGAACACAATAAATTTAGATCCACTAAAGATATGGACACTTCAAATTACCTTTATGTCAAGACCTGAAGAATGCAACAATGCAGCCAATAAAAAAGTTTGTAATTCACTTGCAGATACTGTCATTTGTACATAAGTGCTCTAATCAAATGTTAACATATAGTCAGTTATCATAACAAAAGGTCAGTGTTTAGAAGATGTCTTACACAGTCCAGATATCATGCCGAAGGTTTGAATAACATGTCTTTTCACAGAATAGAGAAAAAAGGTTCACAGCTCAGTTACACTGCTACAAAGGCAAAGTGATCTTAGCCAAATACTATTTGTATTTAGATAATCATGATTGGTGTATTCTACAGTAGGCATAAGGAATAGCCACGCATTAAATAAATTTATATTGCAGCATGCTAGTAAGTATTACTCTAAATTTAGGAGAACATAATTAATAGTGGACAAACCAGAATTCCATTCATGTCTACCTATAGTGCCCACAATCACCAGATCTCACATATCCTCCATACACACTGGCACATCTTAGGTGAAACCTATCCATTTATCTCAAAATGTTTCAGTTAACCACAGGGGCCATAATCTCCATGACTCCCTGGTAAAGGCCGACATTGGCCCTCATACCAACATCAAACAAACGTTTTTAGCCAATCCTAAATATGGGACTTTCCTATGTGTTAATTACAGTTTGTGTAATTATGTCATCAGAGGGGAAATTTTACACACCATATGACTGGGAAATATAACAAAATAAGGAACTATTACACCTGTAATTCAACTTACATTGTGTACCTTCTAAAATGTCCATGTGGTCTTCTTTACATAGGTGAACTGACCATGTATATGAGAGACCATCGTAACCAGCACACATCCAATATTTGCAGAAATTGGACTTACCACTACCTGATCACTTCATTCACTGTGGACATGCTATCTCTCAACTGAGATTCCAAATTATTGACTCTGTAGATATCCCACACTTTGGTGAAGGTAGAAAAAAAGCAAGACATATTGGATTAATTCACTGGACACTCTCCATTCACATAATCTCAATAGGGAATTTAGCCTCTATTACTTATTCTACGTTGTATTTTGCAAAGTTTTATATTTTCTTTAGGTAATATAGTTGGGTTTTTTTTATATGTTTTCTCTAAGGATGATATAGCATCTTGATATTATTAACTTTTGTACCATTACGTTATGATATTCAGTATATGTGTATATTGATGATTACTTTCATCCCAGTATAGTATTCTTGCTGTCTGTATTGCACCACTTTTGCGTATGGTCTGTGGTTTTGTCCCACATTTTTATTCTGATTTTGTTCCACTGGGCTATCCTTTTCCCATTTGCATGCCCTCCTTTTCTTCTATTTCATTTCTTGGTTGTCTGGGAGTTCCTCTTGACTTCTACAGTACATGGTTTTTACACAACGGTTTACTGCGTTTTTCCTTTTATGTATCTTTGTTTTGTCTCTTGGACCATAATTAAATATACTTTATTCTTCACCATGCACTGTGTAGCTCTATACTTTTATAGCTAATAGTGGAACAACTCACCAGATGCCTACATATACCATAAAAAGAGTAAGTGGAATAAACACTCATGCTCACACTATAATAAAAAAAATAAGAAAAGGTTTAGTTTGCTACACCATGCAATTAGTAGGCTATCACATGCTAATGAGGATCTTAATTTTTGTAAGATATCTTGGTTTTTCTATAATGTGATAAAAGATTTAGGGAATAACGGGTTTATAAATACTTAAATTCCTCGCAGTACATCTGAATACATAAGCAATCTATTAATATACAGTGTGTGTGTGTGTGTGTGTGTGTGTGTGTGTGTGCAGTGATGTTGTGCATGTACACAGTTGGATAGCATACAATGTTGTTAATGTTCCTTTTCCAATATTCAGAAGATATGCCATGCTTGTCATCAAAAGATTACTTTGCCTATTATCATGTAACAAATTAAATGGCTTTTTCCATGTACTGATAATGTTTACATCTGCCTAAAAGTTTAATTGATTTCACTTTTTCGTAACAAGTAATTTTTGTAGCTCATCTAGGGTTTCCTCCTTACGCATTCCACATATACTGAAAATAGCATTTATTTTCGTCTACACTTTGGAATTTGATGAACTAATTAGTACAAGATCTCTAAGATATTCATTGGACATTATATGCCCCCAGCTGTTTTTATTAGTGTTAACTCTCATTGAATGTAAAAATGTTGATATGACATTAAGAAAGACACTTTCACCCTGGACAACTGTCATATCTGTAATGAAAAAGACAACTTCAATAAATATTTCTTGGTTAGATAAATACAATATCAATCTATCGGGGATAATTTTTTCTGCTTTATGAATAGAGTATTTAAGCCATATTAATAACATAAAAGCTGTCTTTAATCCCATAAAATAATGCAGTATTCTTGGCTATATATTTTATGTTCAGCCATGTATATTACATGTGACAGTATAAATGTGAAGTCTGTGAATGCCACTGGGAGAAAGGTGTTATAGAAAAAAAAAGGTAATGTTGTATATTATTTTCCTTTGTTAGTGTGATATTGTTCCTATGGGCATTGATGAAGTAAAATGAAGAATGTCTTAACAATCCTTCAACAATTTTTAAAAATTCCATAATGCATATACAAACCCACTGCTGGTAACAAATTTCAATATAAAATGCTGATTGGATTTTACCTTTTCCAGCATATAAATTAGTTAAAACTGTTTGGAATGGTTTTTGAGTACAAGTTATTAATAACGGACTAAGATATTCAGACACGTGCCACATTTTTTATAGGAATGTAATTATAGCGCAATGCTGAAATTGATAACTGTTAACTTCAGGCATTTTTATACTCTAACAATAACTGTAAGTGAAACAGCATGCAATTTGTCTCGGGTTATTTAATGAATTTCTGCAATAATATGGACTTTGAATTTTCTCTTGGCTCTCTAAATATTACCATAAATCTTTCCTTTAACTTTGTTCACAGATACATTGAAAATGTTGATAAATAATTAAAATGTGTTAAAAGAATGAAAAGACACTGAAAAAAGCAGTACTTAAAAAAACGGAATTTGTATTCACTATTGGTGCAACCTTGATTGACCTCAAGAGACACCCCAGGAACTATAACGGTAATGGTTCACAAAAGCCATTTGGAATAAAACAGGGAGGTTACTGGTACCGTAAATCGACCTAAAATGTTTTCAGAATTATAGTTAGGAATTTCACTACCAGATGTATTTCTGTATTTGGATGACCTGAACATGCATCTCTTGTCAACACCAAATGAGAGGAAATTTGGCAGCACAGAAAGAGCATCAGTGATTCAGGGTTGTCAAATCCATCTACAGCCCAACATTCACATTCTGTCATTAAACTGTTGGCACCATGTAAATATTTGTACAGATTAGGAGAAAGTGAACTTCCTCAATACAAGGTTGGAGGCAAACTGTGAAATCCTGTGATTTATCTTCAAAATTTGAAAACAGTTTTACGAAACTAGAGGCAATATGATCTACAGTCTTCTTGATCCATAACCACTACAATAAGCTGAAGTGGGAATGGTGCTTAGACAAACAAATTACTCTCTATGTATCAAAGAAAAAAATAAGTGTCTTGGAGATAAAATATTTTTTATAGCTATCATGTTGGCCAAACGATGTCTTAAGATCATGTTTTCAAATTTAAGTCTGTCACCTAGCACAAGATCTTTGATTGGTATGAATTTCAACACCGAAAGACATCATAGAATTTCAGTCTAAACTTTACTAATATTAAGAAACTAAAAACTACCTGTTGACTCTTATGGTAAACTACAGGAATGCCTTAGGCTATATTCTGACCTGGGTATCTTTAGTTGCAGGAAGATTGCTGCTGAAAACTGGTTTGTAGCCAGATCATGTGGTCTGCACAGAAACAGATACAATTCAACATCACATGGTCAGAATGATCCTCTATTTTTAGGGAAGTGGAGATTGTTCAGTTTACGTCTATTATGCTTTATGTAGCTGATGGATGAAATTAGGATATTTTTTCCAATGCAGAGACTAAGTAGACAGATATGTTATTTAATACAAACATGTTATTAAAACCAAGAAGTAAAAGTAGATATTTTATTTGTTGACTGTTTTAGAACCAGGAAAATGGTGTCACTGATATTAAGTTTATTATGTTTGGCTGCACATACAGGGTTATACGCTAAAGTGTGCATTGTCAGGAATTCAAAGTGGAAGAAATTGGTAAACTTGCGATTAATGGAGGAGATGGTTATTGGAAATAGAGCCCTCATGGAAATAAATCTAATGGCACCTCCATGAGAGAGCAGAAGGAAGGGAGGAGTGGATAAGAGAAGAAAGAATTTAAAGACAAATTTAGCTTCTTTTTTTTCTTATTTGTATCTTCATTTTCCTTCAGTAAATTAGCAAAACCTGTAAAATGACAAATATTTCCCTTTTTTTTCTAAGCAACATTAAGCACATTGACCATATATACAAGAGTAAATTCGGCATGTGTTAAAGGATATTTTATAAAAAAAAACATTTGGTTTAACTTTTCTATATATTTTTTTTATTTTGAGTTAAATTAATTTAACTGATTTGACAATTGTGGAAAAGAAAAAAAAAAAGAAAAACTGTGCCAAATAAAATCAAACATATAGGCAGAAATGTTATAAACTAATGTCTACATCCTTTCACAAGGCCCATGTATCTTGTGAGGCAGTCGATTCTCCCAAATGGTTTGCTAAGAGACTCTGTGGAGTTGGATATTGTGGGGCGGTTTGTCATTTTAGACACCTTCGTAATATAAATAGTAACTTTGTAATCTTCCAAAGCATCAGTCATTAAATGTGTTGTGCTTTTGGCATGGCTGTCTAGCCCAGTCTTTCCAAGATACACAAATTCTAAAAGGAAATTGTCAGGGCTATACCGTTATTTATTTGGAAGAGAAAAATAAAGCTTTAAAATGATGGGCAACCATTTTCTACAATGCTTACATGCATTTTATTTTGTCATGAAAGCAGTACATTTACAGCAAAACAAATTCACAATTTGAAACAAACAAGTTTAATAAAATTAAAATAAATGGTCCTTTCTGTAAAGTTTATTCCACCATCAAATGTGTGGCCAATGATTTGACAAGTTAAGGTGTCTTTTTCAATCCATAGGGTCTTGAAACGGTGAATAAAAAACAAGATGGTCATTAATGATTCCATGGAACTCTGCAGCTATGGAAACCTAATGAAATCTTGCCTTTACTCCAGTGCTCCCTTGCACAAAAATCAGCCCTTCTTCAATACAAATCCATTTATTTAAAGGTGAAAACAGTTGATTAATAGGTTCACTTCACAAAGATATGCATTAGGTTTTTGCCACTTTCACTCTCTGTTATGTGATGCACTCTGTACTTTGGTGAATAAAGTTTAAGAGTTAATTTATTGGTACATTGCTAGATGCTAGTTTGAAGTTAATCCTCTAAATAAAATTCCTCTTGATACCTCTCCTCAGGTAAAATTATTTGGAATAGATTTGTTCAACAATTGCAATGAGTTTTATTTGGATGAATCATTTAAAATAAATTTTTGCACGTCACCTAATTTGTGCCTCATAGTTATTTGTTTCTTTATAACTACTATTGGAAACAGTTGTGATGGTTGATGTGGAATAAACAGAAATACCTGTAGTGAGCTGAGCTCTATCTCTTTACTGAAGTATACTTTAAAGATCAGGACTGGGGCTTCACATTTGAGTAGCCACATCCAGGTTCTTGGTACTTGAGTTTGGAGTGTCTGCTACTCACTATACCTAATTAATTTTTACACTTCTATTCCACTAAACCAGGAATGCAAGCCAACATTCTAAAGAAAGGTTTCCTGGAAATGAATGAGACACAAATACACCCCTTTTAGGAAAGTATCTAAAATCTAAAGGTTCTTTTTTACATGCCGTAATTTGAAATCCTTATTGGAAAACTGTAAGGCCTTTATGCTTCATTTTCTGTTTATTTACTTTTATCAACAAATATTCAGGAGAATAAATGGACTGTGACAGGATAAATACCGATGATAATGATGAGAGACAAGCACATTTCTTAAATTATTCCATCAGTCAAATGGAATATGATTGTGACCTTTGTGATAGTTTAGTACTAGATTTGTGATTCTTTTGCAGGAACAACAATATTTAGCCATCATCTATTGAGAGGTTATGAAGCCAATCTTCTAGTTAGCCTAAACCACTCTTAATATATAATATGTTTATGCTCATACATATAATGATAGTAGTTTGCCCATACTTACTCCTACGTCATCCCCTGCCATCACACATTATCAGGGAAATATGGAATATCTAGTATTAGTCATTCTACACAAACATTGGGTTTTAAAACAAAGCTCTCTTTATGTTGAGCTGCAATCTGCATACTATTTCAGCTGCAGTTACCACCATTAACGTAACAAAGTATTTCAAATACTTCAAGTGCCATATTATATTTGATTGGTGTGTTTACTACTAGTTTTTGTTTACTGCTAGCTTTATACAAAATCTGTAAATGTTTAATATCCAACTTGCTCCATACTAGAATTTTCATATTAATCTTCCTATAGGTCATTAAGGTAGGTTAAAGGGACACAATGGTCACTAGAACAACTACAGCTTAATGCTGTTGTTCTGGTCTGTATAGTATGTTCCTGTGGCTTTTTAATGAAAGTACTGCTTTTTCAGAGAAAAGACAGTGTTTACATTACTGCCTAGGAACACCTCTAGTGGTAGTCACTCAGATGGCTTCTTGAGGTGCTTCCTGGGTCATTGCTGCACAGTGTGAAGAGAGGCTGATTGGTGCAGCGCAGCATTTTGCCAAGCATGTGCATAAGCCTACTATAGAAAAGCATTTGCTTGTCTAAGATCATCAAGTTTGATGATCTCATCCAAGGAAGTGGAGAGGAGGCCAGTTAAACCAAGATGAGACCTGTACTGGAAATAAGGTGAATGTAATACTTTTAAAAAAATAAATATATATATATTTTTAATTTGTGTTTTTATTGTGGCAGTCACACATGCAAACACACAGTTAAAAAGCTTGGTTGGCCACAATTTAAGTGCACGGAATGAAACAAATGTAGACTTATACAGTTTAAGGACATCGCGGAATGTAGACAAAGCTTCTAGTCTAAAAATCTAAATTCTGGCTAGTCCTGTATGCACTGTTATAATATATGCTAATTAGTCATTTTCAAAAAAGACTGCTTCATGAGGGGGTATGGGAGCCCGAGACATCCTAACAGTAAACATCTGCTATCTGTATATAACCTAAGCTCCGAAACCTTACTGAGTTGCATAGTTTTCTCTGCATGGGTCACCGTTAGCATGCAACCTTGTCCCCAGCAGTATTTGATGTCTTTGTCCCTCAACTGTTTGGTCACTGGTTGTAGGGATTTTCTCCAGAGCATCGTGGATCTAGAAAGGTCATTATAGAATGAGAGTTCTGGGCCTTAAAAATGGTAGATGGGTGCAGCTGTCATTGAGGTCTGTACAAGCTGTATACTCTGTAAGGAATGGAAACGTAGCACTAAGTCCCTTGGGACCCTGGCTGGGGCTTTAGATGATTTAGGGACCTGATAATGGTAGTCCAGTGGCATGGCTTTGGCCTTGGCTAGGGAGAGTATAGAGCTCAGCATTCTTCGTAGGTAGTGGGGCATCTCGTTATTAGTGACATCCTCAGGGTTTAATTGCCACTTGGAGTCCTCCAGGACAACCAGCCTACTCTCCATGAAGAGATTGGCTTGTTGTAGTCTGTTTGTTGTAGTCTGTTCACCTCGGCTTGCAAGTCTTCCTGTTTGACTCTGGTGATATCACCATTGTCCACCAGTGCTCGCACATGGGCCATCATAACACCCAAGTCTTCGCGGACCAGTGCAATGTCGGCCACAAAAAAGCCTTTCATCTCTTTTAGCATGTTTTGGATATCAGCTTTGCTACAGGTACATATTCTGGACGGGTTTCAGGGCTTGTCCATCTAAACACCGCTTCACAGTCAGTGAGCGTGAGGTTCCTGCTTGGTTCTTTCTGCTCAGCAGCATACCGAGAGGCTTCTTGATCACTCTTATCCGAGGCTCAGTCAGAATCTTCCCGCGTGGTCGCCACCTTTGAAGGCCGCTGCAGCGGTGTAACTCGGAGTAAAGTCCCGATGTCCATAGAAGTGGGGGCTGCATCACACCTGCAAAGTTTTGTCTTCTTTCCCATATTGACAGGGCTGCTTTCTGGAGCTTGTAAGTTATTTTTGGAGCATTTAGACTGGAAATTAGGATGATTCTTTCGGGAGCTCCCTGCGTGTGCGTCTGCTCTTTTTAAACAGGACAGGGAGTAGGGTGTGGACCCCTAAACTGTGTTTTTAAAACTATAGTGTCAGGAATGCATGATACTATAGTCACCAGAACAACTAAAGCGTATTCTCTTTATTCTGGTGAGTATAATCAATCCCTTCAGGCTTTTTGCAGTAAACACTGTCTTTTCAGAGAAAATGCAGTGTTTACATTACAGCCTAGAGATAGCTCCACTGGCCACTCCTTAGATTGCTTCTAGAGGTGCTTCCTGGGGCAGTACTGCGATGCAGTGTCTCTTCCCTCGGCATGGAGACACTGAACATTCCTCATACATCTCTATGAGGAAATGCTGATTGGCCAGGGCTGTGTTTGACTTGTGTTGGCTCTGTCTCTGATCTGCCTCCTTGACAATCTTAGCCAATACTATGGGAAAGCATTGTGATTGGCTCAGAACAACACTTCTGATGATGTCAACTAAGCAGGCAGATCAGGGGCAGAGCCAGCAGCTGCAGGCTTGAACAAAAATAAGATTTTACCATATTCAGGGGGACAAGTGGGGCAGTGGAATTAGATAGTGATTTTAACAGTATAGGGTCAGGAATACAACTTAGTGTTTCTGACCCTATAGTGTACTTTTTAAAGGTTTGAGAGCATCCATAAAGGGAACTATTGAATAGGTAAGCAGGTAAGCAATCTACGCTACTTACTAGAGGAGTTGTATAGTGTAGTATGAGTGTGAATTGTATCAAGAGAAAATAAAAGTATTCTTCCTTACAATTGACATTTTTTTAACCATAAGATGTTTGTTTCCTTGACTATATAACATATTTCCTAATCTGTAATACAAAACACAGGCAATTTTTTGTAGATATAAATAACTTAATTATTTAGAACAAATCATGCCACCGTTCTCTGAGGACTGGAAGAGAACATGATGTTGGCTAAAGACTTGCAACTGTTGTTATCCCTTAGAGTATATATCTTTTAGCTTCCGCTGAATGGTTACATTGAACCCGCTCTACAAATAATACTTCAATTTGAAAAAAACTTAAATGAGTTCAAAGTAAAAAAGCATCTTGCCACTGGCTACAAAGAAACAGAGAAATGTACCCAGTGTTGTTCAGAAACAGTCATACAAAAGACAACAATAAGATGCATCAACTGGACAGCAATATATCTTTCAAGTGATTGTATATCAAGCTACTACACATGCATAACTCATACCCCCACTGCTTCTTTTATTTAGTGCAATCAATTGAAGGATTTTGATGATCAGCAAGTTCAGTATCATGCATATTATCCATATATTTATTCTTAATGGATGTGGAACAACTAAGGTAATACATTTCGATAAATAGATTCATGCTAATGTTGATTGGCTATAATAAGAACTATAGCGTTATATGTTTCTTTTTAGAAAAATATAATAATAATAATAATAATAATCATAATAATTGAAGAAGAATACAAAAGAAATGTACTGGTTAGAGCAATGTTAATGTCACTTCCTTAGAAATGGGGAACCCAGGTTTGTATGCTCATCAGACCACACTGGTAAGTGTCTTTTGGAAAGATGCCTAATTTATATATATATCCACCTGTCTCAAATTTTCAAATATTGTAAGCATGCTTGAGCAGGGTCTTTTACATTTCTTAATATTCACTCTCTATTAGTGTAAAAGGGGAAGAATATGTTGGTGTAATATAAATGCTAATAATAATAATACTGCCAAAGCTAGAATTAACATTTTAACTTTCAAAAAACAAAACAAGAAACAAGAATTTTACAAAAATAAAATTAAGATCACTTTCCAGTTAAGGATATGCTTTCTGCTTTTCTGTGGTGCTTTTTTTTTCTGCTTCGTATGTTTTTGTTTGTTTTTCTATATCCTTTTGTGTCATTTTAATGGTATACACTAAGATCATTGGGTTATCAAGTGTGATAAAATACAATAATTATTATTTTTGTTAAAATGTTTGTCATAAAATCTCAAGTCTACTTTCATTGTTGTAATTGTGTGTTAAATAGGTCTTTATTAATAGAGAAAGTGACATCCTTGTCAATAATAGTGTGTGTTTGATACAATTCAATCTTTGCAGTACTTTCATACTTGACCGTCTCAGGGTTGAGTGTGTCCTTTGACTTTTCACTCACTTTCCCTTGGTTGGCTCAACTATGACACCATCTTTGTAGATATCAATTTTAAATATTTTTTTTATATATATATATATATCCAGAAAACATTTTGAGAATAACCTGAGAAAGCATGGGAAGGTAAATTGAAGGTATATCACATGACCTGAAGTAGAAACCGTACGTTATATGAGTCCAGACACGTTCCCCTCTCCCTGTCCCTTGGAGTTTTATACTACACAAGTAAGGCGGGGTAATGATAACACGCTTTATTATGAGTTTCCTATTATTTAAAAACTCACTCACAGAGCCATTCACATTAGTCTTAATCCTTCCTATTATATAAAAACTCATTCACATTAGTCTAACTCCTTTATCCATCCTGTAAACATAAGCCAACACCATGCACATTAAATCATTATTTCCACTAGTTATTGCATATAACAGAATTTTATTTCTTTCTTGAAACAATATTCACATATTTACAGCCCCATCAGACTTCCTTTGGTTTATTCTCTTCAATCAGTCTAGAGGTTTTTGTGTATCTAAGTTCAATTTAAAAAAAAAAATACAGTCTTGGCACATTTCCATTTCATACAAATGTGCAATGCTTTTAATTGTCTGACTTTTCAAACTAGAATAATCAATGTCTGCCATGAGTTAAGTAGCGGCCAACGTGAGCTTTCTAACCAGCTTTCTTTATATAGCTCTAAGAAAATGAGTGTGACTTTTAACAAAACACAAGGTCACATTAACATTGCAACATTTTGTCCATGTGCTTTTGAAATATTGAGTTTTTAGAAACTCATTTCTCATAATTTCTTTCTTGCAAAGTATTTAGAGACCTGTTTTTCTGCTGATAATGCGTTGCTGGGGAAAAAAAAATTAATCTTGCTGAGACAAAACATATTTTATGGCTGAACAGCAGTTACAATCAATGTGTGTTCCATAGTGAAGTGTATACTGCAATAACGTAAACGTATTAGATAAATATATAACTCACACTTAGTAAATCAGCAAATAATATTTCACAGAAAAAAATTATCATCATTATCATTATTATTATCATCATTTGATCTTTCTTCTCAACAAAGGCAAAAGTCTGATGATACTAAATCTAATTGTCTCCCAATATTTAAATGTATAGATTTTTAATATTTTAAATGTTAATTTATTTTTATTTTTTCTCAAGTGTCAAAAGCCACCAAAAGTGAATTATACTGAAAGAGATTAATGCTCAGGTATCATGTAAGTTGATGGAGAAAATTAATAATATTTATTTTAATATTGTGGCAATATTATGTTGTGTCATTCTACATGTAGAATGTGTCTTTCTACATTTAAATAATCTTATTTATTCTATCATCTATACTGTAATTATGTACTTTCTCAGAATACAAGTAATATATAATATAGAAATATGAAAAAATAGAACAGAAAAGGTGTGGATAGGCAGTGAGAACCATCCACAAACTATGCCGACACTACGACACCACAAGTAATAATATAATAATATTATATATATATATATATATATATATATATATATAAATGGAAAATTTGAAAGACCTGTATAATAAGTGAGGTTAAATTCCGGTGCAGGACCTTTCCCAAATACTTCATAGAGTAATATAATACTTCATAGAATAAAATGATGTTCTGCACTCAGGGACAAAAATCCTGTAATTCTGGCAGCAGCAAGTATTGCTATCATTTTGACACTTTTTCATCTTATCCAAGATTCCTATTTTTTTCAAATCTGTTTAATTTTTGTCTGGAAACTTGGAGCATGATTAACATTTCAATTCATTGCATGCTGTTTGCATAATACCATGCCTGCCTTGATATTCATCATGTATGAGGGCTGCCATGATACATTTTCTGCAATATTTTGCACTAATTATCAATTAATGTGACTTTTTGCAACATATTCCCTCATTTATTCGCATAGAAATCTAATTTTTTTTTTGTGAATTACAGGAGTTTATCCTTGAGTGCGGACCTTAATTATAATATAGATGTACCTTAATTTGGTTGCAAAAATAGCCATATACATACAAAGAAATAAAACTTATTTTGGATTATATTTAGATGAGCTGAACTGTGAAATGAAGACATGTTCAAAGGTCCTGAACTAAATTTCATATTTGGAAAAAAAAATTTCACCATACATCATTCTGTTTAAATGACGTATGGTGAACTGGCACAATCAGTGCACAATAGTCCCTATCCCCATACTTTCTGGGTGGTAGGATATGTAGCAGCAATAAACAGAGGACGCAACAGACCGAGCTGCCCCTTGCTTTATCCACACAGCACAGGAGATATGGAGATGGAGAGGATCGTTGCCTGGTATTCCGTCTAAAGTGTCCTGACTGGTATGATGATGGTATGATGATGGATGAATATCCATTAATTATTTATTTATTTATTTACTTTAGATTTTTTTGTTTACCCACTATTTATCTCAGTTAAGCGAGCTGGATAGTGAAGCAGGGGCACATAAGGAAAATAATTAAAAGGACCAACTATAGTTAACCGATTAAGTCATCGTTACAAATAGATTGTTAGCTAGAGGGACAAGCTATAGAAGCAAGAAGGTTATCTAGTAAGGGACCTTGTGGCTAGATACGGAATACATAGCTCACACGCAAATTGTTCTTATGTTATTTTTTTTTAAATTGACAATTAAATATTCAAATATTTAAATTTACTGTCACATGGTAAGAAGAGGTTAATATTTCTAGATTTCGGCTGGTAGCAATGTCTCTGAACGTCTGAATGTTACTGAACTCTTTCTAAAACAATGGCTGTTTGAAAAAAAAAAGCTGCATAGAAATATTCTGACCTCAGTTTAAAGCCATGTTCCATGAAAAATTCTAAATAGTATCTCAAATAAAAGCGATGTGTAGAAGAAACTAGATAAGGCAAGAAACAAAAAGAAATAAGCAAAAATAAACAATATTTGAGTATAATTGCAGATATTAGCTAAAAGGAAAATTGACACATTTTATTTGTAAGAACAGACATAAGTGATTACTGTGATTACTGAATATCCATTAATTGATGAGCACAAATCATTATTTATCTACTTGAGCAGTTTTTCTAATATAGTAACAAACAATGTCAAATATTATGTTTTAATATTTAATATAAATATATAGATATATATTTTGTATTGATTTTCAATTTAGAAACATGCACAACTAACACTTTTTAGTACACTGACGTGATCAAAAAAAGTATGTCTAAATCTATTCTACTGCATGGAAAACTAGTAAATATGCAAGGAGATATTACCGTGGTTCGGAATGCTCATTTTGTATAGCTGCCTAATGCTAATTTCATATTCAATTCGCTGAAATAGGGTTTTTTAGCTTGTTCCCTGTAAGAACTCCTGATTATGACTAATGTTGACTCTCAGCTCTAATGCCTCCTTCATGAGATACTTCACTGAAGTTGCCTGCAGGATATCTTGAGAACATTCTCAAGAGCTCAATTGTTGGTAAATCACTGGAGGTTTTCTTTAAAAAAAAAAAAAAAATGAAGTCAACCTTATTAAATTTCATATCAGAACACAGCGGCAAAATGTGGGATTATCCTGTGGATTGTCTCATTATGCAAGAGAAACTAATTTGTAATATTAAAATATTTTAGCCTAGGCCCTTTTCTACTTTACTTCAGGTATATAACTTACTGTGCAGACAGATTTAAAAGTATCCAGTGGAATTAAATAAAAAATAGTGTGTTGCTCATATTTTACCCCATTCATCATTTGCTGATGTAGCTCGTTGAGTGCATAAGACAATACTTTATGTTTTAATATTTCTACATGCCATTTACAAGGATAAAACAACCACATTGTACACACTCATCTTTGAAAATTAATGGATCATTGTATTTTGCTTACAGCATCTTGATGGTTTTATGCCCAAAGGGCAGCATTTTTTTTCGCTTGTGTATAATTAACTTACTTTTACCTGTATACGGCTGATTTAAATACACAAATCATTTGTCTTATATGGTCACAAGAGCCATTACTGTAATTGCACCAGTAACTCACATTGGACCTTTTAGACAGCATTGTCTGTATACAAGGCTACAAGCCAGGAACCTACAAAAAATTCACAAAGAGCACCCTTTAATTATTCATTCGTATTTTAGTTACTGTGATTCTGATAGCCAAGAAAAGTTTATTAGCAGCAGTTTTTAAATATATGGATTATCATTTTATATTTTATTGAAAGATTAAGAGAAAATTGGGAATTTTATAGACTGCGAAATATTATTAAATAATTTGAAGTGAATACAAAACAAATTTCTAAATAATGAGAACACAGTTGAGTTTGAGTTTGTTTTGAATTCTGTTCAATTCACACTTTAATGAATGATCTCAGAGACCTTCACGTACCAAGTTATATGTGGTATAGAATGTTTCCACCTTGTTGAAAGTCATCTGCAGAGATGCACAAGATGTTTTACTAAATTACCATAACTAACAAAGTCAGACTCTAAATTTCACAACCTGTAATGGTCTGGGTCTTTATTTCTTGCTTCCTTAGATATGTTTTACTATTTGTCCTTTAGATTATTAAATATATTAAAAGTTACAATGAAAGAATGAGCGTATTGCAATATCATTTTGGTAATTCAGAAATATGAATAACCATTGTTGTGCTAAGCATTTTTACAAACAAACACACAGGGTGATTGAATAAAGTGAGAATTGTAGGAAATTCAATGGAGAATTTTAAATTCAAGGCCAACCTAGCCAAAATGAAAACAGAGTAGATTTAGAGATTTTTTCTTATTCTTTTATTTTAGTCAAACTTTGAAATTCACTTTGAATTAACTTTGAATTTTCTAAAAGTGAATACACCTGCTACAAAGAGAAGCCATCTGAAATCAAGTAACCAAAGTGACAATATGCACCTTAATGCCATCTTTTATGGCCTGTATCTTCAGCTCCTATGAGTCTGTGTAAGCATATAAGAAAACTAACAAGCAGGAAGTGCCTATCGTGGCCACTAGAGGCAGTCTTAACTCTGCAATGTTTATTAAAAACTGCAATAGTTAACATTCCAGATTTAAGGTGATAGGGGCATTGCAACCAGACCACTGCAATAATATAAAGTTGCCTATTTTGCCACTTTAAGCCCAGTTTTTGCCATGTCCATGTAAGCGTATAAGACAGCTTTACGCCCATTTTTTTGCTACGTATAAATACTGAACTGTGAAGTGAAGGGATTTCTGACTGTTGTTTTTTAACTAGCCATTCTATGTCTGCACAAATTAGTTATGTAATGCAACATTCTTTTTAGAGTCAATCTTACTCGTAAAGTATATTTCCTTTGAGCTCATTACAATTAGTACAGTATTGGCTTTCAGCTTCTTAAGAGTGTTGCTACTCATTATTTTCACATTGGTTCCAATGGTTTCATATAACTCAGTTGCTGTAACTAAGGAACCTGGAGTTATTTATCAGTGTTATACCAGTTATATATGCACATTATTTTTGTTTGTTATATCTCAGTTCTTGTACTAATGGCATATTGATCCAAAACCCTGAGACATTTAAGATATCAAAGGTTTAATTGAAATAGGTGACATTGTAATACATGGTCAGGTTCGACATGTAGCGCTATACAGGATTACGTTTTGGAGCATGATCCTATTATGAAGTTTTCATTATTTTAAGGTATAAATTGTCAGATTGGTGCTTCTATGCCTTAACAAAATTAAGTACAGTATAAAATAAAATAATTGAAGTAAATGCTACACACTAGTGAACTTTCCCCAAACAGAGAAACACTGAAAATTGTTAAGAAAATTTTAAAAGTGTAGCACTTATACCAAAAGACCATTAGATAATCTGAACTAGATAGTATTTTTTCTTAATAAAATATTGGAAAAGGCTGGTCACGTTGGCATACCTTCTAATCGGTACGAGGCACTTCAGACTGAGAGCTAGTCGTTTTAAGCTCTCAAAAGTGTAGAATCCCTACTGGTTTACTATGTTTGACAACCTCTGTTTTAGCTTTATTATACAGTATGTTCGATTCTGTTTTTATCTATATACATTTAATGAGAGACTGTCAAGTAAAGGAAAAGACTAAATTATCAGTCGGTATGTATATATTTATTTTGCTATATTTATTTTCTTTTGGGAATGAGTGCTCTACTTTTTACATTTAATTTTTAAGGTGATTACTCTGAATTGAGTTACTTGCTCCATGATCATTTTTTTGTTGTACCTTTATAGATATAGCACAAAATTATTTGAATAATTATAAATATAATGATATTTATTGCAATTGAAATTTAATATATATATAGCATGTTGATTTTATTTACTAATTATATGTTAACATAAGGTGATCTAAAGGAGTTTTGATTTAATCCTTTAGGTGATGTCAGGGTGGGCTTTCTTATTATAGTCAAACAATTGTTTTAAACTATTTGCTATTATGTATTTATCTAGTTTATTGACTAATTACATACATTACCATTTATATAATTGGGATTTTGTATCCAAATCTGAAATTTGTCATGACCTAATTGACTTTAGGATATCCAAAGTGAAAGGACAAACGTCTTATAATATGTCTTAAGATTATGTATATAATGATAATTAAATACTTTTTTTTAACTTTATAAATTTATAATTTCATTTTATAATTTATTATTTTTGATAATTAAATACTTGATCACATCAATTACCTTGTTTGTAAGTACTTTTTTCAATTGTATTATTGTGATTTTATTTGCTAATGAAATCCAGGCAGCAATTAGTAAAGTTAACACAAAGAATAATGTAAAAATTATAAGTTAAATAGAAAACTTAAATTAGAAAAAGATTTAAGAAGCAAAGTGAAGTTGAAAAACTGTAATCACTTGTAATCAATGTGAGGTGTAATGCCCACATATGAATACATTTTAAGTAATTAAATTGTGTTAAAAAAAGCACATTTTAACACACTTCAATAAGGCATTTAAGATAAACATATTCATGTATTCAGTTTTTTCAAAATGATTTTCCTAAATCTCTTGTAACTTATTCTTCAAGTTTTGCAGCTAAGCTAACCCAACTACTTTTTGCACAGCACTAACCTTCTTGTTTATGATAGGCAGTGTCCAACCAAATGCTTGTCACAGAGACGTGTTTTCGGCTCAATTAGCACATTAGAAAGTAAAAAAAAAAATACAAAAAGCATATATTACTAAAACAAATTATATTAAATATCTAAATACCGAATAATTTACATATTACATGAATACAATAAAATACTCACATTATGCTTAAATAGGTTCCGAAATGTGTTCCTCTGATAAGTTTGCATGTTTGAAAATTTTTATTTAGAACATCATCAAATCTCATATAGGAAACTGCTTTGCTCTAGCTCACAATTGAAAGAGCAGAAGACAGCAGCTTCTAAAATAAACACACTTTATGTGCTAACAATGAATGGTAAGGGGAATAAAGGCCAGATTTGCAAAGTCCTTACTTGGTGATAGAATAGGCAGGAAAAACGTGTTTGCCATTGAGGATGAGCAACGATGAGTGCTCATTGGATGTATCACAATAATTGTGTATGGCTGTATCTTAATGTATAAGAAGCATATTTCACACTATTTATTTGTAGAACCTTACTTGGTTTTGTTGGTTTTCATGGTGGAACCAATATAATATAAGGTAGCATACAATATGTTAAGTAAGAGCCAGTAACATCCTGATATTATACAAAAGATGGTGAGATGACGTGTGTGACATTTAATAATAGAAAAAGAGCATAAAAATGCAATCAAATAAGCTTTCATAGACACTGTATATAATAACAAAGTTAAATGAAACAATGTTGATTAAAATTTCATTATTTCAAGTGAAAATTCACTCGGAATAATCCCTTCAGATCCTTAGAAGAATTAACAAATATTTACAGTTACTGTAGTCATTACATTTTACAGATGACCTCTTTAAAAGTGTTCTCAGAAACAGACATTAGAAAAGTATACATTCTCCAGAATTAGAAAATTATAGGTCCACAAATGGTAAGAAATGTGGTTTATTTATAATTTAAAAGTAGAGGTTTTAGTGAAAAAAATGAGGGCTCTTGGAATTAAATTGTGCTTTTTTCCAAAGTCCTTCTAGATTCACCTGATGTTTTTTTTCTTTTATTTTATGTTAAGATTTTATTCTGATTTCAGAATATTTATGGTACATTCTGCTATCCCAATTGAATAATAATAGTAAAAATCTAAATCAGCAATTCCAGGTCAAAGCTGATTCGTCATACCGCTTGTCACAAAGAAAATATTTTCATCTGAGAAAAGGTTGTTTGAAGAGGGGTGAATGGCAAGAATAGTCTGACTCCTGTATATTTCCTTAAAGAAGAGAATCTTTATATTAATTTATACCCGCACTGCACACTGCTGCTTTGGAGGATGGACCGTATTAGCACACAGCATATTTCACTCATGCAGTCTTTTCCCACCTACAGTTTCAAGCAATCAGGTTGTATTAAGCAGTGATAACATCAAACAAGACTAGGACTATAATAGACACACAGTAATACCTGCTCGTTCAATCACATATGCACACAATTATACCCATCCCCTAAAGCTCAATTGTAAAGGAGAAAAAAGGGAGAATTAAATAGAGCATGGATAACAGTCGTGGCAGACCTAACTAACTATACCTTATGAATCCATTCGTATAATGCATTCACAAGCTTTCTTAGGTCTTATCCAAAAACTATATTTAAGTTATCACATATCTGATAATGTGGCAGAAGAATTTAAGCAGCAAACTGGAGTAAACTGAGTAGGGAACTGCAAAATTCTATCTAAAATAAACAAAGAAATAAATTAGAAAATAAAATTCAGCTGTTTTCCAATTCTTCTATTCTTCTATTTTCGCCTAGATTTTACAATTTTAAAAGTTAATCATCACAATTCGCAGTTAGTAACCCCTACACAAAATACTTTCATAGATTACTAAAAGAGCCTTGCACTTAGAACTGACTCAGAATGACAAGGCCCAGCTTGCTATATCATGATTATTTGAACAGTTTTACATAGTGAGGTTGTTTTGTTTTATGTTTGCATTATCAATTACGCGTGGTTTACTGGAGGAGACAAATTATTGATTTGGTTCTAAATAATATATCCTTCAGGATTTTTTTGGGGGGAAATATGTTTTTATTTATTTGCGTATTTTGCGTAAATCAAACAGTGAGACTCACAGGTCTCGCTATGTATATAACTTTTATACAGCAAGAACATAATCAACAAGAAGTCCATAAGAGAGTCTTATGATGGGTAGGCTTATTGGCTCACAGGCCCAGATAATTGTGGGACTCGCAGTTCCGTGTCCATTTCCATAAACATATGTAAGTGTATCCCCCCCACATTGTACGAATTATACAAATTTACTTCCGCTATGAGAATATTAATATTCCTACCTCTTGAATACTGTATCCCTTGCGTCGTGGATGCTTGCCTATTGGACATAAGGGGGGGGGGGCATAACGGCCCCGGCGACGCATTTGTGCGAGGCCGTATATCATGTTTATATCATTAAAAATCTTTTGGGGTGTTTGGCTTTAGATCAGTGTACAATGCGCTGAACATGATATCTGAGGTCTCACAATACGGGTATTGTGGCAGACATCTATTGGTGCCATGGTCTCTGAATTATGTGAGAGTTAACCTGTGCTATTCTATCTTATGTTTGTTGGTCGGGTTCTAAGTTTCCCCTATGCCTATTAATTGTTGAATCCATGTTTACTATGGGTCATTCTTAATTAAGTGATAATTGGATTTATTTTACTTATAGTGGAGCTCGGGAGTTGCTTTGTTCCTTCTTCATCTCTATTATGATATTTTAGCATATTTAGTCTTTATAATCAGCTATAGTGTGTCGGGTCTCCACGTTCAGTTGGGGATAAGTGTTGCATGGGTGAGGTGAGTGTAGTGATTTGTGGCCCATCTACGGTTCATGTAATTTTTATATGCTTATTGTTATTTCCCAAACCGAACACCCGGTACCCAGTTCATAAACCTTCTTGGGTCTCTGTATCGCCGTGTGGGTATCTCAGTCTTTTATCACTACACTCCTTCTTTTCATTTATGGTTTGTTTGTCCTTTTCAATTTCCGAGTTTATTATATCTAATGTCTCTAGGTCGGCCCATCTAGCCCCGGCCCCCGATCCCCCAGGCCCCAGCTCCCCAAAGTCTTGCAGAAAAGGATAAAGAAAGGTTAGAAAGTTGAATATAGCGGGCAGTGTAGATGTGAGAGGTGTAGTCTGAATCAATTAGGGCTCCCACCCATCGCTGCCCCAGTCGTAACTCCGGGTGCGCCCCCATCCTGCCTGTACCGGGTCATATATAGGAACCACGGCATCCACGTCTCCCCGTGTCTGGTTCCTCGTCCTGTCAGAGTGGCTTGTGTTTCCTCCGCATCCTGGATGTCCTCCACTCTGCTCCATTCCTTTTTAGTGAGCTGGTATGTTAGCCTTGGCTGCATTGAGCAGATGGCGTAGGATCGATCTCTAGTATGATAGGTTGTGTCGAGATGTGTAACAGCGCCAATTCCAAGTTCCACTCTGGTATGTCTCCCAAGATAAGTGTCACTGTTTCTTTGATCATGTCCCAGTAAGGGGTGATGTCTCTGCACTCCCACCATATGTAGAGCAACATGCCGCGTTCCCTCTGACACCTCCAGCACACCGAGGAGATCGATGAGAAGATTCGGTGTAGCAAAGACGGTGTCCTGTACCATAGGGAGAGCAGTTTTTAATTTACTTCTTGATAATAGGAACTCATGGAGGTCCTATGTTGCCAGAGCAATGAGTTATCAAATTGCTGTGTTGTGAGTGGCCTTCCGAGTTGTCCCTCCCATTGACGTTTAAACGTGGTGGCCGTGGGCATACTGCCAGTTAACAGGTGTTGATAGAGGGCTGAAATTGCGTGTTCTATCGGGGCGCCTCGCTCACAGAGGTCCTCAAACCATGTGAGGTCTCTGTGTAAGCGATCTTTGTGTGGTAGCGCTGCATAGAAATGTTTCAATTGTAAGTATCTAAGTAGGGCGAGAGGAGTTTGCGGCCCATCTCCCAGCAGTGAGGGCATGTCTCGCAGTCTCTCACCCTCCAGGTAGCCCCCCATGGCCTTATTGTGCATGATTGGAATCATTAGGCTGGGCGTGGGTGATATGTGAGCCTGCGTCCTCAATGTCCTCCAGTCATGTAAGGTCTGTAAGACTATCCCTTCGCTGTCACCTTGAGTCGTATGTCCTCCAGGCCCCCCCCCAGATCTTTGCTTCTAGCATTGGTCCGATGAGGCCCCTATCAAGCTCTACTCATTGTTTAGTTGCCGGGACCAAGTGCCAGTCCAGGATACGCTGCATGACCGTGGCTTGGTAATATTTCTTAAAATCCGGCAGCGCCAGTCCTCCATAAGTTCTAGGTCGGCAGGTGATATCATGTCGAATCCTGGATCGTTCTCCCTGCCACACGAATCTGTTCACTGCCGTTTTTAGGGCGGAGAAAAAAGTTGCTGGTATGGCGAGGGGTGTGGTCTGCATGAAATATAGTATCCTCGGGAGTATATTCATTTTAACCACCGCTATTCTCCCGTGCCAGGTCACATGAGGGTACGACTACCTAGACAGGTCCGCGATGATGGTCTTTAGTAGGAGTGTAAAATTGTATGAATATATATCACCCGGATCCGTAGTCATCCATATGCCCAGGTATTTCATTTTGCCGTGACACCAGTGGAATGGGAATAGTGATTCTAGTGACAGGAATTCCTCTGTGGGGAGTGTGATGTTCATGACCTCGCATTTCAAGAGGTTAAGCTTGAATCCGGACATCTGTCCGAATTTTTCAAATTCTGAGAGGAGACATGGCAATGTAGTTCTGGGATTGTGTACAAAGAAAAGGAGGTCATCTGCGTAAGCGGCCACCTTATGCTGCACCCCTTGCCAATTGTATCCCTGTATATTGGGGTCCAGGAGGATTGCTTGCAACAATGGATCCAGGGTCATTGTGAACAGCAACGGCGAGAGAGGGCATCCCTGTCGAGTTCTGTTGCTAATCGCAAAATCGGCAGTTGTGGCCCCATTGACCCTTACTGACGCACACGGGTTGCTGTATAGAGCAGCTATCCACGCGAGGAGTTTCAGTCCGCATCCCATCTGTCTTAACATTGCCGTCATGTATGTCCCGTGGAAACGGGAGGGAGAGAAAATTCTTCAGGATTTTAAAACATATTACATGTTTCCACATATATATTTTTTGTTTGTTTTGTTATTTTGCTTGAAAATTGATGAACTATTGAACACAATTCACAGAGAAGGAGTACCATGTACTTACCAATCTTGTTATAAACCAGAAAGTAACATTTGTTGATTTTGCCACAAATAAATAATCTATTTTATTTGCAATGTTGGTTTAATAAATTAGGTTAAAAGCATTAAACCTACATTAATGGGACCTATGCACAAAATAAGCCTTTCAGTTCTGCATCACTGAAGAACTAATGTTATTGGCTGGGCACTTTGAGCAAATCACATTACTCCATTTATTTCCCACTTCTAGTTTTCAATTTCCTGAAGAAGATTGAAGAGTTTTTAAATGGCTACTCTAAGCACAAACAACTTTAGCATAATGAAGCAGTTTTAGTGTATAAATCTGGCCCCTGCAGTTTCGCTGCTCTATTCTCTGCCATTTAGGAGTCCAATCACTTTGTTTATGCAGCCCTAGCAACACCTCCCTTGTCTGTGACTAACACAGCCTACATGACAAAATGGATTCACTTTCAATTAGATATTACAGCACAATGTGTTTACTTTTAAAAGCATTTATCTTGGCTCTGTTAATCTAAACTTTAATCACACAGGAGATTCATCTAGGCTTTATCAGGCTATCAACAGAGCATGAGATAAGAAATTCTAAATTAAACAGACTGCGCATAAAAAAACATTTAAACTATAGATGTCTCTTTATAAGAACTTTGCGTGGAGACTGTATAGGTCACATGCAGGGAATGTATGGTTAGAGCTGCAAAAACACATTGTTTAACTCATAAGTTGCAGAGAAGTGAGCAGTGAGACTGCAAGGGTATAACCTATACACCAAAGCCACTAATTCAGCTAAGGTTGTCTAAAGTTATTTTGGTGCTTAGAGTGTCTCTTTAAGTTTTTTTTTTATTTTTTATAAATGATAATTTCCTTGGGAATCTATATTATATTTATATGAATCATGGAATCATAGCCATCATATAAACTTAGGATAAACAGAAATATAGATGCCTGCTCAAGTATACAAATACATTTCGAAGTGTGTATACTTTTACACTTCCAATCATTCATTGATCCTGAACAGCAACATTCAGGAGGAATTGTTGTTTTAGGGATGCTAAGATAACTTCTATCTTGTAACATATAAGGCATGGTTTCAATTGTTAACAAACAGAAATATACCGATATTTGAGAAATAGATCTATACAATTGACAATTACATAGCTTGCCAATATAGAATCTAATAGCATATTTAGCAAAGCTGATTTAAAAAAAGAAAAACAGAAAAGTTTAAACATGGGCATATTTCCACATACAGTAGGCAGGGTTTCAAAATCTCCACTCAACACTGGCCAGTGAACATGGCAAGTCAAAATTCACCTCTGGTGAGTGTGCTATGAACTTTCCAGGCTTGCAGCGGAGAGTAACCCTTAAGCTCTGGCTAGTATTGCAGGATTTTTTTCAAATGGTTTTCAAGTCCTGTAATATGTGCACTTTCTCTAAAATGTGTGCTATGGATGGCTTTTAAAATCTCTTATCAGCAACCCCTGCACTAAATATTTCCAAAGCTTTCACCCCATTTTTGTAAGGATACAACAATAAAATTACATTTTCAAATTGTCCTTTTTATGACGGGAAAATAAGGTGGTCATTTCAAGTCCATTTACAGTGATTCAGATGGATTGGATTGAGTTCTGTAAAGAAAAGATAAATAAAACTCTGCATGAAAAATACAGGTTTTATGGGCTAAATGTTCTTTGTTACCGGGAATTTTGAGCTAATATCCAGGGAAAAGGGTGTCCATGAAAGGTAGCTGTAATGTCAGTTGCCGTGGCTAGATACACGGTAATGACAGACTCACATCTATAGTATGGTACTGTGCTACCCGAGCCCCTGACATGGGCGTTTCACCAGTTAGCTCATCAGAGGGCTAGCTCTGATGAGCTAACTGGCGAAATGCGTGCGTCAGGGGCTCGGGTAGCACACTATAATACCATAGATGTCAGTCTGTCATTACCGTGTAGCTAGCCGTGTCAACTGACATTTACAGCTACCTTTCACAGATTGGTTCTCCACTGTTATGTTAATTTATTTTCTAGCCTCTTATTTTCTGGCAGTTTGGGCATTGATGGCAACTTAGTGTGAGATTAGAATTTTGGGTAAGGGGTGCCCTCGAAGGCACATTAGCCTCTACTTCTATCTTGATTAGGCTATTATTTACTCTCTGTCTATTTAGACATATATTGACTTTTTCTCTCCTCCACTTCTGAGCTAATAGGGGTTCTAGTAGCACACCAAGTAAATTTTAGGTGTCAGTTCTAATACACACATAGTTGCAGTGACTAAAACTGCAGCTACCCCTATTTTCACCCTAGTACTATTAAACTAATCATTAAAGATTAAATACCCGGAACCTTAGACCAGTATAACTATACAGGGAAACAGATCTGTTTTTATTATATATGTTTATTATTTTTGTTATATACAATTGCACCTATTTTAACTTACTATAATAAAAGTTAAGTCTTAATAGACACTATTTGTTCTCACATAGAAAGATACACTTTTGGAGATTTACTTTTGTTTTGTTTTCTTTTTTCATTGAAATCTTAAAGCTTGGTTAGGAAAGTCTGCAACAATGGTTATATCAGTTTCTGTGGTTCTGCCCATCTTTGCTTTTTGTGCCTTTCTAGTACAAACCTTGATACTTGATTGAAATATTGCTGTAAGCCCTGTTGCTAACAACCTAATTTTACTTATTTAAATTATGAGAACAAAGATATTCAAAATGTGCTATTTAGCACAGATTTCTCATATTCTCACCATGATTTGTTTTAGGGGTAGAAAAAAATTTGCATTAATAATTACCATTTTCAGAATGTTCTACATTTTGTTGTCTGGCTATAATGAATGATACACTCTTGGTTTTATACAGGATATATTTGAATAAACTCTACAAAGTACATGTATTTAATATAAATGAATGTAACCTTTACCTAGAGTCTCATAGATCTGTTTGAAACACACATTTGGTTTAGATTATGTTTAATTATGCTCAGAACTGGTTTATTTTCAGCAGTTCATGCTGTGCGCAATAACTTGCAGTTGTAAATCAAAGAAGAACTTAAAATATGTAATCATAATGCAAAGCGAGGAAAGTGATTTATGAAACATGTTGAGGCACTTTATCAACATCGCATAACTTACTAAGGCCGTAAAAGTTATACTTGTTTCCTTTGAAGCGAAAAACAAATTATTTGTAAGATATTCTATAAACAAAGACCAGTCAGGTATTAAATGTGTTAATTTCTGCTTGGTCAATTACTTTGCACTGTATCGAGAAAGCTTATTTAATTGAAATATTACACTTGCATAACAAGTTTATTAAAAATGAATTTTCTCCAACACCATTGCTTAAAACATTTTGAAAGTAACAAACCATATCATCAAGATTTGGGAACAGCTGATGCTTTCACATATATTTGTTTTCCTTTTTTTGTGTGTCTGACATAACTGAAGTTAACAGAAGGGATTAATACTTGAAGAATATCCACACAATATAACAAAGGATTTCAGGAACGTGGTAAGATTACTGCCCCGAGTCCACATTGACAGGGAGCTCTTTGTTATAATTGGTTGATTATGAAATATTGTGTCATTTAAGAAAATGTGGTTACAAAATAACATGTTATCCATATTAGAGCTCTCAATCGAAGTAATTTGTTTATTTTTCCAATTTTGTATATTTTTTATAAAATAATTTTTGTTTATCATTTTAACCTTGCCTCCTTTTTCAACCATCCATCATTTTAAAATATTCCCTCCTAGGTTTTATTCAGTGCTTACATACTGCTCCATTTCCACCCAGCCTTTAGTGTCAAATACCATAGTTGCACATATTATCAGGAGAGTAAGCAAATCTTTCTGGGTTAATATTATTTGATAAGCTATTCCAATTATTTTATATTTTTACATAAACTTTTAATAATAATTCTTAAGATAATAAAATATCATAAATATAACATATATAAAAATATAATTATATAAAACAATATTAAAATACAATATTAAAATGTTTTCAAAATATGAAGTCATTTAAAAAGATTATCCAAAAATATTAAATCTAGGCCATTATTGTGTCTTTGTATATATATATTTCACATATATTATTGCATTATAGATCCACTGAGTTGATTCCAACAATGAGTACCTCAATTTTATTGAGTTTTACTTCCTTGCTAACATCTCATGATGCTGGTACAACAGGCTGCAATGATGTCTCCTGTCTGATGTGCTGTTTTATAACTGAAATCAATTTATTCTTATTATCTTTTCTTGCTATTTAATGCCTAGAATCTTTCATGTCTAACCAAAGTGATAGTCAGAAAGAATTAAAGGATATTTTAAGCAACTGATAACATGTTAAAGGAATTAGGAGATAATTCTAAAGTGCAATCAGATGTAGTACATTATAATATAGAACCAGGATGGGTGGGTCGGGGGTAGTCCTTAGTCAATATGAAATTTCTCTGTTTGTTTTTTATTTTCTTTTAACTGGTTTTGTGTCTAAAAAGGACAAGAATATAAATAAGGCATGGTTAGTTGATGGTATTTACTGCTAGCTGGGGAAAGAAAATAGGAAAGAAAATAGGAAAGCATTTGTTACATACGATCGAAACATTTGGCAACCAAATTCTATTACCCAGAATATTAATAACAATATGTACTATATGTATAACATGAAAATAACAATGAAAAACTGCATGTACAGAAAATGACAGTAATAAACTACTGCTATAAATGTCAACATTGTTATAGCAAAAAAAGAATAATATGTTGATAGAGTGTAAAATAAATGAGTTAGCATATCTACAAGCTTCAGTCAATACATGAAAGTTGCCAGAGAAAAAAAAAAGAAGTTTCTCTGTTTTTTATTTTTTTCTTCTTTTATCTGGTTTTGTGAATTGAAGGTCTTTGAAATCTACTTGCATCACTGATATCATCATCTACAGTCCCTAAAGCAAGTTATGGTAGGTTTACGACTGTTAGAGCAGGGGTTCTCAACCCAGTCCTCAGGACCCCCTACCAGTCCAGGATTTGGGGATTACCTGGGTGTGTCTCAGGTGTTTAGAAAAAGGGAAAAAAACACCTTAGACTCTAAGGTGTTTTTTTTTCTAAACACCTTAGACACACCCTAAACCCTGGACTGGTAGGGGGTCCTGAGGACTAACGTTGAGAACCCCTGTGTTAGAGGGACACTCCAGGCACCCAGACCACTTCTGCCCATTGGAGTGGTCTGGGTGCCAACTCCCACTACTCTTAACCCTGCAACTGTAATTATTGCAGTTTTTTTCTCAGCCGACGGGCGGGATCAGTCTCGCCCACCGGCAGACGTAATTACTGGGAGGAGCGACGCCACCCGAAACCACCGCCGAGGGACATCGGCGGGGTCTCAGGTAAGTGACCTGAAGGGGTTTTCACCCCTTCAGCTACCTGGGATGGGTGGTGGGAGGGAGAGGGTACCTGCAGTGCCAGGAAAACGGATTGTTTTCCTGGCACTGGAGTTTCCCTTTAATAGGGGTACATGTAAATAAACACTCATTGTACTTACTAACAGCCACAAATGTAAGGATAATGTAGAGTAAAATATTGATTTGAAGAGGATTTTGGCCATTGAAATAGTTGGTAACATAAAAAGGCTTCTAGCTACATCCCATAAGAGCCTCTTTAAGATGTCAGAGAAATTAATGATATTGTCCAAATCTAATCCTTATTCTACTCTTTTCTGTTCTTCATGGTAATCTTTAGATATGCTTAGCTATGACAACTTTCCAGGACTCTTGGGAACCATAGAATAAATTAAGAACAGCTGCATTTATAACGTACATAAGTGTAGTAGCCCTTTAAGAAATTGAAGAGGCACTTCGAAAAGCTAAATATATATTTTTCATATAGGCTACAATTTTTACCAATACTAACACTTTTAGAGTTTAATTGTTATTGATTATATGACAGTAGGATGCAATATATCAGGGATGCAAATAACAGCAAAGTTAATGATTTTTTTTTCCTACAGAAAATGTAAATGTGATTCTATTTTTCATCGGAAGACTAATGTGCTCCAAGCAATATCTGCATTACCTTTCATTGAAAATAACCCATTCACGTTAGTTGGTGTTTTGTATTAAAAAGCCAACTGGGGAAATAAATGAGGTTAATCATTTCTGTGCAGTTTAATGTATAGGATCTTAAACTCTAAATCCAGTATTATTAAACATGTAAGAAATGCATTCCACCTGTAAAATAATGCTTTATAATTTATATAAAAAAATTACACATAATATACAAATTTAATGTATCATTTATTAAAGGGACACTCCAGGCACCCAGACCACTTCTGCCTATTGGAGTGGTCTGGGTGCCAACTCCCACTACTCTTAACCCTGCAAGTGTAATTATTGCAGTTTTTTATAAACTGCAATAATTACATTGCAGGGTTAACTCCACCTCTAGTGGCTGTCTAGTAGACAGCCACTAGAGGGCACTTCCTGGTTTCTAGCACAGGAAACCTGTGCTAGAGCGTCGCTGGACGTCCTCACGCTATGTGAGGACCTCCAGCGTTGCTCATTTCCCCATAGGAAATAATTGAAATGCATTTTCAATGCTTTCCTATGGGGAGCGCTAATGCGCATGCGCGGCATTGCCGCGCATGCGCATTAGGTCTCCGCGGCCGGTGGGCAGGATTAGTCTCGCCCACCAGTCGACGCAATGTAGAGGAGGAGCGGTGCAGAGGAGGAAGCAGCGACGTGGGACATCGTCGCTGTCTCAGGTAAGTCATTGAAGGGGTTTTCACCCCTTCAGCAACCGGGGGTTGGGGGGTGGGAGGGAGAGGGGACCTGCAGTGCCAGGAAAATGAATCGTTTTCCTGGCACTGGAGTTTCCCTTTAAATAATGGTAAAAAAATATGCCTATGTTTATCAGGGAAGCCCCTAAAACTGAAAGTCTCTGATGATTTTAAGATGTTGATTGGATTGCTCAGTCAATCTTTAGTCTAGCGGAGAATAGTACGAGACATGTAGGTTGCCAAGCTAACGGTTAGTATTTTAGGCAAACTATGTATGAAGTAGGTGACACATTGACATTTATTTTTGACCGATACATTTATATCCAGGTGTTTTGGGAGAAATTCTATACAGTGGACGATAAGTTCTGATGATTTGACAGCTGATTTTCTAAATATCGTCCCACAAGTCTTCATCTTGAAATTTAAGTTTTTTTCCCCAACTTGTTTAATTTAGGATATGAGTAATTTACCAACGTATCTAATCATAACTGATCCCATTTCTTTGGATGCCATTGTGGGAATTATGTGGTAGCAGGACCTATGATCCAAATATCTACTGCCCAGTTTTGAAGAGAGGATAAATCAGGATAACTTAATTAACAAGATACAATGGCAGATGCTCATAAAACGTACTTGCTGCCAGGTAGAAGAGAAAGCTTTATTAGTATGAGCAATCTTGATAAACTTGGCATGATGAACTACACCACAAGGGGAAGCCAAAGTCTAACGTGTTTAAGACCCTAAAGGTCCTTACTCACATGAGGAACTGCATCACAGAGGGAGGGACAAAGTTTATTGTGTTTCACACCCAAAGGTCTGTACTTACTTTTTAAAGGACCCTTTGGTCTGAAATGTGTTTGGCTTTGGCTCCCCCTGTCTTGCAGTTCCTCATGCCAAGGTTGTTAATACTAATAAATCTGCGATGATTTGTGTACTCTGCTTGAGCATTGTGTTTTTGTGGTAAACGGCCCAATGCCTTCTTCATCTACTACCCACCTGCCAATACTAATGTTATCTGCTTCCATATGACTTGTCCATGGTAAAAAGACTAATTTTGGTTAAACCACTTTGTCTGAAAATAAAAACATTTTGGGGATAACCAAAACTAATCAATAATTATTAACAAAAAAAGGTTCAAGAAAATAAATCAGACAAGAAAAGGGCATGAAAATGGGCCAATCAATGTACTGTAAATGATATATGTAATACATAACACTGTCCTAGCATTTGGTCCACAGATCAAGTTAGAGAAAATAACTAATAGAGGGGGAAAATGAGGAGTGGTAAAAAAGTAAGAAAATATATATTTACACATAAATATAAATATATATAATCTATCAAAATATCTATATACGTGTGTGTGTGTGTGTGTGTGTGTGTGTAAATAGAGTTACTTTTTGAGTTTTTACCACTCTGTTGGTCACTTCTTACTTTATCTATGAATAAATCAACTTTTAGTGGAGGCCCCCTAGTCAGCAATCATCTTTTATCCTATCAATAATCTCTTTTTTTGTTTGGTGCCATAGGTTGAATTTTGAATCACTGACCTAACAAACATGCTCGTTCTTTTCACAGTTTATGTAGTTCATGATTTGGCTACATTTTGGGTCGGAGCCCGAGAATCCTGACAATCACCCGATCGGCCCAAATTTGGACAAACTGCAGTTTGTAACAAAGCCAATCTCCATGTCTATTCTCTTGTTTACTATTTATTATTTGCATTGATGAAAACATGATTACTAAACGAGAGAAAGCATATTAAATAAAGGAAGTATACAACTAAATTATATGAATAAAATGAATGTAAAACACTTGCAAATGAGCATTTCATTTTACAACTATCCATGCTTTCAAAATCTCTATTTAGTTCTATAATGAGATCCTGTTAGGTTATGATTAACTTATAATGTGTTTTAGCTTAGTAACATTTTTAGAAAGCCCCTTTATTTTTTTCACTGTACAAAACAATAAAGTGCTAATATTACAAAACAGAATGTGTTTAAGTGCATGTACCTTTGATGAATGTTGACCTCTAGAGGGATTATACAGAAATACAAGTGAGACTTAATTACATTTAAAAAGAGCACATTTAAATACTCAAATTTTTTTAATGGATTAATTTAAAAATCTTTTATGCTAATAAATGAGAATGCCTTACCTCTTTTGTTCTTTCACAAAGAGAATTGCATTTCCTGTTAAAATTATTTAGCGTTCTGTAATCTAGAAATCTAAGGATTTATTAATTGAGCAAGTTATGGGAAGTTAAGTATGGAAAAACCTAGGACAAAATATACTAGCTGAAGACAGTCTTCATTATATCACAATGTATAGATGGATTCAAATGCCACAGCACGATATGACACATTTGCATACCAGGGTAAACGATGACAACACTAAGGTAAAAGATCTATTAATCAGCTTCTCTAAAACTTGTGTTGGCTATGTAGATCTGAGTCATATGCTAAAGCTCTAAAATGTCCATGTAAATTAAAAAATAAATAAATCTCCAACCGGAATTTGGCATCATGTATGTATTCAGCTCATCTGGGTTAAAGGGATAATCTGAATATCAAATGACTTTAGCTTTGTAACTTAATTAAGTGGTTTTGGTTAATAGATAATACCTGTGCAGTATCACCAGTCAGAAGCTTCCTACACACTACTTGAAAGAGAGATGTAATTTATACAATTCAATTATTTCACAGTGTGTTTAATTTTGAAGTTCTTATTGTCTCTTCTGTTAACTGCCTGCTAGAGTCTGCAGCAGCCTTCAGTGAGAGAAATGTTTAAATAATAGTGCTGGAGATACGAGCTTCTAACGTGAACACACTGTGCTGCAAAATTGGAACCTTTCTTTCATAGAGGCTGTGTGAGTCAGTTTTAAAATCACCCATTCTAGATTTTCTGGCAATGCATCTAGTTTAACATATAAATTCAGTTTTACAAAATGGTCTGAAGAAATAGTTAGATTACAGATTTTAATTTTTGTTTTACCGTGTAACGGGCATAGGCAGCTGTTTGCATTTTAGCTGCTGGCTGCACATCATGAGATTTATTCTTCTGTAGCTGGAATGCCACATTCTTTATAGACAGACAGATGGATGAACAGGCATACAGACAAGTAGAGAGATATCATTGCATAAATAGACAGACAAACAGATAGCATTGCAATCTAAAAGGATGCTTAATTTGCGTTGTATACAATAGTACTCTATGTTCTAGTCCAGTTTAAGTATTCAGATGGAGATTGAATGTTTGCATGTTAATGTCACCTTAGTGATAAACTGTTCTCTGCAGCAGTATGGGAGTGAAAGCACATAGTCTCAGTCACAGAAATTTGCTCATTTGATTAACTCAGGAATGAAAGACATTTGGCAGAAAGCAGCCTGAGTCTTTTTATATTGCTGTGATGAAATGTGCTACTTAAAAGATTGGGATTTAAAAAAAAAAAAAGGACATTTCATTACTGATCCCTCAAACCAAACAATGCCTTTTAATTAAAATACAAACTGCTATCACATTCACTTTAAAAGTCATATATGGTGCTCGTAGTTTTAGGAGGAAAATCTGTGCAAATGCATGTGCAGACTCAACACGGCACAGCAAATCCTGCAATAATGAGCCTCGGAAACGCCAGACGTGACAGCATAAGCCATTTTCTTATGATTGCCACACAAAAGAGCTTTGGAAGAAAGCTATTTAAGGAATCTGCTCATCCTATTAAACCTGAACACTGCCCCCTTTTTTATATATATATTTATTTATTTTTTGGAGAAATAGAAGTTGCCATTTTGTGATTTAAATTTATTCACTGCCCCAAAACTATAATATGTATCTTTTCAATTATAAGATAAGAAAATGTGACAAACATTGCTGCCACATAGAATGTGATTATCATCTTTAAAGTGCATCGTTTATCTGCGGGCCCTCTAGTGGATGAAAAAAATCAAAGCAAAGTGAAAATAACTATTTTTGTCACGTATGATGCAAATTTTATATAAAATTATTTTCCAATTCACATTTCCACAAGCTAAAAGCTGCTTTTGTTGGTTTTGTAAGTTTAATAATATAGTTAAGGCTTTAAAAAAAAGAAACAGTTTTTTTTTAACAGGCAGACATTAACACACAATACGATTTAACTCAGTGAGTACCATGTCGATAAGTAACACGTGTCAAAATAGTTTGTCTTATTTCATACATACAGAATGAATTAAAGTCAAACAGTTGATTATATTCAAGAGCAGTCAGGATGCTTGAAGTGCTTGAATATTTGTATATTTGACTTGAAATATTTTAACAGCTAGTTAATGTACAAACTTTTACAAAAAATAACAACTGTTATATATATAACTAGAGGTGGATTACCAATATCCCCTAAATGTGTCCCCGCAACATGCAAAACAACAAACTTGTAGGGGACAAAAGTGGGGAACAAAAAGGAGTGGACAGTTCAGATCGAGGAGTATGTAAGCTGCAGAGTTTAGTACTGAGGTGCTCAAAGTGAGTTTAAAGCCAATTAAATCCCACTAATAGATTTACTAAGCATTTTTAACTTGTTTTGTTTATTTATTTTTTTCTCTATGTAACAAAGGGTTTTATGTTATATGTTCCCCTTTTTCTATATTCCTATACCACAATATATTTTAACAACTTTGAGTCCTCAGAGATATACAAGCAGCATAAAGTCAAGTATTTTTTTTTTTATATATCGTATGTAACACGTTTTAAAGTTACAATACACAGGAGTGGATTTAAATCCATAATGCATGTTTTTTAATTTTAATTTACACTTCCGATTTTTCATTGTTTTTCCCATTTTTCAGGTCCATTTAGATTTTGAGATTAAGTTACATCTTATTTTTGTGTAAATCAATTTATGCTGAATCCCTCAAAATTACTGTGGCATGGTAGTATTTAACCTGTGCAAGTGTAGCCGCTTTAAGAACTTTTAAGGCATGCTGTTTTATACATAGTGTTTTATTTATTTAAATGTTTTTGTATGTAGTGTTATTGTTTGTTTTTGTTTTTTGTTTATTCTTTAATATATTTTTCATTATATACATAATGCATTAAAAAGGAGAACGGGTGAGGGTGCAATCACTGCCAATCACTTTCCTTTAATCAGCAGGTGTAAAATTATACCTAACAAAGTAGCCACTGAGTGTAAAACAACAATTATTACATTGAACTAAAACATAAGCACTATTGCATGGGAAACATCATATTTTGTGTGATGTGTGAAGATACGTTCTAGGGCTGTAAGCTCATTTGAGTAGGGCCCTCTTCAACCTATTGTTCTTGTAAGTTTTCTTGTAATTGTCCTATTTATAGTTAAATATCCCCTCTAATAATATTGTAAAGCGCTATAGAATCTGTTGGTGCTATAATGAGAGCTTACTCAATGATTATATGGCGCTTCCTTAATGATTATGGAGCTTACTCAATGATTACATGGCGATAATAATATTAATAATAATAGGACAAAATGAGGATCAACCGGGGGGAGGCAAATGGAATGCCTCCTATTGTTGGGGAATCAGTGATGCTAATAGATAATCACTGTGTCATTATCCTATTGTGTTCCACATGCATTATGTGTGTGTGTGTTTGTGCACAAACGTGTGTGTATGTGTTTCTTTAAGATAACTCTAAATGGACATATCAGAAATTGTCCATATGTGTATTTATTTCGTCATTGATTATGCTAGCTATATTTTAGTTCCAGTGTAATGATTTACTATACTATTAGCTGACGTTGTTTACTCATATCATCAAATTGGAACAGGTGCTTGTGGTGCAATTTCAATAGTTCCATTTATCTGTTGCTAACTCTTCTTCAGCAAGATTGTGATTGTTAAAACTATTGTGTTTGATATAAGGAATATCAACCATTTTTACTAATCCAATATTGGAAAAGGTTGTGTTGGAAATTATCGATGGCATTGTTATGTCAACATCATTTCTCAGCTCATCAGCAGTTGTTGATTTCAATAAAGTTTGGATATGATATTATACCATTCCCAAGGGTCTTCCCATCAATCCATTTCTTACCATATTTTTTGTAACATCACATATGATAAAATAAATACTTCCCCTTTAAATACATCTTTTTCAAAAAAAGGAGAAGCAATTACTGACCCCATCTTCTTTATTGATTGACTGTGCTCAGTATAGGATATCCTTTAAACTGATGCTGTTAGCTATACTCAGAGTCTGTGATTGCTTGACTTTGCCTTAGTCTGCCTTACAAATAAAACAGCCAGCATGGTGCATTTCTCACGGAAAAAGACTGTATTGATTCATCACTTCCCTACACTCATCGTGTTTCGTCCAGTGTTATATTAGCCCTACATTTTATTGTCTTGTAACATTACATAGAACATCTTATAAGTGTACTGTAATATATTTATATACACATATATATCTGATGTCAAATAAACAACACTGCCTATCTAAGACGTTATCACATATGCAATGTACAGGTATGAAAATGTTCAAGTTTGAACTCACCAGTTCTATAAAATCTTCTTTTTCAAATTAAAGAGCTTGCATGGTACATGAAAACTATCAACAATGCTGCATTATAAGACATCGATTTTAATTTTGAGAGAGATGAATATGAAATGCATGCCTTCAGAAATGCTATGCTATTCCGGGAAAATATATTGTATAAGAATGCTCAGACCTTGTATCCCACGACCTGGTCTTGGCATGCCACATTGTTAAAGTCTTATAAATGATACTGCTTCTCTTAAGTAACATACATTGTACAGAATCTCCAGATTCTAATAAACCCTGAACTAGAACAATGAATTATAGGCAGATGAACGGACCCCATACACACAGTTTGATTGTAATAGGTATAAATGACTGGTACATTTCTTATCATAATCTTGATGTTATTGTTAGAAGCTTTGGATATCAGAAATCAGTGTACTGTGACTAGATTATGCATAGCAAATCATAGCCAGAAGAAAAATGGCTACAGCAGCAGAAGAGCTAATTTTAGATGTGCTCCTTGCAAAAACACAGCTAAAAGAAAACAACTGGCATTTAGTCATTTTGTCGAATAGTTGAAGAAAATAAAATACGGTTTGAATTCTATACAGTTTTTTCCTATGGAAGACAGGATGCTCTTTCGAGATGTTATTCAAATGCATTAACATGTGATGTACATACTTCAAAAAAGATTGCATCTGTATCAGCAAGGGCTGACCTTTGACCTGTGTACTTCCTTTGGATTGAAGCCTTTGCAACTGAGTATACAATTGTCCCCAGGATCGGAGGATCAAAAGGTCAACCATCACTGATCTATAAGTTATTGGATATATCTACTATGGATAGAACACATAGTACACAAAATACCACTTTATCCTTCAGACTCCAAAATTTATGGAGCTTACTCAACGATTACATGCTTATGAAGATTCCCATAGTGATTACCAAGTCATGCATAGTTCCTTTCCAATGTTTATGTATAATCTAAAGTAGATTTTGCATGTTGTAAAATTATATTTAGCTCATAAATCCCCATTTACCTTCCCCTTTGCTCCAGTGATGGTATTCCATCTACAGAGAACCGAATTCATCTACCAGGTGATTTTTAGTTGGAGTGCTGAAATATACTGTAACTCTCTCCCATGCGTTTATTTTAATATATTTCAATACTATCATTTAAAAAAAGAAGAAGAAATTAATGATTATTATAATGAGAAGTTGAAAACTGTTGACTCTTGGCAGCTTTCTGAATATTACTGTTCTTGTTTTTTTTTTCAACGTATGCAGGTGTCTGTCAAAAACAGTGTTTTTTAATGGTATGGAAGGATTTTAGAGTGTGGCGTCACTGACGATGGTGTGTTCCCACCGACAAGTATTTGTACAGCCAGGGGCAGCATAACTTGCCCCATTGACATATTTCATTGAGGGGGTATGATTACAGTTGTGGCAATGTTTGTAAACTGCAGAGGTTAAAAGCTACAGAAAGCAGAGACATGGGGAGTGGGAGGCTTGAACTATGGCTTGTGCAAGGAGCATAAGCAATTATAGTCCATGTAGTGTCTCGTTAAAGCTGCATTTTTTCCAGTATGACAGCTTGCAGAAAAAAAAATATGAGTACAAAAGCTAAACATATTCTTGTTTATGTCTATGTTTGTGTGTTTGTGTGTGTCTCTGTTTGTGTCTATATGCATCTGTGTCCCTCTCTTTCAGCTATAACATTCTTATTCTAAATGGCATCATACAGTAACTTAAAACCCAGATCATATTAGCATAATTGAATGCAACTTTATGTTGAAGGCTGCTGTAATCAGACAAATTGTCCTATCTGATTCTCATATTAGCTTTAGATCAAATATATAAGATTTGTGCATGGTGGAAAAATGTGTTTTTTAAAAGATTCGGCTGAAAACCAAATTTCATCAATGCAGTGGTTTGGCTCATAAGAATATACGCCATCAAATAATTCCAGAGAACCTACGAAGCGAAAGGGTGCAAAAAATAAGCCTAAATATAATTTTATTTTACCATTCAAATTTGGTCAACATTTGCGATTTTGAGCATTCAGCTACTTGATAATTCAGTCGTGTAAAATATCTGTTTCGAATCAAATCATCAAATGTTGAACCAGAAAAGTTTAAATTTAAGGGGAACTTTATTGCTTTCAACTTTTCCAGAATTGCAATTAAGTACATTTTGATATGTTTTAATTAAAGTCATAAACAAGTTTTGTGCACACAGAAATAGTTAACACTTACTTCATCTTAATTCAGTGTGATGTCTTCAGGGAGTAAAAAGGCATGAATTGCTACACATGACAGACGTGTGACTTGACAGAATTCTTGATTAGGATTTGATTACTTGTGATAATTAACAAAAATGTTATCAAGCGCCATGGAATATGAGTTGGAATTGTTGCTAAAATGCTCTTTTATTTATTTTAAAAAGACATTAAAAAATAAATTTGCAGAGGGGCAGAAAAAGAGCAGTGAACTATAGATATGTTTAGCAGTAAATTGACATAGTTATTAATGCAGAATTTACATGCAAGCCTCATTAGTAAAGGAAAATTTATGAATGCATCAATTTATATATTCAACCCACATTTCTGCAGCCGTCCTTAGCAATGACACACTGCTTTAAATAACAGCTTTTTAGGCATAGAATGGGTTATGATCCTAATAGTTGAAAATTTGCATAAATCAATGCAATGTTTAAACTGTACTTTAAATAAACAAAGCATACTGTAAATTATTATATTTAGCAGAACTCAGTGAAAGCTGGCTAATTTGTGATATTCCAAAAAACATAGTTTGGTGCTAGAAACTCTTTACTGCATGACTGATCCATAGCCAAAATCTAGAACGGGTGCGATCCTATTATAGAATTACAGCTCATATCATGCTTTGTAGTGTTAAGGCAGCTAAACTCTGGCTCTCCAGAAGTTGAATGGAAAATAGATAGCCAGACAATCATGGGAGTTGAAGTTCCATAACCTTAACCTTTACAGTCCAGTGTAGTGGTTATGGTGCCAGGGGTGCCCTGCTGCCCTCCTCCCCCCAGAGTAAGAAACCAAACTGTTTGAAAATGGATTTGACAACATACCTGGGCCTTTAAGTGAGATATCCAACTTTTCATGTTGGAGAAGCGAAATGTGATACAGGCACCTGGGTTACCTTAAAGGTACTGGCTACTTACTATGAGAAGGCATCAGGGCAATACTGGCAATCTCTACAGTGAATGTTCTTTTAATACAGTGCTGTTTTCAAACATACTACCAGAAGAATGGGCAGCACTACAGGATACAAGCGGAAACTGTATTTATTCCCAATCTCTATGGGTAACGTTGAACTGCTGAGTTACCCTGTAATAAAAACAGTTTCCACTTGTATCCTGGAGTGCTGCCCATCCTTCTGTTCTTTTGGTACTTGGATGGATTGGTGTTGTCCGTTATTGATTTGAACACCTCCAGAGGTAGAAGCTGGATTGTAAGGTGGAACCAGAGTACGAGGTGTCTTGTTTTCTGTTTACAAATGTGCCTCATATAAAAATATATGTAGCTTCCATTCATAAATTTACAAATGTCAAGTTTCTTCTTAAATGTTTAAATAAAGAGTATTGCCCATTGCCCCTTTTTAAAGAAATATTAATAGCATTGGCATGATTTAACTTCTTGTAGAATGTTTACTTTTTAAAGTTAGTTTTTTCGACAGAATGACACAACGCTTGTGGAAGATAAATGTGAACATTCACATCTTCCAAACCAAATGCTGAAGCTGAACTTATAATAAAATTTCATTAAAGAGAAGTCATAGAAGGTGTTGTTCTAACTTTTGAAATGTCAGTATGCCTGTAGTGCAATAAAAATGAAGAAGGAACTTGACTTGGAGAATCCATAATGTCTTTGTATCTAGTAGCAGGACCTTGAACAAATAACTGGTATTGGATATATTTATACTGAATCGTATTTTGGCAATATGTAGAGTATGGTTACATGTTATGTGTGTTAATGTATGTTCATAGTATATAACATATATACATAAATTAATACGTTTTGGTGCTATAAAAATACCTAAAATTAAAGAAATTATTGAAAACAAACCTTAAAATAAGCAAATATCTTCTGTTTTGACCGTTGTTACTCAAACAGTAAATTCAATATTATAAGCTTTTTTTGGTTAACTTTACTTATTCACTTTACTTCTATATGGAAGTAAACAGGTAGTTCAGAATTTCAAGTCCATATTCATAAAAAAACACCTCCTTTTACCAAGACTAAACGCTTGGTGGGTTATGGCATTGTGACATGTATCGGTGATGTACCTCAGACTAAAAGTGACCCCATTTAGGATATATGGTGTCTCCAGGAGAAGACAGGAAATTAGGAGATGAGTGGAATCCAGGTCTGGAAACAAGCCTAGTTTTGCAACAGGAGCTCAGAAAGACAGTATTCCTCAGTCAATGAGAAATACAAGGTCAGTGGCAAAGAATCAATAGCAGACCAAATAGTAGTAAAAGCCAGGTACGGTTTGTAGAAGGAAATTCCAATTAAAGTATTGAATAGGCCACTGACTGGTATCAGATAAAATGTCTCAGCAGCGAGATAGGCGAGAGGCAGTTATGTAAAGAACAATGATAATATTCTGTGATATAGAAATATGTTTCTTTCTGTTATCATTCATGTTTTATGTTCACACAATGTGAGTAAACACAAAACTAAATGAGTCAGAAACAAAAATGTTTCCTGTCTGAGTAAATATTTTATACAGACACAAAACGTATAAAGAAAATAGTGATAATCATATATAGGCAATACATTTCTAAAAAAAAATGTTTTGGAGTGGTTGTGGTACTTACAGTCTGTATGTGATGCAGTATGTGATGAGATATAGCCCCTTGCTGCAGCAAGTGTAACTCATGGAATGAGACAGCAGATAAGAACCATTCGGCCCATCTAGTCTGCCCAATATTCTAAATACTCTCATTAGTCCCTGGCCTTATCTTATAGCTAGGATAGCCTTTTGCCTACCCCACGTATGCTTAAACTCCTTTACTGTGTTAACCTCTACCACTTCAGCTGGGAGGCTATTCCATGTATCCACTACCCTCTCAATAAAGTAATACTTCCTGATATTATTTTTAAACCTTTGTCCCTCTAATTTAAGACTATGTCCTCTTGTTGTGGTAGTTTCTTCTAGTAATATGTTCTTTTAGTAATAGATAATTTGAAAGAGGTAGTTTTTGATTTGATGCTCTCGTCCGTATGTTTACATACTATGCATTTGTTGCATTTAAAGAAACCCTTGAGCTTGTTAAGAAAAGAGGGGGTACAGAGAGGAGAGGTAGTTTGATTTTGTTTTGTATAGTTCTTTGTGAGGATGGATTTAAAACTGGGTGCCCCCCTAAAAATAATGTGTGCTTTTTCAGGGATAATCCCAGCTAGAATCTCATCCTGGAGAGGAAGGGGATAGGAGGGTACCCCCTTTATAGGTGTTCTGCCTCTTTACTACTGTGTCAATTTTCTGTGGTATTTTTTGCGCTGATCCTATTTTGATTAGTTTAAATTATATGCTTTCCTGAAGAAATGTGTTTTTGAAAGGGAGAAGGAAAGGGAGTTCCACAGAAAAGGTGCAGCCCTGGAGAAGTCTTGGAGGCGAGCATCAGATGTGGGAGTAATCACAGAGGATATACTTAGTCCTCTTGTTGTGGTAGTTTTTCTTCTTTTAAATATAGTCTCCTCCTTTACTGTGTTGATTCCCTTTATGTATTTAAATGATTCTATCATATCCCCCCGTCTCATCTTTCCTCCAAGCTATATATGTTAAGTTGCTTTAACCTTTCCTAGTAAGTTTTATTCTGTAATCCATGAACCAGTTTAGTAGCCCTTCTCTGAACTCTCTCTAAAGTATCAATATCCTTCTGAAGATAAGGTCTCCAGTACTGCGTACAATACTCCAAGTGAGGTCTCACCAGTGTTCTGTACAATGGTACTGCTAATACCTCTCCCTATACAACCAAGCATTCTGCTAGCATTTCCTGCTGCTCTATAATTCATATCCACCACCAGCAGTCCCATTAGGCAACTTGCAATGAGAGTTCCAGGCTTGTCTATATTAAATCTATATATATTTTGCCCTGTAGTGAACATGCACAGCATGCTGACAACAGATGACCAATGATGGCATGCCCCCGCTCCTCTGTGATGCACTTGTCCAATCCTCAGTTATCCTCTGGGATGTCCTTCCTCTGCACTGAGAAATAATGACATGACTGGAATGCAGGGAGAACTTGGCCTCTACCCTAAAAATAAAGTTTAGATTTGTTTTTTGATTATTTTATCTTTCAGGGGACATCGACATGCAAGTAAGAGTTACTGTAACCTAAACAGTGTTTAACAGTTCCATATTTTTAATTAACTTTAACCAAAAAGCACATTAGGTTTATGTAAAGTGCAAATAAAAATAATGAACTAGAAAAGCTACAATTTCTGGGGAAATTGTGTGAAGTGTTCTTGCCTCCACCAGTAGTCTACAACTGGAGTGGGCGGAGTAACTGTTATCATTTATATAACACATTTAATTGCAACGTTGTTGCACAGTTACATTAAACCATACATTTATAAAAACATTAACAGGTGTACAAAAGGCCCTGTCTATGACATCACTTGCTGCTCCAGCCTAGCACAGGTCAGAGTATTTTGGCGGTTGCCATCTTCAAATGGTCGTATTTTAAAAACTATACAACCTACAGCAAAGAGCTTTATATTGTGAGAATCACAAGACCCAGACCTACATTTTGATGCATAGTATGTCTCTGCAATATTAACAATGAAGGCACAGTCGCAGTTTAGAAATTGCCCTTCAAATTTAAGCTGGCTGGAGTGGAGTTTCAATGAATGTCAATGGATGGCGTGAGTTGCAAACAAATGGTCATATCATGAAAACTATCAGGACTATGGCTTAGCTTTGGACATTTTTAGTGGCAGTAGGGATAGCTGAACGTTTTGATATAAGATTTGTGTAGGTGGGCTTGAAAATGAGGGAGTGGTGGCAGTTTAGAAATCATGTCCTGATTTTTCAGATTTTGCCAGCTCCCACTCTAGTTTTGAACATTTTGCCATTCATTCCTATGGGACCAATTTCGCCACAAGAATGACGATATTCTGTGAACCATTCGGCGAAACGTTCAACAAAGCAATAGCAATCCGATCGGGAACAATCCGCACGTTTCGGAATATTACTGTCTATGTAGTGTAAAAACTGTGGGAGGAGTTAGGGTGGTAAATTTGGCTATAATAAGAATAAGAATAATATATATGTGAGATAACATTAAGTGGTCTTGCTATGCAAGAACACTTAATTAAAGGGGCACTTTAAGATACATAAGCAATAAACTCATTGTACTCTTTATATTGACTAGAGTATCCTGGTACCGCTACGTCAACCACATTGATAATACAGAATTAGCATTTCTGTGCTATCATTGACAATTGTATTTGATTGTCTGAAAGCATTAGGCACAGGTTAAAGGAACACTATAGTGCCTGTGTTGCTGTTGAGGAACCCAGCCTCCCTTAGAACTCTCTGGAAAGGTGCTTTTACTCATCTTTTCTTCCACGCTGTACTGGTATCGCTCCGCCTCCGTGTCTGAGATCATCAAACTGGATGATCTCTGCCAGTCTAATGATTTGCTATAGGAAAGCATTGGGAGGCTATTGTGTTAGCTCACAAAACACCACACTGCTCCACTTCACATTTCCCCGCAGAGATACTTTGGAATTAGTGTATCTCTGTGTGGAACATTCAGCACATCCATGCAGAGCGTGGAGACGCTGAACTCCACTGTCACCCACTGTGCAGCACTGGACTATGTAGCACCTCTAGTGGTCGTCCGACTGACTGCACCTAGAGGTGCTGCCAGGCAGCAATGTAAATACTGCCTTTTCTCTGAAAAGGCAGCGTGTACATTGAAAATCCCACAGGGACAGGTTACAGACGCCAGAACCACTACATTAAGCTGCAATGGTGCTGGTAATTATATTGTCCCTTTAATTGCACATTATCAACATGGCTGAGAGGGGGTGGTGCTGGAATGAGCCTTTTCTTAAATGTCAAGTCATTTCTAAGCAGTCTTGAAACTTATTAAAATAACGGGTGACGCTAGAATGAGTTAACGTGTCTTCTTTGGTAAGCTGCAGTAGTCTTGGGGATCTCCCATTTGTATCATTTTGTGTGGTCTGCTTTATTTTTATATATATTTTACCATAAGCATTGTTTTTAATTCACATAAAGGCTTATAATGTTCAGGCACATTACTTAGATTTCACATCATAATATTTTCCTACATTTTGAAGTCAGGTTCTCCAGCTGTCATGGCTTGTTATGGTAACCTGTAACCCATATATTTCTCCCTTTGTGACCGCATGTAAGTCAGGTGATTGTATATAGAGTTTGTTATGGAAAGTACTTTGTTAAAGTGAATTTTAAAACCATATCTGAAAATTTGAAACTCACATTATATGTATTATATTTACAATTTGTTTTAAAGTGTTTTAAAATATTTGCATTTAAATTCCATGTAATCACTTCTCCAACCTTACAGAGTCATTAGCATTGACATTTAAGGATATTCTAATTTTTCGACCACAGCATTGTGAGGTCCATCATTGTGAAGGACTAAAGCAAACTGTGTGAGACTTGTGAAACTTACATGATATGAAGACATGTCGTTAGGCGTGATATTACAATGTATCAGGTATACACACAAACAAGCGTAATTGGATAAGAATAAAAGACAAGAAAACTAAAATTGTTATAAAATGAATGTTATAATATATAAGACCCAAAGTTGGACTTTTGCTGGATACAACTTTTTTTTTTTAAATCTTACATTCAGTGTGTTTTTTGCAAGCTGAAAATAGTGGCTATTCTTAATGAGTAAAATGTTCACCTTCAATTTTTGTTTTCATTTTTTTTTACTTCACCAGAATCTTTACCCTTTGGCCAATTTTACTCATCTGGCATATTGTATCACTTTAAAAAGTTTACAAAGCTATTGGCTGTTAATATATCCATTCTCTCTTATGCTAGATTGTTTAAAAGATATTGATTAACTTTACTTTTACAACAAACACAAATATGTATGATAATTATTTTGTTTGTTTGATTTTTGTTAATACACATTTTTTCAGTAAATCCACAATTTGTTCAAACACACAAACCTGGTTCCCTTGTCTTACGATATCCTAAAAATGCATAAAACAGGTTTTTTTTTTTAAATGGATCCTTTACAGAAAGCGAAGTGGTATATTTAAAGTGCAGAAAATATAAGAGAAATGCTTCTAGGAAAGGTTGTGTATTAAAGCATAAATGATTTAGAATGGGAGAGTACTGGGAGAGTATTCGTTTCCAGACAGATAACATATAAATTAGGATTACGGTGCTCAGTGACACTTCTCTTATTTTGACTTCAGGCGTTTGATAGGATCATCTGTTTCCTTCACTGGGACCTGTAAGTGCTCTGGGATCCATTTCTTTTTAGGTATTTGCTAACAGGCAGATAGATATACTCAGTCATATAGTTGGTTAGGTGGATACATTAAAAGATAGACAAGCAGTACTGGCCATAAATCAAAATCATCTGTCTACATCCTGCTATGATTTAATTGAAGATAAGTGACAAGGCTTTCCTTAATGCATATAAGTTAACTGACAAATGGTGTCACATCAAGGAACATTTTGCATAGCCCCAAATTGTACCATAGAACAGTCTACATCGGGATTAGTTTTTGAAGCTAAAATGTATTCTTGAATTTGTCATTTCTTGAGCTATTTCTGTGCTAATGTTTCTGCTCTCATTTGGGAAATCAGTGTAGCTAACTTGTAAGCCTTATTCCCTTAGGCCAAATTTAAACCGCAGCAAAGGTAATTCATCAAACTCTGTAACAAAGGTTAACATGTCCATTTTGGCCTCAACACCCACTGACTTGAATAAGACGTGTGACCTCTGTCTAGGATTACGCTACTGTCTCACATTCCCTCTTTGCATCATTTCAATAAGTAAATGTTTTGGTTCTTAATTTTCCCACAAAATTGATAACAGCCTAAAACAATATTATATTAAGAGATATTAGCTCATATATTATCATTATACTGTGCACATCACCGATATGTGTAACGCTGCTCATTTTATTGTATACGTTAAATGTAATATCATGTTCAGTTACATGTGCATAGATAGTACGTAGTATATATTACTGTAAATATGATATCACTGATGTATATTATATATTATGTGCACAATAATATGTATTGTGATTGATTATGTATTTACTATATTAGATCACTGATATCGGAAATATTTTACATCTTCAAAACATTTGAGTATCTGAAAAAATAAAATATAAGATCAAGTGTGCAATTTGTTAAATGATTTCCTTGATATTAGCCCAGGGGGTTTATTTATGAATTGACTTTCTATGTATGGCACACATGCAAGAAAAAATGACCACAATTAGCTGAAGATAAAGTAAGAATGTTGTGTGCTTGACTATGATATAGTGCTAAATCACTTTGAAAATTATTTTGATAACACATGGCAACATGGTATTTTGTATATATTCACACAGTTGTATTAATTAAAGAAAGTTTTCTGTACAAATGCAGCAATGACTCAAGATTTAGTTATCATAATCATGCTAATTAATTAAAATATCACAGTTTCTAGGACTGTACACATAGCTGATTTCTGGGAATGTTGCCTGTTATGTTTACACATTTCAATAGAAATTGTATTTCATTAGAGGGTGGTCAGTAGGTTCCGGTTGGCGAGATAGTTGGTAAAGTGTGACACCAATAGGTTTTTACTGCATCAAATCGAGTCCTTCCAGTGATCAGCAGTCATGCATTTTAGGCTAACATGTTAATTAGTGACAGGAAAGGCAGATAGGTTTGTAATTAATAAGAAAATTAGAGTACCCAGCAACCAGAAGAATGGTGGTGTGAGTTAAAAGCTCCAGAGGAGAATGAAAAGTGTTAAATAGCCTGGCAGCTTAACCTGTATTTGAGTTGTTGAAATGCATGCTGTACCCTTGAATTAAATAATACAACTTTTAATGAACTTTAGAATACAGATTGTAAGTCCACCATATTTATCTAAATATCATGTATATTATGATCTCTTGCTATTACATTATATGAACAGCTACTTATCCTTGGAGTAGTGTATCGAAATCAGACAAACAATGATTAAACATCCATGTGATGGGTAGCTTGAAAAATGCCATATTTTGTATAAAACATGTCTTTCAAAAACCTGTGAATTGCTTTGACATATTATGTGAAATTAAGTTGGAATGCCATTAATTCTGATAATGCTTTATTAACCACTAACATGATTTAATACATACTATTTTTGGCTTATTTTGTAAAGTATGAATTATAGGGTTTAACTCTGTGAATGCTAGACCTATAACAATATATTCTGCATCATCTTGGAGGAGTTTTAAAGATTATATATATATATATATATACATATATATATATATATATATATTGCAAGACTATCCTAAGTAAGCTTTAAAGACTTATAATTATTACCTTTCTGTGGCTATTACATTTCTGTAGCAGACATTACCAGACCAAGCGACCTGAAATCCAACAACTCGGTAACCTATCTATGCAAGCAGGTCCTCCAGAGCAGTCTGCTGACTCAAGCTGGCCACATGGAGCTAGTCATCGAGTCGTAACTTAGCATCGGCATGTCAATCCTTTAACCAGGTGGTGATCCTACATTGTGCTATCTGATCTATCCCGCCATATATGTATGTAGGGTTTACTGGTAGAGAAACGTATGTTTTGGGGTATTTTATTAAGGTGTCCTGATTTCTGGTGGTTAAGTAGATTAACGGTTCTCAATCTAGTTATCTCCCAGACACAGAGGCACCTTGGTGGGACCTGTATTGTTATAGTTACTGAACCCCTCTGTATAAATGCATGTTCGGTGACCAATAAATATAGTCGTGTTTTCACCTTTCATCAAGTTTCGACTGATGTTTTAGTGGGTGACTATATCACGGATCACTCTGGGAGAGACTTTGGCAGATATATTCTGGTTAAGTATTGAAGCTTCACCTCAATATATATATATAAAATCACATATATATATATTTATTTTTTTAAAGAATCATGGAACATTAAGCACAATGTATTACTCATTAAATAGTATTGAATAAATAAAACAACAGAAATAGTTGCTGCTATGGCAACAAAGACATTACCCTATAACTACTCTCCGTCACATGGCAACAAGTAAGAATTCAACTAACCTTGCAAAAAAAAGATAAAAAATGTGCCCACTGAAATGTTAACTATCATTTTTTTTTTATTCAGGGCTAATTAATGAAAGTAAAATATACAATGCTCTTCATGTAATCTTTGAAAATTTTACCAGTGTTAATACATTGCATGAGGCTGAACATTTAAAGTATATTTGTAGCACTTTTAATTTTTATCATGTTAACTTAAAATAGCCATGTTAAACCTGACTAATTCAATCATATAGTCATAATCATAAGGTAGGTTAAAAAAAAACCTTTAACCTCATGGCTGTACCATAAACACAAAGCAGGTCACTATACCATTGGAATAGATGTTTGTATTCCTAACGCTATATTGTTTCTTTGACAAAGATCTGCAAAAAACATTCAGCCCTGTGTATAAGATAGGTTGATTTTAAATATATTCAAATACATTTATCAATTGCAAAGAATGTGTTTGCTGCTTTTCAAGATAACGGTATACTTGTTCCAATTCTTGGCTTTAGATGTCATTGACCGTTATCAAATTTTTTTAAAGATATTTTAATTATTTGTATAATTGATATTTTTCATGTACACATTAAAAGCATAATCATTTCCTGATACTTTTTGTGAGTTTGAACGTGCATCATTTTACTGACCATACTCTATATTTCCTTTAACCCCTTAAGGACACATGACGTGTGACATGTCATGATTCCATTTTATTCCAGAAGTTTGGTCCTTAAGGGGTTAAGCCATTGTATATTCTAAGAATATGGGTCATTGGCGAGCACTCTCTTAGAACACTCTGCTGTTCTAGTGACTGTAAATCAATGGAGCATTCAATTAATCAGGAAAAAAATAGAGATCAATAGAAAATCTCGGCGTCAGGAAATTAAAATTCTAGAATGACAACTGTTGTTTTAAACATTAAACTGAACATGGTAAAATATATTCCTGGGATAAAAATTATTTAAACTTTAAAAATCCACAGATAAGCACACATTTATTCAAGTTATGTATACACCATCTATAATTGCATAAAATGATGTGCTATAAAACAGATTATATATTGTATGTGTATATATTATATTGTGTGAGGGTTAAAGGAAAACTGTCATTTCCTTAATTTTGAATATAATGTTTACTTATCCCTTTATTTCACAAACCTATATTTGTGAGGTGTGAAAAATAATATGAAATGCAGAAATCTACATTTTCATATCCCGAATACGGGCTCCTCCAATGTAACTTCAGTCAGTCTTTGTTGTAATCTCTGTCCTGTGCACCTGGAGAAATGAAACAATGTTTCCGTTTCATCTCCTTATTTGCATTGCTTGCCCTGGCTGTGCCTTGTATTAACTGTATTGTGATTTGTTACATCTTTAAAACAACTTTAGAGCTTTTCATGAAAAATGGTTTTATTTGATTCTTTTTATTCAGTAGTATAAATGCCAGAGATTTGACAGTTTCCCTTTACAAGTTTAAGCCATGTCCCGCCTAATTTCTCCCCCCACCTTTATATACCTTTAGCAAGAAATGTATAAAAAAAACAAAAAAACAAAAACAAAACAAAGCTAATATTCAAATTGGCAGTCAATTTAAAGAAATAAAAATAAAAAAGAAACAATGATCTTCAACAGTTATTTCAACACCCCCTCTCTTTCCCCTTAGTCTTCATGTGATCATTTCTAATTGCCAATTTTTCTTGGATATGCAAGAGTGCTGCAGAAAAGCTATTTGGTATGTTAACAAATTAAAATATAATTAGTATCTCCCACAAAGTAATACAAAGTAACAATTATATCCAAAGCTGATTAATGAAGGTTACTTATAACGGTTCACGTGTGACTAGTTCAGCAAGTTAGAGATATTTCACAATCCTAAGGTAAATTCTAAAAGCAAAATAGCGTACGACCCTGTGAGCCTCTTAGTTCAAGAGCAAGTAAACATGGGTTATTCATTTCTATCAGAGAGAAAAAAAAGCTTTTGCAGAAAAAATCATTATACATCCAACTTAATGCTCAGTGCTCATATTCTAGAGATTTTGTTTTGGATAGCTATCCCAATTTTTAATACTTAACTGCTCCTCTTGCGAACTATTTGCTTCTTGGTGACCAATATCGGTCTGTGCCATTGATGGGTAACCTTGGTGTCCATTATGTTTGTGAATCATGTTTCCCATGATGCTTAGCCAGAGAGTAGACCTGAATATGTCAAGTTGGGAAATATAAACATACAGAAATAAGCACTGTACTCTAACTCCCTCTACCCGTGGGTGGCAGCTACAGCCTTAGAATTCATCAACCCAAATATATAAACAAAACAAAAGAAATAAAGTACCTGTGTACTATCTCAAATCTTTATGCAGATATAAATAAAAGCTGTTTTTCAGTACCATTGCAATGGTAATTATATTGTGAGCTCATCTGCTAGTCCTAGGCTGACCTAGCTAAGAGGCAAAATCTCTAATGTGAAAAAAAGTATTTTTAATAAAATAAGAATGAATTAAAATGCATGTTTTGGTTTTCTTTTAATAGTTGGAAAATGTACTTTGGTTCCAAAGCTAGCTATTGTTAATCTATGATGCCTTTATAGTCTGTTCATTTTATCCTGACATGTCCTCCTCAATAAGTGAGAACAAACATGGATAGAACTCAAAAACAGAACATTCTATGCTGGTATAGAGTCTGTAAGGACTCAATTCTGATGATGACCTAGACTTCCAAAGCACGTATTGTACAATGTCACAATGGGTGCATGTTGTTTAACTAAAACCTGATAGCTCACATTTTCCAACTTCTTCAAACCTATATATAGGAAATGTTTGGTGACAACAGTGATTTTGACGCTGCGTACTAAGTTGCTTCCTGGCCTACCCCACCTTTCCAGTGAGCGTTTCCACTAATACTTCTTCTTCACTTAAACATTTTTGGTTAAGGGAGATTTATTTTAGTTAGGCTGAAACATGCCAAACTTTCTTCATTATGTAGAGAAATAAATAGAAAAAAAATTATACTCTCATGAAACCTCTGGCCATTCTCTTCTGGATGAAATGTTTGCATTCTACCAAACTAAAATCCAGACATGGGGCACATTTCCAAATAAATTTATTGTCTCCACCCTTGTTACAGTATTTGGAAATGAAGAACAATTACATCATACTGTAAGCTATTCTGACTAGGTAAATTAATTGATGGAACCCCAGCATTAGTAAATGATTGAAATTACCCATGGGACTTGTTTAAATCAGATGACTGACCTAGATTGAGCAACTGATATATTCCACCTATTATTCCTGTAAAACAGGTCTGTAACACAAACGCCCCTCTAAGGGACATTAATCCAGACATGGAGGAGGCGTCTCTCTAGGGTGAAAGGGATCTTATTAAACTCCTCTCCATAAAAGTTGGTCAGTCATTTTCTAAATTAATACATTTTTAGGCAGGGATTTATATATTTGTGTATATGATTAATTTGCATAAAATGATACCCATGAAGATCAGAAGAATCCAATCAATTTCAAGAATCTTTATCCAACAAACTGTTATACAAAGCTCTATCTTGTATTAACTTTGTCATAATGACATTTAATTCTACATAGAGGAGCATATGACATCTCAATAAGTTGCCGTTAATAATAGAGTTGTTAAGGGCTTACTCCGAGCACCATAACCACTGCACTGGTTTAAGGTGGTCATGGTGTTCAGAAGCTAATATACACAGTACATACAGTGAAATGTACTTTACTGCTGGTGGTATAACTCCACATACAGAAGGCTACCGGGTTGGTCAATGTTAAATTTATGCACAAAAGGCATCTTTTATCAGTACATTCAGCATGCTGGTTACAGATGACCAATGGCAGCACCACCACTAGCAGTCTGTCTTCTGTGGTATCCCTCTTCCTGCAATGAGGGGGAGTAATATTACCATAGGAGGATCAGGCTGCCTGGAGAACTTGGCCTTGGTGTGGGATTGCAGGTAAGCTTCTTTCTTTTTTTTCTTTCTTTCTTTCTGTCTTTCTTTCTTTCTTGTGTTTTTGGTTGCAGTAAAAAGATTTAAAAAAAGTTAATGAAGTTTAACCTTTTGGACACCACTATTAACGTTGCTAATTCCTTAAAAATTTTTAAGCTAATGAAAGCAGTAAATACAGTCCCTTTGGCTATTATCCATATTAATATCTCTCCAAAGAAATATCTAATAAATATTAATAAAGTATCCCAAGCTCTTGTTGTTGTTTTTTTGTAGTGTCTCTGACGAGGAAGAGGTTTAATGTAATGGTAGCATTTTTAATAATATTTTCATCCATCGTCTCCTTACAATTCCTACACTGCTGCCTTTCCAAATGATCTGTCATTCTACCCTGAGACAGCCATGTTCAGGAAATTGTTTAATACGTGATTCCTGTATTGCTCCCTCCCTGCCTTTTCATGGATTAAAACTCTGTACTCACTTACAGCACTTAAGGAAAATACATTCTTAGCAAATGTGCTTCATTATCTTATCTGTCTTTTCACAACATGCAATACATGTACAAGAAATATGCCAATGTATGCTGACCAGAAAAGTATATAAAAAGCCTTTAGAAGCTAATGTATTTCAATGGAAAATCATCTCTAAAAGTCGAACAATAAACAGAAATCTTTGATTTTTGCCAAAGTTGTTGTCCGTTTTTAGCATTGCCCTTTACAATAACCCTAGTGTGCCAGTCAACACTTTCACGGTGCATTTCACCTTTTGTACATTTTCCAGAATAATCATCAGGCAATGCATGCTACGTGTCAGAATATTGTAAATGTGTTTCATTTTCAGAATTATAATATCCAGATAGAAAGTTTTGTTGTCACACAATGCTTAATTGTACACGGCACATTGGCTTTGATCATTACCCACAACGTGAAAGTTTGAAACTTTACTATTTGTATTTAAACATGGATTTTATCATTTGAAATTACTTCATTACAATGAATGATGATTTTAAAGCAGCTCTGTCCCTTCCCTGTATTTCATAAATATATAATCTTGATGAAATATGGACGCTGACTGCGTTGGAGTTTTATTTAAATTCCAGTGCAGCCCAAAACCACCATAAAAGTACACAAAAGGTGGAGCTTTGTCATCAACTTTTGTCCAATCTCAGTAGCTGTCATGAGTCACAGGTGTGGGATTCAGGCACGGCCTCATTCACCTATGGAGGCTCCTGAAATCTTGTGGGACCCTTCATGTACTTCAGCTATGGTACAACTGCTGTAAAATGAAGTGCTAGGAACTGAAGAAGACCTCAAAGATGAATAGGGTGGTAAACGTGAGGGAGAGCTTTAGGTAAGCAAACCTACCTTTCACTGTGGCCCTTACACCAAAATATGCAATAATACCCAAAAGTGACAAATCCGCTTTAATGAGCTACTATATTCTAATAGTATATTGCCCCCATTTCCTCAGGTATAAAGATAAATTACAAAATATTCTTCTATAAATTATCTAAAAATAAAAGCGTTTGACAGAAACAGACCTACATTTTATGTTTGAGAGCCTTGCCTACACACACGTTAAATATAGGGGAGATGCATTGAAGTAGTACTTACAGAAAGCTGGTGTAAAGTTCTAAAATAGAGCAATCATCTTAGAAAACAGTGAAGGCAGCAAAAACCCACCATTTGGTTTCCATGGCGATTGCATCATTTTTGAAAACTGTGTCCAACTTTATTGTTAGCAACACAAAACATTATTTTAGTAATGAAGTGTTCCAGATCATTATGAAGATACACAAATACTTAATGTCTCCAGGGTTACAAGCCTGTTATTATATTCGCTCTTTAAGTGTTCACCTACCATTGGCTCGCTCATCTTGTATGTACACCAGGCAGCGAAGGGTGCTTCTGGCTACAATAATGGGCCATCGTCTCTTTCATGCCCTTATTTATATGAAATGTTCTAGTGAATGGATCATGCACTTTTAACTGCAATTCGAATCTCAGCCCTAGCATTTGATCTAATAAAGAACGCCTGACTATGACTCTGGTGCAGGCAAAAAGCACTGCCGCAGAATGCTTAATGATGCAGTCTAGTGTAATCCAGCAGCGGGAAGGAAAGAAAGTCTGTGTTCACATGGTCAATAATGCATGGCTTCATAGTATATGCAGAATATTTCTTTAAAAAGTAGCTTCAGACATTGCTGGTGCCAACTAGAGCTATGCAGTTTAGAAGGTTGGCAGTGCATTGGTTCAGACAATGAGAGAGATTGGTGTTATTGTGTTTAGAAAACTTTGATTTCGCTAGTTTACGATTGATCCAGACAAGGAAACAGTTTGAAATGGAATCTCCATAAAAACCATCTAACATTTTATTTTATAGTGTGTGTTGGAAAATAGTCTCTTTGACTTTTACCTTTTGTGTCACTATACCCCAATCCCTCTATCATTTATGCTCTTTGAGCAGGGCCCTCAACCCCTCTGTGCCTGTGCATCCAGCTCGTCTGGTTACAATTATGTGTCTGTTAATCCACCCATCGTATAATCAAAGTACAATTCCATTCCATTGGCTAGTCAGGGTGGAGGCAGAATATGTGTTTGGTAACAGTATCAAAAGCTGTACGACCTCTAGTTATCAGAAATATCGCACATTAATTGTTCAGTGAAATATATATAATAAATATATAAACATTGTTTACTCTATAGCTTTACTTAATGCACAATATTCTTTAATTTGTCTTGTGAATAAATTAATTTACACAAAAAATAAATAGTGTATCTTTTCAAATATGTTTATTAAAACGTTTCTAAATATTACATAAATAACAATACACCCCTTATTGTTATTTAAATAAAATAATGTATCTTAAAGATAATTTTGAGAAAAATTAGCAATTTATTAGAAACTCTCAAGTGTATAATATATAACTTGTAGGTAATTTTGATAAACATTTGTGATTGTAACCATCACCACAAATCTGCATCTATTATGCCACCTTTATTTTATCTAAAATTGCTTAAACAGACTGTATACCGAATTACTAAGTATCTCACTATATACTGCTAGAGGTGACAAACATGATTTCAATATAAGGAGTTCCAGGCACTGGCGGTCATATCACTAACAGGCAAAGAGAAAAAAGTAATTAGCAAAAAAAAAAGAGAGAAGATGGAAATCTTTTGCCTATTCCCACGGCTCCGAGAGGTTCAGCTCACCGGTGCGTGAATTCTAAATCAACAATTAATTTGAGTAGAAGGAAATGTTGAATGCAGCAATTATGTACATTAGCAATGAAAGGGTTAAACATGTTTCTTCCTTTTAATTATTATTATTACTATTTTTACGTGTAATCGTTTTAACCCGTTAAAGTAATTATTCTTGTTTTGGTTTCCAGAGGTAGAAAGGAAAATATTTAAACAATGGAGTTAAATTTATTAACTCAAAAAGCCATCCATCCGCACTGATGTTTTTGCACGGCACAGCTTGATAGTTTTATTACATATGTAGTTCCATTTAAAATAAGTAACCTCTTGCTGCAGAATGTACTACTTTTATTTTCCACAGGGCAAAGCTGAGATTGAAATGTAATTTGCAGAAAAATGATGCATTCTTGCCCTTTGATTGAACGGTTTGTATTGTACCTAAAACACATCAATGAAATTGCACTTTCTTATAGGTAGAGATAGATTTAATATATTTATATTCATGTAACCCCAGTCTATTCCGGTCTGATAGAGCTACCGTACCAACTGCACAGCGAACAAGCATATTTTATTTTCAAAGGACTCTTTGTATGAAACACAGACTGTCAGAGTATGTTGCTCCAAATTACTCGTGGTTGAGTTGGTTGCCTAATCAGTCTTAACTGACAGCCTGGAAGATAAAAATCACTTCTCTGCTCGCATAGTAACATTTGGTATCTGGTTGCCATCTTGTTCCTTTAGGCCAAATTATATATAAAAAGCAGCAATATACCATATTATGCAAGCGAGGAGTGCGTTAAATCATGCCTCACTTCAATGCTGTTTTCAGCTTAAATTTATACTGGGATGAAGTGATTCCTTTTCATTAGATGATATGAGGTGTATGTGAGCGTGTGCGCACTTGCTGAATTCAGATAATGCAAGAGTCGAGTGTGTGAAATCTTGCCTTTTATACTCCGATATAGGGATTATTTTACATCACATGATACAAGGTGCGTGTGAGTGTGTGCACACATGTTAAATACCGTATTACGCTAGCAAGTAGTGTGTGAATTCATGCCTCACTTCAATTATGTTTTAACTTCTATTTTTACTCAGATAAAGTGATTATTTTACAATACATGAAATAAAATATATGATGGAGTGTGAGTGCATTTTCTAACTACTAAATAATGCTAGTAAGGAGTGTGTGAAACCATACCTAATTTTATTGCGGTTTCCAATGCCCTTTTGTACTCCGATACAGTATTTATTTGAGGGTATGAACCAAGGTGTATGTAAGTGGATGCGCATATTAAGTACCATATTGTGCTAGTGAGAAGTGTGTGAAATCATACCTAATTTTATTGCAGTTTCCAATGCCCTTTTATACTCAGATACAGTATTTATTTGAGTGTTATAACACATGGTGTATGTAAGTGGGCGCGCATATTAAATACCGTATTGTGCTGGTGAGGAGTGTGTGAAGTCATGGTTCAATTCAATGCTGTTTTCATCTTTATACTCAGAAAAAGTAGTTGTTTTACAGTGTATGATACAAGGTATATGTGAGCGTGTACACCTATGCTATTGTGTAATCTTTGTTCTTTTTGCCGCAACAGCCCACACACCATAAAATGTCATTTAAACATAGCAAATAAGGATTTCAGAACCTCTGCTGTATTGATGGATAAATCAAAAAGATTGTAATATATATATATATATATATATATATATACGCTTACGTTTTATGACTGCCCTCAATAGTTCCATGATGCAGATGCCAAATAAGTAGAGCATGGGTCCTCAAACTCCGGCCCCTAATGATGTTGCTGAACTACAACTCCCATGATTCTTTGAATTACATAGATAGCCAGAGAATCATGGGAGTTGTAATTCAGCAACATCTGGGGGGCCGGAGTTTAAGGACCCATGAAGTGGAGTATATGATCAGTAGAGATCAAACGCTTGTCCTTCAAAACTTCAGTTAGTCCAAATAAAATATTTAAATACATGTTTATGTTTGCACATGGTCATGCATTGTGAATCAACAGAAATGCAGGGAGACCGAAGACAGACAGATAAATAGATAGATAGACAGACAGACAGACGGATGGATAGCAATACAATATGGTATATATAAATGTTCCATAGACTGTTACTATTTGATAAGATCTGCAGATCCTACATATCCAGTGTTAACTTGTGTTTTAACATGATGCTAGTTGCTAAGCAACATTGTATTAGAATAAAAATATCACAAATAGCAACCAATACTCTCCCTCTCTATGGAGTGAACAGAAATGTTTCATTTTGGATGTGAGCCAATTTAGAAATTTACACAGAACATTTGATTTTGAAGTGATAATATAGAGTTATTAAATATATTAAAATAAATAGAAAAAACAACATAAATGGTAGAACATTTAATTTATAAACACAGATACAAATCTAATACAAATTAATGTAACTAATATTAATAATATTATTTAGTAGTAACTGAGTATAATCTATCTGAAATGACTTTTGAGCGTTGTCAGATAAATATATCATTGATATTTGTTGATTTACTTATAATTTCTACTTGCAACAGATTGTATATGATTTTTTGCATTTTCAAAAGCTGCATTGTGACTGGGTCTTTTTTTTTAGTTCACTAAAAGTGAGAATGGCCTTAAAATTAAAGGACCACTATAGTGCCAGGAAAACATACTCATTTCCTGGCACTATAGTGCCCTGAGGGTGCTCCCACTCTCAGGGACCCCCTCCCGCCTGGCTCTGGAAGGGGAAAAGGGGTAAAACTTACCTTTTTCCAGCACTGGGTGGGGAGCTCTCTGCCTCCGATCCTCCTCCGTTCCTCCCCGTCGGCCGAATGTGCACGCGCGGCAAGAGCTGCGCGCGCATCCAGCCGGTCGCATAGGAAAGCATTCATAATGCTTTCCTATGGACGCTTGCATGCTCTCACTGTGATTTTCACAGTGAGAAGCACGCAAGCGCCTCTAGCGGCTATCAATGAGACAGCCGCTAGAGGCTTTGGGGGAAGGCTTGACCCATTCATAAACATAGCAGTTTCTCTGAAACTGCTATGTTTATAAAACAATGGGTTAACCCTAGAAGGACCTGGCACCCAGACCACTTCATTAAGCTGAAGTGGTCTGGGTGCCTAGAGTGGTCCTTTAACTATTACCCTAAACCAATAAACCTCACCTTCATCACCGATAGTTCGTATACAAATCAAATTATATTTGCTACAAATCAAATCTTTTAAAGTTACTCATCCAACAGCTGCCCGTGTTTTCTGAAATCTTTTTTGACATCATTATTTACTTTCTTATTTTTCAATTTGACAAGTCAACTGTGATGTAACCCAATCTGTTTCCTGTTAGAAGTTCTATTTTGTACCTGTAAAAAACACTTAACACAAAAGTTGTCATGATGTTTTGTGGTACTTAAATATAATTAGTAATCAGCTTTTCAAGTAAACCTTTCATGACAGATATAGGTTAGCAGTTTTCTAAACATATGGCATGACTCGTGTTATAGAATTAAGTTTGTTTTTCACTTAAAACTATTAAAAGCTGATATTGTAATGTTTGTCAGTTACTTCTGTCTCCTGCTGAGAGCATCAATCATGTTTCAGTGGATGTTCCATTTCCTGTAAGACACACCTCTCCTGCAAATCCATGTTTAAGTAACCCAGAAGTGCTTCCCATAATAGGTTAAAATTCTCAACAGTTTATCTTGGCTCTATGGTATGTAAAAAAAAGAAACGTACCCGTTCTCGCTCTCTCTCCATTCTCTAATTGCCTGTCAAAGCACCTATATTAAATCCTTCTGGCTGTTTCTCTTCTCTCTACGTGCTGCTGATGGTGCTGCTTTCACACAAAGCTTGCTGCTCCTCCCTCCTAACCCTTGTAGACATTGCTGAATTGAAGCAGGAGGGATGCTCAGAAGAGAGTTTCCCTGAAAACATACATGTAGAGAACAGCCTTCTTATCTCTGTGCTGATCGCCACAGGTTCGGGTGAGAATAGCTTTTTTTTTTTTTAACCTCTGATTCTAGAGAAAACAAAATATTTACAAGCAATTCAGCAAGAACAAATTGTATTTGTCATGACAGTCAGGTACCCTTTAATAATGTTTGAGTAAATGTCTTTTAAATGATATTTAATGCATACTTCCCATTTGCCAACATGACTAAAGAGGACATTTTCTTATACCACATCAGTACTGGACCAGTTAGGCATTACAGAGTGTGCTGTGTCAAACTCCTTGTGATTGCCACTATACCTGGGAATCTAGGCTGCATTTCCAGTTAAGCTTAGAAAACAGTTGAAAGAAAAATTTTGACTGAGAAAAGTAACAATTCGAGCTGTACTTCTGAAAAAAATCCTTTTAGATTTGTGAATCGTATTCTGTATTATTAAACCATATACTATATCGATGAAGGTATAATCTGGTAGGATAACAGCTTGGGTACAGTTCAGTGCTGACCACAAATGGAAATCCAGTGAAATGTTTAAAACCATATATCATAAAATGACTTTCCTATCATAAAGGATATCTAATTGTATTTTCCATCGAAAAACCTAATGGAGGACAGTGAGAAAATAATGTGGACCTGCATTAAAGTATACTGTGCACATTTTTTAGCACTGTCTGTGACACTAAACCCCCCATATAACATAAATAGTGTCATACAAATTAAATATAAATATAAAAATGGTGGATATCAGGTATGTGAAGTTCTCTTGGAACACACTATTTACACAATGGTTAGACATTCCTGTTGTGTACATAATTTTTAAATGGTGTGTCCCACTAGCACTTCACATAACTGGCATTAGCCATATTTACATTCATTCCCCCTTCAATTGAGATTTCTTCCACTTGGCCAAATGATTCATGCCTAAGGTAATCACAACATATGATGATATGATGTGGTGGACAAAACTATTCTTACTTAAAAAAAAAATTTCAATAATGGATATATCCTTGCAAAATGTATTTTGAATGTTAAAGGGCTACATTGTATATTAGTTGATAATAAGTCATATTTGGTTATCTGTAATTTCATAACTTTCTCAACATGAAGTCATCTGACATGTAGCAAAGCTTTGTCAGAAAGACTAATTCCTTTTCGCCTGAACGAGTCAGCACAAGGAAAGACCAGTGTCTTAATACACAAGTCTTTATTTTTATTAAAATGGATTAGTTTGTAGGATCTGTTTCAGAAATGCAAAACAATTTCTAAACATCTTTACGTATGGGCATTGTTACATGTGGATCTGCTGCTATCTCAAGGAAATTAAATGAATGTGAATGAAATATTTCTAAAGACATGAGAACATTTTGAAGGACTCCATTTATAAATTCTTCTTTTTCTTTTCTGTTGTGAACCTATCCAGAACAGATTTTACAATTAACCTTTACAGCAAAGCTCCAAAAAGTTCAAGAGCTGAGTTTTACATGTTATGGGCACAGTGGTTATATAAGTTATATTAAATAGATGTTTATTAAATATTTTGTTACCTATTTATTATATTTTAGAAAATAGATTTACTGACAATTCTAGCATGCAACATGGCAATCTATTGTCATATTCCCAGTGGTAAATGAATCGGAGCACGTGGACACCCCTAATCCTTTACCCATTAAATATATAAAAAGTTAATTAATTTACATTATTGCTGGTGTTTTTGTCCCTGTGCATGCTCCATACTGTATAATGTCTTATCTTAATTTGTAAGACAAAAAAAAACAAAGGAAAAAACGAATTTTCACTTTTAATACATAAAACCACAATCCAGTTGGTGTCTAAAAATGAGGACTGCTGCTTAGATATTACAGAGAAGTTGTATTGACCTGACTAGGCAGCTCCTCTAAACAGCCAGCATTTACATTCAGCTTCATTCAGGTTTGGGCTTTTTAATTTGTTTTACGTTAAGGAGTGCTTTAAGCAACATGTCACTCATTGCAGTGGTTATGTTGCACAGAATGTCCTGGTACCATATCTGATTTAATATGGCACTGTTTAGGAACAATTTTACATAAACTGGGGCATGTCCCGGTACCTGGAGACTGCTTCCTCTTTCATCATTATCTCTGCTCTCAGCCAGTCAGTGTCATCTAGGTTGGATGTAAATTATATTGATAATACGAACCTGTTAAGGCTGCATTAATGCAACTCAGAATGATATCCTATGTCTTGGGGTATCCTATTCATGATGTTATATTTGTTTGTTTACACTTCCAACATCTTGAGCTGAATTCATCCGGGTTTCATCAACCAACTTAAATAGCATATGGAAGCAAATACTGATCTACTTCTCAAAATGCAGTTGCTGAACAGGCATCATGTTAGAATCCAGATTCAGTGATATTCATGAGCTAAACAACATTTGACGTGTGCGGTAGTAGTTAAAGCACTTAGTAATCTCACATTCTTTGACTATGTATGGTTACTAGGGATACAGGCCAGGAGAATAGAAATGTCTAATCAGGGGTAAAATGCAGCTCACATTTGTAGCTCTCGCTCTGAATAAATGAATCATTTTTTATAACTGCTGGCCCACTTTTACTCCCTTAGTTTGATTTTTGGATGAATTGACATGAAAGAATAAAATAAATATAGCATATATTATGTGTTTCACTTGTTCTATAAGATAACAAGGTTCTATGAAAAGGGGAGAAATTGAAACTTTCCCTCACCACACTTGGATAAACTGAATAAGGTATATATGTGTTACCAACTAAGTTTCATGAAAATATTACTGGAGAAAACACGATTAAATCAGTTAATATATTCTGTCTTTTGATCGCTAACTATATTCAATTAAATTTTAAATTAAGTGATGACATTTTAATTGGTATGTAATGACATATTATGCATTGTTCTATTGTACTGTACCTATTTAACTCTCTGTCCGTCCATCAACCCATCCATCTGACTCTCTGTCTGCAGTCAGTATTGGATCAGGCTATCTATCTTACTTTCTATCTATCTGTCTGTATGTCTATCTTACTGTCTGTCTGTCTGTCTATCTATCTTACTGTCTATTTGTCTGTCTGCCTGCCTGTCTACCTGCCTGCCTGTCTGTCTGTCTGTCTATCTATCTACCCATTGGCATATTTCCACCATGTAGATGAACCATCTGAATATCCTGTTAATCATCCAGTAGTTGATGTACAGTGTATCCTGGGTGTTGTTAAGGTTATTAGTGGCAGTGACGTACACTAGCCATCAGTAAGTAGTTGAACTGTAAGTCAGGTTTCCCATTAGATCACCCAAAGTGTCGATACATGCCTTTGATGTTTGATACATTCTGCTTACAAGGCAAACCCTCAGGGTGTAAATGGTCAATATTCTGATAGAGTGTTGTTTCCACTAGATTTCTGGCTTTCCAATTATACTCACTGGTTTGAGGCTGACTTGGTCCACCAGCATTCCTGAATGGGGCTGTTTCAACTTGATGGAGCAAATATGTGCACTGGCCGGTTCTTGTGCAAGAAAATCAATAGTCGAATGGTGATTTGCCTGCCCTATAGATTGTGCATATTTGGTCATAATTGATCCTGTCAACTAAAAATGATCTAAACTGTTTTTTGACCACGTCAAGTACTTACTGTATTTGTTTATATGGCAATGACAGCTCTAACAAAATAAACAAGAAGGTTATCTTATCCTCTAGAAATAGTTACTGTGGTGGCTATAGAAATCTAAAAATATACTAAATTGTACATCAGTATTTCTATTCACAAACTGAATATAAATCAAGATGTGTATTGTGATCATACAATGAAAGAATTTTCAATTTGTAACTGATTGATTCTACAGTGGGCATAAAGTATATCAGTATTTTCTTCTAGTCACTACTTTTCCATGAAATTTTAGTAGCCAAACAAGTAAAAAAAAACATTATACAGGGCCTGCAAGACATAATGAGAATACGGTGGCTAGCATATGAACCCAAAAATCTTTCAAAGGGAGTAGAGGGTAAACTTTTTGTAGAGTTCCTTATAATTACTATTAATAATAGTAGAAAAAAATATAAGAGTTTGTGCAGCTTCAGGAAACAGAGCATAGGATAGGCTGTTATATCCCTAGTATTCTTTAATAAGTCACACAGGAATCGCAAAGTAGTATGCTGTGAGGTCTGTACAGGCTGAGTCACAGACCTCTGATCTAATCACATGTACAACATGGCATTTCTCAGGGGGAAGAGATCCATCCTGTTGACGACCATGTTGTCTTCCATCATAGCTGATTAATTAATTGCAGTGATTATTGAACAAAATGGCTTTTTGTCTGCTGTTAGAGGTGAGAAGTGATGGCACCAACAGACAAGGAGCTTTAACAGATGTCAGGAATACAAAAAGACAGGACACACATTCAAGGAAAACGTTTCTAAATGGAAAAGAGTTTTGAGTCATCTTGAACATAGATAGGAGAAGATTGGCCTAATTAAAGATTGATTTAATTGCAACGTTCAACATTAGAAGATAAATAATTTAGAAAGTATATAAATGCACTTGGCAGGTTATAGTATGTATATTACTGGAATACATTTTTATAATTCCTATATTCCCAAAAGAATATTCTTCTGAAAATGAATAAATTGGCTCTGGCATCAGAAATAGTCTACGTGCATCGTATTGCATTTTAAACTGTCTATATCAAATGTTGATTCTTTTAACCCTCAGCACTCCAAGCCTGTAATAACTGTCCAGTGATGGATGAGTTCAAGCAAACTTTCATACTAATTAAATGGTTTAATTAATATGATTCTAGTTAGCCTAATTACCATTATTAGTACCAATAATACTGGTTTACAACCCACATGACAAGTAATCCTTATATTCCATTAACTACTTCTTCATTCATTTATCCACTTACGCGTGTACAAAAAAGTCTTGGTTTCTGCTTAAGGTCTACATTAAAATCTAAACGTTGAGTAAGTAAAACATCCAGCGCAGTGGGAGGTGTTATAGCCAAGTGTTTTGTTTCTCTCTATTCAATTTACATTAATGGAATTTTACAATCAGGACCCAGGTGTAATGTGATATTTAACTACTAAATCTACTTAATCCTGTTTGTATGTCATTAAATATTTATTGGATCCTTTCAGTTCTTGGAACTTGTTTGCTGTGTATATATATATATATATATGTATATTATATAAATAACTTATAGATAAGTATATTGATAATTGGACACTTACCAGCACAAGCTAAACTTAAGCTCATCGGTATTCATTCATGAGTGTATTGCACATAATCATAACATTTAAATTTAATGCACAAAATCAAGTGTAATAATAAAAATAGTAAGACCAGGGCAAAAACATGTAAACATGTACGTCCTACACCCCTAGTTAGGCTTTAAAACTTACTTGCAAATCTAGAGGGTCCATATCACATGCACATGTAGGTTTTCTACTCACAAGGGCTACATTTTCACTTGCCAAGGACTAGTGGTAGGTGCAAGTTTTGAGTAATGATCAACTCTATAATTGGTTTAAGGTATATTAACAAGGGAACTTGTAGATGTTCTGAATTTGGGCAGATTTCGTGATTGGTTGAATTCCTGAACATTGAGCCAAAATATAGCCAAATTCCGAACCAATTGAAATGCACAATGGCCGTGCATGTTCAATTTGAATAGTGGTTCATATTTTTGCCCATGGCAGCAAAAAAATTGATTTATGGTTAGCAGATAGTCACTAAAACTGATTTTATTCACAGATTGAGTGAAAGGTGATCGAAAGAGGGAAAAAAGAAGGAGCAGTAAAAAAAATATCTATATTTATAAATTGCATGTTTAATAAATAAATAATATTGATTTTTTTTTTTTTACTTTTCCTCCGGTTTTTCCCTTTATTTGTTAAATTTTCTCAGTTCATCTGTGAACCAAGTGATGGGAAAATGTACCTATCAGTGTGCTACAAAATATGTACACATAATAATATATTAAGTATATATTTAGCAGGACACTGATTGGCCCACTTTCCTGCCCTTTTGGATTGTCTGGCTTGTTTCCCAAATCAGTTTTTGGTACCTAAATTCTGCTGAGCCAACATGTGGCTGAAATTCAGCCATACTGAAAAAAAAACCATTAGTTTCAGTAAAAATGTTCTACACAAGTCTATAGTCTTGCTGACAGATTTTTGTTGCATATCTCCTTCTCTATCATACCCTAATCAGATACTCTCAGCCTTGTTTTTCCTTTTTCACTGTTTCTTCTCCTTGTATATTCTTTGTTTCTCATTCCATAACTATGTCTCACACTTTTCATAGTCCTTCTGGGATTTATTGTCCCTCATTTAATCCCATAAATTGTGTACTACTTTCCAAAATTCTTCTATTTTATCTTCCTATCTCCCATTTTTATATATCTGTAATGCTTTCTGTATTTTGTGTTGTCTCCCTTCCTGAGTTCCTATGGTTGCTCCTCTGGGTAATTGGGGCTGTTGTTGCTCATGATTGTACCTTAGATTTGTTGCGTTGCACTGTTTGTAGGCCTCCAATATCAGCTTGGTGGTTGCCCCCAAACAAATGATATCTCAGAGGGGATGAACATAATAGCACGATACAAACATATAGAGGGTTAGTACAAACCACTAGATGCTAACTTGTTCATTAGCAGAAATATTTTGTCTGGAAGAAAGGCATTTTCGCTTAGAGCAGAGTAACAAGTTATTTACAGTAAGACTCATAAACATGTGGAATTCTCTGTCCAAAGATGCTGACATGACATTTTTTAATATTTTTTTTAAATGTCTGGGTGATTTTTTGAATAGTAGAATATTCAAGGTTATAATTCACATGTATATGAACAGGTTTCTGATCCAATGAGAAATCGGATTGCCATTATGGAGTCAAGCCAGAATTGTCCATTGCTTCAGGTTAATTTTGCCTTCTTTTTGATTCACAGCATGCAAATATGTATTTAAAAGCTTGACCTCAATGGACTTTAGTCAGTTTTAAACCTAGATTTCTATGTAACTAAACATTACATTTGGTATAGATTAAGTTTTAAACTTTTCTCAGTCTCTTTTGTACTTGCTGCTATTGATACATATTTTATTTATTACATATGAATATTGTATTTTTTGTATTTTAGTTGTATATTTTCATTGTAACTTGTTTTATTAGAAATTGTGTATTAATTATATATTATTGGACATTCATGCAACATTGCCATTGTTCTCTTAATATCAGCTCCAGGATTCATTGCCCTTGACTCTATTTATAGGCATTATTTATTTGACTTTTTTCATCAGGTCTATGAGAATTTTAAGGATAACTGATACGGTTTATAAGCAGGTATAATGAGACCCTGGAAACGGAATGATACAGATAAATTCTGAATATTGCACATGCTATTTAGAATTTGAAGTAAAACAGGAAAACAAAAAAAATCATTAGAAATGCAGAAAGTTAATGCAATCACAAGAGGGAGCACATGTGGATACAGTACAGATAGCTTATAAAGGTCGGTCCATATACTTAACAAGTAAGTATACTGTAACATACTATCTCAGGCTATTTCTTTGAAGTTCCAGGTAAAAATCTGCCAAAAAAAAAGGATAAGAGGAGAAATGCAATAATAATATGCAGGTTAAAACAGACATTTTAAAAGAAGTACAAGGAATTGTTAGATTGTGGTCTGGTGATTAGCAGACACCATTAAAATGGATGAAACAAAGGGATAAATAGTTAACAAGATATACATTAGATTAAACAAAATCACAAATAAAAAACTCTGCAAGTGTTATCCGAGTGATGCAGAAATTGAGGTTCAATCCGCAGCCGAAGCCACACCTTTGCAGAACCAGAAATAGTAACAGATGTTCCATGTTCCCTGCAGCATAATCAGGAAATCATGGCTGACGTCCTAGTAAAAACCACAATTAAAAAGAAAATACAGTGTAGACAACAGTGCAGCCAATAGGAAAACAGATGATAATTGTGTTTTTTGTTTTTTTTCTAATTTACTGACATGCTTCATGACTGGCACATCATAAATTGATACACACATTTAGATATACTGTATAATTTATACATTGCTAGCAAAAGTGTTCACAACTGAGTCTTTCTAGAATGTCTTGGGGGCATGGGAAAGGGCTGTCATGAGAAGTTGGTCTAATTTACCTGCATCATTTCTCTTAGACCAGCCCGATCGAGAATGGACACGCTATGAAATATGTTTTACTTCTTAATAAAAAATGTATATATACTTTTGTTATTTTCTGTAATACATACTTCATGCATCATGTATGTCTTCGTGGGTATTCTTTCAATGGAAGGAAAATGACTCATAATTGTCCTTTTATATTATTTGTTATTCCTCTATTTTCCCTACAGGTGCATTTATCAACAAAAGCGTTTAAAAGAAAGTGATTTTTTTTTTCTGCAGAACTACTATTGATCTACAATTAAACTTTCATGTGACAGTATAGCCTAGAAAATAATTTGCATAGCACAGACATATTGCCATATGCATCATATTTGGCAACATCATTACCACGAATCTCTCGAGATCATAACACATAATTTGCTGATTCCAGTAACATTTCACTATTTAATTGTAAAACCAAGGCATTTTTACGACATTTGTTGACAAAGCTCAAAATCAATTGATTATATTTCATAATTTATAACTCTATTTTTCAGTGCCGTACATCTTGTGTAGTATGCTTCTGTTCCTCACATGGGGATATATGAAAAGTTAATAGTATCCCAAAGGTATCTTTTCATGGTGTAAAATAATTCAGAATATGTCAAACATGCCACAATCTGTACACAAATAATCCCAATTCTATTTTTTCAATGTAATATGGAAATATTTCATAAATTTATGTTGACTACAAAGCAATGCATACTGTACAATTTCTTGAAATTGGCATGGAAGTATACAGAAATCATCGTAATTTCAAGTCCCACATCAAAATAAATATAATAAAAAATAACAACTGTATAAAACAACTCTCTAACAACAGTATAAACCAACTCTGAATTATTCATAATATTTTTATTTCCATACTTTATAGATTACCTGTCTATAGGCTTTTGTTACATTGTTTTGGGAGAAATACACATATTCTACCAGATTTATGTAATGGCCAAAAAGGAAGTTGAGTCAAAAATTTAAAACTTTAGCTAAGGAGAAAACGGTAAGCGTTACATAGCAACTATTGTACACATTTATTTTCGGAACAACTATGGAAACAGATTTCATTACAGGTGCTTGATAAAGTAAGGTTTAAAGATGTCAAACAACTACTGCCTATTTCTAAAGACAATATTTAATACAACAATGAATTTTTTTGTTACCGACCGGCACGTTATTATGTATGACTTCAGAACCAGCTTTCAACATTAATAAATAAATCAAATAAAATTAACATCTGATAGCATTTCCAGTTTAGCTGATTTTCAAGTCATCCCCGCCTTCTGTTCAATGAACTGTGGTAAATATATTTATCCGATAGGCAACAGTTGCTCATTTTAAATTGTATCTATAACTGGGCCAATTAAAATGCTTTGTTTGCTTGTGTCATTTCGAAGGCATGAAAGGATGAGGTTTGGCTACTCTTGACTGACATTTTTTCCAAGTTGTTTTCGTTTTTTCTTGCCTATCTGTCCATCTACCCAGCTGTCTATTGGAATTCTGATAATGACAGTGAAAGCATGGATCAAAATAAACTAACTGCAGGTCTCTCCCCTTTCTGCAATAAATATTTTCTGTAATAATCAAGGTAAACATCAGTTTTACATATCTATTCAGCCTTTGTAAATATCATTTTTTATACAACAGTTGATGTTTGATAATTTATGTTCTTTAAAAAAAAATGCTTTTAATGATACCTAAGCTGTATTTTTTTCTTGATACTATTTTTGAATTTGATCTAGGTCAATATTTCTGCCAATTTATCTTTCAGACATGGTTGGATGGTTGTGTTTTTGTTTTCATTCTGAAATAATGGTAGTTAAAATATCCAAGAGATCTCATATAAAAGAACTCATATAAAGAAGAATCAGTTTTATATAGGCATAGATCTATCTTTCTATTATGGATGCAAGTCTTTACTTTGTTTCATTGGATCATTATTAATTCCTGACACATAAGGTATTAAGTTATTAAAATATTTTAAAATCCACACACACGCTTGCTCTATCATTCCCAGTTTGCTATCATATTTTATTTCTGTTTGTTTATTTTGAGTAAGTTGATTTGGTCTACTTAGGATGTTTATCTTTCACTAACAGATTTTGTTTTCATTATTGTTGTCTTCTATTTGCTTATATTTACATTGATTTCCATTTCAGCTTGGGGGCTTGTCTATTTCAAGTATCACTTACACCTTATTTGTCTGCTCTTTTTTTGTTTGTTTGTTAATTATATTCATCTGATTAGTGTGCCCTTTACTTCTAAAACTAGCTACAGTTTTATTGCAATCATCTGAGTTTTGTCTTCAGAAATAATGTGTTTTGGTTATTTTTAACACCCTGTAAAGAACATCTATTACCCGTAACAAGTAGATTATACATATGGGCAATGATATAAGTAGAGGTATATAGTCTAGATGTCATTTGATGTGCTCTACTGAAATGTAGTCAATGTTATTTCCTAAAAAAAATGCTTGAGACTCTACTCTTATTGCATGGTTGCCAATTTAATGTCAGACTACGATCAGTGATGACTGTAGGCACAGATCCATGGCATCCTCCTTGTGAGACTCTTCTCACAGCATTTCATCAAATCATGTCTGGCTCTTAAGACATTTTAAATGATAAATCCCTAATTTATATGTGCATCTATATACAGCACAAATCCACCATTAATGCACTATAGTCCAATACATGTAAAGAGGAACCGTTACTTTCCAAGATTATTTTAAAAATTATGTTTAGTAATCCCTATGTTTAACAAAGGTGTATTTGTGATGTGAAAAATAAAATTAGATTTAGAAATCCACAACTCTTCATCCTGCAACTCTTGGCGTTCTATCTACTATTATTAGAAGCTTTATGCTTTGCCCCTGGAATTCAGCAAAGAGAAAGCCTACAGAGAAGAGGAAAAATTAAACAATTCTTCTATTTGAATTCATCATATGTGTTGTTTGTCCTGACTTTCCCTTGTCTAAACTGAATTTTGATATAATTTGCTAAATCTTTAATATAAATGTAAAAGAAATGGAGAGTCTTCTAAAAAAAAAAAAAAAAGGTAACCCCTTTTATAAGTGCAATTAAATGGTTTAATTTCCAAGGGAAACATATTGTTGTGCATCACCTGTATATCTCAAGTTGGATTTTGTAAAGTCATCATTGGGTGCAGAAACTCAAGAAATAATATTTCCACAATTATCCCTGAGTTCCCAGCTTGATATGCAAATGAGCACAGATGAGGATCGTGTTTTAGATTTATTTTTGCATTTCTTCAGGTAGCAACAGAAGCTGTTTTATACTCAGCATTTTTAACCAAAAACATGGTTGTGATCCAGAAGGACCAGTAAACAGAAATCAGACATGGACTGCAGATTGTTACATAGCTTTGTTGTACCAAGTTCTAAATTGTGTTTATATTCAGGCTCAGTCTTTGTCCAGATAACCCAGGCAGAAGTCTGAAGATCATACACATTTTCTCTCCTTGTGGCTACATAATACAAAGTAGAATAGGGGAGTAGAGGATAAGTGCAACAGAAGAGAGGAAAACTTGCAGCCACTTAGATGGTGGTAGTCATATAATAAAGAAATGTGCGTGCATATCTGGCTAATTGGATATAAGAGTTAAACTAAGAAGACAACATCAAACCAAGCCCACTCATAAAAAAGACACCTAGTTATTGTCTCCCAGCTACCACCTTCCAAAGAGCATCCAATGCTAAACCACTAGAATGCATCCCACCACTTCACCCTGAAACAGATTGTGGACGATATTGATATTACCAAGCCCACTGTAAGAAGCGGAATATATGAGTGCATTGCAGAGCTCTACAACAATAGACAGTACTTATGAGTTCTAACAGAGCTCCACGATAATGTGAGTTACCAGAGGCATGGAATGCAGCATAGACTGCTTCCTCCAACCTTGCATGAAATGTCTTACCTTTAAATGTGGAAGGTGTGTTAAGGCTACAGTGTACTAACGTGTATAACTTTCCCGCAATGGCACGTAAGGCCAGGGATAATTTGCTTACCTTTTTTTAGTAAAACAAATTGATTTACTGTATATTTAATAACTTTCTCTTAGGTAATTTTCTTCCATACTAGGCTGTAATATCAGTAGCCTTAAAACTTTCCAAGTGGTGAATTATGAGGTTTTAGATTGCATGTATTCAATATTTTGAAACCATTTAAAATTGATCTTAGGGAGTTTTTATTCAAATGCCTCCTTAGTTATTATATATCAGTATCTCCTCATTTGACTATGTAAGCATATTTATATAGCTATAACATCTATATGATTACTGAAGTATTGGATAATGCAGATTTGCACAGCACAGTTTGTTCTGAGTGATTGCTTTCTTTCATTAATAGTATTATCTTTCAAAGTTATGTAGCTTCAGTATTAAGAGCTGAAAAATATAGCAGAGGGAAAAAAATGCCTACTGGCAATTCTGATAGAGCTAAGCTATGACGTTTGTTGTTTTCACTCTTTGAACTGTTCAGTACAGAGGGGGAAAAATCACACAAAAAAAAAGCTCTGGAACTGAATTGATTAAATTCTGCGCTCTGGAGCCCAAAATGTCGCAAAACATAAGGGAACGCCAGAACCATTCATCTTAGTCCGCAAAGAGTGTTCTAATACCTGCACAAAGCCAACCTAACAACTGTGTCAATAAAATAGACTGATATTTGAAAATAAATGTTAAAGCTTAAAAGGTGTTAAAATTAAAATACAGAAAGCCTGAAGACGTTATTGATCTATATAACTTTTTTCTCAAAAAAACAATGAACTGATTTTCTCCAGTAAAGCATTTCTTCTTGAACCTTTGCCCTATTCTAGTATTACAATGGGTGCATTATCAGGTTTTTTTTTATTAAATTATATTACGTGTTATATTTATATTTAAAAAACAAAAACAAATAAAACAATGTATTTTGAAGATTAAAAAAAGAGTACTAATTAAATGTAAAATAAAAAGCAAGACATAATAGTATGTTTGTGCATGTACATAATAGTACTGTAGGATATTTCACTTATTTAATTTGACATTGGACAAAAAGGGTAAAGACCTTGCGAGGAAGTTCAGCATAAAACTCACACCCACGGAAGGTTGGCCTGCTATTGAGGCTTTACATTACTTGCAAATCACAAACCAAGAAAGTTATGCTGGGGGAAAAGGTTTTCTGAAAGACCACCTGAAGTCAGTGGCTAGTCAATACATTAAATACAAATCTACACACACCAGTCAAGTCATAAGACTTGCTTTTCCCAGAGAAATCTCACATTTGCAGTTTTGGAATAAGGTTTGGTGGCATATCTAACGGGAAACCATGTGGATTGCACAGCAGATTGTTATCCGTGACTTCATTAATCATTGTACTTATTGAATGCCAATACAGGCCAATTTATACACAGTACCAAAAGGCATGGTCCCAGTTCCCAAATGACATCTCCTGCAATGGACAGTATATGTGCCAAGAGGGAGGGAATTACGTACCACCAAAAAGTAGCTTATAGCTAAGCATCTAGAGACTTCACAGAAGTTAGTGGCCACCACCCCTCACTGGACTAGAGAGAATGTACATTTCAGTTTCTCCTCTAATTTTACTGCATAGCAAGGTTTTTCTGTTTCCAGTAACTGGAGTAGAGATTTGTAACTAGTAGGCAAGGGTTTGAGATTTCTAGGCATACCCAAACATAGCTTCAGGAAGTTGGACCGGGCTAACGGGAGATTACATAAAACCCCAGTAGAATGGAGCAAATTCTTAATCCTTAGGAAGGAAAAAAGCATCTAAGGGAACATCTGAGTGAATTCTGTAAATTAAATAATAGATGTGGGAGATAGCAATTGTGAGATCCTTTGGATACCTGCTGCGTACTATTGGGAGGAAGGGAAGCATGGAGAGCGACAACCCAAGGGAAGATATAGGAGCAAATATAAAGTTCCTCAGAGATGAGCTTCTGACACCACATTTTTTACACCCATATGGTATGCTGTGTAAAATGGGTCTATGCTATAGAAGGCATAGGAGCAGTGGTACACAATTGATCCCCTGGGCGAGGGTCAAGACAGGCATTTTCCAGATTGACCCATGACTGGGGTGAGGAGGGCAAGCTGAACTGCAATGACTGGGCCCATGTGGATGCATAATAATATGTAAGATTGCCAGGCACACCAAGAATCTCTCCTTGTCTGTATTTGGACATCTGTAATTGAACAGTAAGTAAGTCTTGGATATGGAAGGAGGGGAGGGCTTGCAGAGGCAGCAGACAAAAGACATGCAACTTTTGGTGGCTGCTTTTAGCTATACAACAATGAAAAAAAAATGCATAATGAAGCACCTGAATGTTTTCAATTGGGGGGTGGGGGGTGGGAGGGGAGAAGATATACTACAAAGTGATTTTTTTTATTTTTTTATTATGACAGCGAAGTGTTCCTTTAAGGATGAGTTAAAAGTGAAGAACAAAATACAAATAATTAGAATGTAAAAGAGCTAACTCATTTTCTGAAAACGTAAAACCGAGGTTTACTGAGCAAACTTGGATTTAAAGAGAACAGAACAGGAAATAAAGTTAAGTCAAAGTGAGGGCTGGGAAAAAAAAGCTCAGTTTGAGAATTTTTCAACATTTTAGTAAATTTTTCACAGTTTAGTAAATACCCTTATTAATGTTAGCTCATCAAAATACATTCCCAATTCATTCTTTGTTATGTTAGATGTGTAGTATAACAAACAGGTGATGTATGTGAACACAATCTTAAAGCATTCTTAATTATTCAGAAATGCATTTAATTTAAGAATACTGATTAAAAACGCACAAGTTGAACTTTATATCTTGTATTTTAAAATGCCATCGAAATAAACGTACTATAACAAATTGGGAGTAATCCTTGAGAAACTATTTGAATAAATGTTACAGTACATTGAAATTAAATTTTAAACGGCCTTATAATCCACTAAATAGATATTAGCAATATGGATTAACATTATCAGTCAAAATTACTTATTGCACTGATCTCATTACAACAATAACCTGGGGAAACACTTCAAATTCACCTTATTGAAATATGGACCACTGTGTCTACTATTGTGAGTTAGCCATATGTATACCTCCTTTAGATATTTTCTAAGTGAAAGATCTACAAGTGGTGGTGGTCCAAAATACGGACCTACCTACACTCATAGAGAAACACCTAATTGGACACTCCAGAGGTGTCCTCGGGTTTATCCCCTGTGCATAGAATCAAAAAAATACTCCCACCACTGGATAGAATATCCAGTCGCTTAGAGTATAAACTGGAATTAAATTAAGAATGAAAAACTCATAGTAATGTTAAATACTTGATAAGTAAAGAAATGATGACAGTACAACATAGATACCCATTCCTAATAGTCAGAATCCAATGGATAACAATCTTGCCTAATGGTGCCTAATGGCACACCTCCAAATGTCCTAGTCAGAAAATGTATATAAATATATCTCTATAATGCTACAGACTACAGACTTTAATTATATCTCATGAGGTCAATGTCTGAGAGCATAGAGATTAAAACAAAGCAAGGTTCAAGACCAGTAAAGGAGGTGAAAAAGTAGAAATTAAAGCGTACTTTATTGTTGGTTGCCTGCACATGTCAATAGAGTGCCCATTGAAAGTTAAGTGACAGAAAGAAAAAGAAACACGACGCACGTTTCGGTGCTTCGGTAGTGTGGCTCCTCAACCGATATGACCAGTCACTGCAGACCTACAATCCCCACATAATTAAAAGGAGCTAACATATAGCGCATCAGGTTCATCTTCGTGCTTCCAAAAAGTATGGTGCAGATGGGACCTCTTCCAGTCCCAGGTTACTGCCCCTTCATCCCAGTCCTTCCTGCTTTAGTCTCTTTGATTTACGTTGGTTAGAAATGCATTTTTTGTTCTGTTAAAACTATGTAAGGCCGAGCATCAACTTTTTATGTGTGAATGTCATAGTGCCAATAACAATATTGAGATGTGAGATGTTAGAAGAATTTTGCAATTATGTATCTTTGGAAAATCCTGACAACATTTAGTTTAAAAAAGTTGCCAATTACTATTGGAGTCTGTACTTAGTAAAATGAAAAAAGAGGACACACTCTTCACTAATAAAGCATATGACTAAGCAATAAAGTTTTAGGGGTCTGCAGTTCTACTTTAAGTATTTATTGAAAATATCATTATATGAAATGGAGGAGTTGTATTAAACATATGGCAATTAAGTAGAATTAATTATCTTCTAAAAACGTGAATGATAAACTATCAGGGTTATATACTGATAGTGAAAGTTATTAGGAATTGAAAGTGAATTGAAAATGAATTTCAAATTTAAATCAAAATAGCTGAATTTAAAAAATTCTCCAAGTCAGCTATGCATTTAGTTTGGCTATTTTGATCTAAAATATAAAATTCATTTTTAATTCTCTCTCAGTTCCCCAAAATTCTCACTCTCATTTAATGAATAACCTTGAACGTCTCATTTAATGAATAACCTTGAAAGACTCATTTAATGAATAACCTTGAAAGTCTTAGATTATATATAGGTTTTCTTTAACCCCTTAAGGACACATGACATGTGTGACATATCATGATTCCCTTTTATTCCAGAAGTTTGGTCCTTAAGGGGTTAAAGGCGGAATTTTCAAAAAACTAAAAACCTTATTTCTTGTCAAATTAACCTGGGGAAATAGGTACCTTGAAACCTGGCTTAAAATGAATTTACAACTTACTTGTAAAATGTAGGTCAATTCAAGTGCATCACTATTTACCAAGTAGTGATATAGCTATCCTAAACAACATATATTGCTCACGTCTATCGACATGCAATCTGAATAGCCTATAGTGAAAATATTCTTTTTGAAATTCATAGTGTAAGATGAACACTAAATAAAAAAAAAGGGTTAAGGCTAAAAGAAATGTAACAATTTGGAATATCTCATATACATTAGAGTATATGTCTGTCCTGAAGGGACACACGACACATTGCAAAGCAATAAGCTATGTTCGTCGCAGTACTTAATGTTTTAATAAAGTCATGTACATCCTTTGCTACCGACTGTTCTGCCACGTTTAAAGTAGACACACTGAGGAATGGGTTCATTAAAGAATCAGGCATCTAGCTTTCAAGATCTAAATTCCTTTAAGCCAAAAACTTTTAAGAGATGTTCCATTAAAGTTCAACTTTTGACTTTTTCTTTGCTCCAAATGTAAATCTTTTGCTTCTAGGATTTTTGTCCATTGCCACCGATGCTCTGAAAATGAAAGGCATTACTGTATTTTTTCTTTTCTTCATTCGTGCCCTTCAAATACTCCCTTGGGAATAGTGACCTGTCTGTAATGCTGCACTTGTCTCAATTGAAACATATAAGGTCAAGCAGAGTGTTTAAACAGCAAAGTAGAGTTTAAAGCTTTAATAGATATATACATCTATCTATCAGAATATATCAGTCCTTCAATTCAACATGAATTTCCGTAACCTTAGCTGTGTCAATATGCCTACATTTTTACGACCAAATACATTTTAGATGTCTCTTCATAAGTTATAAAAAGAAAAAAGGTTAGCTCTTAAATAGTCCAATTCTCCTAAGGTACTTATTTTATCCATTTGTTTGAGGTAGATTTTTATATATATATTCATCCAAGTAGGTAGCTGCACTCACGGATAATAAAAGTCCAACGATTATTGAAAAATGGTTAAAAAAACAGCAATATATATATATATATATATATATATATATATATATATATATGTTTTATGTCTATATAAAATATAAAAATATACAACAGAACCCATTTATCAACAATTACTCCTACTCACATGAAAGAGAAATGGACGATGATGCCTGTTTGATCAGTTGTTATCATATACGTCAGAACAGAATTTACAAGTTATCATTTTTCACACAACGTGTCGATAAATAATGACATTGACAGATTTATTAATGGTCCCTTTGACACATCAGCTTTTTAGCGGCTGCTGTAGTCAAGTATTTAAACGGTAAATTACATGCATTGACAATTGCAAATGCAAGTTACTTCTGTAAAAACGATAACATTATTATTTAATGTACTGCATGATATTCTCTGATTTCAGTCTCCAGTTCTACCCTTTACAACAAGACATTTGATAAATAATGTAAGATTCTCTCAATAAACACAAGGGCAAATAAATATACAACTTGATTAGCCCACAAATGATCCTACTGCATTCTTTAAACCTGGCTTTTGCAGTCTTGCACTGCATCAAAACTAAACTGCTAGAATAAGTAAAAAAAAGATGTGAAAACGCTGTCAATAATCTATTCTTTAACCCCTTCATTACCTAAAGTATAACATTTTTATTTTCATATATTTTGCTGCATGAAATCTAGTTCATGGAGTCTCACTCAATCTCATTTATACTGATTACCAACCTGTAGAGGAACAAATTCTCTGCCAGAAAACATTGATATAAGGCCTGTAAATTTGCTGAAAATACAAGCTCACACTCTGCTTCCAAACAGTACAGGAAGTTTTAATAGGCAATATCATTCCAAATGTCAGGGAGCAGAACTGAGTGAATGGACTCTACCTTTTCACTGCTGCTTTAGCACACCAATTAGCATTCATATAGCAATTTAAAATATGTTTACTTTAGAAAATATTTGGATTAACTGTACTTACTGTATTTACTGTATATGGGCATTATGTTCAAATGCAGACAATGTTTTTCACGTTGTGTTGCCATTTTTAGTAAACTGCACTTCTAGTCATACCTTCAGGTTCAGAGTCCATAAGCAAGGTATTTGAAAAATTTTATATTTCTATTTCTTGTTAAATCTACTGTATTTGAGAAGTGAATTTTTACTTTTATACCAACATTTCAGACTATCTCAAGATAAAATAACATTGTATACCATCCAAAGCTTTTCATTCCCATGATATTTTTATAAAGGCTGAATAAACAAGTAAAAAATAAAATGTACATAATTTTACTTTACATTTGCCTGCAAATCAATATATGCATATAATTGCTTGTGTTATGATATGTTTATCCACTAGCTATGCATCCCTTGCTTCAAATACATGTTATGCTAATATTTTTTTCAAATAAAAAGTGCTCAGTAGTGAAGGGGTTAAACGGGAACTATCTCATCCCCGGATTTTGAATATCCTGTTTACAAATTACCTATATTTAACAAATGTGCTTTATGAGGTCGGAAAATAAAAATACATGTGGACAGTGAATACAGTGAATACAATGGCAGTGTAGAAACTGTCAACGTTTCTGTTTTCCTTCATATTTACATTGAATGCCCTGGCTGTGCCTGGATTGATTTCGAATGTGATGTCACTTGCTAAATCTTGAATACATAGAACGGAGCATTGGAATAAAAAAGGTTATCACGTGTAAAAGATGACTTTCAATTTTTATTCAATGGCGCATTTTGTCTGACAATTACTCTTTAACATCACAGTTAACTTTATCACATATCTACATTTTATATGTAATATACATTGTATAAATAAATCAAAGACGAGGTGCTGAAGTTAAAGATTTCTCTTAGTTCCCCACCAGCGATAATAATAATAATACGAACAGTACTTGTAAGTGTTTTTAAAGTGCTTTTTATTTACTAAAAAGTAATTATGTCATATGCGTTAATCCAGATTGACATTTCAGTCCGTAGCTGACTTTTATCAAGACAATATCAAAGAGACAATACATGACATTTAAAAGAAAAAAAAGTAGGAAGACCAAAATAGCAATAACATGAAGACGGGAGAAACGGGTGGGAAAGTGAAGCACTATATATATATATATATAGAATGATAAAGATAATTCTATATGTAAATAATACATGTATATATAATTCAGCACCATGAGGTGTTTAATAATTAATAAAATAGCTCAAACAATTGGTTATGTTCGAAATGTTCACGTAATAAAAACTGATGATCTATAACTGCTAAAATTGGGATGTCAAGGCTGATTTGTCTCTTACAATGTATTAATAAGTCTCAAATGTAACTGTAGTTTGTGCGCCAGTTGCTGAATTCAGTGGTGACACAAGCAAATTACAATGATCTAATGAATCTTCTGTGCGATGTACAGTACTTTATCACATTATTGAGTTGCTTAGATGAAGATTTGAAAAGACATCTGCAGTGTTGTGCTATTCGAAAATAAATTGGTAATCTTAATGCACTGTATCTCTGTGACAGCTCTGATTATCTAGGATAAAGTTTATGGATGGGTAGCCTTGCCATGTCAGTTAGTGAGGTGATATTTTACACCGCAATAGTTGCTTAAACATCTAATTATCACAAAAACATACCTAATCTTTCCACTAGAAAGTCAAGGGTACAAAAGAAAATCACCTTTTCTTAGTGTGTTTCCATGTGTGCATATATGTGTGTGCATGCATGCATGTGTGTATATATAAGTGATCTGAAATTTGCTGGAGAAAATCTCACTGCTTTATTACATAGCAAGCAAGATATCACACAAATGTCAACGTTTCAGTCTCACACAGTAGACATTCATCTAGTAATTTAAAAAGTGCAAACCTTAATATTCCACCTGGGAATTAAGAACGAGGGTGACTATGAGAGTGAAGCTCTGGTAATCAATTAATCCCTTAACTACAGGTCTTTGTAAATAAGCAACACCCACATCAGTGGAAATCAGAAGCATGATAGGTAAGTGCATAGATCCAAAAAAAGACTAAGGAAAAACACAGTCCATTAAAGCATATAAATATAATAATAATGCAATCCTTCCACAAAGGAAAAGTAAAAACAAAAAAACATAACAAATATGTCCACTTAATACATATATATATATATATCCTAGAGGGTCCAACACTCAGCACTCACTTTCCTGGTCTTGTAAATACCTGGGTGCAAAACTTTAGCCAAAATATAATATAGATGAAAAGTGCACTCACTTTGTAACAATATAATCCCTTGAAAAAATAAGACCTTAAAAAAAGTTCTGTGTTTGACTGAAACATTGACAGACCCGAGGTGTATCTCTTTGGCCCAATAAAGGGATTATATTGTTACAAAGACCCGTGAGTGCACTTTACGTCTATGCTATAAATATATGTGTTTCTATGATTTGTTCTTATTTTCTAATATTACAAAGCATAATTATTTGTTAATTTATTTTATTTATATACATATGTTTATTTTTTTGTCAGAAAGCCTCATGTTAATGCTCAAGCATTTTAAAACAATTACTTTATTGTTTTTGCTTCTAGTGCAAAAAATTCAAGAAACCACTGTGGTACTCCGCAGATGTGGCCAAAATAGTTAAAAACAAAAAGTTAGCATTTAGGAATTATAAAAAAACCCAGAGTGAGGGAGACAAAATGATCTATAAGATTAGGCAGAAAGAGGCTAAGCAAGTTATAAGAGCTTCCAAATCACACACAGAAGAGAAAATAGCACAGTCAGTAAAAAAGGGGGATAAAACATTTTTTAGATACATAAATGAGAAAAGAAAAGTAAAACAAGGATTAGTTAGATTAAAAACAAAAGAAGGAAGGTATGTAGAAGAGGATAAAGGTCTAGCTGACTGCCTCAATGAATATTTTTGTTCTGTATTTACAGATGAAAATGAAGGAAAGGGACCTCAGTTGAGAAAAAGGATAAATGAGTCATTTATTACACGTGAGTTTACAGAGGAAGAGGTTCTATTTCAACTGTCAAAAGTAAAGACAAATAAGTCAATGGGACCTGATGGAATACACCCAAAGCTATTAAAAGAGCTTAGTGGTGTACTAGCAAAACCATTAACAGATTTATTTAACCAATCATTGTTAACAGGAGTAGTCCCAGAAGATTGGAAGTTAGCGAATGTTGTGCCCATTTACAAGAAAGGTAATAGGGAGGAGTCGGGCAACTATAGGCCAGTAAGCCTTACTTCAGTAGTGGGGAAAGTGATGGAAACCATGTTAAAGGATAGGATTGATGAACATCTAAAAACACATGGATTTCAAGATCAGAGACAACATGGGTTTACTTCAGGGAGATCATGCCAAACTAATCTTATTGATTTTTTTGATTGGGTAACTAAAATTATAGATCAGGGTGGTGCAGTAGACATTGCTTACCTAGATTTCAGTAAGGCTTTTGACACTGTTGCACATAGAAGGCTTATCAATAAACTGCAATCTTTAAGTTTGGATTCCAATATTGTTGAATGGGTAAGGCAGTGGCTGAGTGACAGGCAACAGAGGGTTGTAGTTAATGGAATATATTCGAAGCTTGGACTTGTCACCAGTGGGGTACCTCAGGGATCTGTACTTGGACCCATTATCTTTAATATTTTTATTAGTGATATTGCAGAAGGTCTTGATGGTAAGGTATGTCTTTTGCTGATGATACTAAGATATGTAACAGGGTTGATGTTCCAGGAGGGATAAGCCAAATGACAAATGATTTAGGTAAACTAGAAAAATGGTCAGAATTGTGGCAACTGACATTTAATGTGGATAAGTGCAAGATAATGCATCTTGGATGTAAAAACCCAAGGGCAGAGTACAGAATATTTGATAGAGTCCTAACCTCAACATCTGAGGAAAGGGATTTAGGGGTGATTATTTCTGATGACTTAAAGGTAGGCAGACAATGTAATAGAGCAGCAGGAAATGCTAGCAGAATGCTTGGTTGTATAGGGAGAGGTATTAGCAGTAGAAAGAGGGAAGTGCTCATGCCATTGTACAGAACACTGGTGAGACCTCACTTGGAGTATTGTACACAGTACTGGAGACCGTATCTTCAGAAGGATATTGATACCTTAGAGAGGGTTCAGAGAAGGGCTACTAAACTGGTTCATGGATTGCGGGATAAAACTTACCAGGAAAGGTTAAAGGATCTTAACATGTATAGCTTGGAGGAAAGACGAGACAGGGGGGATATGATAGAAACATTTAAATACATAAAGGGAATCAACACAGTAAAAGGAGGAGACTATATTTAAAAGAAGAAAAACTACCACAACAAGAGGACATAGTCTTAAATTAGAGGGACAAAGGTTTAAAAATAATATCAGGAAGTATTACTTTACTGAGAGGGTAGTGGATGCATGGAATAGCCTTCCAGCTGAAGTGGTAGAGGTTAACACAGTAAAGGAGTTTAAGCATGCGTGGGATAGGCATAAGGCTATCCTAACTATAAGATAAGGCTAGGGACTAATGAAAGTATTTAGAAAATTGGGCAGACTAGATGGGCCGAATGGTTCTTATCTCCCGTCACATTCTATGTTTCTATGTTTCTATGTGCTGTGATTTATCTTCTATTTAATTAATGGTATACCACCCAGGTGTCTCTCTTCAAGAAGGGCAATTTCGGGCAACAAAATCACACTGTCCTTTTATTTTTTTTATATGAACTAGACTTATGCACATCAGAAAAAAATCTGTTCAGCCAAATCAGTTTAGTTGAAAAAAACTAATTTAATTCAGTAGACTGAATTTCACTGACATGGCTCCAAATACTGATCCTATCACATTTCGCAGTACATTTTTTGCTCCCCTTTAATGGAGCTTATTCCAGTTGGAATTCTCTTGATCAGATTCCGACTGAATAAAATGTAATTTTTCCATTCTATTCAGTCCCCATTGGGATAACCTTTGCAGTTTTGAGCATGTGTTTACTTTTGAGCATTCAGTTGCATATTTTACGCATTCCCTCATTAATCATTTCTTTTTTTGTGCTATGGAAAGAACATCAACTCACAAAGCAAACAGATCTATTTGGCCCTTGCCCTTCCCGTTTTTTCATGATACATCAGTAAGGTGCTTCAACGTTATTTAATTTGCTAATTGGCAAAAATTCTGATGAATTGCAATTTGTTTGAAACCAAGTCTAGAACATGTGTATTCAACCTTGGCACTAGGATGCTGTGTACTACATCTCCCCTAATGCTTTGTGAACATTATAGCAGTAAGGGCATTATGAAACATGTAGTCCACAACAACTGGAGTGCAGAATGTCGCCTACCCTAGGATATTCCAGAATAGCACCAAACTCAGGCACACTCCAAAAAATGAAAGTGTTCCTCTATGTCCGTTTGTAAAGCACTGATTATCCATATACGCACATATCTCTGATCCTTTAAATCACATGGAACAACTTTGTCCTCCACAGAATGTTGGAAGGCAAACACGCTTGTGTTGAGAAACACACATAGGGGATACCATTATACTAACTTTAATTATCTATTATATCCAGTATAGTTTTGATTTGCATTTACTTATTGCTTACTAAAACTTGTACTATTTTACCATGATAACCATTCACTGAATAGTTTGAAATGCTTTAACCTCTTTAAGTAAAATGTACAATTAGTATCATAATGGCAATAATGGATTTAAAAAAATCATTAATTTGAAGGCAGATGTTTTGAAATGTTACATTTCTCATATAGATCCAGATACATTAACTGGAAACTATTATATGTAAGGAAATTTATTGCCCACATAGATGTACCATAGAGGTATCATTAAAGGGTCAGTCTAAGTACCATAAGCACTTTGCATTATTTTAAAGTACATGGTGATTAAGGTACTCTGAGCCTACACTCATGTCAGAAAAGACTTACAGCAGCAGTTATATCTCCAATATATTCGATAAAAAATCTAAAAAGATAGTTCCATGTTGTCTACATCAAGAGGTCTGAGAGAGCCATGAATTGCATATGCTCAGTGATTTACCAATTGTAAAAGGCAGTCATGTTTCCGTAAACAGTCAACTGGGCTATGTATAACCCACCAGCAGTCACTTTAGTACTGTTATTCTTTGAAAGAGTATTTCCAATCATCCTATATGTTGGTTAAAACCGTCAGTAGGGGATGAACTACTAAGCTTTATTCTCTGCAGACAAGAAGTTATGGGAGAAGATCAGTAACCGTAGACCAGACTATGACCCTCCTGACTGGAGCATCGTATTCTGGTGTGAGAGGATGAGCTCATCATAGATCAACATAGGAAATTTTAAAGCTTTATTTTTATTTATTTATGTATTTATTTATTTATTTACTGTATTATTTTAAAGTATTATCTCTAAAAGAAGGCTGAGTTACTGACAGTGGATATATAATAAAACCTACTGGTAAAACCAAAGCAGAGACAACTGTCGGTTGGTTTTAATCTAACATTTGTACTACTTTTATACAATGTGCTATGAAAGGCAGCCTAAACAAAAGTCTGGCACAAAAGGTAGTAGATGAAAAAGTATTGTTGATTACTAAGAATGTAAAGGGCATCCCAGAGACAGCTATTTAAGATGTAAGCAATTGAGGATCTGGTGACATAACAGGTAACTGGGGGTGGTTTCACACAGAGGGAGAATGATAGCGGACAAAATAAAATGAAATGTGAGAGAAGGGGCAATGGATCCAGTAAAAATTAATGTATGATGTGAGCAGTAGTTTAGGGTTGCCCTTTAAAGGGAGAGAAATATGCTTTTTTTTTTACAGGAGAGGAGAAACAATGGAATGCAGAGGGATGGAATACATTTATCTAGGTAAGATAAGACATAATAAAAAAACTGAATAAAGCATGACATCTAAGGTTGAATTTATCCAGAACCCTGAAATGGCATTATTTTCCCTTAATATATGATACACCATTATCTGTATTTTATTTAGATTTTATATAATATATTTGTAGGGTTATGGCGAGGCTTTGTATTGTAATAATCTTAGGACAGCATTAGAGCATACATGTCCCAGTCTGTGAGAGGTTGTTGTGAGTTATGTTACCAATGAGCAGTTAGGTGCAGCTTTTAATTCAGTTTCTTTCCAGGTGGTATGCTGGAAGAGGAGCTGGGGAGACAGATTTATGTTGTTTCTGTCTCCCCAGCTCCATTCAGGCAATATAATTAAATCCACTAATCTCAAGCAGACGGTGATATGCATATCTTGCATTTCCACACTCTGCCCTAAAATTGGTTATCCACATACTGCACATTTAGCAAATCAAAAAGTCTTTAACAGATCTAAGTCTTGCTAAAGCCAGCAATATACCGATATTACATAAACTAGCATCAGCTACAACCCTTGTTTTATAGCATTTTCTATACTGTAATCTCTTTTAAGCAGGGTTCGTTAAACCTCCACCTTTATAATATTAAACCGCACTGCAAAATATGTTGACGCTTTATATATTTGTATATTTCTTCATTTATTCCATTTTTTTGATTGTTTCCTTTGCTGTGTAAAATATGATGAATCCCATTTTTGTGATCATATTTTCAACTCATCTGCATAAGATTTGTGTTGATGAGCAGAAAAAATATAAATGCTTTACCAAGTTTTAATAACCAGAACTTGACATTTAGATAATAATTCTAAAGCTGTTCATTTAAGGAATCAATCTCTTCCCATTGTACAGTTCTTGTGCAAAATGTTGGCACTCTATAAATGGACAATATAATAATAATTCAGTAAGAAGCTTGTGCATGCGTATGGTTCTGTTAGATTCAGCTATGTAGGCTTTTTTGTGTAGAACTGTATTTCCGTTTTGTGCAAAGCATTTGTCTTCTCACTTAGCAGAAATAAATCACCTTGAGAACAGGTGTTATTCAAAGAACTCTAACAAACACCCACAGAGTTTTTTGTATTTTTTATGATTTCAAAAAAGTTCCAGACATTGTCCTGCACATAAAGTGCTCCAGGGTCTCATGCACTGCCTTCCTGTCTGTTTTTGCTCAGCTGTCCTTCAATTAAAACGCTAGCACCGTCGGTTTGTATATAGTTGAACCTGTTGTTCAATTGTTACATTTTGGTATTTATTATAGAAGGGTAACATGAACGTCAGTGTGCTGATGCTGTAATATTAAATTATTCCACAGATTGAGGAGGTGACTACATAGATTGAACACATTTAATTAGCTTTCTAGATGGTAATTGATTAGGAAATTATTGAAGGATTGATGCAAAATTATAGATTTATTGATACAATATATTGGAAAAGGTTAGAGTGGGTTGTATATAAAAAGTTTGCACACTATACCAGCAGTGCTCCAAGTTTTACCTGGGTCTGAAGCACCTACCCAGGCCCTTATAGGGCCAGCAATGTTTATTTTTTTGTGAGTATAACAGCTCCTTTCTGGCATTTTAATGTAAAAACTGCCTTTTCAGAGAATAGGCAGTGTTTATATTGCCCTTAGGGACACCTCCAACTGGCCACTCCTTAGATGGCCACTGGGAGGGCTTGATTCAATGCATCTCTATGAAGAGGTCCTGATTGACCAAAACGGCATTTGGCCTCGCCCCATGCCGATTTTATCCAATCCAATGCTTTCCCTATGGATAATTTTTTGATGATGTCACAAAGGGGGCAGAGCCCGCGTATGTTTCGCTGGAAATAAGGTAAGTATTAAACTTTTATAGGATGGCCGGGGGGGAAGCCACCTAAATGGTGGTTTTAACACTATAGAGTCAGGAATACATGGTTGTGTTCCTGACCCTGTAGTGATCCTTTAATAATTTGAATATGCACTGACGAATGACCAAAAATCTGTTCCTACAGACATTTGTTTGGAAAGCTGAAATACTGTAGTTAATGCAGTTTGGTCAAGTTGTTTTTTTTAATCACTGCTAGGTGTATGATTTCTATAAAAAAAAGTACGAGAAATAGTCATGGCATTGCAATATGGAATTAAACGTTTCATTACTGAACTGTTTTCATGTAAACAAGCAATCCAGACCCCTGGTGTCAAAGTGTATAGAAAAGGTAATTAGTGGTGTTCACTCATTTGCTAGGTAAATATGCTTAATGTTTTCTTTGAAGTTTATCTTCCTCAGCAATAATAGGGTGATAAAAGATTTTAGAGAGTCAATAATTCATCATGTTCTGAAATCTATGAGTCAGAGTCTAAAATATTAGTAGAGAAGAAGAAATATAGTGTTTATTAAACGTGTGCAAAAAGGAACTGAGAAGGGAAGGGTTAAACATGGGTAGATAACAATCAACAGTTAACTACAAAACATGAATATTTTATTGTTTATTCATCCATTGCATGAATACCGAGTAAAGTATCAAATGCTATACAGCATCATAACATATGATGCTTCAAAATTAATACATAGTCACATAGTTACATAGCTGAAAAGAGACATGCGTCCATCAAGTTCAGCCTTCCTCATATTTGTTTTTTGCTGTTGATCCAAAAGAAGGCAAAAAAAAAAACTGTTTGAAGCACTTCAAATTTTGCAACAAACTAGGAAAAAAATTCATTCTTGACCCCAGAATGACAGTCAGATTTATCCTTGGATCAAGAAGTAATTACCCTACATTGAAAAATTATAACCTTGAATATTCTGTTCTTGCAAGTATGCATCTAGTTGCTGTTTTAACATCTGTATGGACTCTGATAAAACCACTTCTTCAGGCTGAAGATTCCACATCCTTATTGTTCTTACAGACAAATAATTTGCCTTAGACAAAATCTTCTTTCTTCCCGTCTAAGTGCATGACCTCATGTCCTATGTAAAGTCCGGTTTGTGAATAGATTTCCACACAATGGTTTGTGTTGGCCCCGAATATATTTGTGTAATGTTATCATACATGTATTTAAAGGGAACAAAAAAGCACATACTGGCATGAGAATGAAAATAGTATGTTTGTATATATGTGTAATATATATAAAATAAATAATAAAACATGGTATATGTGTATCAATGTACTGTGCCGGTTGCAAATATATGTAAAATTGCTAAACACACTATAGAAATAATGATACAATAAAAGACACTAAAACATAAAACGTTGGTATAAACAAACTGTGGCAATAATAAAAGCAGTGAGTCTAACTGGAAGTTGAGTGATACGGGGTGAGATCTCGAACTTCACTTTTCAGGGATAGTGATAGAATCTTAACTTGAAATTGATATAAAATCATATCTAACAAGCAACTCACATTGTACAGGGGCTTGATTCAGTAATGATTAAAAGGAAAAACTATTTGTTATTTAGATACATTGGACTGGCTGTCTATAAAACACCAACCTTAAAGGAACACTCCACACACATATAAAGTACTTTGGGTTGCTGATGTGTGTTAAGTGTCTGGATTTTGTCATATTCTTAACAAGTTATAAAATTTACGATTTCTATAGAAATCTGTATTTTTATGACTGAGGGCAGAAACACCTCCCTTGTTGTCAAACACACAGCCAATTAGGTTTTCTTTAGAATCAGTTAACTTGACAGTGCTAATGGAAGTGGCAGTGTTAGGTGTTTAAAACTACTACAAGTTCCAGGTTGCCTTGTCATTCTAAAGGCATGCAAAGACACCCAAAGCATCATGGGAGTTGTAGTTCTAAAACATCTGGGGAGCTCCCTCTTAGGCACCCTTGTGCTAGAGCAAACCTTCCTTTTCCCTTCTCAATGATCTACCTCTTCTTTATATTACAGCTCATTGAGAAGAATAGAAAGGCTGCAATCACATTACTAATGGCTCCAGCACAGATGTTTCTTACCGAGGAGCCTCTGTTCGGTGTATTGCCAAGCACAGACTAAAAGTCTGTCCTGAGGAATAAAGGAAGGGCTTACAAAGGCCAACATCAGGTCTGCAGCTTTTGCAAGTAGTTTTTTTCATAAATCGTCTCCAAAAAACATGCACAAAAAATACATGCATGCTTTCTTTAAGAGTATTTCCACTAAATTGCTAAACAAAATCTAATTGTTAAGACACTTTAAACCAGTATACAGTTAAAATAATTAACACAGTTAACATAAAGGTGAATGAAAAAATAATTAGGATGCCATAGCATTCGGTATTTCTAAAATGTAGAATATGTTTAATTAAATAATTAGAACTAACTTTCAACCAGTGGGACCTCCTGTATGGTGCAATAACATGGTGGACTAACATCATCCATTTCTGAGATACTTTCTAAAATTCTGGGTATGAAATAATAAAGGCAAATATTTAAATCTGCTCATTATTAAAAGTAATGCAATAAAGAACTGAATTATAAACGAGGATGGATTGTCCTGACGGTGTGATAGGTTAGCATTCCGAAGTGTACACCGAACGCATGAGCATGCCATTATAATGATTTTCATTTGATGTATTGTATCTTCCAGAACAGCAATGCTTTGCTCATTTCTGCATCAATCAGTGCTTGTAGTAAACACTCTCATGCTGGCAAACTGATTAATTTGGAGAGAGGCGCATAACATATACGATTCTCCACTTCTTACATGCTATTTATGAGATTATCCTTGAGTATGACTATCTACAAACAGATGCCATAATTGAACATGAATTGATAAAAATGGGACTGTATATTTCATGTGTCCCAAACTCCCGCTGTAATACAAATGAACAGCATACAAGGTGAACTTAAACAAGAAATATGGCAAAAAACAATGAAATAGCTTTTTTTTTTTTTTAAAGGGTTTTATTTCTCAACCTTGGAGACTCCATACAGCTGGTATTTTTTTTCAGTTTCATTAAACTAACAACTAAATATTTCACATAGATTGTGATATCACCTCGACCAACATGACTCGCAGAATAAAGTTTCCACAAAAACATAAAACGAAAAAAAGAAAATAAATTAAATTTGAAAACGGAACAAAGTGAGATAACAAAATATTCTTGAGAGGATCAAAATAAAGTAAAACCATTTATAGGAAAATATTGCTGTCACTTGGAAAAAAATATGGTATCATTTATCCTACCCTGTTAATATTTGTATGATTTTGATCTTCAGCTATGTCTGAACTCGTTCCCAGAGAATAATGTACTTTGAGGTGACTCTAGGCTCAGATGCTAATTGGAATGCTACCTTAAGTTGTAGCATGAGGATCCACTTAAAACTAGACAATTATGTTCTAAGATAAGGGCTCAATTTTTATTTTATTTAATTTTTTTGTTTTTGTTGCAATTTTAGTTTTATTGTAGAGAAGCCACACAATATAAAGATAGAAAACCAATGAAACAGAAAGCTCTCAGTACAGATTCATTACAGGCCAGTCAATGAAATCAGTTCTAAAATTCTATTCTAGTGTTTTTGTAAGAAGAACCCTAGAGGGACAAGATAGATATGCCCTCCCCCAGATGCTCTCATTTCAAGAATACCACATCCTGTAGAATTGGACAAACACACCCTGTAGAGAGCATGTCACTTTATCCATTGTCAAAGGTAAGAAGGCTATTCAGTGGTTAGCAATGCACAATATAGTTGCTGTGCATATCTGAAAAATCAGTTTATTAGCAGTAAGAGTTGACAGTAAGAGGGTAGTGGTGATAAATAAGGCTGACAAGGATTATGCTCCAAGTCCACTATGAGAGATAGACCTTCTTCTATGTCCAACTCCAAAGTCGGAAAAATAATGGACAGGTCCACCACTTGTGTTACTAGGAGCCCTCCTATTCACAACAACAGAAGCATGATGAAAGTGAGATGGATACATTTGATAAAGTATGGTAGGCGCTAGATAGCATATAGCAAGGATCTTGTAGGAAACTTCCCAAAACAGGTTGCAAACTATTTGGAGTTCTCAGAAAGCATGGTCCAGTCCTCTAGGTCCAAGGACTCCCGCAAGTCGGTCACTCATTGCATGACATAAGAGGGTGGGTTAGGGAATAGAACACCCAGGAGATGGGAAAAAATAATGGAGATTAAGCCAGGAGACCTAACTATTTGTCTACAAAGCAATACGCAGAGCAGTCAGTTGGATATGTTAAAGGAATGGACTTGTGTCTTATAAGGAGGAAGTCCCTCACTTTTAGAAATTGCTTGTTCATCCATCACCCCAAAAAAAATAATATGAGACAGGTATTCAGTTTTGAAGGTTCAGTTAACCTGGATTACCGTGAAACCTGGTCTAAATAAAGTTGGATCTGTGAGGGAGAAAGGAGGAAATACAGAGGCTTTAAGATAATTAAAGCAAAGTACCTGCTAAATCCTAAAGGTGCCACATATATAATGTTTGTCCTGAGCAATCATACTTAGATTGCAGAACCTGCATTATAATTCACAGAAATTATATTTCAAATCAGTTAGCAATCTTCTGGGGCTTAATTTTTTTTTTTTCAGGAGTTATAATTACTTCCTTTAACTGCACATAAAATTTGCCTTCTCACAAATGAAAGCTGGTTTGTGCTTATTAAAGCTCATTTCTACAAGAATTCTCAATGCTCTCTTTTGTTATTGAGTGCCTTGCTATCTGTTTAATATAATCCAGGCAACAGAGGTACCATATTAACTTAACATATTATACGTTATTGCCCTCAAGTGCTCAAGATACAAAGCCATTGAGACCTTTTCCTCACACTGGCCAGTTATATTCATCTGTTAAATACAAACCAAATTAAATTCACTATAGCACTGTCAAGATGAGTTGGAGGTGCTGTAAATTCAGCTTATTGTTTAATGGATATTAACAAATTGCTAAAAAAAAACAATGCACTGATTGGACATTTAGTAAACAGGAACAGCAATGAATAAAAATTTCGTTTTCAATGTCTGAAATGTACTTTTAACTTTTTTCCCATTTTAGAAAACATGTTCATCTTGCACCCCTTTAACCCCTTTGTGACCGCAGCCATACTAGGTACGTCCGACAAAAATGATCCTTAAGGACCTTGGATGTACCTAGTACATCCGCGGTATTCCTACTTACTTACCCGACCGCCGCCGTTCCTCCGTCGGTGATCGGTGTTCCTCTCCATCTGGGGGGACTGTCTGACAGTCCAGGCAGTCCCCCTTTTGGCAAATTAGGATGCAGCGGGTCATGTGACGCTCTGATAGAGCAGTCACATGGCCGCAATAGGCGTAGTTAACAGTAGGTTTTATAGAGATTTTGAAAGTTACAGGGTCAAATATAAGGCTTGATTTTTTCGTTTTTTCACATTGAAATTTGCCAGATTGGTTATGTTGTCTTTGGGAGCTTACGGTAGCCCAGGAATGAGAATTACCCCCATAACAGCATACCATTTGCAAAAGAAGACAACCCAAGGTATTGCAAATGGGGTATGTTCAGTCTTTTTTAGTAGCCACTTAGTCACAAACACTGGCCAAAGTTAGCGTTCATAATTATTTTTTGCATTTTTAACACACAAATAAATATAAATGCTAATTTTGACCAGTGTTTGTGACTAAGTGGCTACTAAGAAAGACTGGACATACCCCATATTGAATACCCTGAGTTGTCTACTTTAAAAAAATATGTACATGTGAGGTTTAATTCAGATATTTATGACAGATAACAGTGTTACAATGTCACTATTGATACATTTAAAAAATATATATTTTGAAACAGCAATGTCCTACTTGTACTTATAGCCCTATAAAATGCAAAAAAAGCTAAGAATATGTTAACATTGTATTTCTAAATTCAAGACAAAATTTAGAAACTATTTAGCACCGGTGTATTTGACGATTGTAGATGCGTAACAGATTTTGGGGGTCAATATTAGAAAAAGTGTGTTTTTAAAATTATTTCATCATATTTTATAATTGTTTTTATATTAAATTATATTATATGATGAAAATAATGGTATATTTAGAAAGACCATATAATGGCGAGAAAAATGGTATATAACATGTGTGGGTACAGTAAATGAGTAAGAAAAAAAGTACAGCTAAACACAAACACCGCAGAAATGTAAAAACGGCCCTGGTCCTTAACGGTAAGAAAATTGAAAAACGGTCTGGTCACTAAGGGGTTAAAGTGATTTTCCAGGCATTTATGTATATTTACTTGCATGTAAAATATAGAGGTTATAGAAAGTAATGTCACACACATGGACATCTGGTGCGTCTCCCACTGGTTTTAATAAAAGACCAGGGATTGGTTGAGATTTATCAAGTTCTTCTAAGAGTGATTTAGAGAAGATGTATTAAAACCCAATGGAATAAGGCAAAAGATACAAAGTATGCTTTTTTATGAATATTTCTTTTTGGATTTTCTGTTTACGCATTAAACAACAGATGGTGCTAACTCTAAAAATAAAATATTCTGATGCAGGAAAACGTTAAACTATCTCTGTCCATTTGTGTTTAACAGTACAATACGATGTAAACTTAAATAATGAAAACACTGTTTTTTGTAAGAGTAACAGTTTTTTAGGAGATCTTCCCCCACCCCCACCCTCTAAACCTAAAAAAATAAACAAAATACAAACTTAAATCTGTACCGCTGAAGAAAGGGGTAATAGATAATGGACTGTGGGGAGGTCAAGGCTGGCACAGGGAAGGGGGCATGCTGCCATTAGCTGTCTGACACCAGCATGTTGGCCAATTTTGCACAGAAGTGACATAAACCAGCCCAGAACAACACTGCTGGAAGTTGATTTACACCTCGTTAATTAATGAGTTAATCTCTGTATGTGTAACATTTCATCATGAAATTTTCATAGTGAAATACAGATCTGAAATTACTGAAGTGGTCATGGTGCTTGGAGTAATTCTCTAACGTGGAGGCTATTGCCTTTGATTTTGGTATTCAGAAAAAAAGAAACATTGTCTCTTACATTTCTTTTTTGTTCCTCTTTAAAATATTCAGTATCAATGTAAAAAGAACTTTCTCAGAATTAAATTCATAGGAGTATGTAGATTCTTTTTTTTGGCGAAATACAGTTAGTTTTATTAACTGCTCTAATGCAGATTAGACTGTTCTAGTGATTGAAGTTAACAAGGATACGTGAAGGCTTCCACAAACAATGACTCCAGTAATAGCCTTTTATTTCTGTACTGGCTCTGGCTGTCCAATCAATTTAGGTTTTTATTAATTGTTTTGCAGCAGGGAAATAGTAAAAAATAACAAGGAAGGTATGAACAAGGTTTAGCTCTATCACTTTTCTATTAATAACACAATAATTGAATGTTATAACATTTATAAAAAAACACATATACAAATGACATGTATAGAAAATTTTATAAAAGTAACTTTTATACTGTTTAGAAAATATACCTTTTAAATGAACTTGTGGTCACTACTCTATCCTAATTCTCCTTGACCTTTCTGCAGCTTTTGACACTGTTGATCATCAACAGCTTCTTCTCATCCTCTGCAATATCGGTCTACAAGATATTGCTCTCTCCCAGCGCTCTTTCAGTGTTTCGTTCTCTGGCTCTGCTTCTTCTCCCCAACTCCTCTATGTTGGTGTCCCCCAAGGTTCAGTCCTTGGTCCCCTACTGTTCTCATCTATACTGCCTTTTTTGGTAACTCATTAGCTCCTTTGGCTTCCAATATCATTTCTATGCGGATGACACGCAAATATATCTGTCCCCTACTGATTTCTCTCTGTCCCTCTTGACTAGTGTCTCTGACTGCCTCTCTGCTATTTCTAACTGGATGGCTGCCCACTCCCTCAAACTAAACTTGACCAGAACTGAAATTCTGGTCTTTACTCTCTCAAGTGTTGCTACTCCTGTATCTGTTTCCCTCCAAGTCAACAGTGCTACCATCAGCTCCACCACACCTCCACTCTCTTTGACTCCGACCTCTCCTTCACGCCTCATGTTCAGTCTATCCCCAAATCCTGCCACTTCCATCTCAAAAAACATTGCGCGCATCCGACTCTACTTAACGCCAGATGCGACTAAGGTGCTGGACCATTCCACTGTCCTTTCTTGCCTTGACTACTGTAATCCGCTTCTCAGTAGTCTTACGTGCTCCCAACTTGTGCCGTTACAGTCCATAATGAATGCGGCTGTGAGGCTCATCATCCTGTCCGCCTGCACCTCCCACGCCTCACCCTTCTGTCAGTCCCTACATTGGCTTCCTGTAAGATATAGGGCTCAAGTTAAAATTCTGGTTCTTGCTTTCAAATCTCTACATAATGCTGCCTCCACCCATCTATCCTCCCTAATACACAAGTATGTCCCGTCTAGGCCCTTACGCTCTGCTAAAGACTTACATCTATCTTCTGTCCATACTCCCACCTCTGATGCTCGCCTTCAAGACTTCTCGAGGGCTGCACCATTCCTGTGGAATTCACTTCCCTCCTCTGTTACATGTTGGCGCTATATAAATAATAACATAATAATAACAATAATAATAATAATAAATCATACATGTTTGGGAAAAAAATAAAACATTTTAAATGATATTTGATTTTGTTTTATTGGAGGCATATATAATCTGCTGGGATCTCACTACCAAACATGTGTGCTGTCCTCTGCTATCAGAGTTTTGACAGGCTTGTACTCCTAATGCTGTAGTGTTCCTTTAACTGCAACTAACTGCATGCCAACCAACATTTCAAATGGACGAAGAGGGGCACTTTAATTTTAGAGGTGTGAGTGGGCAGGGCAGTTCAGAGAAATTTTAGGTGATTTATTAATAAAATAAATTGCAACTAAAATGTAACAGAACAAGAACATTGTGTCTCATTTACACAGATTGATTTCTAGGCAGAAATTATTATTGTACATTAACGATACATTACTGTAAATAGTATTGCTAAGGTGCTATTATTCACTCCACAATCGGAGCTCTTAGAAAAGAGGGACATTAGGAAAAAAAGGGAGACAAAGGGGTTTGGATCCAAAGTAGGAACTGCTTCTCCTAAATAGGGACAGTTGGGAGGTATGTCCCCGAGCAATGGGATTCTGTTGTACTGGTGTCTGCAAGTGATGTGGGTTTAGTTAGTAGCAGTTGAGAAATATGTTGGTTGCAGTATATGATGTTAAGTTGAGTTGCAAAACCAGCATGACTCATTCATTAGTCACAATAGAATTAAATGTTTCATACAAATGCCTACTGAGAAGAAACTCATTATTTACTGATTAGTACTAAAAATAAATATAATGTTAAAATAAGTAACATATTTATAAGTAACTGAATAGCAAATAGGGCCTTTTCTGGGCATATTTGCACGATTTCATAACATGGACACATTCACTGTCTAAGGGATTATTTCTCTATCAAATCTCACTACAACACATCTATTTACACCATCTGGTAAGCACATAAGTCTGTAGTTAAATATCTATTTAGCAAGTCATCATTAAAAAAATATATATATTTTTGTCATGAAAATAAAACTTAAGAAATTAATGTCCATTTGATTGTGGTAGTAATGGAGTTCAAAGTAGATAAAAGAAAAAAATGTAAATTAATTTTGCAATTTTTTTTCTATATCACAATGTTTTACAACACAAAAAATATATTGGTAATTACAGAAGGTTTTTCATAAATGATATTTCTTTAATTGACATAATTTATATTTTCATTGCTCAGATGTCCCCAAATTTTTCCAGATAATTATTATTATTATTTTAAGTTAGCAAACACATACATAATTCTGCAATAAAAATGCATAAAATGTAATACAATTTAAAATATTAAAAGTACGCAGATTTAATTAATGCTATCTCAAATCACATTACCACAATTATGATTAGATTCTATGTTATAAATTTATATTTTTCCATGTCCCTTATTAATATATTTTATACATTCTATAATTGTTGAAAATCAACCTTTTGGTATCAGAACAGATCGAGGTCTCAACATCCCTTTTGAATTCACTTTCAATCACTGACAATTCATGCTTTACCAAATAACCCTGCAACAAATGTCAGGCAAGGATTCACTTGAAAGAATTGGTGGAATCCAAGTTTTTTTTTCCAGTGAATTTCAAATATTTTAGTGAAAATAGTTAAATTAGAAAAACTCCATTGCAAATTTTCATTGTGTGGTTATATTGGCATTAAATGTGAAATTCGATTTGAAGACACAACATTCCCACTCTAGTTCGAAAAGTATACTATGCACTAATTTAATTTTACTTGTTTATGTTTTAGATTTTGATAGCGATAAACCTTTTATTTTATTTTTACTTTTTTTAAGATTGGAAAGTTTGTTGTTTTTCAACACTTTGCAACCGTTATTAGAGAATAAAACAGGCAAATTATAATTAGTTCTAATGCAGTTCATGTTTCCAAGATAAATGATTTCAATGCAATATACCAGACAAAACGCACATCTTTCACTATGAATTATATCCAAACTATATGTGTAGACACCATTACACTACAGTGAACATTGAATATAATTTGTTTTGCTGTATTTTCTAATTAGAGAACTTTAATTATTTAATATACATAATCAACTGCTCACTTCAGAAAAGTTAGCAGGATAGCTGCTACCAATTTAATTAAATCTTACGGTAAGTGCTGTTTTCCACTGTATACATTTACAAATTTAATTGGGATATATCCCCATTATCACACCTTTTTAAATCATGTTGATACTGAACATATGAAATGCCTCACATGAAGCAAAAAATCTATTTCTAGATAATATATATTTTTAAATGTATATATTTATACCGAGAGAATAAATTAAGTTTCAAAGTGATAGATTGCCATTGGCACTGTTGCAAAAACAATAAGTCTGGTCAATAAAAATATTTGAGAAACAATTTAATTAAAATGTAGTTTTGTAACCGAGGATGCTAAAACACATCTCCTGTGTATTGATATAGTTTTAGATGCAAGGAGCAGGCTACGGATAATTTCAAGTGAAAAGATTTTTTTTTTTAAATATATTTCAATTATGCTGAACCAAAGCCTGAGTTTATTATGTTTTTAAAATGTAATCAGATTTTGTAAATTCTCCTGAACAATAGATGTAAATATATTTCAATACTTTTATCTGAAAGAATGCCGTAGATTGAAAGTCCATTATTTCTGCCTTACTTTGATCCTTTCTCATTTTTCATGTACCATCAGGAGAAAATAAAATATGCTATCTACCTTTCCCTGTACTTTCACTTTTCTAAAGATAAATTATATCACAAAAAGCTTTCATTCAATATAAAATGCTTACACACACAAACACACACACACACACACACTGTAAATCCCCTTTGAAACACAATGGGCAATGGGTTAATTACACGTCCTTCCTTTATTAGAATAGTCAATGTATTTAGTTCTGTTAACAGTTATTAAAAAACTGCTAACATTGACCATATAATATAACCTTATCAAGTTAAAGGACCTCTACAGTGCCAGGAAAACAAACTCCTGGCACTATAGGGTCATTAGGTCCCCCCCACCCTCAGGGCCCCCTACCAATGGGCTGAAGGGATTAAAACCTTTTCAGCCACTTACCTTTCTCCAGCGCTAGGCTCCCTCGGTGCTGGTGACCTCTCCTCTCCTTGCCCACGTCAGATCCGAATGAGCATGTGCGACAAGAGCCGCACACGCATTCAAACCGCCCATAGGAAAGTTTTACTCAATGCTTTCCTATGGACGTCCAGCATCTTCTCACATTTTCACAGTGAGAATCACGGAAGCGCCTCTAGTGGCTGTCATTGAAACTGCTATGTTTTCAACTGCAGGGTTAAAACTAGAGGGACCTGGCACCCAGACCACTTCATTGAGCTGAAGTTGTCTGGGTGCCTATACTGGCCCTTTAAGATCACGAGATTGATGATGAAATCACTGTATAAATTTTGTTTTCAGATGATCACTTTGATAACTGCACGATACAGACACATGCCAAATAATCATGCACGACTCTGTAATATATGAATCACCAACATTTAAATAGAAGGAGTAAGTTCCATTGGTCCATAATTAACTCCCTCATCACACATGAGGTACAGGTACATGGGAGAAGGATCAGAGTATACAAAGTGTTCTGTTCCGTAAAGTAACCCAAACATCACAGGTGTGAATTAATGGAGAATCATCGAGTAGGACCCTTCTTTTATTAACACTCCATTTTGCTGTGTGTGGAAAGGAAAAACGAGCAACAGGAGCTTGTAATACTATTAGTAAATATGACACTGTGTCTTTAGAAGTGTGGTTAATGAAGTGAAATCTCCTTATATAATTGATGGGTCTGGTTCTGTGACTGTACTACTAAATGCCGAGTTGTAGACCCCGAATTCAGAGGCACTTTTTTTTATTGTGCATATAGAGTAGAAGCAGTCTGCTATTTTTTTTTTTTTCAGTTATATTAATAGTTACATCATTACATAGGCTAAAAAAAATCTTGCATCCATCAGGTTCAGCCTTTCTCAGATTTCTCTTATTTAGAATTTCCAATTTGTTTTCACCGTTGATTTTGTTACTTCTCTTGCTTTATTGAATGTTCCCTGTATTGGTACATGCTTCTTGCAATCAACCTAGGTCTTCTGACTGACCCAATGCTAACTCTGTACTTCTGCTCACAGATTTCTTTTATCTTTTTTTTAACATAAACACGTATTCACAACACATGCACATTTTAAGAGAAACATAAAGAACATCAAATGTTACTTATGAGAGTCACAATCTCCATGCGTCTCACACCTGCCTCATTATTACATTTGCTCAAATGGAACACTGAGAGTACTGATATATATGTATACGTGCAATCTGTATATAACAATTGTCAGTGTTAGAGATGTATGTGTTCCACCGTAAAGCTACTTTTTATGCTAACATTATTTAAAGGACTATACAATGTACAAAAAATGGTCAACCCAAACTTCACCAATATTTTTGACTTTGGAGTTGTTTAGTTTGTCATTTTGTAGCAGCTACCATTCAGGCTTTTATACATAATTACCCCTCTTTGCCAATTATATGTACAAACATAATGTTCAGGGTTACAGCTGTATATCTAAAATTCAATGAAAAAATGTACATAGCATAAAACAGTTTTGTATTTTTTGTAAATTACACCGGCACAAATATGTTGTCCTCAAAATACAGGGAGTGCAGAATTATTAGGCAAGTTGTATTTTTGAGGATTAATTTTATTATTGAACAACAACCATGTTCTCAATGAACCCAAAAAACTCATTAATATCAAAGCTGAATATTTTTGGAAGTAGTTTTTAGTTTGTTTTTAGTTTTAGCTATGTTAGGGGGATATCTGTGTGTGCAGGTGACTATTACTGCGCATAATTATTAGGCAACTTAACAAAAAACAAATATATACCCATTTCAATTATTTATTATTACCAGTGAAACCAATATAACATCTCAACATTCACAAATATACATTTCTGACATTCAAAAACAAAACAAAAACAAATCAGTGACCAATATAGCCACCTTTCTTTGCAAGGACACTCAAAAGCCTGCCATCTATGGATTCTGTCAGTGTTTTGATCTGTTCACCATCAACATTGCGTGCAGCAGCAACCACAGCCTCCCAGACACTGTTCAGAGAGGTGTACTGTTTTCCCTCCTTGTAAATCTCACATTTGATGATGGACCACAGGTTCTCAATGGGGTTCAGATCAGGTGAACAAGGAGGCCATGTCATTAGATTTTCTTCTTTTATACCCTTTCTTGCCAGCCACGCTGTGGAGTACTTGGACGCGTGTGATGGAGCATTGTCCTGCATGAAAATCATGTTTTTCTTGAAGGATGCAGACTTCTTCCTGTACCACTGCTTGAAGAAGGTGTCTTCCAGGAACTGGCAGAAGGACTGGGAGTTGAGCTTGACTCCATCCTCAACCCGAAAAGGCCCCACAAGCTCATATTTGATGATACCAGCCCAAACCAGTACTCCACCTCCACCTTGCTGGCGTCTGAGTCGGACTGGAGCTCTCTGCCCTTTACCAATCCAGCCACGGGCCCATCCATCTGGCCCATCAAGACTCACTCTCATTTCATCAGTCCATAAAACCTTAGAAAAATCAGTCTTGAGATATTTCTTGGCCCAGTCTTGACGTTTCAGCTTGTGTGTCTTGTTCAGTGGTGGTCGTCTTTCAGCCTTTCTTACCTTGGCCATGTCTCTGAGTATTGCACACCTTGTGCTTTTGGGCACTCCAGTGATGTTGCAGCTCTGAAATATGGCCAAACTGGTGGCAAGTGGCATCGTGGCAGCTGCACGCTTGACTTTTCTCAGTTCATGGGCAGTTATTTTGCGCCTTGGTTTTTCCACACGCTTCTTGCGACCCTGTTGACTATTTTGAATGAAACGCTTGATTGTTCGATGATCACGCTTCAGAAGCTTTGCAATTTTAAGAGTGCTGCATCCCTCTGCAAGATATCTCACTATTTTTGACTTTTCTGAGCCTGTCAAGTCCTTCTTTTGACCCATTTTGCCAAAGGAAAGGAAGTTGCCTAATAATTATGCACACCTGATATAGGGTGTTGATGTCATTAGACCACACCCCTTCTCATTACAGAGATGCACATCACCTAATATGCTTAATTGGTAGTAGGCTTTCGAGCCTATACAGCTTGGAGTAAGACAACATGCATAAAGAGGATGATGTGGTCAAAATACTAATTTGCCTAATAATTCTGCACTCTCTGTATGTGAATTATTTAGTCACTATTTCTTTCCTCAAAATTAAAAGTTTTAAATGGGAATTAAACAATGTATTTAACAATATAGCATTCTAGAAGCTAAATTCCATTTGTGACAAGGGTAACATGAAGTCGGATAAGAAAGTACCTGGGGGACTGTTAACATGTCAGCTGGAGAAGAAGCGGTGCTGTGGCTTTCAAGGAATCCCATTGACACACATTCTTATTTCCTGTGTTTGAGTGCAGTCTATTTTAGCCACACACAATTTGTGGAAAGTTGGAGTGGAGATCAATAGCCTCCCATCTACATCAAGGGGAGGCACCACTGGGCGCAAATAATTCCACGTATTTTGTGAGTGCATCATTGTTAAAGCAGTGCGATTTTAAAAAACAGTAATATGCTATGTGTATATTTTTAGTTTAATTTGAGATATACAGCTGTAACCCTGAACCTTCTGTTTGTACATATTATTTAAAGAATCACACCAGACCCCTAAAGCACTTTAGCTTAATGAAACGCTTTATGTGTGTAGAGTGTGTTCTCTTCATTTCATTTTGGAAAAAGTGCAGATTTCATTTTAAATTGACACTTTTAAAAATTATTATCGTTACACCTCCCTGGCTTTTCAAGCAGACAACTGGTCCTATTACTTCCTTGTTTGATTAGCTTATTTGGGCAGGGTTAGAAAGAGAGGGCTTGCAAAGGCTTCAGACAAGACATCTGCAGTTTTGGCAAGCTGTTTTTAGATAAAACTATAGTTAAAAATAAATGCATAATTAAATTCATGCAAGTTTTCATTTGGGGTATACCTGCTTAACAGGGATTTGTATTTATTTTGTATTTGGGCAGTAGTGTGTCCCTTTCAAATGTGGGTTTTATGGAAATGTAAGGAGAAAGTGGTGTGGAAGTAGAGGCCCAGGCAAGTGGTGGCAGGTTTCCGTTAAGTGAGCCAATAAAGCTTTGCCTAAACCCCAATAACATCATCAACAAAAATAAATCTGGGGAAAATGGCATATATAAATATTCTGAATGGACTTTCTAATTTACCATAAATAATGTATAGAATGAGGACATACCCAGCCTATATGATATAAGGTATCATTATACCTCACCAATATACAGAGGAAACAGGAGAATACATTTTCTCCAGTTCTCAGGGGTTAAGTACCACACTGAGGCAGCTGGTGAAGTTTAAGATAGTGGTGCACTAGACCGTACCTCTTGAAAATTGACACTCTTACCTCTGACTTTTTAGACTATTCCCAGTTAATCCCATATACTAAACCTGACACCCAATAACATGTCATGCGCTGTTAAACACCATAAACCTATAGATAGACATAGAGGTCCAGTTCCACAGCTTGGTGCTGTTAATCAATAACAGCCCTTTTCAGCATGACAATATTTGAGATTGTCAGACATCTTGTTAGAGAGACTAAGCATGTCTGAGGTTTTTGTATCCAGAAAATGAGGTATTATTTTAATAATGCCTCAATATCTTGTGTGACTAGATTGTCAGCCTGTCCGAAGTATATCCAGCCAGGACTCTGTGATGCACATCCATTAGTGCTTACTTTCTCAATAGATTTCTTTTAATTGTATCACAAACTGGGAAATCTGCCCCACCTGGCCATATGGCCCAGCCTCAACTTATACAACCTACAGTATATGTGAGCTGTTTGTGGGGTTCTACATGGTCATTCTAAATTATAATTTGCAGTACCTGTCAATATATATTCATACTGTTGCCAGAGTACCACCATCATTTTTTCCCAAATCAATTTCCCATTTAATCAAATGTCATTTTTTTTCTCCTCTGCTAATGGACTAACCTGACCCAACTTTCCTTAAAAAACACTCTGAATTTCTGATGACTAGCATGGCTTTCAAAAAAGTCTCTGCATTGCTCCTACTTAACAACACTTAACACTATATTTATATTCCTAAAAGGATACAGCATACTCTCACAGGCTAGATCAACAATTAGCCTAGCTTCTCATTTGTATATTTATTGGCAAGATCTACTCAAGTTGCATCATCTTTCTATCTTTGGATTGCAATTTAGGGAATCTTTTTGTAACTGATTCTGAATTATTTTAAAAAAAGTAAGTATGTAACCCATTCTGAGCCTTAAATGCAATTGGGGGCCTCAATGGAGTCTGAATTATTTCAAAAAAGAAAGTATGTAACCCATTCTGAGCCTTAAATGCAATTGGGGCCCTCAATGGAATCAGATAAGAACCTTGCCTTGCACAAGGTGTGCCTAAGTACATCTGGCACAACTATTATAAATGCTTATGATTTATTGTAATCATATAATCATTTGCAAAAGTCACTGTATCATATAAAGTAACGCTATTTGAAATTACACACTGTAAGTTATTACTTGAGGTCTAGGGTACTTCTTAAGTTAAACTTTCTAAACAACTAATTTCACTAGTTGTAAGTAAAACAATAAAGGCCTACATGGGGATATAACTGTACTTGAAGGCAAAAGCATAGTGCAAATCCTGGACATTTGCAGTTTTGGGACACTCATGATCTGTAAACATTTTTTCATAAAAACGACCCATGTGAAAAATTTCAAGAGTTTTTGGAATTAGAATCATCCTTCCTTTCAGTGTTAAACCATTGTTAATGTTATTACATTAAATGAGAGCCCTTTGCTGCTCATCAGTCACAAACAGGATTTGGGGGGTGGGAGGAAACTCATTTGTGAAAGGGTTAATTGAACTTTACTTCCATTTGCTGTCCTTGATAATATATGGTGGCGGGCTCAATAACAATAATTTATCAGTATAAATAAAAGCATTGACATCTGTTTTAATGAAATTACATTGATTTGCAATTGGAGCTTTGTTGATTAATCACTAGAGCAACGTAGCTCAGCAAACAATTGCGTTGAACCATCCTAGCTGAAAATCAGATTAAAATTCTATTGTGTAAAAATTTAAATATGATTTCCTTGAGAAATATAGAATCTGAGCCATAATATTTAGAGAATATTTATTTTGCTCAGATGATAATGACAACACACAACATAATTAGCATATCTATTCTTATTTTATTGAAGAAGGGATTTTGTTGTTAAGAATAATTGGTTTGGAGAAATATTTAATAAGCAGCAGTGTTTACTGCATAGACAGCTTATGAAAAAATATGTCATTATATTTGATAGTCTTGGATATATTATGGCTCTACTCATATTTATTTAATAATAATGTGTTAATAAAAATGTTATGCATTAGATTTTCCTTTTAGTATTAAAATGAAAAAGTTTTATATTAAAAAAAATGCTTAGAGTATTATATGAGACAAAGTACAAATATCATAAAGGCATCAATATAAAAATATAATTGAAAATGCTTTCAGAAGGTTGCAAATGTTCACTTTTTAAGAAGTTCTGAGAATGTATTTATTGTGTACTTTACAAAAAAGTTAGTTAAATAAATGTTTTACAAATGCAGATTTAATTTGAACATTGGCAAATTATTACTGTTGCCGTTATTACAGCTTTTTGATCATTAATGTGATATTGTAGCCATTAAATACTAAAATGATATCAACCTGATATTTGTTGAGTCCTTAAGTGGACACTATAGGCAACCAGATCAATGCAGCTCATTGAAATGGTCTGGGGGCAGTGTCCCAGGCCCCTTAACCCTGCAATTGTAATTATTGCAGTTTTTTTTATAAACAGCAATAATTTCATTGCTCAGTTAATTCCACCTCTAGTGACTGTCTACCAGGCAGCCCTAGAGCAACTTCTGGATGGTTAGGCAACTTTTGGTCACCTAACTGATGCTGGACATCCTCATATTATATATGAGGACATCCAGCATCATCCAAAATGATCGCCGCGTATACGTATTAGGTCCCCTTTGCGGGCTGACGTCAGTAGATGAGGAGAGTTGTCAGAGCCTGGAACAGTGCTTTGGGACATCAGAGTTGAAATCAGGTAAGAGATAAATGCTTTTTAAACCCCTTCAGCACCATAGGTGGAGGTGCTTGGGAGGGGGACCCTAACCACTACAGTTTGGGCACTTTTGGGAATGGTTTAACATAAACTGGGGTTCTTCACAATTCACAGAGATTGCCCTTCAAAACTGGATGGTGGTGATTGGCTAAGATTGTTGGTAAATTTGTTACCCCTACACTCTCAGCCAGTCAATGCTATACAGGGAAAAGGTATTTTTAGAGTAGTTCTTTAAATGCATCCTCCAGATGGATATTCCATTTATTGTATTTATTTATTATTCCATGTATTTCATTGTATTTATTTATTTTGTTTTAAAGCACCATAGAGATGAAACTAACAAAATTGGCATTGAAAATAAATTACAGAGTCATTAAAAAGTACCATTCAATGTTTTGATTTTAATAAAAATGGCGTTCACGAAATGACAAAGCCCTCTGTCAGTCATAGTCCCCTACTGTAAAATTCCCATAAACTTGGGATAAACTTTGAAAGAAATTTTGGTTCTACCGAATCTTTTTTTAAAAGATAGAATCATTTTCAGGACACCCGAAATTCAGTCAGATATCAGTTCGACTCGGCAGAATCTCGATTTTGCAAACCAAATCAGAGATGCATACCAAAAAGGTGCAAAAATAGGCCAATCAGAGTGTTGCAGTATATATCCTCACATATTAAAGTATTAAGTATATATTTTGCAGTACTGATAGGAGCATTTCCCACCATTTGGTTCACAGATTCACTGAGAAAGATAACAAATACACAGGAGGAGCAGTAACAATAAACCTATATTTATGTATTATATAAAATTATTCAATGTGTAATATATAAATATAGATTTTTCTTTTAGTTCTTCTCCTGTTTTCCCCTCTATTGCTTAACATTTAGTGATGGTCCACTAGCGACAAAACCATCGTTAATTCCCCGTTATCTATTTTTTGGGTGCCATGGAGAGAATATTTACCCCACCCCTGTCATTCATTGTATGTTTCAGCTTGTCCATAATTAAGGTATATTTCAAGCTCAGAATTTGGTAATTCTGCAGAACACCCAGTTAGCCCAAATGTGACGAATTTGACAAATTGTAATTTGATCCAAAAAGAGTCGCTAAGTCAAGTAAGGCGTAAACAACAAACAAAAAGTTAATTTATGCAAAATATTGAATTCAGGAAAGTTGGAGTTTTTCAACTGTATTCCATTCTCCCTCTCTCTCTTTTCTGAGTTCACTTTTATTCTTAATGTTGGCCCATGTAGTATGGAGAAATTATGTAATATAAGGTTTCTGAGGATATCATAATAAATGTTTGAATTTAATAGGAAATCTTCAGATTTTCTCAACTCCATTGTTTGTTTGTTTTTAACTATGTGCACAACTAATTTAAAAAACTGACTTTTAAAACTTTGAAAATGTGCAAAATTTAAGTAAAAATTATTTAGTCAAAATTATGTTAGCGAGAAACCAAGATAAAGCAATATTAAACCTGTGCTATGGAAACAATATGGCAAGCTCATTACTCTTGCAATTTTAACTACAATAACCGGATCACTTTGAAGGATAGATGCAAGTCATGAAAATGAAAAAAAATATATATTTTGAAGCCAAATAAGAGGGATGTGTAAAGACAGGCTGTGTTTGTTTAGAAAATTCTAAATCAAATATTGATCAAACAAGCCATTTCCATTATGAAGTGTCGCAGTTGCAATGGTAAATAAATTTAATAGTTACACATGGGGCACATGTATGGCTTTCTCGTATCTCGAATCAAATAAAAACCTGCAGAAACGTGTCATTGTCATCTTGATGTTATTGTAAGCATTTCCTAAAAGAGGCACATTTTACACTGATGACAGATAATAAAAAGAAATATAATATCTGGGAATTAAAGACATTCAGATCCAGGCCATTTTCGCCTGCTTTGTGTTTGTTTTTAATAATAATAATAATAAAACTAACAGCATTTTGTTCTGTTTGGCTTCTGAAACATATACATAAGTAAACAAAGCACGATGATTAATGATGCTCTGATAAACATAAATAAATAATCTGCATTTGAAAGTAGAAAAGCTACTAACACATGTTTAAATAAAGAGATATTAAAAATGGAAGATTTCATCATGCTTGTATTGTGTATGAGTTCTTGAAATGCATTATTTACGACCGTGTTAAGCACTGTATGCTCACTCACCACTGCCTTCTATCCATACAGAAGTCATGTTGGCTGTTTTACTAATGGTCACTCCAAGATAACCCAAAAGGAAAACTGTCATTGCTTATTATTACTTCAAATACAAGACTACATGTGATTTAACCATGTTATTTTTTTATATTTTTTTAAATTGAATATAAGTAGCACTTTTTAAATCATCACTTGGATAGTCTTTGATCTATGGGGGCAGCCATTATTAGTCCTCTTTTCAGAAGCACCACTTTGAGACCATAAAAAACATTTGAATGCTTTAAGCTATCCCATGGTATATTTGTGAGATGCACATATACATATTGTGCCACTTGTCAGAATTTATGAGTACACACTAGCTCTTTATTACCTGTTGGCCCAAATTTGGCCACATAAGCTAGCTTTGTGTCAAAAGAGAATTTAAAGATGAATGCTCCCATAGAACATGGGTAAGCCAGAAAAAGTACTGAAAGAGGTTGTAATAGAGCTCCATGTACCCCGGCTGGGTACCTCTGCCAAAGGACCACTTCATAGCTGGAACAAGGGAAAAACCTCAGCACTTCTGCCCCTAGTCACCGTGGCTTGACTGGGGTCCTGGAACCTTTCCATCCTGGAGCAGGCTAGAGGACTAGCTCTATCCACTCACAGGGACTGGACGACACACAAACCTGCGATTTGGAGTCCTTACAAGGACTTTCCCTGTTGAATCCTCAATGCTGAAACAAGCTGGAAAAGTAATTAGCCCTTTTGCCCTCCCAGTAACGAGATGACACATAGTTCTGGGAGTACAAACTGGAATGATTTAATCTTGCCCGATGGCCTGCTTTTATACAATAGGGGTCTCCCACACAAAACAACAGGGAAATCCCTCCCAGGATCCTCTGTGCCTGAGAGATAATTACCTGAGCAAACACTTATAAGTTAAAAACTCCCCAATATACACATAAAATACACAAAAACCCCACTAAAGTCACATACCCTGATAGCCTCGATGTGGGTGACCAACATATGTAAAAATCACCCAGATCGATTTAGGGGTTCTGGCTTTCCATGGAAGTCCCATTTTTGACCGACCGCACATGTTGCTTAAGCACAAAATAGTTCCATAAAATCAGGGCTAGCGGTCAGTCAACTTCCGTAACATAAAAATGAATAAAATACAGAATGTAGTCTCTATTTGAACCATGGAGCTTGTGCCCCTGATCCAGACGAACGATTCCACCAAACAGTGTTCTTTTAGGATCTACAGAACCAAATGCAGACGATGATGGAAGTCCAGCGGTGTTCGGGAGTTTCAGTGTCTGATTTTAGTTCCATGAACTCGAAGAACAAACACCACTGCCTGCGTTCATGCGAACAAGATGGCCGCCACCTCGCGGTTGTTCATACAAATTGTGGCCACCAAAATGAACAATTAGAACACTGAGGTGAGAACCGTTACAAGGTGTTAATAGGGGTTAACAAGCTCCTGGGTGGTCCCTGGTTTGTTCAGTTGTTCGGTTCCCTGAACGGTATACGGAAATTTCACGAACCAAGCTATTTAAACAGTTTTTTCCAGGTTTCCCTGCAGGGCCCATTGTCTGTGGGCAAGAGGCTGGCAAGCAGGCCCCTCCAGGAGCTTGTGGCAAACTCATGTGGGAAGGGGAGTTTGTCCTAGAGGTATTTACTTATATGCATGCATTAATACATATTACATTAAATGCTATGATACATTTAATGTTCTATTTAAAACAACACAAAATGTTGAATATTTTCATGTAGTTGATTTTATGTAAAGTTAGATGAAGTTATCATTTCTGAACATGCATTGTCCACGTTCCATGAGTGTGAGTATTATGTTAAACACTCATCATAAACAGACCTCCTCCAACTTTCTTCAAATACCATTCCTTTCAAATCAGGTTAAACATCCAAACCATTAGCCAATATTTAAATGATGGTGGGAGGAATTTTTAAGCTAATCAGTTATGAAATATGCTTGTCCCTTCCTGAACTTTGACTAGTTTTCACCTTACTGTTCACATCAGTTATACAGAACGTCAACTGAGTAATTTTCAGTGGAACTGCCTGCATCAAATACAGTTAAGCTGAAAATCAAATAACAGTCTTCTTCCCATGGTATTCCATCAAACTTTATTTTAGATATTTTACTAATGAGCATCAGAATGAAAAACAGAAACAAAATTTGTATTTATGTTATTGTTGCTGCCATAGTAGATTCACATCAAATTATTAATTTATACTATATTTGTGGAGTATGATCATGCAGGATCAAATGTAATTGAATTTCTACTCAAATCAGAAAACTTGAAATGCAAAATAAATTCAGAAAAACCCAGCAGATCTATACAAAATGAATTAAATTTGAACTTATTTAACCCCTTCACCTCCAGTATTTTTCCATGCAATTTTTAGAGGTATTCCTGATAACATAATGATGTGTATACCTAACACGCACATATACAAATCACATTTTTACACTATGCACAAATGATGCTGTATAGTGATTGGCACTGACAAAGGGCTATGCTAAAGCTGTGTCTCGTTATTAATCTAGCACAGACTCATTGGCTAAATATCCTGGTCAAGGTACTTTAGACTTTTTAACGTGTGTGTTCTTGTAGCTTTCTCCGGTATATATGATTTTAGCTGTGTTTGTCTGTTTGTGTGTGTGAATGTGTGTGTGAAGGATAATTTATCTTGGTGGAAGGCAATATGACAACACATGGGGAAATTGTATAGGAGAAATCATGAGGGAGTCATGCAAATGGGACAATATGACAGCATATGGGTTAACTAAGGGGTGGATATGGCTATATTAGTGAAAATATAGGAGGCAATCTGCAATGAAGATTTCAATTAACCTAGTACATGTTCAAAAAACAGAATGTACAAATTTAGGTAAAAGCAGTGTTATGTTGAACTTTTTATATGGCTTAAATACCAATATCCATTTTAGAAGGAACGTGTGAATGTCCAAGAAAGAATTATCTTTTTTTGTGTTACTGTATTATTATTAATTAGTTGAGCTCAGGCTCCAATTAAGAGAGAAGGAGTTTATCTAGTTAAACGAACTAAACTGCAAAATCCTATTTTGATGTTAAATCTGAAAGGATTTCAAAAGAAAGCACATTACGCACACTGTTATTTTATTTCATACCTTCTGTGAAAAATAAGACTCCCACTTCTGGAATATGTGCTATCATGGTACAAAATAAATTTGTCTTAATACTGTAACGTTTTGCATTAACACGATAAAAGGCAGATGCGTGAAACTCTAGTGGAGTTATAGCAAAACATCTCTTGGGTCATTTTGTTTAAATGAATACGGTGTCAGTGATAATACAGCTGTTTAGTAAATTGTGGCCAATGTGATCAGTCTTAAATAGTTGCGATAAACCTGTCATTATTATCTACCACTTTAGGGCAGCGAGATGCATTTTCAAGAGTTTGAATTATCTGAAGTATGCCAGTTTCAACAATTTTGATTACAGGTCAAGGATTCCATTTCAACCAAGGCTATAATATTTTATGGCAGCCCACAAGCCCTTTGTTACAGTCCATGGATACAGAGATTTGAACAATTTTGAGTAACATTCTTTAAACAATTTTAGATGCTGTTTTACATTATCCAGCTGTCGTAATTGTACAACACATAGACAACTTACATAGAAAACCTTTTCAAAATGCGATTCAAAATCTGAAGAGAGGCTAAATTAAATGAAATACTACGGAATAAAAGAACATTTTCCTACAAGTTTTTAGTTTTTTGGGTTTCCATAATATAATAATGTAATTTAATATATCAACAAGTAAGAATTATCTCATTCAAAATATTATATTAATGAATTTAGAAGACCTTACAGCTATATTTCAGTTTATTACTGAATAGATAAATATTGCTATAAATTGGAAAAATAGTTTTTTTAGACAAATTATTTGCATGCATACATGATGAATGGGATTGTTTTTAAAGTATGCATATTTAGAAGAAATGGGTTGCTAAATAGATTATCATAACATTTATTTACAGATGTTATAAGAAATTATTCTAAATATATACAAGAATAGAAGGTTGCATTTCTGGCTACTTTTAGATGAACTTAGGGCTTTTGGTGTCCTGGAAAGCATTTTTTGTGCTAATTTGCTTTATAATAGTGTGATGTTTTTCCTTTGCAAGCTTCTGGTATGTATTAGCATAGTTACAAATTGTAGATAACAAGCATCTTATTTCCTATGTTATACCAACTAGAATACTCCCGGGTATCATTTATATAATATAACCAGATTACCTGCCTTGCAAAGACTTTTAATTGAGCTGCATTTGGAAGTCTGTGATTGGAAAACCACAGAAATTCTTGGTGGGGATGGAAGGGGAGGTCTTGCAAAGGCTTCAGATAAGATAACTGCAGGTTTCCTGTTTTAGATATACAACACATTTAAAAAATGCATAATTAAATATGTGCACATTTTCCTTGGGGGTATATCTACTAAATATTATTATTTTTTAATTTTTTATTTGGGCGGTGGAAAAAAGTGGAAATCTTTTTTTAACACGAGGTGAGCAAAGGACTGTATGTTGAATCAAGCATGGCATCTTCTATTGCCAAGGGGAGATATTCTGAAGTATTTTAAGGTTATTCAAGGATGATTCCAAACTTTTTAACAGGGAACATGGGGCTAATTTTGGACAATCTGGAGGTGTTAATGCTTAGTTGAAGCTTGACACATTTCTAAAATATCTTGCAATTCCCAAAACTTTGCCGAATCTGATTTTTTAAATACATATAACATGTATATATATACATATGCATATATGTACAGAGTGATCATGTGATTCCATACAAGGAAGGACAAGACAGAAGGTTGGATTGTTCATTATGTAGCTGTGCCAAAAGTAAAAGCTGAATGAATGAGATTCAGATTAAAGCCAGTAGTCTGAGCCTGTATTCAATCATTGCAGTCACTCTGTTTGCCTGCTGCATGCTGATGAAGTGTCATGAATGGTCCCATGTACTTTTATTCCAATATATTTCAGGCGGTAGTGATTATTGCTTGTACTAGCTAACACTTGAGATAAATTGTATAAAGGCTTGCTTAGTAAAAAATGCTTTCTTGAAAAACTCCGGAGGTTACCATGACGTACACAGGACAGTATGTTACCAATTATACAATTCAAATGTAGAAATATATTGTGTGTCTGTTACGGTTTGAAATGTTGCAGTTATTATTGGTGAAAATATGGGAGATGGGTTGTTTATTGAATCATGTTTTGTTATGCACAATGTATTATGCAGAATCCAGGCTGTGTTCAAATAGGTATAATGGAGGATGGTTTTGCTGTTACAAATTGATCAGTGAGGTGATTGCTCTGTACCTTCCAAGGGTTGGAGGAATGAGACGCTTTACAATGTGGATATTTAAGTTACGCAGTGACCTAACTTGCCCCATCAGTCTTTCCCTTAGTGTTCAAGTAATTTAAGCTGTATAAATAAATAAATACTTTAGCAATTTTACAAACTTCTGGAATAAAAGGGAATCGTGACATGACAGACATGTCATGTGTCCTTAAGGGGTTAAATAAAGACTGGCTGTAATGTAATTCTACATAATTTACAGACTAATAATAATAAGTATTATTATTTATTACCTTATAATACTGTACAAATGATATTCTACCAGTGTTATTTCACTATTGTTTTAGCAAAAACGTAAAACTATTAAAGAAACATTATAACATCAGGAATACAAGCGTACATTCATAACATTATAGAGCCATACTATCTATTTATATTAAAGACATTTCCCTTAGAATTTAGAAGAAAACAAAACACTTTTTTTTTTCTTAAATTTCTTCTCTTGGCAAGCTAGTCTCACCATGGCCATTCCACCTCCACTGGCTGAGATTATCTGCTGTGATGATCTCAACTAGTCCAGTGATGGCACGGAGAACTGCAATCTTTGCAGGACCTCTTACAAGAAGTCCCTCTACTGGCTGTCAAATGACAGCCTCAAGAGGTGGTCATTGTTAGCAATATAAACACTGTATTTTCTCAGAAGGCTCAGCTTGTAGAGATAGACAGTTTGTCCCACTATATTAAGCTGTAATGGTTTTGGTGCCTATAATGTCCATTTAAATGTTAATTACCGTATATACTCGTGTATAAGTCGATCTCATGTATAAGTCGAGTGCAGTTTTGTGACCAACAATTGTGAAATATGCTATGCCTCGTGGATAAGTCGAGGGTAAAACTTGGGGCTATGAAATTCTGTGATTTTTATAATTATATACACACACACTCATACAAACACACACTCTGCATTATATACACACACACTTATACAAACACACACTCTGCATTATATACACACACACACTCATACAAACACACACTCTGCATGATATACACACATTGTGTATATAATGCAGAGTGTGTATATAATGCAGAGTGTGTGAACTGGGTGGGGGGAGGGCATTTTTATTATTTAAATTTTTTTTATTTTTTTTATATTATTTTTTTTGTCCCCCCCTGCCTGCTTGTTAACTGGTCAGGGAGGGGGGCTATCTTAATCCCTGGTGGTCCAGTGGCATGGGCTGTGAAGTGGGGGGGCCGGCAGGAGGCATTTACTTACCTTTCCTGCAGCTCCTGTCAGCTCCCTTCTCCTCCGTTCCGGTCAGCTCCACTGTAAGTCTCGCGGTCTGGTTGCCGCGCGGATCGTTGCCATGGCTCTGACGGCCGCGGCTCTCTAAGTTGCCATAATACAGACAGTGACTCGAGTATAAGTCGAGTGGGGGTTTTTAAGCACAAAAAATGTGCTGATGTTGCAGTTCAAATATGTGTAATTAATGTATAACATCATTAAACATCACCGTGTCCAGGGCTTTCACACTCTTTTTCGGTGTAGTGTTCTGGGTGGTCTCTCCTCCCCTGTCTGGCAGTTGCATGTAGGACGGCAAACTAAAATTTTCCGAACATAATTTTTAAAAATAACATTTCTCTCTCTTGCTGGGAAATTTGTGTCATCTTTGTGAATTTGTGTCACATGGTTTGCTGTGATATACATATACTACCTTTAGCATCTATGAGGGCTGCTGTGACAGTACGACACCATGATTTTTTGATATGCATACTTTTTTTAATCAATAATTGTGCACTCTTTTCGTATACATAATTTTTCTGTGGATTATTTGGGATTATCTATGTGTGCGGACCTACATGCACCTATTGAATAGTATATGTGGAACTGCACTCACTCCCACAAATCTGAGCCAGGGTGCTTGCTGATCTGGAATCAAACACCAGATTTACACAACAGCTTGACAAAGACCTTTTGGGGTCGAAACGTTGCTGTTGTGGTTCTCAATAAAGTGCCTGTCTTGAACCAAGGAGTGCCTGGACCCCTATTATTTTACTACATGCACCTATTGTGACACATTATCTAAAATTGGAAAAAGTCCAGCATGAATCCTGTTTATTTAACGATGGAAGGACTCACAGCTTTGATTTTAGCTGCTGGCAACACCCATCCATGATGATTGACAGTTGACCATCTCCTCCATGCTCTGTCTGTTGGTCCTCACCCCTTTAGTGGGGCCCATTCATGCCATTCAGCTTGTTTATTTGTGATGTTGCGCTGTTTCATGAGTGAGTAGACATAAACTAAAAAAAGATACAAACATATATAGACAAATAGTATGATACAAACATGTATATAACAGATAAAATCATTTAAACAAATTATAACTGTTTGATAAATAATAAGTACATATAATTATGTTTAATTCCCTTCTCTCACCTTGTACAGCTTGCCTGCCCTCTTTGCATTTCAACACCTTTTTTATTTTCTTACTGCTTAATATTCAAAGTATTTTATGCAAATGTGGTGTATTTTTAGCACCTCTACAATCCACTGTATCCTGTTTGTCTTGGAATTTTCAGACATGTGCATTTGAATTTGGGCAAATTGGAAAAATTTGGGCCGATTGGCTGTTCTAACGAATTCTGTATCTCCAAAGCACCGTAGTGACATATAACCAAGCAAATAACATGTATGTTGACTGAACATGTTTGTTTGGTTTGGTATTCCGAGATCCATCCGTGGTGCCAAAAAAAAAAAGAAAATGATTGTTGATGGGAAAAAAGATTGATGGCTATGGGACAGCCACTAAATGTGGCAGTAAGAAAATCTACATTTATATACTGATATATTATATATCTAATAAATATATAATGTATAAATGTATAAATATCGATTTATTTTTTATTTTTTTACTACTCCAACTCTTTATCCCTTATATTGGTTACTATTTATCAGTTGATCAATGAACCAAATGGTTGTGTAATATTTATATTATGTACATATTTTGCAGTACACTGATTGGCCCATTTTCAGGTATTTTTGGTGTTACATTTTTTCCTCAAATATTTTTCCATGGACTATATTTAGATGAACTGAAGGGTCACATGAACAAATGTAGGACATCCTGGACTTTCTCATTGTACACAAGTCTAATAATGTTATATTTTATGTTATTATAACCCTATCCCCATTACAATGCAAGCTCTGTTGAGCAGGGTTATTGTTAGCTCTTGTTCCTGCTTATCTTACTTTTTGTCAGCATTACTTTTATGTATAATTTACCTATTTTACAGAGTTGTATAGACATCATTGTATGCCATACAATGCACTGCTAACTAATGGCCTTTTTTACTCGTGTTGATGTGAAAGTTCAGGAAGGTTTCCTGCATTTGCTTGCAATGAGTGGCTTATCATTTTATCTTCCAATGTTCATATGACATCCTAAGAGTAAAGAGGTCAATTTGAAGCTTCACTACTGGGTTTAGGGTCCCAATTAGAATGACAAATAAACCACTTCACAGAGAATGGTATTGAAAGGCAGGAAAGGAGGATCAAGTTCAGTAAAGGTTATTAAGCAAAACACAATTTAAAAACTCTTCCATAAACTATAATATCCCATCTTGTTTGTTAAATTATAAGTATTTGTGTATCCACATCACTTTTATTTTGCCCTTCCTCTATATTCACTATTACATAAAGATAGATATGTAAACATTTTACGGTGATTGTTTAATGATAATATGATGCAATGATATGATGACAGACAAATAATATTACACCCCATGAAGACCAAAAGGTGTAACTCTGATGCTTCACAAATATATGTACCATACCAAAAGACTCAATGTTAAAAAAAGATTATTGTGCTATATTTGTGCACTTGTAGTGGTCATAATTGTAAAGAAGACTATCTATCTATCTGTCTATCTATCTATCTATCTATCTATCTATATATCATCTATCGATAAATATAGCTATCTAGCTATCTCTTTTTCAGATCATTTGACATTCGCATTTGTATAATATTAGGAATTCTGAAAAGAGAAAGGTTTATGACAACATTTTATTAAATAAATCATAATGATAATGTGAAAACCTTATAGGTTGAAGTTTGCGTGGGAGTTAAGAGGTTCTTCATGTGAATTGTAGGCAACTGCTTCAGGCCCCTATACATTAACACTGGTGTGGGAGATCAGCTGCTTAAACAAAGTACCTGCACATCCAAATGATACTTTGATAATTAGAAATTTAAAGCCCACAGAGATTGATTGGCATATATATGACGTTGTAGTTCCACTGCGGGAAACAAGTTGTTTGAACATACCAAATGATAGCTATATGTCTCAATAAGTAGAAGCACCAATAGAATAGAAATTGTATACAATTGGTAATAAAATAGCTAATAAGGATGAGACTTTTTTCAAACATTTAGAGTTGTGAGCAATTTGGAAATATTGGTAACACAGGCTTGAAACATTATTCATGTAGGGCTCATCAAGTCACTTACATGTCAATTTGCTAATCACCAGAAAAATGAGAGTATTCTAAAAAGTTGCACATACTCAGAGATCCGTAAAACTATATGTTGTATTTATAGCACTGCTTACTTCTTGCCTCCAGAACATAATTTAACTAAGTCAGTGTAGAGATTACAATAGTTTACAATAGTCTAAGTGTGTTAGTATAGGTTTAAAATATAGCTACCAATAGCACCATTCCGTCTGAATTCATAGCTAAAATGCCTCCAAACCAGTAAGAAAATACATGATAGATCTCAATATTTCAAGATGTAGAAAAGATGTGCTTCATGAAATTAACCCTTTCATCTCCAAGCCAGAAAGAAGAGCAAAATGACACGCTATGTGTGAGACACAACATTTATTTCTCACATTTTTAAAGGTTAATTTTATTCTATATGTCCACAGCTTGCTATATAAAAAAAAGTGACTAGTCTAATGACTGATGTAATTTGACCACCCCAGGAAAACATGCAAAAACAATCAAAGCAGTTAACACGAACTGTATTAAATAAAATCAATCCATGAAATCCAGAAGATTGAACTAATGGCTATAATCCTTACGGGACCTTTCTCCACCACTGGTGGACTTGTGTTGCTGCTCAGAAGATATAGAGATGTTTTAAAGCTTACCTAATGAAGTCTTAAATGCAAGCGGCATTACTAAGATTGTTGAAATGCTTGATTAGCTTGTCTTTATTGTTGATAAAGAAAAAGTTATATATTCTGGGTTATTTCATGATTGTCCTGACTTGTCAATTTCCTTGATTTTGTCTATTATGTTTACCTATCCACTTTATGTAGCAATATGTTATCTGCAGTCTGAAACATTACATTAAATACAGGAATCCCCACTGTTGTATTTGCCTTTATCCTTGAAGTAGGGACCTCTATCTTGGCTTCATATCAATCATATTTCACATGTTACAAAGTGTGACAAATGTTGTCCTTTTTCTCACTGATTGTACTTAGCGGGAAAGGAGAAATTTAAATAATAATTTAATTACTCATCCTCATTTGTACAATATGCCATGGCTGCGCCAGAACTGAACTAGATTGTGTTGTCACTTTACATCTATTTCCCTTTAAATGTATTTAAAGGGAAATGGAGGCTCACTTGAAAAAAAAAATGTTATTACAAGTAATAAATGATATTCAATGTTGCATTGAATTGGGTAAGATATCCAAACCCTTTATTTTTAAAGGAAAATGTTGTTTCAAGTAATTTTTAATGAAAAAAATATATTATCTAACCCTGTGGTAGTCAACCTTTTTCTACCTACCATCTACTAATGCATCTTTCTTGATGGAAAAATTTCCTTACCGCCCACCAGTGTTCGCGTACAGACACACACACGTACACACATATACTTACAGACACACACACACACATACACACATATACTAACAGACACACACATACACATATATACTTACAGACACACACACACATACACTTACAGACACACACACTTACAGACACACACACACACATACACTTACAGACACACACACTTACAGACACACACACATATACTTACAGACACACACACATACACACATATACTAACAGACACACACATACACACATATACTTACAGACACACACACACACATACACACATACACTTACAGACACACACATACACATACATACACACACACTTACAGACACACACACATACACACATACACACATACACTTACAGACACACACACACTTACAGACACACACACATACACTTACAGACACACACACACACACACTTACAGACACACACACACATACACTTACATACACACAAATTATTAATATTAAATGTCCACCCAGCCTCCCTACCTGTAGAGCTGGTGTGGATCTGTCCCTGGGGTCCAGTGGGGCTTCACTTCAGAGGGCGACAGAGTTCAAATTCGAGGGGGCAAGGGAGCTCTAACCTCACTGCTCTGCTCCCTCGCGGGCTGTCTACTGATGCCGGGAGCAGTAATATGACATCATATTCCGGCTCCCGCTGCATCAGAAAACATTGCGCGAGGGAGCAGAGAGGTTAGAGCTCCCTCGCCGCGTCTGATCTTACCACTGCCGCACCCCATGCCGTTGGGTCCAGAAGGTGGCCTGGCAGGAGGGAGTTCTTCTATCCTGCCAGTCACTGAAAGCTTGCGCCCGCATAGCCACTTGCGCCCACCCGCCCAAAAGGAGAAATCCTCAAAAAAAGAGGCTTTAGCCGCTGAAATCCCTACCGCCCACCTGGAATCCTGAAACGCCCACTAGTGGGCGGTAGGGACCAGGTTGACAACCCATGATCTAACCTAATGCTTATTATTTTGCATCTGTCAGTTGCCACATGAATTAAAAATAATAATGTGATGGTACATTATTAAATTAAATTAATATATTTAAAAAAATGAAGACAATGTTTCTTTAAAAACATCTTTTAAAGTGACAGCACAGCAGAGTGGTGGGTGAGAGCACAGCGGAGGGATCTATGAGGGATCCCGCGAGATCCTGCAGCATCCTCCTGTCACATCATGCCTTGTTCTGCGGATCAGTCTGGTGATGGCTTCTGGTATCCAGTACTCTTTTTACAATTCTTGTTTAGTTTTTCTTGTTTTTTTTTGGTTTTCTATTCTATGTCTGGTTTTCTTTATGCTGGGTTTTTCTGGGTTTATTCCTATAATCCGTCCCTGGAATTCCCAGTGTCCAGGTTTCCTTTAAATGTTTGTTTTATGTAGCCACACCCGTTTGTTTTCCATTTTCCTTTTGTTTCAGTCTGGACATGCAGCAGTCTCTGCCCTTTCTTGCAGGTAAGTGCTATTGTGGTTTAGTATGGTTCTTTTAGCGAACATTAGGCAGTGTAGGACCTGCCGAATATGGGGTACATTGGCGTTGTGGCAGGCTTATGCAATGTATGATCATATAATATAACAAAATCCCCATACTTTTCATATGTAGTGCTTAGTTATGTCTCCTCTTGTTTTGCCTATTATATCTTGTCTTGTTTAATTTGTAATCCCAGTTCATGTACAGTCCTGTCCTGTACTGTTCTTGTTTTCCTCATGTCTTGTGTACTGGGTTCTGCTTTCTGTCCTGCTCTGGTTCTGGGTTCTATTAGTTCTGTCTTGTTTTCATGTTTGGTGACTATCCTAGCCTTGCCTTGTTTCTGTACTGGATACATGTCTGCTGCAGAGCCCCCCTATCCAGTTCCTGGGAGGTCTGCATATCAAGCTCCTAGTTTCTGGGATCCGCTGTAGCTGCATCAGGGTTCTGGTATGTGGCCGCGCAAACGCTGGTGCTCAACACCAGGGAGCGTATGGTTACCCTGCACCAGGCCCTGATAATCCACTTCCACTCTGAAGACTCCACTTCTCATAAGGCATACTGGGTCCAGGTCCTCGCACCGCCGCCAGGACAGTGTCTGGGTCCCGGGCACCGGACCGCCACCCGTGACACCTCCACAGACAGAACTAGTTTTCCGGCAGCCATCACGGGTGATGTTTAGGTTATTAACTTTAAGAAGTGTTAACCACCCAACCGTCACCCATGATGGTCCCTTCTTTGTGTCAGTATATCTTTTGACTGTGCTGAAATTTCAGTGAAACTGAATATGAATTGCAGTAAATTAGCTTAAAATGACATTGATATTAGGAATTTGACAAAAAGATCATTTTAAACCTATTATTTAATAAAAAAGCAAAAACCATTATTGATACTGTATCAAAACTCAACAACCGTTCTAATTTAGAATGAGACGGTAAACACTTAACCTATGCATCAATAATTACATGGCTACGCTGAATGCACATTGATTAATGTTTGTGCATTGTTTTATGTCTGGTCTTACTGACACTGCACTCTATTGCTCTGTTATGGTAAATGAGGAATTAAAGCATTCTAGCTTAATTATGCATCGTAGCAAATGTAATATCTGTAGAGGATAGTCAGGTTGATACTAAGAAAGTGAAAAGAATGCATAATTAAATCGAAAGTCATTCTATGCAAATGCCCCCTCACACTACTATCAACAGCTATCAGTCAAGTATCCCAGGGGATGGCTGGCATGTAAACAAAACGAAATGTATTTTCCTTCATTATGTATGACCCCGATAAATGGTTTCAGAGAGAGTAACACATTAGGAGGGGCATACATGACCTTTTACCTTTACCTCATGTTAATTAAATATTGGCATTGCATCTGGCATTTTAGACGAAACGGTTACTGCTGTCATTTGCATTTAAACAAATTGAGTAGACTTCAATGTTCCTTTAGAATGTATACAGTTTGTTTATTTGTCCTTACATTGACTGAAAAACATAACCATTTAGATTTTAGAAAATATTTAAACATTATGTGTTATTGGTTACATAACATTTTGAAGAATTACATTTTCTCGATGCTCTACTTGTTTTTCATTAGAAACATAATAAATTCATATTTTTGGGAAAAATACATGAAAAATAATGTTTTTGCCGGCCCACTTTATTAACACTGAAAGCCGTTTGAACAATGTAAGCTGTAATCAATTTAGGACCGATAACTAGGTCAACATAATGTTTTGTTGAACCAGTGAACCTCTGACCTTTCTTAAATTAATCATAGAGTGATTTACAGTCTCCAAGTCAGTGAAATCTCTGAGGTTCATGGGAACCACTCACTGCTTGCCTTTAGCAATTTGTACATAAAAACAGAAACATTTGAGGTCTAGGTAAAAAACTACATTTATTTTTTATTTTCCTGACCTTCATTAAGAATAATGCTTCAGGATGCCCAGTAAGTCCTTCTAAAATAACAGACCTTTGTGTGAATCTAAATTAAAAGAGGAAATTTAGAAATTGAATTTAAAAATATATGATTTAAAAAAAAAAATATCTTGAAAGCATATATTTACACTTGCAATGTGCTACTCTAAATGTAAAAAACATATAAAGGGTGTCATATTGTTATTTTACATTATATGTAATATTGAAGGCCACCACAGATTGTGCCTCTTTTTTCTACTATAAATCTCCTCAGTACCAAAGGATTCTGGTATAAGAATGTGTAAATGATACTACGATTACTTTCAATATCTGCATCTACTTTATGTATAGAATACTACAACATCAATAATTTTTTTTAAATCTTGAGGCATAATCTGGCTTGGAGGGTAGCATGCCAGAGCCCACTTACATACAAACTGTTTTATATTTAATTGAATATTCAGCACGATAGCAAACTAAAATGGTAAAGGTAACATGGGAAAGTTGAATCCCAAGCACTACCAATATATATATATATATATATATATATATATATATATATATATATATATAAAAGAAAAAAAGAGATCCTGCACTCCATCAATTGCAAAGAAATTCCAATGCCCGGTGCTTGTCCAGCACAATATAGAAAGACAAATAGGATAGCACTCACAGGACTATGTAAGAAAAATAAAACTTAACTTTTAATAG
>OW240914.1:345443521-345631021 GCA_933207985.1 Pelobates cultripes | reverse complement strand
ATAGTTTAATTTTCAATCAGATGTAATTTACTATAAGAAATGTATCTCCTGCTTTGTAAAATAAACTTTAATTACATACAGGAAGCTCATGCAGGTCTAGCAAGCTATTAACAGTGCAGGAGATTGGATATTACATATTAAACTGGATTTGCAATAAAGGAAGTGCAAACATTAGATGTTTCTTACAGGAAGTGTTTAACCTCGTAAGGACACATGACGGAAATATTCCATCATGATTCCCTTTTATTCCAGAAGTTGTGTCCTTAAGGGGTTAAGAAGACTGTGTAAGTCACATGCATAGAGGTAGGACTAGAGCAACATAAGCAAAGTGATTTAACTCCTAAATCACCGAGAATTAAGCATTGAGACTGCAGGGGCATGATCTATACACCAAAACTGCTTCATTAAGCTAAAGTTGTTTAGGTGACTATAGTGTCCCTTTAACCCCTTAAGGACACATGACATGTATGACATGTCATGATTCCCTTTTATTCCAGAAGTTTGGTCCTTAAGGGGTTAAATAAATTAAATTTTTTTTTGCTAATAAATGTGTATTCAAATGTATTGTTATACATAACAAATTAGAGCAAAGCAATTCACACAAAAAAATTATATTTCGTAACCTACGTATGTTTACCTATTTCAATTCATATGATACTTAGAGTGCAAATTCCTTTAACTTCAAGATGTGCAAATAATCAGCAGCTAAACTTTGAATGCCTTCAGCAAAGATACAGATATGTTAAATGTGTCTTAATCTAATACCAACTGCTTCTCCCTGATAAGGAAAGGGCATGTTATGCATATAATCTTTACTGAACCCTAAAGGTGGAATTTGAGATGGACAAAATATGACTACATATATTCATATATTTGATAGAATTCATGTATTTTTTAATGTTATTTTCAATCTGAGGATCATTTCAAAATCTTTATGTGACCATGCATAAAATACATTAAACGTGATTTAATTGTACCCAGAGATAAAAAGAGAGAGTGCACATTCAAAATATTACTTAGATCCCTCAATATATTAGCATATTTTGCCATTCAGTTTGTAAACTGTTCTATATTTAAAAATAGGAAATATTATACATATCAATTTAATATTTTTGGATACAGTTTTCAAATGATCACAGACTGTTAGAAAGAAAAACATTTTAAACTTGAAAAGCTACAATTTCTTGGGAAATTGTGTGAAGTGTTCTTGCCTCCACCAGTAGTCTACAACTGGAGTGGGCGGAGTACCTGTTATTATTTATTTTTATAGCACATTTAATTGCAACGTTGTTGCCCAAAGTGCTTCACAGTTACATTATTCCCTTAGAACCCCTTATGTAATATTTTTACATAATTAGGTATCTTAATTAATTACAATTAGCGGGACCTGCCTGACAACCCATGCCGAAAGTATAGGGAATTTAATTTTCTAGCACTATATTTAACCCTATAACTTTCCAAGATACCATAAAACCTGTACATGGGGGGTACAGTTTTACTCGGGAGACTTCGCTGAACACAAATATTAGTGTTTAAAAACAGTAACATGTATTACAACCGATGATATCGACAGTAAAAGTTAAGTTTTTTTGCATTTTTCACACACAAACATCACTTACACGGACGATATTATTGCTGTGTTCAGCGAAGTCTCCAAAGTACAACAATATCTCTCATGTACAGGTTTTATGGTGTTTTCAAAAGTTACAGTGTCAAATATAAGGCTTGTGTTTCATTTTTTTCACATTAAAATTCGCCAGATTTGTTACGTTGCCTTTGAGACCCTACGGTAGCCCAAGAATGAAAATTACCCCTATTTTGGCATACCATTTGCAATAGTAGACAACCCAAGGTATTGCAAATGGGGTATGTCCAGTCTTTTTTAGTAACCACTTAGTCACAAACACTGGCCAAAATTAGCGTTTTTTGCATTTTTCACACACAAACAAATACTAACGCTAACTTTGCCAGTGTTTGTGACCAAATGGCTACTAAAAAAGACTGGACATACCCCATTTGCAATACCTTGGGTTGTCTACTATTGCAAATGGTATGCCATTATGGGTGTAAATTTAATTCCTGGGCTACTATGCAGTCTCAAAGGCAACGTAACCAATCTGGCGAATTTCAATTTCAAATGTGCTATATTTGACCCTGTAACTTCCCAAAACACCATAAAACCTGTACATAGGGGGTACTGTTTTACACATGAGACTTTGCTGAATACAAATATGTGTATTTTATTGCAGTAAAAGCAAACAGTATTATGACATTGTCAGTTAAAATTTCTTCTTTTCTCCCGTTTTTTTCATATTAAATTATGTTTCATAGCTAAATATTTGATATTAAATGAAAGCCTTGTTTCCCCCGAATAAAATGATGTATTATAAGGGTGGGTGCATTTAATATGAACGAGGTGAATTATGGTTGGACAGACATATAGCGCAAATGCCAGGTTTTGTTTACGTTTTGTTTTGTTCACAACTTGTACATTTGGCTTAGTCCTTAACCCCTTAATGACGAGTGACGGACGAGGTCCGTCACTTAGGGGAAACCCTTAACTTCAAGTGACGGACCTTGTCCGTCACGCGGTAAAATTAACCCCAGATCGCCGTGATCATGGATATCGCGGGGTTAATGGTGCTCCGGTCTGCCTGTGTATTAGAGGCAGACCGGAAGCACCTGATAGTGCTGTCCCAGCACATGTGCTCGCTCTGACAGCATGCCCCAGCACATGTGCTCGCTCTGACAGCACTTACCTTAATTGCCTCCCTGCACTTCCTGGTTCTGTGTGAAGTGCAGGGAGACGGATCAGTGATGATCCTGCCCCCTGTCAAAAAAATAAAATAAAGTTAATTTAAAACCCCACCCCCTTTACCCATTTTAATAATAAATTAACCCCTTACCTGCCAATTGATCACTGACTACAGTGATCAATTGGCAGGGATTACATTTTACTATGATTTGATTTTTTTTTAACCCCTGAGGGTTAATTATTTTTTTTTTAACCCTCAAGTGTTAAAATTTATTTTATTAAATAATTTAAGTATTTTAAAATTATAAATTTAGCTAGCTGGGGTGGGTGGAAGTTAGTGGGGAATTGGGGAATTTGGTGTTAGGCTAACTAGGGGTTAATGTTAAAAAAAGTTTAAAAATAAGCTTTTGAAAAGTTCGAAATTAAGTTAAAAAAAGTTTTAATAACGTTTAAGTAAAAGATAAAAAACACCCCCCTTTAACCAGTCCAAATAAAAATTAACCCCTTCCCTGCCAGTCGATCACTGCTTACAGTGATCAAAATACAGATCACAGTATTATACTTTAATCTAATTTTTTTTAACCCCTGATGATTAACTTTTATTTATTTTTTAACCCACAGGGGTTCAATTTATTTAATTAACTGATTTAAATATTTTATAATTATATATTTTGCTAGCTGGGGTGGGTGGGAGTTATGGGAAAATGGGGAATTTACTGTTAGTGCTGCTTACTGCTAGTTAGGGGTTAACGGTAAAAAAAAAAAGCTTAGAAGAATGTTAAATCTGTAAAAAAAGTTTTAAGAAAGTTTAGGAAAGTTTAAAAAAATTAATAAGCAAAAGAGAAGTTTAAAAACTAGTTTTAAAAAGTAAAAAAAGTTTAAAAAAGTAAAAAAAAATACATCTAAAAATGCTCATTACCACTACACCTGGAACAAACGAGAGAAAAAATTATTCCACGCCAAGGTTCAAAATATGCCTTTTGAATTACCCCAGGGTGTATTCTTTAATAAATAGTATGTGTTTGTTCGGAAGTTTCAATTACCAACCATCTAAACTACTCCAAATTGGAACATAGACACAGAGTAAAACTTCAAAGTTAGAAAAAACTGAATGGCTGCGTCTCAAATGTGCCCCTTCAATATCCACATATACCTGGCAAAGGTACATACGGGGGTATTGCTGTACTCAGACCACATAGCTGAGCAACATATGAAGTATTATACAGTCGTAGCACACATAAGGTTTGCAAAATATACTGTGCAAACTCACTTTGTGTGTCAAAAAGGCAGAAAAAAAGCACTTGGTACAAGCTAGTGGAAAAATGATCCCACACTAAGGTTCAAAAATATGCCTTTTTAAATACCCTGGGGAGTCTACTTTAAGAAATGGTAGGCCTTTGTGGGGTCGTTTGAATTTAAAACCTGTGAAGATGCTTGGAAATTGCACATAGGCCCAGTGTCAAAATTTAAAGTTCGGTAAAAACTGATATGGCTTGGTCTCCTATATGGCACTGTAGCTTAACGAAATAGTGCCAAAAACATTCATTGGGGGTGTCTTTTTACTCAGAAGACTTAGCTGAGTATAATTTGGGGGCTTTGAACTTAGTGGCACATATGAAATATACAAAATGCCCAGCATAAATGCAATCCGTATGTAAAAAATGCAAAAAATTATTTTTTACCACATACTTTGGCATATATTGGTGAAAAAATGGGGGCATGTTAAGGCACAATATGCACCTTATGAGATACCCTGGAGTGTCTACTTTTACAAATGGTAGGCCTTTGTGGGGTTTTTTTGAACAGCCAAACTACTATAATACCCCAAATTGAAGCATAGGCTCATTAAATCTGTCTCTCAAAATTCTACTGTGAATACTGAAAAGGACAGATATCCTATATGGCACTGTAACTTCACTAAATAGTGCCAAAGACATACAATCGGGGTATCATTTTACTCAGCAGATGTAACTGAACACAAAATAAAACTTTATACAGGAATAGCACACACCAACTTTACAAAATACATACATGAGGTCAAAAACTATACATCCTACAGCGAAGAGCTTTATATTGTGAGAATCACAAGACCCAGACCTACATTTTGATGCATAGTATGTCTCTGAAGTATTAAAAATGAAGGCACAGTCGCAGTTTAGAAATTGCCCTTCAAGTTTGAGCTTGCTAGAGTGAAGTTTCAATGAATGTCAAAGGATGGCGTGAATTGCAAACAAATGGTCATATTGTGAAAACTATCAGGACTATGGCTTAGCCATGGACATTTTTATTGGCAGCAGGGATAGCTGAACATTTTGATATAAGATTTGTGTAGGTGGACTTGAAAATGTGCTATGCAAGAACACTTAATAATAATAATAATAATAATAATAATAATAATAATATTTATGTGAGATACCATTAAATGATCTTGCTATGCAAGAACACTTAATAATATATATGTGAGATAACATTAAGTGGTCTTGCTTTGCAAGAACACTTAATAAGTTGTAGTTGTTCTGGTGACTATAGTGTCCCTTTAAGCTAGAAAAGAGTCAGAACAAGAACTACAATTGCAGAAACAACACTGTTTCCTTTTCCAAGGCAACAAGGGCAGCTTCTATAACTCATAATCATTTTATTAAAAATAAGTTGTTTTGGTGCATAGACTGTCCTTTCAGACAGTTCACAAAGATATTTCCGGTTACGTGCATGTGTAATTCTTATGTTATCAATTTTGCCATATTATACTTTAGTTGCTGTACTTAGTTGTCCTTTAATTTGTTTAATTGATTAACATAGAATTATTAGTTCACATTGTTTGTAGGAGTCATCAAGCCATCATCTGGTAAATCTAAATTTGGGAATGGTCTACTGGGCTGCAAGATACAGACATCACTAGATGAAGGATGACGTAAACAAAGATCCAATAAAACCACACATTATGATATTTTAAGTATGTCAGTTACTATATTTTGCTTTTTCGTTCTTTTTGTTCCAATATGTGTGTATAAATACTGAATTAGTGTCCTTTTTTAGGTTTTGTAGAGCAATAAGCTATGTATTGCTGTTTGTGATGTGACTAGTGATTTCAGCTTTATGGTGTTCAACAATACACTATATTTTTGTTTACCAGGGTTATAAGCGATATTACAGTTGGACATTTTGCACTTCCGGCTCTACATATAGTTACATAGTTACATAGCTGAAAACAAGACTTGCGTCCATTACCAGAAAACCAGCGATTTATAAAGAGGCAAAATTATATTTTCATCCCAAGAATTTATGCCCCTATTTATACATGACAAAACCTTAGTGGCCTTATCAGTAATATGATTATAATATTGCATATTGCTACAGAAAAAAATGGATTTAGAATGGTGCAAATTTAAAAAAAAACAGCGTTACCATAAAGTACAAATTTTAAAGCATCGATATCCAGATGCTGCACACCTACACGGAACTCTGATAAATCCCCAGATTAATAAAAGACCAAAAGATGCAGGTGCACAAACAGTAATAAAGAAAGTGACAGTGCATAGAAAGTGACTTAATATAATGGTGTCCCAAAACACATATAGATATAAATCTATTAATAGGACAATAAATAATTATAAAAACCACACTATGAAAAAGCACACAGTCTTATGTGTAAAACCGGGTAAATATACTTGCACAGTCTCGTTGAAATATGTCACAAGAATCTGAAATACAAAAACATCGAAAAAGACCTAGTGCAATATGTCACAAAAAATATATACTGTGGTGCTCTGTAGAAAATACACTCACAATTGTGGAGTGGTTGTAGTACTACTCCAAACAATTAGGCATCATCAGCGAAAAATAACAAGTAGAAAGCTTTATTAAACACAATATTAGAAGGTTTAAAAGAGATAAAAACTCACTCCACCGCAGAGTAGATAAAACAACCAGAGGTTTTGGATGGTAAAATGTACACAGTCCGAGTGTCCTGTCTGTTATTTCTAACTGGTCTCTACCACACTGCACGTGCTGAAGCTTCCGGGTTTCGGTGTCCTGCTCTCCCGGGGCTTTCTCAAGCATGAGTGTTGTTTCGCACGATGTTCTTTTATATGTAATGCAAGTGGATTCCCTTAAAGCAACCATGTCCAGATAGTCAGTAACATTATAGTACAAAGTCCAAACAGATCATTAGTCCCTTTGGAAACAATAGTACACATATGTGTGTAATTGTCTATGGACAAACAATTCAAAAGGTAAAAAAATGCACAACTATTTTATAAAACTATATTCAATCCCAATAAGATTTTGAATTTCACCATGTGTCCACAATTCAGTAATTAGTAAGGATCAATGCACTTTCTTAGCCTTTCTTACACTCTCAACCCTGCCCATACTAGAGGGGCTGTTCCCACGGCTGTTAGAAGGAACAGCTTTCTGTAATATAGCAAGTCCTGAGCTGATGCTCCGAACATCTTCACTCAAACGGGCAATTCTGCTAGGCTGCACGAGATCAGGACTAGCTAAACCTTTCCTCTTCCCTCCCCCTCTGCTTCCTCGCCCCACTGTTACCCAGCTATGCGCCTGTTCACCAACTGTCTCATCTCCTCCCACTACCTACACCCACTAAACTCTGCTCAGTGAGCAGCAGACTCCTCTCAAGATTGTCAATTTCCCTCAGTGCTGCAATTTGCCTCTCCAGATCTCCAATCTGAGCTTCCAGAAAAGCCACTCGCTCACACCTTCCACAGAGGTATGGACCCTGGACAAATTGATTCAGGCATGCATACATGCGGCATGATGTACACTGAGTTAAACTCGCAATCTTGCTAGCACTCATCCCCAGTTACCAAAAACACAAGTGAGCAAAACAATATTTACCCTCTTGGTTTAAACTCATTTTTAGTTTAAACGCCTGTTGTTCCAACTCCTACTTAAAAGAGACTACTTTAAATAGCCTACTTTCAAGCAAACTCCAGTGAGCAAGCTCTGTGAGTCAGTAGTGGGGTTATATTGGCAATACAAATCCCACACAGGTGGAAATTAAGGGGCACTCCCCCTAATTAGTTCAGCAGTAGCAGCACCCACAAGGAGGGGAATAAAAACAGTAAGAGAGAAAAAAGTGAAAAAGTTTTAAATAAAAACAGCAAAGAAAAATGTATATATATAAAAAAGTGAAAAAAGTTTTTGAATTAAAACAGCAAGGAGAAAAATATAAATAAAAAAGAGGGGAAAAGTTTTAAATAAAAACAGCAAAGATTAAAAAATATCTATAAAAAATGGGAAGAAAAAGTTTTAAATAAATTTAAAAAATTAAATTAAACCTGCTTTTTCACGTTTAGCAGAGTCACTTGATATTAACTAATACCAACCATAGTCTACCAGCTCTCCAATAAACTCCTGTTGTTTCAACTCCTACTTAAAAGAGACTACTTTAAATAGCCTACTTTCAAGCAAACTCAAGCAAAATAAAAGCTGGCAAATATTGAGTTAACATGTTTTTGATATAATCTTTCAAAAAAAAAAAAAAAACCTTAAAATGGGTATTGCTGATACTGTAAGCCAGCTCACATTGCATTTAAACTCTATTATGGCTCCTAGCTTGGCGATGTGCTTGAATCTAACCAAACACTTTCCATCTACGACTGCAGCAACCTTTAGCTCTGCAGGCTTTATATATACTAGCAGACAATGTAGCAATCTACAATCTGGCAATGTTGGGTTTTTATAAGTAATTGTAGCAATTCTTATTTCTCCAATACTTTTGTATCCATCGTGAGGCCTGTTCTACTTGAAAATACTCAGGATTTAGGTTTAGACTAAATATTTTCTACATTTTTATACATACTCATGCATGCATTTTCTTCATTTATGACTATTCACCTGAATGTTACTTTTTATATTTGTATTCACGGTTATAAATGTATTACATTTTCATGATCATATAGAATCAAATGATCTTAATTTAGCTGCAGGTGGCACTAGACTTGCATAGCAGTGATTATTTTAAATGAATAAGATTTGGGTACTTTCTAAGCTTTCAAAACATATTTCAATAAATTCAGAAGGGCTAATGTTCTGTAATAGCCAACTTATCAGTGTATATTGTACATGCTTAGTTTATTGATTATTTTACGTTTATTTTCAGTTTAATTCCCACAATTGCCACCAATTTTCTTATTAATACTGATAAGCTAGCAATTAAACCATTTATATTTATCTATTTTAGTCACACATCTAAATGCAATGAAGATTATATTTCTGCTTAGCTAATATTTCCTATCTTAACAGTACATCATTTCGAAAACATTATATTCCCTCCGACATGTTCATAAATTATGAAAGAATAAATCAAATTGAAATTGTGTAAAATCTGTTATCATTTACACCAAAAGTGTGATTTATTCACAATATTGTCATTTTATCCGATGCTAGCTATCATCCTATGCTTCACAGAAACACAAACCCTAAAAGCTAAACCAATTAATTTAACAACATTTAGTGTTGATACTTCATATCATAGTTTCAATACTTTACAACAATTTTAAGTGCAACATATTTTCTGATAGCTGCGGTCACAGTAACAAATACATTGTGTGTGTAGAGACCCCAGAAGGTCCATTGGGAGTCTCACCAATTAAGAAAATCCCAGGACTAGACTTTTGTTTCATTCACACACCCCAGGACAGGAAAAGTTCAACATGTTGAGCGATTTACGTCCTGGAATAAGTATCATTTATATTTTGGTCTCACGATATTGCTATTTTTAACGTTTTATTAACGGTATACAGTCATGTTTTCTCATTATTTATACTTTTGAATATTTTTATACTTGCTGATCTAGGAAGTATATATTCTAATAAACATCAAAATTTAATCAAGCAATATCTAATGTGTGATACATACATAGTGTGCGAATTTTCTGTGTGATTCTCTAAATGACATACTATATAACAAACATCATAAACAATAAATGTTATGGTACTGGAAGCAATTAAAAAATTAATTTCTATACAAAGTAATTTCTTATAATACTATAATTTCTACCGTTTCCTTCCAGATATCATTATGTATATCGCAGGAGTGTGCCACACAGTTATACATAATAAACATGAACTTTTACTAAATCACAGTGAGGTATAGAAAAGGTCATATTTGGGTGAGGTGAAATAATTTAGCTGTGCTAACATTCAGAATGTGAACTTGGGGATTTAATGATTTATTTAACCATCTGAGTGTTGAACTTGTGACTACTGTGCAGTTAAAAAAAAAATACCTGATTATCCAACCATGAATCTGTTCTCATTGTTTTTCTACTCTATCCTTTACAATTTGTGATGAGAAAAAGAACTGATCTTGGTATAAGCTTAGCACTTCCTTTAAAAAAGTGAATTGAACATCTTGATTCACATCCTGAACTGGTGAACGTTCACTGCAGGAACTGCAAAGCCTGAGCATCATCAGACATGACCATGTTATTGTTTTTTGATTTGACTACTTTTACATGAATATTTTATTGCATCGTCAACATTAAGGATTTTTTTTCCCCAGCTTGTTGCAAAATTGAAAGGTGTTTTAAACTGGGTTTTAGATCAACAGCAAAAACAGATGTGAGAAATGCTGAATTTGATGGACGTCAGTCTTTTTTCAGCCTTTGTAATAATCTAAATGAATCTTTTTTGGACATTATCTAAATAGCTTTTTTGTGATACATTTATGTGATGCATTGGAGGTAGAAGATTCAGACAACACACCAATCATCCAAAATTCTGACAAATTGCAATTCAACTGAAACTGAATGTACAAGTGTACACTAAAAAGCAAACTATGGTGCCATGTGAAATGCTTTTGCAAAATGTAAGTGATTAGAGAAAGAATCCACTAAAAGGATTAACAAATCCCAGTGTAAAAAATCTGACAACTCGATGACTTCATCATCTCTTATATGCTTGGTTAAAGGGGATTACAGAACGAGGAACATGCATTAAAACAGGATGTTAATTGTGCAAGAATAAACCATTATAACAGAATAATTATTGAAGCAGGCATGGTTTGATTAGTTAGGTAGGCATGCAAATTATTATTTTAGGTTTCTATAATGTATGAAGTCAGGATATAAAGAGCTACCAAAATATTTACTATTGAAGAGCCACGCAGATTAAGTTTTCAGTCTGGTCCAAGTCAGAACATCATGGAAGTCAACTTGTTAGGTAATATAGCTATAAGATGACTATATTTTTAACTGTTCCAGGAGACTGAAAGTTTAGCTTTCTTTATTTATTTATTTTTTTGCAAGACCATTTTCACCCTTTCAGCTTGCAGTTGACCCTAAGTTGAACGTTAATGGATAGATTCCAAAGGTAATGGTTTATTGTCTATGACTTCAAAGACATGCAGTAGTTTCCAGTCTACTTAATTGTTCTTATTTGAAGGGCCAACGTATTGCACAAAGAAAGATTAAGTCGCACCAGCCAAAGAAATTTAAAATATGATTTTTATTACATCATATTAAAAATCAGTTTATCAAAATTCCGAATTGATATAGTGAACAACGCTAAATCTATTGACATAAGTGAAATTATCTATCTCAAGTACATAAAATCACAGTTGCATTAGCTTAGAGAAGAAAAAATATGTTTACATTGAATCTTTGTATAGCTATTAAAGAATGAAGGAATGAGTTTAATAAAGAATTCAGGACCTTAAAATAAAAAGGAAATGGTGATAAGATAGGAAAAAATAGGTATTGCTCTAATTAAAATGAATTCTTATTATTATTACCATTTATATAGCGCCAACAGATTCCGTAGTGCTTTACAATATTATGAGAGGGGGGATTTAACTATAAATAGAACAATTACAAGAGAACTTACAGGATAGGTTGAAGAGGACCCTGCTCAAACGAGCTTACATTCTATAGGAGGTTGGGTGTAAAACACATTAGGACAGGAATTATGAATTCATCCATATATCGTATCCTGTCAGACATGAAAAGTATCAAGTCAGAACAGGAGTTGCTCATTATTTGTTTAACTAGAACAAGTGTTACTCAAAATCACGCAAAAGAGTGAGAGAAAAAAGAAGGATAAATACTGCCCAAATCAGTGTCTTCGAGGGCATCCCATTGCATTGCTATCCCCACACCAATCATGCTAAGGCAATATAGTAATTTCTAAATAGTATATAACACAAAAGACAAAATAAAATTTCAAATGAGTTAACCAAAGAAAAATTTACTTATATACATTGTGCGGGAAAAAAAATCATCTCACTGTTTCAGAAAAAAGTGTCTAATTAATATGATCATTTAAATGAAGATATACATTGTACAAAATCAGTCACTTTAAAAAAAATTCACGAGGAAAAAAGAGGGTCTATTCACATGACGTATAAATAGAACAGTTATTTAATTCAATGTTGTTTCCTTAGGAAAAAAACAGTCACAAAGCATCAAAAAATAATGTGAGAATTAAGTAGTTTCTAAAGTCATAGGAGTGCTCATGTTTAAATTGCTCTAAAAGATGATTACACAGTGGGTGAAATTGTACTAGGGCTCTTCAACAAAATGCATGTGATCACTAGAGATATCTAAAAGAACACATATTGCAATAAAAAAACAATAAAGTAAATGAAAAGGACAGTTTGTAGAGAGCTACTTCGCAAGGTTGTTGTTATAATAATAGAGGAAACTGTAATAATGACAAGCCTCCTACTTCCCTGTTATCAACTTTGATATTGTACCTCTCAACGTGTTGAAGCAGCTACAACTCGTATTGATTGAAAGATTTGACCTCCCATAGGTACATAACAAGCATACAATGACAGACAGCAGACTCCCAGAACATTACATTACCTAATTTGTTTCTATAGATACCGATATTTCACCTTCATCACTGACATTATTCAAGATCTGATACAGCTTTTACAAGATTCCTTGAAGGATTTAAAAAAAACGTGTTTGCACTACTGGTATACTTCAATATAGATATCAATTTTTATTCTCGCTGAGTACGTTTTGTGTGACCTCAATGGATTTTAATAGTAACATTCTACCTTATGTTTATTATTTATTAAACTAATAAAATATTATGTATTACTTTTAAATTTGATGTGTTCGGTACAACCTGCAGAGCATGATACTTTGCTAATGCAAATACATTTGCGGAATACAGAAATAACAGACTGTAGTTGAAAAGCTGACTTGACTAGAGAAGTGTAAGAAATGACAGAATTAACAAAATACTTATTTAATGATATTGCTCCTCTTCAGAAGATGCTGTGAGCCAACTGGAAAAGATTAACTTTATTGCTGAAATAAGAGTTTGACTTGACTTGGCTTCACTGAAACAGGCTGGTTATGATGGAATTTGGTTGGAGCTCTGAAACTATGATTATAGACTTCATATCACAAGCCTGATCAACAGCAGGACTGTGTAATATTAGAAAGGCATGGGTAAGATCTCATAGTTGACTTTAGAGAATACATACACAATGCTGGTTTAGATTAGTTGTCAGACACGGTCAGGAACATAAACAGAGAATATGAGAACTCTGAGAACTGGCAAAGGCTATAGAAACTCAATAGCTTGACCTTCAGTTAATTCTCACTCAGGTCTTAAGATACCATCCATAAGGACAAGCAGATCAGAAATTACAGAAAGTTCCCTCTCCACAAGAATTACAGCAACCCCAGGCAGTAGTTTTGGACTTAGACAGAAAGTTTGGTGAGAAACATTTAGTGTCTCAGACTCGAAGATTACATAGCCATTACATAGTCTGGCAAAACAAACTTTGCATACACAACGACTAGCAGTTTTTGAAGACAATGCAAGAATGTTTTCATGTCACAGCACATCAAATAAGGACAGCACTACAAAGGTAAATTCTGAGAAAAAGTGATAGGATTTTGTAACATTAGTGAAAATGTTCTTTTAAGAGTCAGAGGGTTCCCAGGTTCATGACAATTAGTGTAGTGGCTTGTCCAGGACTTGCCTTAGTTTCCTAAGAAGGCAAACTGAGGTGGTTGGGGGAGTTACTCAGTATAAGTTGGATGTCACTTAGACTGGTCAAACTTGGTGGAACGCTGACCTCTTAAACAAAGCTGAACATTCGGCTGGCGTACTGGATCCAGACTATGTGAGGTGATGCTGTCATGAAGTGACAATGGCGTTAGACCATTGAATCTTCATTAATTAGTGAACAAATGCAAGCCAGTTGTAACATAATCTGATTTCTCTCTTTTTACACCTGATATATTTATTTCCCGGTCATTCAATTTTTAAGATCAGTTTAGATTTCTAAAGAGAGAACTAACTAAGTGAAACTCATAATTAAAATTTACTTCGTTGTTCATTAAATCAGAACAATATCTGATTTCTCATTTAGACAATTTTTATAATTTCATTCAGAGAATTATTTTCCAGCTGACTTACAATTACAACTGATTAAAGGGGCATATATTTTAAATTATATGATACAAATAGCATTTCTCATCAAAAATAAAAATGTTTATTAAATTTCCAAATGAACAAACAATTCTAAATAAACAAACAGCACATGCTATTATTTATATTTGCTTATAATGATAAAAAGTCTGATACAATTATGTACTCTGATAAACAGCAAACATGCAATTTTAAAATTGTTTTGTATTGTACACTTTTTATTTAACACAAATGTCTTGAAGGCATAATTAACTTTATAAAAAGTGAATTGTGTTTCAACTCTTAACTGATATACTCTGATAATGTCCAAGAACAAACCTTATACCTTATCTTTTCATTTAGAAATAAGGCATCCAAATTCATATTATGAACAATTATTCAGTATAATTAATGAATATGAATATTGATGAATGTATCTAACTATAAATGTATAAAAACAGGGAAGTAGAACTTAGTAGGGCTTTAACCCATTATATGCCAATTGGGACAGATGCTTGATAAAGACTCTGCTATGGATTGAAATGTTCTGTTTTCTGTTCCGGTTATTCTAGCTATATATCTGGTTACCCTGCTGAAAGTTGACTATTGCATTTGAGTATGGGATTACACTGCTTGCTAGACTTTCTATATCACTGATTCCGTATCCCAACCCCAGCAACCATGAATCTCTAAAGGTCCATCTGGGCTCCTCTCACTCCTCTAATCCTTCTCATGAAGGTTCCTCTTCTGGCTTATTCTCCCATTCCATTTCTGGAGAATAGTTAGCCTTGTTGACATTTTCACTGCATTTTGCAAAACCTTGCAAGTCTTTCTATAATTTGGACAGACTATTTGTTTTCTGTTCTGTCTTTTCCACAGGTGAAATGTAAGCGTTTATGATGGATTTATCTGACATCATTCTCCTCCCATTTCCATCAATATGGTTACTGTATCCTTTGGAAAACTGTTTGTGTATTTAATGCATTAACTACATTTGCCAGTGCTACTATTTTTATTCTTGATTAATTAGTGGTTTGCTGTAATTTGTTTTTGTTTTTCATCTCTTTACAACTTTCTATAGCCCTAATGGAAACAACCTTATTGAAGCAGTCTCAAAGCCCTGCCTCCACCTTTTTATTCAATCTTTTACCTTTTTCCTCTTCACTCTTTAAAGTCTCTCCACTTTGTCCTGCTCTTTTCCTAATTATATTTATTGACCTGTTCTCTCTTCAGCATCCATCCTCTTCTTTCTAACTACTTTGATGCTCAGTATTTATAGTATACTTCAATCACTTTTTATCTTGTTTCAAGAAGACACACATTAGCATTTGTCCTCCCTGGTTATTTTACTTATATTTAGATACTCAGAATGTTTTACTATTTTGTGCTAATTCATTCTAATATTCTCGGGTTTATGTGTAGGTCTTTTCCATGTCTAATCATTTTAACAGATAAAGGGTTACTCCAACTCTTTTGGACACTTTGCTTTTCTGGGCTGTAAATGCCATATTGGGCATTGCTTATAGGCTCAACCTCCCTTAAAACATTAAAACTCGCCTGTAATCCAACACCGGGCAAAGTCAATCTCCCTCCTCTGTCTGACATCAGCAAAGCCTTGAGCGGTCCAATCAAATGCTTCTTATTAAAGACAATAACAGATGAAAATGGTCACAGACTTGATGTTTGGTAGTCTGGAACAGTTTTTCAGGGATTGCTAAAGTCACGTGTGTCCCAGTAGAGTAACTAGTCCTGGCACACAAGTGAAACACTGCACATTCAGACTCCTACCACCAAGATCACTTCAAATCACTGAAGTGGTCATGGTGGTCTAAGTAACCCTTTAACAGCTCCCATTCCCATTTTACAGCTTCACTGTGCAGGCTAAGATTATAAGTATTTGTATTGTATTGGAGCTTTTATTTTGTGTTATTTTATATATGAACCTGAGCTGTTTCAGTCCTTGTTTATTGCAATTCTGACTTATGATCGTGTGCATTATGGACCTCCAGGTGCTTTGGATACTGAGTACAATGACATTTTCAATCCATTTCGTCATAAATTGTATGTTAGTAAAAGTCCTCATATGGTCAAGAATGTCTAGGTTTATGGTAGATTTCTCTAGATTTTTGACGTGCTGATTAAAGCATGAAACACTTCATTGATTTATGTGATACTTGGTTTGAGAAAGCCTGCTGGGCAAGGCTCCAGTTTGCATGACTTTGATCTCAGAAATTATATTGTGTAATGTTATCATAAAGGGTCACAGAGTGTAATGCAACTGAGATAAAGTTTTCAGAGTCGATAATTGAAAGGGCGTAGACATGATTATGCCTATGATGCACAATGCTATTTTCAACAGTTAACTTCTAACTGAGTTAGGGAGTTGCGGCGCAGCTGAAATAGCTACATTTTTGTATTATCTGGAAGCATCCACTTGGTTCAGTGATAAACTCATTGCTCTTTTGCTGATACCAATATCCTCCATGAGAATGACTAAACAAAAATGAACAAAAATGAAAAAAAGGAACATAACAGCCAAATTAGACATTCCCTGAAAACATTCCAATAAAAATACCTAAAATTGCTGACAGATTTCTCCATAGAATGACTAGACCATGAACTGCTGCCTCAATTGAGTTTTCTATGTCATCTTAAACAAAAGAAATGATGGCATTTCTAAATGTAAAAAAACTACTTGATCAATTTAAAGGGTACTCTATGCACCATAACCACTACACTCTGCCTTAGTGGACATGGTGCCAGGAGTGTGCTAGTGCCATCCCATGCTAAGATGCCAAACTGTTTTACAATGGTTTGAGCACTGACCTGGGACCTACCAGGTGCCCTGGCTACATTGCTATATGCTACACATAGATTTAAATTAGTCAACCCATATTTAACAGAAACGGTTACATACATGAAAATAATTAGCAGTAAAGTTAATATTATAAGAAAAATAAATGCTAGGAAATGAAATGGTAAATAGTTATCTTAATTTGAAAATTAAATACTTAAGAGCTTTTTTCTTTATTTGTATCTACATAAAAAAAAAGGTATAAGTGATGTTTAATACTATACAGTATTTATGAGATTAATTTAACAGACATAATAGTAATGTAACATAGAAACATAGAATGAGTCGGAAGATAAGAACCATTCGGCCCATCTAGTCTGCCCAATAAACAATAGCAATGTAAGTAACAATAACAAAAAATAATTTCATTACAGAGCAATGCAAATTTGGAAACATGACTTCAACTTTTCTTTAGAGGAAGACATTTTAAAATGAATACGAACAAAATTATACCTAATTGTAGAAAAACTAGGCAGTGTATCTGAAAGGTTGCAAATTTGATTAACATTGGCAGGCCTCATGTGTTCTCCTCATAAATCTCACACCTGATAATGCATTAGAGATGGCAGGTGTAAACATGATGAAAAAGTGCAATTTCATAATGTCATGTGAGATTAAGATAAGCAAATTAAATCTGGTCTGGTACCCAGCAAAATGAAATACAGCCAGATACAGGGTCATCCTGGAATTAATTTTCTTACTGCTAATAATATAATTTTGGCACAAATTATAGTTGTTAGCATCTATCTCTAAATTACAAGCTGTAATCAAAAGTAGGAAAGCGATTTTTTAAATTTTTTTTTACTTGTTTCTATTAACCATTTGATTGTGAGGTTGAAATTGGCTGTACTCTTTCCTGGCAAATTAACTGATTAAATGCTCATGACATAATATAAAAAAAAATATATAGTGAGGATTTTCTAGTGCCAAATTAATTATTAAAAATGTGATGTTTCAAGCAGATTAAAGAACTATTTCTTTATGAAAACTTCAACATAAATAAATGTTGATGGAGAAAATGTTCTTTTCAAATAAAAGGGAAACTCCACCATCCAAATTTAAAATTGAAATAAAAATAGCTATTAACCCCTTAAGGACGGTTGTCGTGCTATGCTCTCATGAAAATGGTGGGCTTAATAGCATGTGCCGCTGGTCGGCACCCCCCCTCCACCCTATACTCACTTACCCAGGCAATCTCGGTCAGGGGAACTACCTGACAACTGAGGCAGTCCCCCTGCAGCCAATCTGATCCTTCCATGCCATGTGATCATGATGACATCGGGATCACATGACTGGATCGACGGTGTGCAGCACTGCATGCAGGGGGACTGCCTGGGTTGTCAGGCTGTCCCTACCAAACCGAAAAATAAAGGGAGAAAAAGTAATTAAATCATATACTGTATATATAAATACATTTATAAACAGACCTAAAATACTTTAAGAGATCCCTCTCTACATATCTCAAAACAGAATGCACCTGTCATGGTTGATTATATATTTATTACCTGTTCTATGTTAAATTATGTATATATTGTGTGTTAATATTGTTTTTGTATTTTATTGTACCCTATTGTATCAATGAAATGTTTTATGGACCCAGGACATACTTAAAAACTCAATGTATCATTCCTTGTAAAATATTTTATACATATATATATATATATATATATATACATACATTCTGGCAACCATGGCAGCACAACAATAGGTAGCTCCTCCCTATCCCTATTTAGACAAGAACTAATTAAAAGATCAATAGTGACATTGTACCCCACAACAATGATATCATCAGTGAAAGTGCCGTTTGTGTGTGAAAAATTCAAAAAACATCACTTTCACTGACAATATCATTGCTGTGATATGTTTTGCTGTTTTGAAACAGTAATATTTGTGTTCAGCGAAGTCTACCGAGTAAAACAGTACCCCCCCCCCCCATGTACAGGTTTTAGGATGTCTTGTGGTTACAGGGTTTAATGTAGTGCTAACAAATTCTCTGGACTTTCTGCCTGGGTTGTCAGGCAGGTCCCCCAAATTGCATAAATAAAATTACTTAATTATCTAAAAATATTACATAAATATGCATGTAGAATTTAAATATATATACATATTTATATATTTGAAGTCTACATGTATATATATATAAAATTATTTATGTAATTATGTATATAAACATATGTATATTTCGTATTATTTTTATTTATTTATATATACATATATATATATAAATATATATATATATATATAATTTCATTCTAAGTGTATTTTGATATAAATATATATATTAGAGGATCACTATAGTGTCAGGAAAACAAACTCGTTTTCCTGACACTATATAACCATTAGGTCCACCCCACCCTCGGGGCCCCCCTCCCGCTGGGCTGAAGGGGTTAAAACCTTAATCCTGCACCAGGATCTCTCGGTGCTGGTGACCTCTCCTCCCACTCCGACCTCAGCTCCCGAGTGGAGTGGAATGCGCATGCGCGGCCAGAGCCACACGCGTATTAAAAACGCCCATAGGAAAGCATTTCTCAATGCTTTCCTATGGACGTTCTGCATGTTGAATGCGATTTTCGCATTGAGCATCGGGGAAGCGCCTCTCTGAAACTACTATGTTTACATCTGAAGAGTTAAAACCTGGGGGACCTGGCACCCAGACCACTTCATTGAGCTGTAGTGGTCTGGGTGACTATAATGGTCCTTTAATATCAAAATACAGTCAGAATAAAATGACATATATATATATATATATATATATCATTTTGTAAAAAAATGTTTTTATTATTTTTACAAGTTTTTATTAATTAATTAATTATAAAAAAAAAATATGTCAATTCAGGCAGTCCCCCTGCAGTCAGCACTATGGACGCCTATTTCAGAGCGATCACATGGCCCACGGGGTCCTAATTTGCCAAGGCTGTCAGACAGTCCCCTCAGATGGAGAGGATCACTGATTGCTGGCGGGGGAACGGTGGCGATCGGGTAAGTGAATAGGAATACCGCGGACGTACCAGGTATGTCTGAGGTCCGGAGGGGCTTTCAAAGATATATCTTATTTATTTTTTTATTATTTTATCTTCATTGAGCACACAGGCAGAGCATCGGAAGCCTGCCCGATGACTTCCGATGCTCAGCTACACTGCCTGGGGTGCCACGTGGGGCCACCCAAAAGTGATCGCTCCTCAGGAGCGATCATTTGGCAGCCGGCAATCTGGAGAGGTATACATATTAGTGTAATGAGTGTAGTGGTAATGAGCATTTTTTAATGTATTTTTTTACTTCGTAAAACTTTTTTACTTTGTAAAACCCGTTTTTAAACTTTTTTTTTACTTATTAAATGTTTTACACTTTCTTAACTTTTTTACACTTTTAATTTTTTTTCTAAACTTTTCTTTTACCGTTAACCCCTAATTAGCAGTAAGCAGCACTAACAGTAAATTCCCCCCTTTCCCATAACTCCCACCCACTCCAGCTAGCAAAATATATATAATTATAAAATATTAAAATTAATTAAATAAATTGAACCCCTGAGGGTTAAAAAATAAATAAAAGTTAATCCTCAGGGGTTAAAAGAAATTAGATTACAGTGTAATGCTGTGATCTGTATTTTGATCACTGTGGGCAGTGATCAGCTGGCAGGGAAGAGGTTAATTTTTATTTAGACTGAGTTTTTTTAAACTTTTTTTACCTTTTTAAAGCTTTTTTTTTAAACTTTTTTAACGTTAACCCCTAGTTAGCCTAACACCAAATTCCCCAATTCCCCACTAACGTCCACCAATCCCAGCTAGCTAAATATATAATTTTTAAATATTTAAATTAATTAATAAAATAAATTTAACCCCTGTGGGTTAAAAAAATAATTAACCCTCAGGGGTTAAAAATAAATCAGATGACATTAAAATGTATACCCTGCCAATTGATCACTGTAGCCAGTGATCAATTGGCAGGGAAGGGGTTAATTTTATTAAAGCAGGGGAAGGGGGGTTGGGATTTAACTTTATTTTTATTTTTTTACACAGGGGGCAGGATCAGCTCTGATCCGTCTCTTTGCACTTCACACAGAACCCGGAAGTGCAGGGAAGCGGAAGGTAAGTACACTGAGCACATGTGCTTGCTCTGACAGCCTGTCAGAGCGAGCACCGGTGCTGAGGCAGCCGATCGGGTGCTCCCAGTCTGCCTTTAATACAGAGGCAGACTGGAGCACCGTTAACCCCGTGATCGCCGCAATCGCCACGAATTGGGGTTAACTTTAGTAAATGACGGAAATTTTCCGTCAACGGTCCTTAACTGAAGGACAAGGTTGACGGAAAATTTCCGTCCGCAGTCGGGAAGAGGTTAAACAAGTAACGGCGAAGACCTCGCATAATATATACGTTTAGCATTAAAGGTCAAAGCTTTGCTATTGCAGGGTATGCCTAAGACACAGTTGCAAGAAAACGTATGTGAACCCTTTGGAATGATACGGATTTCTGCACAAATTGTGCAAAATGTAACGCGTGGAGAGACACTTAATATAATCACCACCACAATTAAGGGTGCTATTCCAAAAAGGTACTCCCTCCAATACCAATAAAGTAAATACTCAAAAAGACAGGAATGCACACCATCTGATACAATAGTATCTATCTATATATATTTATTACAAAATAAATACAAGCCATACATACAAAATGTAACAATATAACAGTGACCAAATAGGCTAAACAACTCAACAATTATATTTACCAAATTCCACAAGCCTATATGGGCAGAAACACGAGTCACAAACAATCCCCCAATGTTTCGGCTCCTCCTGGTAGCCTTTATCAAGGGTAGCTATATCATAACATCATCCAGGAACCCATTATATACACATATACAAATTACTTACAGCTGATGGTCATCAGTAATGCCACAGAGAACCGAGACCGGAAGTGACATCATCACTTCAGATCATAGTCCTATGTGTAAAACATAATAATAACACATACACTATACATTCCCAATGCTATTCCCAAACCAATTCTACCGTTTATATGAAGATGTCATATTGTTGTGTAATTCAAATATCCATGAATATCCTCATTAGCATAAGTGTAACGCGCATGCGCAATATAAATTTGAGCGGTCGCCATATCATCTATTGGCACTCCACATCCACCTATTGGCACACTCCACATCCTCCAACCAAAGTTTAAACAAAAATAAACTTATCACTCAATTGTTAGCCCAGTAAATAAGCTGGGCACAAGAGTAGTCTGTATACAATAAATGAACAAAAAACGAAAAAACACAAGCGCATTCGCCTTACCACGGACGGCTAATCACACACCAAAGCTCCTCTCTTACGGAAGCCTCCGTGATCCAAGACTAATAGAAAATTGCGTCAAAAAAGCTGCGCCGCCCGAGCATGCGCACACCAAAGGATAGAAAAATACACACAAAGTATTAACAAGCAGACCTAATCTTAAAAGGGAAATAACAAAAGTGTATAGATCAGCTATAATATGGCCTAATATGAGTATACAAGTGGTCCCATAGTTTAGCAAAAAAAATAATAATAATGAATATTAATAGGGAAAACAACCTCGACCATAATAATAAAATAATAACACCAAAAAAGTGTGTAACACTATACTAAACAGGTGTCTATTCATCTGATTCACTACATCATATATACATAACATGCATCCAACAACCTGCTGAACAATCAGGTCATCCCCCAAAGGGAAACACAATATAAGGAAATCCATGTCATACAAAGCAGACAGATGTATATATTACTCAAGCCTCCCATATGTGACTACTACAAAAATTAATACATTATACCCTTACATCAATACCAACTAACCAGATTAGTTATACAGCTTTTAATAACACTTACAATAGACATACAAAGCTTCCTCTTAAATGATACAAAATATTTATTCACAATCAAATACATATCAAAACCAATCAAAGTTATGAAGATATCCAATGAATCAAATTAGCGTCGTCCAGTCGCAGATCCAATAGATAAATCCAGATACAGGCTACATCCATACGCGTCACTGAACGTACTTGAAGGGACCCAATGCCACCAAGAAAAAACTGTACTCCATTCCTGGTCCGGTACACGCTGCCATCCAAGTACCCACTTTATTAAGTATCCAAATGGAAATCAATACGCGATCTAGATGAAATAAACACCAATTAAAAACAATATCAATGATATAAACACTACTCAGGCAGGGTGGATTAACCAGCCTCTCCAAACGAGGCTACAACAAAGGAGAGAGATCACGTTCTTCATTAAGACCCTTAGGGAATAAAACCTGCAATTCATAAATCCAAAATAATTCACGCTGCTTCAATAACATTTCCCTAGATCCACCTCTTCTCAGAGGTTTCACTACCTCTAGAATCGAATATCTCAATTGTGACACCATATGTCGCATTTCTACAAAATGCCTAGCCACTGGATATTGGATCTTACCAGTCCGAATGCTACTCTTGTGTTCCCCTATCATAATGGTGAATTTCCTCGTGGTCTCCCCAACATAGGCTAGGCCACAAGGACATTTCAACATGTAAACTACAAATTCCGTTTGACAATTGCAAAAGTCCCGAATAGGATATTTCTTTCCAGATCTAGGATGAAGAAAGGAATCGCCCAGAATTACCCCATTACAATTCACACAGTGTCCACATTTGTACATATCAACAGGCATTCTAAGCCACAATTCCTTAGTCCCCATCTTTCCTTGGACTTCCACATTCCGCATTGAATGATCGCGAAGATTTATGTATCTTTTAAAAGAAAACAAAGGTTTCTCATTAAAGCAAATCCTAACTTTGGGATCCGATTGTAGTATATTCCAATGTTGATTCACAATATGTTTAATCTCCTTTGAATGTTCAGAATAAGTAGTAACACATGGAATCCTCATGTTCTTATCCTTAGCTCTTTTAGTCAAAAGTTGTTCCCTGGCCAACAATCTAGCCTTATCCTTGCATTCTATCAAAATCTCCTTCTCGTAACCCCTTAAGGTAAACGCCTGCACGTCTATCATAATCTGTGTCTCGTGTTGTAATCCGTCGAGTTCTAATAAATTGTCCATATGGTAATTTTTGCAAAAATTGTGGTGGATGAAAGCTATCCGCATGTAAATATGACGTACGATCAGTGGGCTTCTGATAAAGATCAAAGCTCAATTGTCCTTCACTTACCTCCATGGATACATCCAAAAAGTGCATTTTGTGCACATCATATTCTATAGTGAAAGATATCGGATCCAATGTATTATCCAATCTTTCTTTAAAGCAAAGTATCTCCTCAGCCGTACCTGTCCAAAAGAAGAAGATGTCATCTATGTAGCGTACCCGATTCAACACAAATTTTGCAAAAGATGGATCAGGGTATACAAATGCATCCTCAAACGCAGCCATGAATAAATTGGCGTACATGGGGGCCACATTGGACCCCATCGCACTACCCTGTATCTGCAAGTAAAACTTGCCTTCAAGTGTGAAATAATTCTTATGTAATACCAATGCCAATAACTCCAACAAAAAGTCTCTATAAGCTTCACTAATTTCCAGTGTTTGCATTGCTCCAAACACTGCCTCAATGCCTTCCTCATGTGGGATGGATGTATAAAGACTATTAATGTCCATGGTGCATAATAACGCACCTTCAGGAATAACTCTAACACATTCTAATTTCTTGATGAAATCCGTTGTATCTTGCACAAATGATTGGAGACCAGAGATTGCAAATGTATGTCAACAAATTTAGGTAATGGTTGTAAAACCGATCCGCATCCTGACACTATAGGGCGACCAGGTGGGTATCTCAAGTTCTTATGTATCTTAGGGAGCAGGTAAATAAACGGGATTCTCGGATGATCCGTATTTAAGAAATTATAATCGCTTTTCTCAATTAATTCCTTCTCCAAAGCCACACCCGTGATTACCTTGATTCGCTCCTTTACCTCACCTGTAGGATCATACTCCAAGACTCTATAGTGACTTTCATTAGTCAATTGACGGCTCATCTCAGCAACATATTCACTCGTATTCATCACTACCAGTGCTCCTCCCTTGTCAGCTGGTCTTATAGAAATGGTAGTATCTTTTCTCAACCCCATAAGTATAGCATATTCATGTCTGCTTAAATTCGACCTTCCCTTCTTCTTCCAATTAATTTTGTCCATATCCATCTGACATCATTTAATAAATGTTTCCACACTAGCATTTAATGGAAGGAGGAAGAAACGTGCTCTTAGGCTTACATTTATGTCTATCGAATTTGGAAGACTCAGCCATCATAACCCCTTCCTGAACTATAGGGGTATCCTGTAAATGAAAAAAACTTCTGCACAAATTGGTCATAAAATGTGATCTGATCATCATCTAAGTCACAACAATAGACAATCACAGTCTGCTTAAACTAATAACACACAAAGAATTAAATGTTGCCATGTTTTTATTGAACACACCGGGTAAACATTGACAGTGCAGGTGGAAAAAGTATGTGAACCCCTAGACTAATGACATCTCCAAGACATCTCCAAGAGCTAATTGGAGTGAGATGTCAGCCAACTGGAGTCCAATCAATGAGATGAGATTGGAGGTGTTGGTTACAGCTGCCCTGTCCTATAAAAAACACACACCAGTTCTGGGTTTGCTTTTCACAAGAAGCATTGCCTGATGTGAATGATGCCTCACACAAAAGAGCTCTCAAAAGACCTACGATTAAGAATTGTTGACTTGCATAATTGTTACTTATAAAAGTTTCTCCAAAAGCCTTGCTGTTCATCAGTCCACTGGAAGACAAATTGTCTATAAATAGAGAAAGTTCAGCACTGCTGCTACTCTCCCTAGGAGTGGCCATCCTGTAAAGATGACTGCAAGAGCACAGCGCAGACTGCTCAATGAGGTGAAGAAGAAACCTAGAGTGTCAGCTAAAGACTTACAAAAGTCAATGGCAAATGCTAACATCCCTGTTAGCGAATCTACAATACGTAAAACACTAAACAAGAATGGATTTCATGGAAGGATACCACAGAGGAAGCCACTGCTATCCAAACAAAACATTGCTGCACGTTTACAGTTTGCACAAGAGCACCTGGATGTTCCACAGCAGTACTGGCAAAATATTCTGTGGACAGATGAAACCAAAGTTGAGTTGTTTGGAAGAAACACACAACACTATGTGTGGTGAAAAAAAGGTACAGCAAACCAACATCAAAACCTCATCCCAACTGTGAAGTATGGTGGTGGGGGCATCATGGTTTGGGGCTGCTTTGCTGCATCAGGGCCTGGACGGATTGCTATCATCGAAGGAAAAATTAATTCCCAAGTTTATCAAGACATTTTGCAGGATAATTTAAGGCCATCTGTCTACCAGCTGAAGCTCAACAGAAGATGGGTGTTGCAACAGGACAATGACCCAAAGCATAGAAGTAAATCAACAACAGAATGGCTTAAACAGAAGAAAATACGCCTTCCGAAGTGGCCCAGTCAGAGTTCTGACCTCAACCCGATTGAGATGCTGTGGCATGACCTCAAGAAAGCGATTCACACCAAACATCCCAAGAATATTGCTGAACTGAAACACGGTTCTGTAAAGAGGAATGGTCAAGAATTACTCCTCACCGTTGTGCACGTCTGATCTGCAACTACAGGAAATGTTTGGTTGAAGTTATTGCTGCCAAAGGAGGTTCAACCAGTTATTAAATCCAAGGGTTCACATACTTTTTCCACCTGCACTGTGAATGTTTACATGGTGTGTTCAATAAAAACATGGCAACATTTCATTCTTTGTGTGTTATTAGTTTAAGCAGACTGTGATTGTCTATTGTTGTGACTTAGATGATGATCAGATCACATTTTATGACCAATTTGTGCAGAAATCCGTATCATTCCAAAGGGTTCACATACTTTTTCTTGCAACTGTATAAGTAAACATACCTTAATCTACATCTTAAAGGTGTTATGCAAGCTAAGTTTGCCACCCTGAGTGACTGTAGTGGTAGGTGCTAGTGTGAGGATGTTTGGGACACGTGGTGTAATCTTCGGTAATGAAGGTTTAGTTCTCCTGACTGAGTGTGATGTGTGTAGCGGAGCTGCAATATTAAATTCCACGATCTCCGCTGGTAAAGAAGGTAATCGACAGAAAAGTAAGGCAATATCCCAAATCCCCCAGTAATCGGATGAAACACAGTTCTGGGAGTCAACTGTGGTTTTTATTCAGAGGTCACAGTATTTATGCAAGTCCCCATGCAAGGGGTTTCCCTACTGACACAGCAGGGGTAATACAGTAGGGGACTACATAGGGGACTCAACATTCTGGACATTTCTCCCATTAGGCACTGCTGGACGAGAGGTATACTCCCACTGGAATATACCGTTAAGTGGATTATCCCTCCGTGCAGCAGAACCAGCATTTTACATTAAAATATACAACTTTAACAATACTTAGTCTATTCAAACGAACGGACGTTCGGTAGATAGCTGGGGTCTTAGTGCATATTTCATGGGAACACCACTCAGATCCCAGCTAAAACAACCGAACGCCGCACGAAATACACTTTGCCATTGAGTTCACCCAAAAGTACCGAACACCGATGGGGAACCACAACAGCGAAAACCGGAGCTCCCGAACGGCCTGGAAGTCCAGCGGTGTTCGCGCCGCCGAGTAGCCGTTTTCAGTTCCACGCCCTCGACGACCAAACACCACTGGTGAGACAAAGGATCCAAGATGGCCAACCCGCCGCGTGGTCGGTAGCCAAACGACGGCCACCTAGGAGAGCCCTTAACTACCGGGCGCCACACGTCCCTCTATGTGTGGGCTATTAGGGGGTAGCTCATTCGGTTCATGAACAGCCAGTAACGTCTCTGTTCGTGAAACGAAACACATGAATGCTAGCGGCTTTCGGCTGCTAGCATATGAATTCCATGCACATCACAGTATCAACCCAGGTTTACATATACATTACAGCGGTTATTACAGACAACTTTTTTATACATATAGTCCAGCATCCCACAAGTGGCTAGGTTTGCCACAATGTGATTGTGGATCCAACAACCTTCTATGCTTTCAGCCTATGCCCATCATGGACAGAGTACAGTACCAGGTATTGGGATGAGTTATGAGGCGTAGTGACCCAAACAAGGTCGATGCAGTGTCCATGATGTTTAGTGTCTTCTTCTGTATCCCCTGCTCTCGTCTCCCTGCTTCATTCTGCTTGTCCTTCTGGCTGCTGGCTCCATAGGCTCCACTGTCTGATGCAGGCCTGTGCTTCCTGCCCTCTGTGCTCCACCGACCCGGTCTTTGTCGCCGTTTTCGTGCTTCCTTTGTGCTTTGCCTCTTCTGAGGCTGCTGGGGAGCGAGTTTAGGTAGGTGCACTTGCGAGGTTTGTAGGGCGGGTGTCGGTTGTCGGGGGGACAGCGTCCCCCTGAAGTCGGTTAGGAGTTTGTCCAGGAATGCCAGCGTTCTGAGCCTCACAATGCCGTAGTCAGGCGTGGAGTCCGCAGCGTCCGCCATGTTTGGTATGCCATGTGGGGTGTCCATGCTGTCTGAGGCAGGGTCGTTTAGTCCTGGTGGAGGGAGTGAGCCTCTAGGGTGGGGACCGGGATCTCCCCGCCGGTCCATAGGGGGGTGTTGCAGGGTGCCATCAGGAGTTAATCAGAGGTTCACCTGTGCTTGTCTGGGAGAGCGGCCGCCTCTCCCCTCTGCGCTGCTTGCTAGGACTCACTCCAGCCTCCTAAAGGGGTTAGTATGGACGGCTGCTGCTGATCGTGCAAAGCCTGTCGCTTGTCATCTGGCGTTCAATGCTTTGCTGTCTGTCTCTGACAGAGCTCCGGTAGTGTGGGTAAGTAGCTTAGGTTCATCGATTTGCCCGGAGCTCTCTGGAAATGCTTCCAGCCACCATCGCAGTCAGGCCCCGCCCCCCTGTTTTTTTTAACACATTTTAATTCCAAAACAAACACATAAATTATTAAACTTATTAATTCCATGTAACTAAAGTTTTTCTAATTCTGTACTCCATGTCATGGCAAGCACAACGATGCAGGATTTACTTTTAAGTGATGTGTCCAATTAAAAGGTAGGTTGCTTAATATTTTACAAAGTCTTTGGAAAGACAAGCAAAAATGATTTTAATTATTGTCTACTTTTTCCAAATATACTCTGTTTCTCCACAGGACACCATGAATGAAAGATAGGAAGAGGCATGAAATACAAATAGATTAATAATACTGAAAAAAAGTGTTAACTTTATTCCAAAATGATAAATAGAAAAATTCCAAGATTTATAAACAATTGAAAGGTGATTACCCTGAGTCAGCTGTCAATCAACAAACAGGAAGCCAGACCTTGAAGTGGTCGGACATTATTAATGAGAACATAACATAGTTACTGAAAGCACTTGCAAAACATGTTCTACTTAATCAAAACAAGTGAAAAGGAAAGATGTGAATCTACCAAATATACATTATTAGCCAGTGGTTTTAGCAGAAGGAAGCAGTAAAGGATGTATCTCAAACAAACTTCTAATATGCATCTCTCTAAGTCAACCATTGCCACATTATGAACTGTCAACAAAGTGACAGATAATCAGGACATCTGAGAATTTCAAAACCATTTTCTTTGTTTTTCTTTATAGCTCTCATTTTTTTACGTAGAAATTTGCATTTGATCACTAATGCGTTTTTGCATTCCTCATACATTTCAATGTGACATTTAGCCTTTGTAATTATTCAGAATGTTAATTATGCTGTTTGTTTCTTCAATTTAATTGTTTCAACTTTTCTTATTTACTTGATTAGCATATTAAATGCTATAAAGAAATGATTTAATAACTCACTGATGTAACACAAAAGTCTTTGTGAAACTAATTTATTATTTATTTCTAAAAAGTGAACTTCCCCATGGAAAGGTTAGGCACAATTAAACCTTTAACTTGATGAGGCTGTATTTAACCTCAGTGCACCAAAAAAACATAACCTTCACACTACCCCAAAAACCTTGTCTATATTTAAAGAGACAATCCACTGCCCAAATAAAAATAAAAATAACTGCTTAGTAAATCTATACCACAAAATAAATGTGCATGCTTTTAATTATGCATGTTATTGATTGGAGTAAACGGTAGATCTCTTGTCTACAGCCTTTGCAAACCCTCCCCTTCTAATCCCACCCAGACTTTCTGTGACTGTCCAATCCCAGCCTTCCAAATGTAGCTCAATGAGAATTCTTTGCAAGGCAGGTGCTCTGAGCAATTGCTGCCTCTTGAGTTTATCTCAGCTGAGCTAACCAAACCAGGAAGTAACAGGACCGGTTGTCTGACTGACAGCCAGCGGGTGTAATCTGGTTGATTTATAAAAGTATCAATTTCTATTGAAAACTGCAATAGAAAAAGAGGACACTCTCTTTACACATAAAGCACTTCAGCAAGCTCACATGCTTTAAGGGTCTGTATTGTCCCTTTAAATAAATGTGTTTTTTCTTACCATTACATTAAAATAGAGTGCAAGCCCCCCTACCAATGTAACAAAACTCTTAGGTTCATCATACACTTGTGTTTATTGCACAGTGAATATGTTCTACCAGGCTTGTATTGAGTCCAAAGTCTAAATTTCTAATAAGCAAGTTAAAGAGGTGGATCTTATTGAATGCTACACACTAATTAATACTTTGTCTTTGGCACCGATAATTCTGTTGCCCTTGAACTTAGGTGAATTAGTTTAATGTAAGAATGGGAGTTTCTCCTGCTACCTACCTATGAACTAACAAATAGCAAAGATGTCACAGTAAGATGTGATTAGAGAATGGAATAGAAGAAATATTTTAACACTGGCTTCTGATAAGTATGAGACACAAATCAAATGTAAAAAATTATGACTTTGTGGAAAACAGCTTGTGATTCCCTAAAATATTATCACAAATGGCTAGGATGTATTCTTATTATAATTTTTTTTAATTTAACTGTCATCTCTCAAGTAACTTCATCCCTAGATATTTCTTGCAAGATTTATCAGGTGCTACACCACTTTTAGAATAACCTTCCTCCTCTGATTCATTGTACGTTGCTGTGCAATGTGTTACCACTTTATAACTAAAATAATAACAGACAAGGAATAGCGTATTTTATTTATTAATTATTTTAACTGTTTAATAACCTGTCAACGTGTGAGAATAACGCATCCAGAATAACACACCATATACAAAAAGGTCACACAAGAAATATAGTAAAGGACATTTTATTAAAACCAAATCCAAGTTCATTAAGTCTCTATTAGTTATAATAAAATTTTAAATTTAAAAAAAAACTTACTACATTATGTTTCTGAAAAGCATTTCCTAAAATGGTTAGGAAAGTCTTAACCCTGTGTAAGGATTATGGGAAATGTAGTTGTTTAACATACGGAGTGCACGGCTTAGCCGTCGCCTGTTAAAGATAACAAAAACAATCTAATATTTCAGCCATAATGGAACTTATAACCTTGAAAATAATTGGCTGATGGCATTCTTCTTTCCTCAGTGCATAAATATTGAAATCCCCTTCAGTGATATATGCTTTATAAATAAGATACATATGTGTCTCCTGGAATCATATTTAAATATCTCCAGGTGCGTGTTATGTATTATTTAGCACTTTTATTAAAATGAAGCACTAAAGGCAGAGCGCATTGAGGTTAGGGTTTTACTAAACAATGGGATGTGAATCCCTCAGTGAAATTCTGTTTTATCATTTTTATTGTCTGCAAAATATTGTATTATCCCTGATTAACTCTAGTTCTTAAAGGGACACTATAGTCACTAGAATAACTACAGCTTAATGCAGTTGTTCTGATGAGTATAGTATGTCCCTGTAGGCTTTTTAATGTAAACCCAGCCATTTCATTACTGCCTAGAAACACCTCCAGTGGCCACGCCTCAGGTAGCCTCTAGAGGTGCTTCCTGGGCCAGTGGGCCAGTGCTATACAGTGTGCTATACAGTGTGCAGCACTGACATTCAGTGTCTCTACGCTCTGCATGGATATGCTGAACTTTCCCCATAGAGATGCATTGATTCAATGCATCTGTATCAGGAGATGTTGATTGTCCAGGGTGGCATTTGGCTCCTCCCCTGCCTCACCTCCCTGGTGGAGATCATCAGAATTGACGATCGCAGCCAATCCAATTTTTCCTATGGGATTGGGGGCAGGGCCAGACACAAAGAGCCCCATGTGGCACTGGAAAAAGATGAGGAAATCACCTTTTTAACCCAAGCTAAGATGGGCAGACCACCTAAATGGTGGTTTTAGAATTATAGTGTCAGGAATAAATGTTTGTGTTCCTGAAACTATAGTGCTCCTTTAAAAGGAAACAGTCATATTGTTTTTATTATTTATCAAATGAAAAGAAAACATTACACCAGGCTTCTTCAAACTCCGGCCCTCCAGATGTTGCTGAACTACAACTCCCATGATTCTCAGCCTATTTATTTCATTCATAGACTCATGGGAGTTGTAGTTCAGCAACATCTGGAGGGCCGGAGTTTGAGGAAGCCTGCATTGCACAGTTAACGCTTGTTCTATGGAAAAAAGGAAATTTTTCTCTTATCTTTAAGAAGCAGTTATCCAGACCAAGAATATTTGCAATTTGACCACTGGAAACCGGTTCAGATCATGTTTTAGTGATCTCTAGTGCTTGAGCATAATGTCACGATTTGTGAACTCTCAGCAACTCTTAGTTGCTTGCATTGTCCTTGCATTGTCTTTGTTTTTTTTATATGCACTAATCCTTGAAATTTCATATAATTGTTAAATTCCATGTGCTTTTGCAGTCCGAATGGCCACATATGCAGCTGAATGGTTTTACCCCATTTGATACGGGGCCATTTAGAATTTAGTGAATTACTATGGAAGTCAGCTATGGATTTAGCTTGACTACTGAGCTTAAATTTCACTTTGAATTCTTACTTTACTGAATGTGTATGTATGTGTGTGTGTGTGTGTGTATATATATATATATATATATCTCACCCCTCACATTTTTGTAAATATTTTATTATATCTTTTCATGTGACAACACTGAAGAAATGATACTCTGCTACAATGTAAAGTAGTAAGTGTATAGCCTGTATAACAGTGTAAATTTGCTGTCCCCTCAAAATAACTCAACACACAGCCATTAATGACTAAACCATTGGCAACAAAAGTGAGTACACCCCTAAGTGGAAATGTCCAAATTGGGCCCAAAGTGTCAATATTTTGTGTGGCCACCATTATTTTCCAGCACTGCCTTAACCCCCATGGGCATAGAGTTCACCAGAGCTTTACAGGTTGCCACTGGAGTCCTCTTTGACTCCTCAATGACGACATCATAGAGCTGGTAGATGTTAGAGACCTTGCGCTCCCCCACCTTCCTTTGAGGATGCCCCACAGATGCTCAATAAGGTTTAGGTTTGGAGACATGATTTACTTACATCACCTTTACCTTCAGCTTCTTTAGCAAGGCAGTTGTTGTCTTAGAGGTGTATTTGGGGTCGTTATATTGGAAAACTGCCCTGTGGCCCAGTCTCCAAAGGGAGGGGATCATGCTCTGGTTCAGTATGTTACTGCACATGTTGGCATTCATGGTTCCCTCAATGAATTACAGCTCCCCAGTGCCGGCAGCACTCGTGCAGGCCCAGACCATGACACTCCCACCACCATGCTTGACTGTAGGCAAGACACACTTGTCTTTGTACTCTTCACCTGGTTGTCGCCACACACGCTTGACACCATCTGAACCAAATACATTTATCTTGATCTTATTGGACCACAGGACATGGTTCCAGTAATCCAAGTTCTTAGTCTGCTTGTCTTCAGCAAACTGTTTGCGAGCTTTCTTGTGCATCATTTTTAGAAGAGGCTTCCTTCTGAGACGGCAGCCATGCAGACCAGTTTGATGCAATGTGTGGCGTATGGTGTGAGCATTGACCCCCCACCCCTTTAACCTCTGCAGCAATGCTGACAGCAGTCATACGTCTTATTTCCCAAAGACAACCTCTGGATATGACACTGAGCACTGCACTCAACGTCTTTGGTCGACTATGGCGAGGCCTGTGAAACCGCTGTATAGTCTTGCCCACCATACTGCAGCTCAGTTTTAGGGTCTTGGCAATCTTCTTATAGCCTAGGCCATCTTTATGTAGAGCAACAATTATTTTTTGCCATGCGGTGCCATGTTGAATTTGTGTGAGAGCGATAACACTAAATTTAACACACCTGCTCTCCATTCACAGCTGAGACCTTGTAACACTAATGAGTCACATGACACCAGGGAGGGAAAATGAATAATTGGGCCCAATTTGGACATTTCCACTTAGGGGTGTACTCACTTTTGTTGCCAACAGTTTAGACATTAATGGCTGTGTGTTGAGTTATTTTGAGGGGACAGCAAAATTACACTGTTATACAGGCTGTACACTTACTACTTTACATTGTAGCAGAGTTTCATTTCTTCAGTGTTGTCACATGAAAACATATAATAAAATGTGAGGGGTATACTCACTTTTTTGAGGTACTGTATATACATACATATTGCATGTGAAATTATAGGTTCTCGAAGAACCACTTTAATAGGTTTCCAATGTAGAACGGGATTCACTTTATATTGTAGCTTAATGTGCTGGGTGTCAAGTAAATGTAAACCCAAGTGACTAATTTATTTTAATGTTTAAGAAAAAGTATTTATGTTATATTGAGTTATTTATTGCAACATTTAATACTTAATAGTTAATACACAGATTCACATTAAACTGTTTTAACTAAATGTTCGGATGTTTTATCACCAGTGTTTAAAATACGAGGTACCTTATCACCTAGCAGGGATTGTTGTGCGTTGTACCAAACTTTGCTGTTTCTGAAAGCCACATACTATAACGGTACAATTTACCTGAAAACTTGTGATAAGCACTGACTACATCAAGCAGAGTTAGACAATATACAGAGTTACATTTTGTCTAGTTACAGTCTCTAAAAAAATAAAGTTTATCAGTTTTATACAGCGCAAAACAAAAGCTGTGACTTGTTATTATTAACCCGTTCCATCATTTTGGAAACGCTAACATTTGACTGACAAGACTACTCTTAGCCTCGATTTGCTATTCTCCACAATATTTTTTCTGTCCTGCACAGCTGTAACAAACAGTGATAAGCGCTTACAAGTAGTTTTTAAACATTATAAAGTGACTCCCAAACAAGTCTTTCTACCATAGGTCAAAGTCATGAGAAGGTTTTTATTAGAATAGCCATTCAGTAAAGATTACATAGACTTAGTTGGCATTAAAGGGGTTATCTGCCACTAGCTAGAGAAGTGGGATTATTGCTTTGATATGATACGATCAGTTGGGTTGTAGGGCAAACACAAATGACAAAGTATTTCTATGACCATAAAGGGGATAACTGCAGTAGTCAATCATTATTTCAATATCTATCTGTATGTTTGTCTGTCTATCTGTCTGTCTCTGTCTAACATAGGCCTTAATTTCAAATTATTGGATAAACTTTTAAAATGATATAATATTTAAGGATACAAAAGTTTAAAGTGGCTCTGTCACCGTCTGTGATTTTTGCTTAATTTACAAAACCTCTGGCAGTGCGTAGTCAAGAGTTCCAGGGGAAGGTGAGTTATACTTACCTGAACCTGTTACTCGCCACCGGCCCCATCTTCTCTCTGCTCACCCTGTTCAACTGCTGGCGCTTCGGCTGCCAAAAGCCCACGTCAGCGAGACCTTTGGATCCTTCAAATATAGAACATTTTTCCTCTCAGTGATGGCTGATGGTTTGACAAGGCTTAACACAAGGTTGCTCTGTTTTTTGTCAAAATGTGTCAAGAGCAGAAAAAATACAAAGACAAAGTAGTCCCTACTTTATCTTAGTATATCTTTTGACTGGTTTGGAATTTAAGTGAATTTACATTACAGTCAATGTGAATATTTAATAAATATTTTATCTTTACAAAGTATTCATTTTGGATGGAGGGAGGGTAACGGAGTCACTTTAACTTCAGGTGTACTTGTTAATCACATGATTTCAACTTAAAAACACTGCTTTTATAGTGCAGTGGTGATAACAATAGGTAAGGTGTGTTACATTAACCTGTTCCAACTCTACAACAATAAAATCTTTAAGCATGTTATTGATTAATTATTAGAAAGGTTGGTTTCTGTGGCTCTTTAGAGTTGAATTCACAAAGTGTCCAGTGGTTTCTTTACTGTATTGCAATTTTTCGCTGGAAGTATCATGATTGCTTAAGCTTGATTAAGGTATGTGGTCTTTTCCACCAAACTGATAACGGTAAAAGTGTTAAGGTATAGGATTAATGAGATTGTGATCACTTGGATATCATCATTGGTTTATTGCCAGCTATACCTATTGATAATGATCAAATTATAGATTATAATTTATCCTGTTGTACTTAGATAAGATGCCCATACAAAAATAAGGGTTTACAATTTAATGTCCTATGTTACTAGACAGGCCTTAAATGTTACTTGCCACTGCAAGTCATAGCATACTCACCAGGGTATGACTGTCTACTTGCCATATCTAATCTTTCACTTGCCAAAGACTAGTGATGCATGGACATTTTGAGCCGTGCAGAAATCAATATCAAAGGCATTTGCAAGCTGTTCTACATGCCATAAATATCACATAATTTATGAATGATGCAATTCCTGGACATATTTCTCCAAATTATTACAAATTGTCTTTAATTGGTTGTAAAACATGTATATTGAAGGACATTTGTTCACCAAGTAATTTCTTAAGACAACCTTCCACATCCTATTAAAATCATCATATTGAAATAAGCCTGGTTATAATTCTCTCACATTATGGTAAGTTACCTTTTAATTTGTAACCTACTTTTTCAAGGACAGAATTGTCGGAATTAGTTGCAGTTCCTACCTGTGATCTATCTATTTTAGTGACTCTCTAATTGGCAATAGATCTGAGAGTCTGGGAAAGAAGTGTAATATATTCTGACCTTAAAGTAATTTGAATTGCAAAGTAATTTTACATTTATGAATGCATAGTTTTCTCCTATTAAAAAACAAATGCTCTTGTTCTCTAGAGGTTTCCACATACGTACAATCAATTTCTTGCACGGAGCCAGGAAATGTACAGTCCTATAAAATTATTGCTTAGTCTGCCAAATCACTTGATTATTCAAATAAGGAAAATAACTGGATGGCAAATATAAGCGTACAAAATGCAATAATCAGTATTCAAAAAAGAATGAAATTTGAGTTTGCAAAGATGTGGTGCAGACATAATATATGATTTAGAGTTGGTGCATGCAATTCATGATTTAGAGCCAAAAGAGACAGGTTGCGCCTAGAGGATAATAATGCAAATAACAGAAATACCTATAAGTCTTTAGCTCAATTTTATACAACTGTGGGACCAAAGATCACAAATTGTGCCTAGTAAATAACAATGCAAATAAAAGGATTAATAGTTTGTTACTCTCAGAGAGTCTTTAAGAGTACAAAAAGTTATTTTTTATGACAGAAGTTTTTGAACCACAGTCCAATTTTCTCTCCATTCACATCCGGATTTATATGAAATGACAATAAAACACAGACAAAAAGACCAGATAGTTTGATATTGTATTGCCAAAATTCTGTTAGTAAATAATTAGAAATACATTGACAAGTGTGGAGCTATCAATTAGCTCACTTGGATCAACATTTTCCCAACTACAGCCCCTCCACCACCATTACAGCCCCAATTCCCCCACTACAGTCCCTATCCCCAACTACAGTCCTTCTTTCACCACTACAGTCCCTATCACCCCAAATTACACCCAATTTCCCAATTAAAGACCCTATCTCCTATTACAGACCCTACCCCGACTATAGCTCATATCCCCTTCATTACAGTCCATATCCACCCATTATAGTCCATATCCCCTACCGAAATACATCTTGCCCATTTAGTTCAGACTCTTCCTATCAGAACATGTTTACTGTTGCAGGTGAGGTATTTTAATTTGGGCATTCTTATTTTCTTTTTTTATTCATTCATTATTAAGCATAACAGTAGGCAGCGGCACAGTTAATGAGGTGTGCTTACAGTATTGCTTTAGAATATTTCTTTATCCGGCCTTGAGATAGGTTGGGGAAGGTTAATTGCAAACCTGCTTTTTACATACATAATCTCATATTCCATTGCTTTGTAAATAATTAGCACCAGAGCCAGACTGAGTTACCAAAAGAAGGTCAATTTTCCATATGGGCCACCCTTGGGGAGGGTTGTCTGGCTTCCAAGATGCATTTTTCTAACAAACAAACAAAAACATATATTGAAATGGTTCAGGCCAGTTTGCATCAATGGCATTTGCAAGCTGTTCTACATGATCAGACAGGAATGCACTCAGTATTGCCTCAGCTGGTAATGATTTAGGTCCCTTTTGACCCTATACGTATCAAGGGTCTATTGATGGAGGCGATAGTGATGCAGTGATTATAGCTCCCAGTTCCCCAACCATCAGCCTAGACTTGATGAAGGGTAAAACGAGTCTGTCTAATCCAGGCTCAACGGCCTGCTTTTATACAATACAGGGACACAGTAAACACACCCATGACACTCCCACAACACCCATAAGCACGCCTACAAATGTCCCCAAAATGCCATGTCATCACGACTAAGCATAAAATTACAAAATATGAAATCACACAAAAATACATATTTCCCACATAGGAAGTCCCACAGTCTATACATCCCCAGGCAGCCTGGATCTGAGCGCCCAACATATCCAAAAAGCACTCAGATCCGGAATGGTGCTCTCCTGACATGTGTGGGGAAGGAGCAGGCATTCGTCCAAGTTCAGCGGTAATCAGGAGTTTCAGTGTCCAATTTTAGTTCCTTCGCCCAAACACCGCTGACTGCATTTTCGCGAACAAGATGGCCATTACACAGTTCCCACATGTTCGTGCATATGAACAGCGACCACCAAGCCGCACAATTAGAACCCACACTGGTTGAAGTATCAGGAGATGTTAACAAGGGTCAATAAGCTCAGAGGTGGTCCGCAGTTCGTGGGTTGCTTTGGTTACCGAACAGTCCAAGGGAATACCACGAACCAAGTCTTTTAATAGGCTTTTAGCAGGAGGCAGTGGGCAGGAGGGTAGCCTCCACACTCCTCTAGGAGCCAGTGGCGAACTTCCAGGCAAAGGGGCATTCGTCACAGTCCCTATTCCTGTCTACCGAGGGATGATTAATTACAACACCCCTCCTTCTTCACACTCTACAGAAGCCTTTGCAGACTAAACTTCCTAGCTTTATTCTAACAAACAGACACCGAAAGGGCGGAATTGTTCTGATCCCACTTAATGCAATGTATTAACTTTGTCTGATTTGTATGAGTGGTGTCAGCATTGCGAGGTAGAAATTGGGAAGGGTTTGCAGACCTAAAGGTGCATGACAAGTGATACCATTTGCATCACCAATGATACCCAAAATGGGAGATCTTTTATTTACTAAAGTGAGAATTTTAAGTCAGTTTCACATTTACAGCCATAGTACCCAAACTGAAAGCATAGCTGACTGAGAATTATCACTTTAGTAAATAACCCTGATAGATTTAAAGGAATATTCCAAGCACCATAACCATTACAGCTACAACTAATTTTGGTCCCCTGGACATCTTGCTTCTCCTGTCTGATGTCTTTACTGAGCTAAGCAAGTCCAATACTGGTCCATGCTCATTGGCTGAGAGCGTTCAGCTAAAACTATTATTCTCTCCAAATTTCTCATTAGCATCCCATATTCCTTTGCACTCAGCATCCATCTACCACATCTCTTTTTTCTCTACCAATCTAAAACTTTAATCTCTCTATATCCAATCTATATTCCTTATTCCTACCTAACATCTTCTCCCCCTCTATTCGATAAACATAAAGTTATCTCTTCATCAATTTCCAACATTCTCTGTTTTTGATACAATTATTCTGCAACTGGAATCTTTATTTTTCTGAGTCCCCCTAACTAAAATCTCAAAATAATATAAACTTACATATGAAATATTAATGACTTGTGTGAAAATGTCTTTGAGGCAATCCTATAATGCTTTTATAATGCTTTTACGAGGTGTCATTTTGGATGTTTATATCATCACTCATTTGTTTATGCTTTCATTTTGATGATTGTCAGCACTTTTAATGTTTATAAAACCCAAAGAGAGAGAGTGTGTGTCTGTGTGTGTGGTTTTTATATCTATATATTTAAGTTTCATTTTGATTTAACATTTGTGCAATAGCACATAGAGTATCTATTTATCCTTATCTTTTAATATTTCTTCCAAATGGACCTAAAATGCAATCCTTGGTGACCATGAGTACCATCTTCTATAATTTCAAACTAATAAAAAAAAAATCACAATAAAAACTGTTAATGGAACATTCTATACATGATAATAAATTATTAAAAGCTGTGAAATACTGTTAAGACCCCCAGGTGGTGATATATAACTTAGTCCCCTGTAGAATATTTATGCTAATAAATCTCTCATTTAGTTGAAGTGTGACATTTTAACATGTGAAATTATTATATTTTAAACACATTGTATTTTATATTGCATTTGCAGAAATATATATATACCTATATAATTTACGATGCGAATCTCGTTCTTTCTTAATTTTTTTCCATAGCAGCAAAGAAAAAATGTAAAAGAAAAATCAAAATCAAATATAAAAATATAGAAAAACATCCAATTTATACTTCTGACCAATATGAAAATACTGTCAGAATGCCGCGAGTAAGGGTTAACTTAAAGGGAACCGATAGTCCCCAAAAAACTATTGTTATTTTAGGACTGTAGGTAACCTTCTGTTCATCCCCTTTCTGTCCACCTGCCTTGGTGTTTCCCAAGTTAAAGCAAAATAAATATTACTCATCTAATTTCCTGGACTCCTTTTCTGCAGCCTACAGCTCCTCTTTCGAATACGTTAGCATGCTTGCTGATGTCTCCGTAATCTCCTCCAAAGTAAAGCTTGCTTAAATAAGTTAGCACCAGTTTAACCATAATTGTTAGGCTTCTCTTTCATCTAATTTGCTCCTCAAACTAGAATATGATTTCTTTTAATTAACTCTGAAATCTTAGTGGTAGATCATAAATGTCCTTATTCAACAAAGTTTATAAAGGGAGGTTGACTGATACAGCAAGATAACATGGCTTTACTAAAAAAAAAGTGGATGGAGTGGAGTTCTTCTAAAGGTGATTGGTGTCAGTGTTAGGAATCAAAATCATTAAGCATTTGGGGGTAGAGATAATTTTCTAATTTTTAATAACTGCCCAATTGTAAATAAATTTGACCAGGTCAAGTGCCTCCAGATTTATTCCAAAGACACTTACACAAACATATATCTTTAAGGAACCCCAAAAGTTATGAAGGTTCTAATATCCACTGATATAGCATGCAGTTGGTGTGGTCTCTGAAATTTCTAGATTTCTAATATGCTCTACTATGGACAGAAAATTTGGGTCCGTCTTGCATGAAAACTGTTTTTGTTATTTATCCTTTTATCCATTTATAGCTTGTTGTCTCAATTCTCCTATTGTGTGAGAGTGGAGAAACCCAACAACAGATTTTTTTTTTTTGTAAATCTTTTTTATTGAAGATTTTGACAGTAGGAACACATAACAATAAGGTATAACAGGTGGGACACGCAGGTCACGACACATCAAGATCGTGAGCGTTACATTTGTGTGGCATGCATTCTCGTGAAGTTCCTATATGTGGCTTGTGTATCTCTCTAGTTGTTTTAGCCTGAGGCCTCGGTATGTAGATTCCTGCGTGTCCACTTTCCACTTCCGTAAGTGTTATGCAGTTTGTCACCTTTTCACTGGACTGATTTCACACATTTGCCTATGTTTTGGGTCAAAGGTCTCTCCCATGTATATTTAGAGCTGCGTCAACCCCAGTAGAATATGATCCTATTCTGTCTTGTCGGTTGTGTCCTTCCGTGTGTTCTAGTTGGTGTGTGGTTGTGATCTTCACTTTAGGTAAGGTGAGGTGTATTGGCATGGGAGTGATGTTGAGTGTGATCAGTGGTGTTGTGGTTGTGTTTATGGCATTGGCCTTTCCGTGTTCCGTGTGTCATGGGTCACAGCCATATGTATTGCGTGGCTTGTGGTGTGCCATTGAGCCTGTTGTGTGGGCAAATGTCTGTGTTTGTGTATCCTTTTTCTCTTGTGAGCGTTGTGGTGATTGAGTGTTGGCAGAGTGTCGTCTGTTTTCCATGGTGGTGTACCTCTCTGCGCCTTATTAATGGTTGTGTTGTGTTGGGGGGGTAAGGGGGAGGGAAAGGATTGGTAAGGGGGGGTTGTTAGTGGGAGTTCCGTGCTATGGGGGACCCGGGCCCGTCTGCACATCCACCCCGGTTCCGCGGGCGACCTCGCCCTGTGAGTGTCCGGACTCAGCTCCAAGTATTCTGAAGTGGATAGAGTGAGGTTCAGCACTTCACATTTGGATAGGTTGAGCTTGAAGCCTGATATCTTATTGTAGCGCTCAAACTCCGCTAGGAGGTTCGGAATAGTTATTCTAGGGTGTTTGTAGAGGTAGGCGCCATCTTGGGGCTCCCTGTGCCACTGCTCCCGCTGGGTTGGGGCTGTAAAAACCCATCCAGGAGGCCTTGTTGTGTGCCCCTCGGGTTTTGGGGGGCTTCCGGGCGTCTGTTGCGACCCATTTGAGTATGGTTTGCCGAGATCCGGTGCTTTCACGGGTGCGGCGGACCGGAGCTCTCCTATTATGCGGCCATCTTGTTCCGCGTCCGAGCCACGCCCCCCTCCAACAGATTTATTGTGCTAAAAATACTTGCCCTACTTTTGCTATTACTATGACTGAGCAATGCTAGTGACATAGTAAGCTTTTTAAATCACATGAGAATTTCAGTTTATTTTCTGAGTTACAACCAGTCATATAATCTAAGGCAACTTAAAAGCCCAACAATCAATAGCACACATTAACTTTATAGTTATACAGGCAGATCTATTGTCTATACCCTACAACACGGACATTAAAAAAGAATAGGTTTGATATATCCCTGAACAGTTAACATTCCCTCTTAATTGAAACTCTGCTGACCCAGACTCAGTCATGCCATCCTGCAAACAGCTGCTTGCTAAAGGGGGAAGAAGGAAGGAGTCCCTGTTTCCCCAAACAATTTTTGTGGGGAAGCAGGTCTCTGCTTCCCCAACCCTAGTGGCTGGAGATGGCCGCCTTTCTCCTACATGATCCTCTGTTCTACTACACCATCAGTATTGGCCTCTGCTCCGCCTACACCACCAGTGCACATAATTGTAGGACTTAATAGACAGATTTGGTGACGGTGTAACTGTAAAAAGATAACATATCTTTATATATTTTTATCACAAGGAATATCTATATATATTTATAACATAGGACATATCTATGTACTAGAGAGCCATGTTAGAGCCATGAGAGCCAAGTTAGTTAATAAAAATGAACAATTTCAGTTTGTTTATTCAACTATAGACCAAATGGTATTTCCGTCTGTATTGTTCTATAACTAATAAAATAATGCTGTAAACACTATGTATCACATAAAACCAGAAGCACGCTTCTACTTTAAATAGTGAATAAAACCGACTATAAGCACAGGAAAGAAGATCTGTTAACTTTTATTAAAAATGTAAAAAATACTCAATATCTTAGGCTAAAGCGAAAATGTTTTATGAAAATAGGATTAAAGAAATCAATTAAGTTTTGCTGTTAGAAGAATTTTCTTTTTTAAGATTGTGAATCCACAGGGCAATTTAAGCCTTCTTTTTATATTGATTTTAAAGTAGAATATTAGTGAAGGTGGCTGTCATTTTATTGTTTTTGAGCATTGTGAGTCTTGTATTTATTTCAATTTTCTTGCCATGATACATTCTGCCCCCCTTTTCATTTATATGATAATGTACCTTTTTTTTTTTCTTTGTAAGCTCTCCTAACAATGTAGAAATAACAAACTTAATGAAGGGGAAAACCTGTCCTGCTTGTTAAAAAAACAAAACAATATATGAAAGGCAGACAAATCCTGTTCTTCGGCACCTTTTGAATCCTTGATAATCCAACGATTATGAATTGGTAAATTGAAATTTAAACGGCTTCAAACTGAGCCCGCTGTCATCTCATCAGGGCTCGCGTGATGAAAGGTTATATTGTAAATCCTGAGAATGTTACAGCTTTATATGTATCAAATGAGAAAACATACATTATAGCTTCAAGTGATATAAATTGTTTTAGCTTTTAAAAAATTGCAATAGCATTGACTATCCTATTTATTCTTTGCAGCTTTTTTGTGACCTTTTGATAACGTCTGACCTTCTCTCACATAGCACTATCATTGCCCTATTAGGTAGGACAAACCATTGACTGGACTCACTGCAATTGTTTTATATCTGCTTATTCCAAGCTTTGGATAACCTCTGCCATGGTTAACACAGTGGTTTATTCTCTAAATTCTTACTTACAGTGAATTTAAAATAATTTACAACATTAATCTTAAATGTTAAGATTGAGAACTTAGCTGAGATTGAGAACTTTTCCAAATCAAATCTTTTTTGCCTAAATTTAGCAGTTTATGGTTCACTTCAATTGAATTCAGTATTTAGTGAATAAAAGTATTGAATGTCAGCATCCCAACATTTTAATTATAAGGCAAATAAAATTGTATAATTTAGATTATTTCGACATCATGAAATATACATAACCACAACACAATATTATGTTTAGTATGCACACTATCTCAAATCCCTATGCACATTTAACTAATTGTAGGGGTTTTAGAATCAATCCAATGGGAATTGAAAGGGTAAGCTTACCTGTCACATCAAGGTAGCACCTCTTAACTTTTAGCTAAAAGTTTAAAAAAAAAACTATAATGAGTCAGAAAGAGGCAGTTTAACCCTTAATAAGGATCACAGCACAGTAACATGTCTGTCATACAGAAGCAAATACAAATACACAAAATTAAGCCCTACAATCAAACTCCCACTACTCCCGGGCAGCAGCAATGACTATAGTATGCATTAGTGTAGGACTTTCCTAAGAGGTTTCGCCTTGATGTGGCAGGTGAGCTTACACTTTAATGGCCATTGGAATGATACTAAAAAATCTCCAGTTATTTAAATGTACATAGGGATTGGGATAGTGCGCAAGAAACTATTTTCTTTTTTTATTGTATGTATTGCAGATGATGTGCACTATAGTCATTGCTGCCGCCCAGGAGTAATGAGAGTTTGAGTGCAGGCCTTAATTTTGTAAGACAACAATATGGTTTGTTTTATGAATAACAAATTACTTCGTAGAAACTATTTCCTTCTGCTGTCGGTGGTTTAATATGATCCAAACATAATATTTATATTTAAAGTACTTAGAAGTCTATAAAATACATATGACACTGAGATCAAACAAACAAATTTGTTTTTCAGAATAAGATCAATCCCCAAAGAGCATTGAAAAATTAAAATCCAGGGGAAAAAAGACTAGACTGATATTACAACTCAGAACCAATAGGGATAAGCCAGGGTGATTAGAATGCAGGTGGGAATTAAGCAAAAATTATTAAAGAAAGAGTATGAAAACATGGAATGTTCATGGAGAGAAACATTTTACGTAAAATCGTCCAACCAATTAATCTTAGGCTGTTCCACTATATAAAATCTTCATTTCAATTTTCACTTAACTCTATTTGTTGCTCTGTTTTTTTAAATACATCCATTGATCCTTGTGATTCGTATTAACATGAAGCATATACTTTATAGTTTCCATAGATTTGATTTTATGTTATCTCATATCTCAGAAAACATAACCAAATAAGTAGCAGGGTTTTTTATAATCTTTTTTTATTTTTTTTTTTTAAAACATCCGATCGCAAGACTTGGAGACACACCTTTCACCAGGCTGTCTCCTCCTTCGAGAACGCACACAGGGCAGATATTGAGAATGAAAATAAAGGACCTTGACATTGTGGTAACAAAGTCAGACCAGATTTCCCCTTGCAGCTGTTGCAGCTGAATCTGCCTGCCCCACATTGGCTTCGTCAGCCACCATTGTGTCTGCAGCAGACATGGACAACCCGCTGCCTAAATCTTCGTTTACAAAGTCTATCCAACTTTTAATAAAAATATTATATATAAATCAAGATTTTTTTTTCTACAGTACAAAGTACAAAAAAAGTGTTTTTGGTAAAAGAGAATTCATTATATAATAGCTCAACACAATGAATGCTTCAAGTGGTTTCCCCAACTTCAACTGGCCTTTGTTTAATTTGTTCATTGCAAACAGCTGAAAATATTTAAAAAGTCTTTTAAAAAGTACATTTTGACAATAAACCTAATTTTCAATTATTATATTTCAGGTATTATGTATTGTGCATCCTCATTTATCATATTGTCTGAGATGCTGTATACATCCGTATTATCGTTCAGTGAAATTTCATGTATTATGGAATTTTCTTCGAATCCGTAGGTCCCGGTTAATAAGAAGATCTGTTACATGAGACACATTGTAGCCCACCACCGCCTAATAAATACCTCTGAGGTTCAGCACAGACTAAGCATACATTATTAAAAAATCCTTCTAATTTAAACCTGTCAAATCAAATAACACATGTAACAGAGCAGTGATCCACTTTTTATAATCTTTAAGTTAGGGGATTTGATTTCAATATAGCGTTGTCATAACATCAGCAAAATGATTTATGTAGCTGAAACTTTTCTGTTAATTATGAACATCAAAAGCAATTATATCAAATTGCTTCCCATAAAAAATCCAAAATGTCTAACTAGGGTATGGGAATACTGATATAAAGTCATGTATGAGAAAGCCCTTGTTCATATTTAATTTATCATGACATTTTCGATGAATGTTGGTGCAGCTCAGGAATGCAATTTATATAACAAGGGAAATTGCTGCCCACTCTTTTAGGTTTTGATCACTTTTGGCTCATCTAAGGCAAAAGATTATCTATTTAAATACAGCAACCCACATAAATATTACTCTACATTTAAAGGGGCACTATAACCACTTTTAACTTAATGAAGCAGTTTTCTGTGTAGATCATGCCACAGAAGTTTCACTGCTCAATGCTCTGCCATTTAGGAGTTAAATCACTTTTATTTCTATTTATACAGTCATAGCCACACCTCCTCTGGCTGTGACTCACACAACCTGCATGAAAAAAAAATTGTTTCATTTTCAGGCAGGTGTTAACTTACTTTAGAAGTTTTTTTATCTCACGCTCTGTAAATTGAACTTTAATTACATACAGGAGGCTCATGTGAGATCTAGCATGCTATTAACAGTGCAGAAGAGAATAAACTAAATGAAACAGAATTTGTAATAAAGGAAGTTTAAACATTTGATGTCTCTTTACAGGAAGTGTTTTGAGAGGATGCATAAGTGACCTACAGGGAGGTGTGCCTAAGGCTGCATAAACAAAGTGATTTAACTCCTAAATGCATGATCTATACACCAAAACTGCTTCATTAAGATAAAGTTGTTTTGGTGAATTTAGTGTCCCTTTAAAGAAGCAATTTAGAGATTCATGACCCCTTCAGTGATTTGTGTGAAATGCTGCACATATTTAGCCATTTTACATTGATCAGCATAATTTGCCAGTACACCTTCTAAAGCCAATTCTGCGCATATTCCTTGCACACACATTCATTACGAGCACTCAGCCAAGGAATGACTGGCAGGACACTTCAGCTGATGCTCTCAGCCAATCCCTGCTTTAATGACCCAGCCAATGCCCAAGCAGAAGAGAAGAGAAAAAGACCGGCATCTAGGGACACATATTTATCTTTATACATTTCTGTTGTTTGTTCAAAGGGTGAGAGGGATCCTCCTTGTCGTGGTTGCTGCCTACCCATTGATATATTAGCGCTGATCCATTTCTTGTGTACTTGTGAATTAAATTAACAATGTAACTGGAAATTTGGACACAGTGTAAGCTCATTCAAGAACATTCAAATCCACCTCACCTTTTGTTCTTATATCTTTAAATCAAACTCCTATCAACGACAAAATATTTACAGGAAATAAGACAAAATTGTTATTTTTTTCAGAACAATTTGAGCTCTTGATAAATGTCCAATTTGAGTTAAATTGCGAAGAAGAGATATGATGCCATGAATACATTTAAATGTATCCATAGCTTCCATCGTGAAAACTGTTATCAGACAATGTGGAAACTTAATATTAAGTTTACAAAGTACCGTATCTGGTTTTATTTCTACTAATAGAGTATTAGAAGTAAAAATAAATTAAACAAGTAATACAAATCTATTTATCTATCTATTTATCTGTCTGTCTTTGCTAATATGTATGTACAGAAAACCCTTCTGCTGCCAATACTGTTGAGCTCCCACCTTTGTTGGTCAAGGCCTGGCTGGGACTTATTCATCCTAAGTCTCTGTATTATTTATATCATGGTGATTTTGTCAAAATGTGATGTTGTATATGATGTAGCTTAAAAATGGTAATGACTAAACTAATTCTGCTCAATATTTTCTTTAATGTGTTTGTCAATAAATAAACCATAAAGTTAACTTTCTCCCACGTACCTATTAACACCAAACAAAAGCACTTTTATTCACACAGCCTAGAACACCGTCAACATGTTGAGTTTCTGTGCTGACATTCTGTAATTGGTATTTATTCATGGCAACACATCTCCTCTAATTAAATGGAAACAATAATGAATAAGGATTAGAAACAGTATAAATCTAAGAGAGGGACGTTGACCCCCAAAGGACAAAAACTTCTTGGCAACTAGTCTGATATTTCAGGCAGACACAGCTATAGGTTCATGCAGACAGCATTTCTTTAATGCGTACATGAGGACATTTTAAATTACATAAAAACATGTATATTTCCTGTGTGCCACTAATGTCCTCTCATTATTTATGAGTGTCACAATCAAAGCATATCCAGCATTTTCATAATCTGCATTGGAAGGGCTTTAAATCCAGTCTGCTTCTGACAAGGGGTGTATTCACTAAGTTCCAGACTTCAATGAATCGAAACATAAATTGCAAACTCTAGGTTAACCCCTTCCCGACCGAGGACGGTTCAGGACCGTCATCGGCATTTTTGGCTTGCCGACCGATGACGGTCCTGAACCGTCCTAACGGTCTTAGTTACATACCTGATCGCCGTCGTTCCCCCGGCGGCGATCAGTGTTGCTCCGGTTGTGGGGAGACTGCCTGCAGCCCAAACAGTCTCCCCACACTGAATTAGGACCCCTGTGGCCATGTGATCGCTTAACACAGCGATCACATGGTCACAATAGGTGTCCATGTGTCTGCCTGCAGGGGGACTGCCTGTGCTGACAGGCAGTCTCCCTGCTAGTGTAAAATCAAAAAATAAAATAAAGTTAGTGTTAATTAAAAAAATAATAATAATTATATATGTGTATATATGATATATAGACATATATTATATCTATATAATATATGTCTATATATCATATATATAATGCCATACTAAGTGTATTTTTATATTAATATGTACTTATATTAATATAAAAATACACTTATAATTAAATTACACACGTATATATATATAATATATATAATAACTATATATATTGTGTATATATATATTATTATAAAATATAAAAGTAATTTAAATTAAATAATTTTTTTAAATAATAAAAATTAAAAAAAATTATATATCTATATGAAATTTTATTCTAACTGTATTTTAAAATTAATATATATATATTTATATCAAAATACACTTAGAATGAATTTGTATATATATCTATGTATATATAAATAAATAAAAATAATACGGAATATACATATGTCCATATACAAAATTACATAAATAATTATATAAATATACACGTAGACTTAAACTATATAAATATGCATATATATTTAAATTCTACGTGCGTATTTATGTAATATTTTTACATAATTCAGTAATTTTATTGATTGCAATTTGAGGGACCTGCCTGCCAACCCAGGCCGAAATTCCAGAGAATTTAATTTGCTAGCATTGTATTTTACCCTGTAACGTTCTACGACACCCTAAAACCTGTACATGGGGGGTACTGTTTTACTCGGGAGACTTCGCTGAACACAAATATTAGTGATTCAGTAAAACATATCACAGCGATGATATTGTCAGTGAAAGTTACTTTTTTTGCATTTTTCACACACAAACAGCACTTTTACTGATGATATAATTGTTGTGATACGTTTTCCAGTTTTTAAACACTAATATTTGTGTTCAGCGATGTCTCCCGAGTAAAACAGTACCCCCCATGTACAGGTTTTATAGCATTTTTGAAAGTTACAAGGTCAAATATATGGGTCAAATATTTTTACATTGAAAATGGCCAGGTTGGTTACGTTGCCTTTGAGAGCGTATGGTAGCCCAGGAATGAGAATTACCCCCATGATGGCATACCATTTGCAAAAGAAGACAACCCAAGGTATTGCAAATGGGGTATGTCCAGTCTTTTTTAGTAACCACTTGGTCACAAACACTGGCCAAAATTAGCGTTCAATTTAGTTTTTTTACTTTTTTCACACACAAACAAATATGAATGCTTACTTTGGCCAGTGTTTTCGACTAAGTGGCTACTAAAAAAGACTGGACATACCCCATATTGAATACCCTGGGTTGTCTACTTTAAAAAAAATATGTACATGTGGGGTGTTATTCAGAGATTTATGACAGATAATAGTGTTACAATGTCACTATTGATAAATTTTAAAAATGTATGTTTTGAAACCGCAATATCCTACTTGTACCTATAGCCCTATAACATGCAAAAAAAAGCAAAAAAGCACGTAAACACTAGGTATTTTTAAACTCAGGACAAAATTGTGAATCTATTTAGCAGTTTTTTTCATTCGCTTTTGTAGATGAGTAAAAGATTTTTCAAGTAAAAGTCAAAAAACATGTATTTTTTTCAATTTTTCATCATATTTTTTTATTTTTTTTAAATTAAAATACATGAGATTATATAAATAATGGTATGTAAAGAAAGCCCCCTTTGTCCTGAAAAAAACAATATATAATTTGTATGGGAACAGTAAATGAGAAAGCGGAAAATTACAGACAAACACAAACACCACAAAAGTGTAAAAATATGCCTGGTCGCAAATGTACAACATCGCAAAAACAGTCCAGTCCTTAAGGGGTTAAAGTAGACAACTTGTTACTTTAGTCAACAATTCTTCCAAATCAGCTATTTATTTTTTTATTTGTTTGTTTAATTTTTTAGGAACACATTCCACCAGTAGTGCACAAATAAAGTATCAACTTCAGTATCAACAATATACAGAGCCAACAAATAGTACAATCACTATAATTACAAGAAAAAACACAAGTAAACTAGTAGTTAGAAAGAAACAGTTCTCAAAGTTCAAAGTAGTAACATTTCTTAAACTGAGAATTCAAAGTGAAATCAAAGTGAATTTCAGATTTTTCAGACTTAAGGACCAAACTTCTGGAATAAAAGGGAATCATGACATGTCACACATGTCATGTGTCCTTAAGGGGTTAAAGTATGTAAATTGGAAGCAGAGCTGGCTAAGAGAATGTTTCCTGGTCAACTATTTGAAATTCAATTTGAAATCACTTTCGGTTCTCACTGTAGTCAATAACCCTGTAAGTCTCAAGAGTAGTTCCACCTATATTTTCAAACTAAAAAATTGAAAGCAGGGAAGTGGAGAAGGAATTGTTCAGAGCCAAATAATTGAAGGTAAACATTATCATCATATAGACTCAAAATAAAAATAATAAAAAATAATATAAACACACACCCAAGTTTAAGACGGAACATGAAGATCTGTTCTTTCTGCAGAGGGAATGATAGAGCCAATAGTCAAAAGAATAACTGATGGTCAAGAAAAAGATGGCAGGTAATAAGCCCTTTGATAAGTCCTTGTTTTTGTTCCAATCAAGGCAGCTTCTTCTGCAAACGATGTATAGCATCATTATGTTGCATGGTCATCAAGCATGAGGTAGTCTACCCCATTTATAATGGATGTTATATGCCAAAAGTAAGAGTCACATAGCATAAACAACAACGCCATGTAAAAGTATTTCTGCAAAGGTCTGGGAAGATCACTAGTGAACATCCTTGATATGACAGTGAAGCCTTTTCCTTAAAGGCACACTCCAAACACCTAAAGCACTTTAGTTTGTTGACTTGCTTTCTGTGTGAAGAGTGTGTCCTCTTTTTCCATTTTGCAAGAAGTAAAAATTTAAATAACATTTTTAATATTTATGAATAAAGTCCTGTTACTTCCTTGTTTGGTTAGCTCAGTGGATAGAAGCTCAAGAGGTAACAATTGCCCAGAAAACCTGCTTTGCGAAGACTTATCATTGAGCTGTATTGGGAAGTCTGTGATTGGACAGGCACAGAAAGTATAGGCGGGGTTAGAAGGGGACGGCTTTCAAAGACTGCAGATGAGATTTGCAGCTTTTGCAAGCAGTTTATAGATATACCACCAATGAAAAAAAATGCATAATTAAATGGTGGTATGGTTGTATGGTTTCATTTGGGGTATATCTAGTAAAGAGTGTTTTTTTTTATTTGTATTTTGGCAGAAGACTGTCTAAATAAGTACTTGCAAAGGGAGTGATTTCTCATGACTAAATTGAAATTGAAAAAGTAAGTTTCTTGGTATTGAGGCATATGCATCCTGGATGTTGGGCAAACGTCCCCTGGACGTACTTGGAAACCAGAGAATATCTGAATGTACCTTTCCTGGTAAAATACTTTTTTGTTATTATTATTATTATTATGTGCTTGTGGTGCTTTGTAAATATGAAACATGACATGCCAAAGGACGAGTTTGGCTTGCTTTGACGTAAGGAGTGAGGGGAGTAGCCTGTGGATAAAGTGCAGCATCCATGGTGTGTTTAGACTTGTCTGGTTGCCAAACCTCCTGCTCATGCTCAGTCTGCCTAGACAAATGGACTTCTATATCCATCTTCACAGTTTAGATTCCTACAACTATAGAAAACAGCTCCTCCGACAGAGTAGCAATAACAGTGACAATAATATTACATATGCCTGCTAAGAGAACATGTTAGTTCCTTTACTGGCTGGCATCTGGGACTTATTGACAGGTAAGAACTGTGGTGATGGGATATATTCAGCACAGTGTGAGTGGAATCTACATGAGAATCACTAGAGGAAGAATGCATATTATCTTTCCTTGTTGCCATACCCAGGCTTCAATCCAGAGAATGAGGTAGGTATTGGCACTTGCAGAACACCTATCCATTCCCTGCTTCTCACTACTTCTCAGCATCGTTAGAGAAATTGAAGAGGCAAGAACTGCTTACTTATTCAGAGAGAGGCTGCCAGGGATCCAAATATATCTCATAAAATGATACATAAAATACATAAAGATAAAAGGAACTCAGGCTCCCCCCAAATCAGCTGATTTATACTATACTTTGTTTTTAATTCTCTACAATTAGTTTTTTCATAAATAGACCACTTAATGCCATGAATTATTTGTAATGTAATTATTTAGTACTGGGGTCTCGATATTATTGGAAGACAATAACGACATACAATGCTGTAAGAAATATAACAATAATTATATACATTCAGGGATTAGTTAAGTAAATACAATACTTGATGAAATTATTTAAAACATGTTTTCATTAATGTTGCCAATATAATTATTTATAAATATGCATATTAAAAATGCGCTATATTTTTATTCAGCATGAACTTAACTTAAACAACTTGTCAACCATTTCATATATAATATAGACAGACAGACAGAGACAGGTTTCTTATTATTTATTTCATTAGTAGTAAACAAAAACTTTTAAACTTGATATTTAGTTTCCAAATTGTCTGATAATGGTTTTCACAATGGATTATATGGATACATTTAACTACAATCACCAGCAAAGTTAACGTGTATGGTTTGATTAGTTTAAGATAAAATAAAAAAACGAATTACCCAACCTTCTAACCCATTAACTGCTTGTGTCAGTTTATCATTAGTCTTCAATTTTCCCTTGCTAGTAATTTTCAGTAATTGCAATCCACCTCCCATTTCAATTACAGCTTTATGTGAAGAGCTGAAAAGTAAATTGGTGAGCTTCTAAAGCAAGGTTTTGACAGCACAAATGCTAAGTGTCTGTTTCCATATAACTACAGGATGAAATCATTATAGAGTAAAAGGGGGCAAACTTGTACTAACATAAACAGGACAAATGTGATGTTGTGATGTAATGTCTACTTTCATTTTCCAAAAACATTTGTCTGCTATAATTTGTCATATTGAAGAAAGACTAGTTTAGATACAGTATTCCAGTTTGTTCCCCAAAATAAATTGCTCAATATTCTCCAAGCTGACCCTAAATTAATGGCTCTATACTCTCTATGTTGACCCTCAATAAATGTCCTTATACACTCCAGGCTTACCTTGGTTATGCAGAAACCTATTGTGGTTTGTGGCTAGCATTCTTTTCAGGAATTATGAAACTCGAGGAAATACAGAGGGCAAATTATTTTAGGTTGTTACTTACAAGATTGAAAAATACTGGACACTAGGAGATCTAAAGAATCAAGCGGCTTTACCAAGACTGATGGAGCAAGTGATAAACATTGGGCATAGGGACTTGGTTAATTCGTGTCCATCCTCTAGATAAAGCTAGATTTACAGAATTACTCTGTGATCTTTGTTCTTTTTTACTCTAAATACACATGAGTGATTCCTGTCGTAGGCTATCAGGGGTGCCCAAAATGTAAGTCTTTGGATATTTATGCAACTACAACTTCTGTGATGCTTTGCTATCCTGTAGTTATACATTCTCTGGGGATATACCTTTTGTGTATTCCTGAGTTAGATTAATCAAGACGCTAGTGTTGTGTCAATCTTTCCAGAATGATGGTAGAAATTACTCAACCAATCTAATGTAACTTCACAATATAATTCCAACCAGAATCTCCCAAATGAAGTTTTAGCAGTGGCTTTTCTGAGCGGAACTAAAGCATGCTCATAGGTTATATAAAAACAGCACAATACTTGGTGTGTTCATATTTTGCTCCTACTCATTTGTGTAAAAAGAAAAGAAAAATTGCCAAAAACATCAGCCAAGTATACAGGTGAATTTAACAGAAGAGAAAACCAATACATTTAAGTTATGACCAGACAGCTGATCAATAATATATAAATAAACCTAATTCAGATATGCCATCTACTGATAGAATTATAAAACGTCTTTAAAACAAAAAACTAATGCAATTAAAAAAGAAAATAATAATTGCTTTTAAATTTCAGACCAATTTGAAACTTGTTCAAAATAATACATTTAATCACAAATTGTGAGACAGTTTCAAGATCACATAAAACCATCAAGGTTCTACTAAAGGGTATCTACAGTATATTCATGTTGAATTTTTATTTATTTATTTTTTTGTTTTTTTGTGGTTAGTAAAATAAAATAGGTTATGAGCAAACATGGGAAATGATGTCACATATATACTTAATGAAAAACTATATGTAGTATTTTATTTAGGAATCTGGCCCTAGATGCTGTGTTTTATTTATGAATAAATCAAAGATTAAATAGTCATTTCCCCCTTTTGGGTTTTAGCTTATAGATCCAATATGCCTTTCTTTTAAAATACATATATCTTTCTGTCACCAGCTCTTTGGAGACAATGTACATGTTCAGAGACAATGCCCGGAGTTACCAAATGCTATGGTTAAATCTCATACGGAGGACAGCTCGGAGATTTGCCTTCTCCCTTGTGCTGATATTTTTCCTCTCTCTTTGTCTTTGGTTGCTTTGTTGTGTGATTTATGTTCTTTGGAATGTGTTTAAAGCATTATGGGTTTTTTCCCCAGTGTAAGCAAGTGAACAAGTACATTTAATAATGTACTCAGCATGTATAGTGTCGCAGTAGTTTGGTCCCTGTATTCTATATATGTTACCATTATATGAATTTAAAAAAAAAAAAACATATTAAATAACATATTACACCAAATGTGTGTGGCAATATTTCTTGTACAATATAGTGACATTATTTTCTAGAAACTTGGGCTTCGAGATTCATTTCTTTTATGGTATCCATTTATCTCCCATTACCATGATCCACCCTCACATAGGAAAATAAAGAAAAATAATAACTACTAAACCAAAATTTAATAATAACAATAATAATTATTATTATTAATTATTATTATTAATAAACCATTATATAATTCAGTAATTTGGGACATACTTGGAAAAAGAAGTATATCCTTACTGGTAAAATATTTTTTACATAAATAAGTTAGTATTGAATTTGCACTAAAGTTCATATTACAGGTAAATTATACAATTTCTAAAAAAATCTTTAGACTGTTTGGGTGCATGGCTTCTCAGGCCCACAGTATAAAATATACTTTGCTCTGTCCTTTCCCCAATTATTATTTTTTGTTTGTCTTCCTTCTGCACTATATCCTAATTTTGATTGTTAACTTCTATCCCATTATACCCTGCCTCCCTACTTCAAAGCATGTTTTTGTTGTTTGTTTTTAATAATATAATATTTGGGGGGAATTTGTTTTTGAAAAGAAGAAAAGGGAATCAGGACATCCTAACATTTTTCATTGGTGTTTTGAAAAACATGACTCAATATACGAGTATAATAACATCTATTATTATTCAGCTGCCGATTTGGTTAATTCCGAAAGCGGGCGCTGAAAAGGGCTTTGAGCCCCACTGGGAGAAAGGTGCTAATAAACACTAGATATTATTATTATTATTATTATTATTAAATGTCTTCATATCTTGATAAAAGTAAGGGAAAAAAGCAATATCAGAAAGGAAATTGGTAATAAAATGATAGCTGTATTATGCTTTGCTAGTTTTTATTTGCTTTTTTGAAATATTTAGTGAAATGCAGAATACTTTATATGATTGTTCCTCTGGATCTCTGCAGAGAGACTATAAACGTAGATGGCAATTATTCTCTTACACTTCAAACTTTATGGCTATCATCCAGGAAAGGTATGGTTCATAACATGCACAACTCCTCGAACAAGCACACACTGAGTACATTACATGAATGTATGTAGGCTATAATTGCAACTAGCAATGCCTTATATAGTAAAGATTCTCAGTGTAACTAGAATTACCAGATATGGTTATTATGCCAACATACAGACACCATATACTGGTGGCATTTCATGAAGCTGCATTCCAAAAATAACCTGAGGTTTCTACATAATCAGAAAAAAATGTAATTGTATATTTTCTCATTCCTATCATATGTCACCAAAGAGTATTTCTATTTCTATGTTAACGTTTTTTAATATTGCAAGAAAAGGGAGGACTATAATCTGGAAATCTCAATAACCTCCCAATGTTCATGTGAAATATAAAATGATAAATGATAAAATAAAACTATGTTAATTTGCAAAATGTTAATCTTGTATTCTGTGTTTTTCTGCTAGCTTTGCATCCAGTTGTATGCATCTAATGTTAATAAATGATCACTGATGCATGTAAATGTATGCTGGACTATTTAGATTGGTCTTGTCTAACTGATGGATCAAGCTGCCCTCAATTCTCCAAGATTCTAGAATATTGCACATACAAACATTTATTAGAAAAGGGCAATTGTTGAAGTAATAAACAAAAGGGTTTTATATGAATGTTGGCCAATAAATGCGATACCCTTTGAGTTGCATGTAAGTACCAAGATGTGTTTTGTTCATGTGATATATAATATAAAAATATGTGATAATATAATCATAGGAATTGATGTTTAATGATGTTTAACATTGCTGGCGTAACAATTGCAGCAGTTTATTAATTGGAAAGGATGAGTACAACCAGTCCTCGCTAGCTACAGTGTTAAGATTTGATAAGATTTTTGTTTTTCCTGATAAAAAAAGGCTAACAACTTTTACATTTGAGATAATTGTATCACTGCTATACAACAAAGCCAAAATATTACATACGTACAAGAATACTAAATCTTACACAATTTGAAAATGTCCCAATTTAATTTCTTAGTGACTTTAACAAAACATGACAATAATAATAAAACAAAATAATACATAATAATGCTATCTAAGGATTTAACAAAGAAAGGTACATTTAGCTTTATGTAAGTTTCCAAATATGTCCTGGTCTCTTGATATAAATTGTAATGGAGAAAAGCAAGTGCTTTAGTATCAATAACATACTTTTTGCACAACCTAAACTAGAATCTTTTATCAATTCAGTTATTAGCAAAAAATTATAAAAAAAATTGAATGTAACGGTATTTTGTATGTAACTGTAATCATTATTGTGCTCCAAAATACTCTGTTTTTTTTATCCGCAACTATTTTGTTATTTAATAGACCTTTTTTGTTCTGTTTATTTGTTTTTACGTTTACTTGCTAGTTCCTATTATCTCAATTATTCGAGAGAACAACAGTGATTTGATTTAGCTAATTCTGAAATTTGAACTTTTTTTTTTAGTAGCCTAGGAAACATACGTAACAACATTAGCTCCAATATCAGTGAAAGCTAAAATGTAAAATCTTTTTTTTCCCCAAATGATTTTTTTTTCAATAACATTTTTGGGAAAATACAATTTTCAGAATCCTGGATATTAATCTAAAAAAATGCATACATAGCTATTTAAATAAAATATGTAATTTCAGACAGAACGTCTGTGGAATTCTTAATTCACAGTGCACTCAACAATAAAAAGACAATATTAGCCTCTGTGATCACATTAGTATGTATTTTATAATATAACGTTCTGTTAGTGTTGTAAATTGCCAACTACATTTTCCATAATAAAGAACATTGTAAACACCAGAACCACCACAACTTAAGCAGTGGGTTCTGGCACACACAGACTGTTTCTGCAGGCTAACAATTGTAAACATTGCCTTTACTGAGAAAGGTAATGTTTACATTTGTCCCCAGGTACACCTCTACTGGTTGTCACTCAGACAGCCACTAGAGGCCCTTCCTGGTGTGGTCCTGCAATCTATGCATGAAAACACCAAAGTCTCCCCATAGAGATGCATAGATTTAATCTATCTCTATGAGGAGATTCTGACTGGCTCAGAATGGTGAATGTCGCACATGTGCACTAGCACCCCCCTCGCCCTCTCATGTTTCCCTATGGGAAAGCACTGGATTGGCTTCAGTTATGATGATCTCAGCCAGGGGAGGAGCGGTGGTTGCCATCAGACTGACGGGCTGGGGAGCTATAGGTGAGTAAAACATATTTATTTTTCTTGTTAAGTGGTCTAAATCTAAATCAATACATATTTATATTTCTAATACTAGGGTGCTCCTAGTATATATTATACAAGAAGCAGTATCATATTTACTTGAATAGGATACCTTAGAAAAGTACAGTTACAAAATAAGTCTAATATACTAAGTTGCAAATCAAGTTCATAATTTGGGTCCTTTAACCCTTTCAGGTCCTAAATTAATTTCAGCGTGTCCCCATTACTAGTTTTAGACACACATTATTCATTGTGCCTCGGTCATCTGCTAATAGTAAAAAGTTTATTTTGTAGAAACGCTGGAGACCTCATTGACCTAGAGAAATGAATAGTGGTTTTCTGAGATAATGCAATGTACATCATTTGAGTGACTTTCAATAGAAATTTAGATAGAAAGTCACTAGGTTATGCTGCTCCGTGATGGGGCATACAGTGATATTAGGCATTATCAACTTCTGTGATACACCTATTGAATAAGTTATAAGAATATTCTTCTTTAAAATGTGACACAATAACAACTATTTAAACCAAATCCATTTAAATAGCACTTCACTGAATATTTCTACTTCCAACTGCTCTCATACTGTGCTCTTGGGTTAGAATTAGCATTTTGCAAAATAAGCCTATATATTTATTTCTACAAAAGTGTTTGTAAATGTGGTATAATGCAAAGTGCTATTTCTAAACATTAATAAAAATGGAAAACACACATCCTATTGAACGTAATTGGAAACAGAAATGCTATTTTGGTGTCTGTTCATCCTTACTGAGATAACCTTTACATGAATTCTCTAAAAATAAAATAACCAGTCTCTTTAGAGAGAACATCACAGATTAATGCCGTATCAAACTGGACTCCGAGATTAAACAATCCATACAGCAATATAAAGAAATATCCCCTCTTAGAACAACTCTGGAAAACTGATTATAATAATGAAAAGTGCAGTATCTGCTGGGAATTGTGAAAGGAGAGCATTTTTAACTCTAGTTTAGAATTTTATAGTAAGCCAGTGCTTTTAGCAATAAAGAGCAATATCACAGTAAAAATGGAGTTATATGCATAGGTATAAATAGTAAAATATGGGATCAACTATCAGCGGAAATTCACTCAATACATAACTTAAACAAATTAACCGCTTCACTAACAAGTGGTTTGCAGACAAAACATCTCAATAATCTGAGGATTTTAGGTGTCCTGGGAAGTAATGTTTACATGTATTTGTTTGTTTCGGTATGCTTAGATACTGTGTTATTTAATGGGACAAAAAAACATTTTGCCTGTAAAGAAAAGCTTTTAGAAATTAATTTATCAATTAATTAGGTTACATACAGGAAAACAGAGTTGGGAAGAAATAACATCTCAATATGATATACAACATGGACTTTTTTCCCCTCACGTAGTGTATAATCCCTTCACCTATACATTGTGCAGTATGTACTTAGTTTTCAGTTGAATGTGTGTATATTTCAGTCATATATATATATATAGATATATAGATAAATATAGATATATATCACTATGTATATTGTATATGTTGCCACTTTACCATGACATCACCCCCACATTACAGCAATGTTGCCATTTTGGACACACACACACAAATACCCACATACACATACACACACTGATACATGCAGGCATATATACACTTTGATACATGCATATATACAGTTGTGCTCAAAAGTTTGCATACCCTTGGAGAATTGGTAATATGTTCTGTTTGCTCAGTCATGTTTTCTTTAGAAATGGTACATATATTTATTTTATTTCTTAGGTGATTCATATTCAACTGTAGGTTAAAACAAAATGGCACAATCATAAAACAAAACATGGCAACAAAGAAAAAAATGAAATGACCCCTGTTCAAAAGTCTGCATACCCTTATTTCTTAATACCGTGTATTGCCCCCTTTAGCAATACTAATTCTTGAAGGTGGTATAGCTGCCCATTCGTCTTGTTAAAATGCCTACAGGTCATGCAAAGTCTTTGGTTTTCTAGAAATCTCCCCAGAGTGGATTGATAATTTAAAGGTCAGGAGATTGTGATAGCCACTCCAGAACCTTCACCTTTTTCTGCTGTAAAAACTGGAGGGTAAACTATTATTTTATAAAGGGTAATCACTATCCTTTCATAATATAATTTTTTTGAATGATCAGTCATATTTTCAAAATCAATGCCAAAATTTCACAATTTCTGCCAGGGGATGCAAACTTTTGAGCACAACTGTGTAAACTCAATACCATAGGTTGGTTGGCGCAGTTTTAGGATTGTGGGGCAATCCGTATACAGTATAGAGATACTCATCCAACACAGAGAGCTGAGCATAATGCAGAGACAATGATACAACAAAAAGGTTTGGGCTTGTCAGTGGAATTTGACTCTCTGGCTATGAGCAGACTGCTTGTAATGCCCCTTTCAGGTCTCAGCCTGGTAGCTTGCAGAGCAAGTTGTTCAGCGCCATGCAAGGAGATATCTTCATCTTCCTTTTGGTCTGTGCTGTGTGAAGTGGGGCTGCGATCGAGCTCTTTTGATCTGGCGCATTTGAAAAGTACATGCTAATTAGCTCTGCTAATTTTACAGTCATTGCAATAAACGAACTTCAATTGTCTATACACAATTGCTGAGCATGGGTACAGACCCTGGCAATTATATATACACAAGTGCAACAGAGAAGGGGTTAAGGCTGCAATTTAATATTTTTGGATAAGCTAATTTTGTATTTTTATAGCACCAACATAATCCACAGTGTTGTACAATAGATGGAATACAGACACATAATGAACATGTACCAATACAAAAGTAACCAAACGCGATTTAATATTTATTAATTTATTATGATTTTAGATTTTCGGATACATTTTTTAAATGATTTAATACTTTGATAAATATTCTACAATTTTAATATTTTAATGTTTGATATATTTATATATTTGTTATGTATTAAATATTTTTCAATATTTTAATATTTTGAAAAGAAACATTTTAAAAGATTATCCCAAAAATGTAAACCATTTGAAAAGCTTATAGAACAAAATTAAATCATGGCTTCAATTATAGCTCCAACTTGGTTATTTTAGCTTAAATTTTTCTGTTCAGATTTTAAAATTATGACTTTAATGTATAAATCTAGATATGGACTCTTCTACATGCCTTTACAAGAACATAATTAAACAAATAAATAATTGGAAATAATTCACAGGCACACTTTAGTTGTTCTCTTGTCCATATTTGATAGCAAGGCCTTGATTTAATTTGTTTGAATCATAATTTGAATTTCTTTTAGTTATTTTAGAAAACCATTTTAATGTATTTATCTACCAGAATTTATATAGACGTTAATGGTGAATGCTGTAGATAAATCATTTGCAAAGTTTTTTCTAACCATTTGCTATAATTTCTGACTTAAACAGAATTGTTATTCTGATTCAAATAAATCCGATTCATTTAAACATGCACTCATTACAAGTGAGCTGCTGCTGCCTATAAATACAGCATTAACTTTGAAGATAGTGTTTAAAGAGTGTGTTCTGGATTTCACATCTTATATATTTACATAGTTACATAGCTAAAAAGAGATGTGCATCCATCAAGTTCACCCCATCTCACATTTGATTTTTGTGGTTGATCCAAAAGAAGGCAAAAAACCCAGTCTGAAGTGTTTCCAATTGTCCAACAAACTAGGAAAAAAATCCTTCTTCAACCAAGAATGGCAGTCAGATCTCTCATTAGATCAAGAAGCAATTACCCCACTAGTTAAAATTTATATCCCTGTATATTATATTTTTGTTTTGGGTTTTTTAAATATTTATTCAATTGCTGTTTAAACATATGTATAGACTCTGATAAAACCACCTTTTCAGGCAGAGAATTTCACACTCTTTTTTTCTTACTGTAAAAAAAACCTTTTCTTTGCCTTAAAACTAAATGACCTCTTGTATAGTCCTATTTATGAATACATTTCCAGACAATGTTTTGTATTGGCCCCAAATATATTTGTATAATGCTATCATATTCCCTCTGAGGCATTGTTTTTCCAAACTATAGAGATTTAAATTTTGTAACCTCTCTTCAAAAATTAAAAAGCTCTATTCCTTTTATCAATTTTGTAGCCTGGCTCTGCACTTTTTCTAGTGCAAAAATATCCTTCTTTAGGACAGGTGCCCAAATTGCACAGAATACTCTAACTATGGCCTTACCAGTGATTTATAAGAGGCAAAATTATATTTTCCTCCTGAGAATTAATGCCCCTATTTATACATGACAATACCTTACCTTAGCAACTGCCTATTGACATTGCACATTGTTGCCAAGTTTATTGTCTATAATAATTACCAAATCCTTCTCATTTGTTGTTAACCCTAATTCACTACCATTTAGGGTGTACGTTGCTCATCCATTCTTTACCCCAAAGTTCATAACTTTGCATTTTTCCACATTAAAGGTCATCTACCATTTGAGTGCCCAGTTCCCTGATCTATCTAAATCCTTCAGCAGCAAAGCAATATCATGCTCACGTTGTATTCTTTTACAGAGTTTTGTGTCTTCTGCAAACACTGAAACATGGTTTTCAATTTCAAGATCATTTATAAAGAGACGTTGTCCCAGAACAGAAGCCTGAGGGACATCCCTTACCACTTTTGACAACTCTATGTGCTCTATTTTTAAGCCATTGTTCTACCAAAGAACAAGAATTTTGTCTAGATCAAGTTATTTTACATATATTACCCACCTTTGTAAAATCCAAGTAGGTCACATCCACCGCAACACCCTGATTAATACTTCTACTTACTTCTTCATAGAATACAATTAGGTTAGTTTAACATGATCTATGTTTTATAAAACCATGCTGCTTATAGCTAGTAACATTACTCCTCCCAATAAATTCCTGAAACAATAACCCTGCAAATTATTTCTTAGCCACAGAAGTTAAGCTCACAGATCTATAATTTCCAGGCAAAGATTTTGAACCCTTTTTGAATATGTGGACCACATCTGCCTTCCTCCAATCCTCCAGTACAATTCCTGACAGAAAATAATCTTGAAAAATCAAATACAGAGGTTCACTTATTGTCACACTTAGCTCCCTAAGTACTTGTGGGTGAATACCATCAGGCCGCCAGAGCTTTGTTTTAAGTTATCCAATCACATTCTTTCTGCAAGTTTTTTGCAGCAATCATATCCACATCGCTTACCATAGGATCTTCTTTAATATAAACTAAGGAAAAATAATGACATATGACATAATCTTAGTTTGTATTTTTCTTTCTTTAGATTCTATGCTTATTTCTTAAGTTTACTTTCATGAGATGTAAAGGCAATATTAGGGTATGTAAAATTAAATCTTAATGCACTTTTAAGGTTTGTTGCTATTTCTTATTTTTAGAATCATCCTTTATATAAATGTGACGACAAATTCTGCAATTTAGCAAACACAGGTTTCAATTTTTAGGGTTTACTCTTTTTTTAAATATAAGATTTTAGAAATACATAGCTATGGAGCTATGAAATCTTGCATTTTTAACTTTATGTTTTTTGTATTCAGTTTTAAAAAAATGTGAATTATGTATTGTGTATTATTATACGATGCAAACTTAGGAATTTTAAGAGAAGAAAAAAGCTGATGATTTGGAACATATTTTTAAGTTGTCACTTGTAAATACCAATATTTTAGCTGTCACTAATACTTAAATTATTTTTTTTGAGACTTTAGATTTGTTTGGAACAGAAAAAAGAGAAAGAGTTAGGGGATATTACATCACATGTGTATCACAGGTTAAGACAATACTCAAAACTCCACAAAAACTCCTAAAAATAACTGCCTCATTTTTAGTTTAAGTAACACAAGAGTATAAACATGCTATGTAGTTGTGTCAAATACAGTAACGAAAGTATAACTAAAACACCATAGATAAAGCTGGCTTGGCCACATGTCTTATAGGTATAATATATTCTGACACAAAGAAGAACTGTCTAGACTAAAGCAATTTAAATCTATAGGCTATTTCCGGCTAAGCATACAGTCATCTAGAGTGTGTGCCACATTATGCAACATTAGGCTGAGTAAAAGTCAGGAGAGACAAACATATTCTGGCTAGAGAGTTATAGCTAGATGTGAGACACATCTGTAGATTATAGGAGAAGAGATCAGCCAGGTATTTAACGTGAGATTAAGCCAAACAAGCCTTAGCGGCATAACACTGCGAGTCTCTGCCTAATGTTTATGTGTACGTAGAAGTAGAGCAATATAGTCTAGCAGTGCTATTAGTATGCCAAGTAGGTACATGATGGTTGGTGTGTTAGCTGAAAGGCAAACTAGTGAGTCAGAGGGTTGTTGCAAATTACTTTTGCAATGCTAAATGGTTGCAAATACATGCTGGAGCATGTGCTCAGCTAGTGTTAGGGACTCTAATTACAGTTTCCCATTGGGAAGATGAGTGTGGAGGGCAGCAAATAGATTGAACTGTAGTGTGAGCATGACCCTCCTGCCTTGATGCAACAGGTTTTTATCACCCTATAAAAACAAAATATAAAAGAGGGCTGCGCCACAATAGATAAACAATGTCCAATTCCAATAGTGGAAAAATATAAAAGGAAGTCCAACCTAAGTGTTCTCACTGTCGTCCTAGAGTGTTGAATATGGGAACAAGGTCTTCAGGTGTGATTTGGATAATATAGAAGATAAAAAAGGAGAACAGCCAATAGAGCAATATGTATAGCTCAGATGAAATAAAATTTGAGTAATGGTAGAGAACTCACATTTATAAGAGCTTCAATCCAGCTCTAGGGTAAAGCGCATACAGCGGTATAATCCCCGCTTGTGGGATATATGGTGAGTGCCTCTCCATCAGGGATGTCCAAAACTCAAAAAAGAACAGAAACAACCAAATGGTGCTCTCTATTTAACTTGCTTCATAGAAATTAGTTAAAAACATACTTACAAGTACAGAGCAGACCAACTGCTCTTTGATGTCAGCGTTGGTGGAATGATCCCCACCTAGGATTTCTTGGGCTGCCAAGAGCTTCCAGGTTTTTTTTTTTTTTAAACCAAAATAAAATTTATATAATATAATATAATATAATAAAAAGCAGACTAAAAAGCCAGGATAAGGTAAAAAAAAAAAAAAAAAACCTTTTACCTTATCCTGGCTTTTTATTCTGCTTTTTATTATATTATATAGGCATGCTGCAGGTCACGTAGCCAGGAAATGTGCACACTGCTTGTGCCAAAATATCCCTAGTGGTACCTAGTGGTCTGTGAATGATGCAGGCTCCAGTTTTTTGGGAACAAAGGACAAGAAGGTCGTCCGTCTCTCACGCCACCACTGAGGCCGCAAGTCAGTCCAGCTGTCACAGCTGTGCCAGAAGTGTCTGCAGTTCCTTGCTGGTGTTCCCGCGGGAGCGGTGAGGCATGTAGTATGCAATTAGCCCAGGCTGCCCGGTGAAATCACAGGATTAAGGGCTTAAAGGCATGGCTGTCAGACTCTGTCCCTCTACTTCAAATTTAATTCTCAATTTAAACTAAAATTAATTTCATATTTACCAAAAGTAATAAATCCACAGAAAAAAAAAATCTTCAAATATTCCTGTGATAGCAAGTTTGGAAAGTTACATTTTTGAACATTATTTAACTCTACTGTACTTCATTTTTTGAAGTACTAAATTACCAGTGAAAAACCGTATATTTGATAAATAGTCTTCAAATGGCTTTTAAATGTCAATGTGCCTTTTTAGATATATGCTACTTATTTCCACATTTTGTAGCCATTCTACCTGCCTACATTCTTTGAATTAATTATTGTAATGTGCAGTTTTCATGTTAAGGCAGTTTAAACAATTTGCTTAGATTACATTAAACATAAAATATAATGCTGATAGATTATAGAACTTTTAGAACAGTTTTTAAAGTAAAATCTAAAAGGATTAAGTATATTCTGGTATTCATTCAAAAAATGCTGTTAAAACAGTGCGTTTAAAATGTGGAATAATTTACACGATGCAGTTATGGCTCTGAATTCATATGAGCATTGCTTCATTATAGCATCGATCATAGCTGTACCATTTTAAATTGCAACTAGGCTTACAGGGGACACTCATGGTTTGTGTTAGAGGGTGTCTACGCTCAAGATATTGTGGACTTTAGCTCTCATCATCCTTAGCCATACAAAGCTTGCTGAGTTGAAACTCAATTTCATATTTAAAATTGAAACTTCATTTTAAATTGAAAATATGTATACTATTCACAAGGGTTAGGGGTAACTCCGTTATGCAAGAATGCTGTGATAGCACCCCTGACATATCATTGCTGTACTCACATTGTTTTAATGATGCTCAACTTAATAAACCTACAGAAGTTCCTGATTCTGAGATTCCAGCTCTCCATGGTTAGTAGAGCAGGCGGGAAGCGTGACTAAGAGAATATTGGGTAAAAAGAGGACATTAGGTAAAAAGTCTAATCAGCAGATGGATTTGTTACAATGGGTGCACCAGGTGTCTTCAGACATCACAACTACTACAGCAAGTTTTAATGGTTATGGTGGTTTGAGGTATGCCTTTAAGATAATTGCTTAATTCAACATATGTGCAGTAATGAAAAAACTAGCACAGTATTATTCACTACTAATTGTATTGGAGTCCCAGAGAGCCAATCACTATCATTTTAGGTATGCATTAGAAATTGAAAATACAATCCCTCTTTTTTGTGGGATTGCATTCTTGCACTAGAACATGTGTTGTTAAATCATACATAAAATAACATGCATGTCGAGACATAATGATGTTCACCCAACCATCACCCAATCAGCTCCTTCTTTGATCACCCATCATTACCACCATCCCATCTGGGGTCCAAACAATTCAAGACCTCACTGTGTAACTAACAGATTATTAAACTGTCAATGTCTGCTGATGACAGAGGAGTCAAATGTTGCCTCTCTAAACTTTATTGGGAAATAAAATCCATACTGATATGTGAGTAAAAACATAGACTCCCCAAGACAGTGTACTATGTTTTCATAATGAATATCCCCATCAAGAGGGGGAGTAATGTAAATAGTCTAGATAAGGCAAACACAAACCAAAAAGGTAATGTTCACCTTCCTACAGAGAAAATACTGAAACAGACAGAAAATCCAACAAACAATACTGCATCAATGAACATCAGTGAGGTTGCTGGGTTGCAGAAGCTCATGGGGCTTGAGCCCAAAGGAAAACCTGAAAAACCCAAAAATTGAAATTAAATGATGGTGATAATACTTTTTGAAAGAGGATTTAAGTCCTTTTATCTGAATCGCTCAACAAAATAATTGATAAGGAGCTATACAATTTTCTGTACATGAGAATTACTTACTATCTGCCATTTACACTCTTCCAAAAAGTAACACGTATTTGGAGAATCATTTCAGGTTGTTGCATGCACAGACTGATTTTTTAATTCCCTAACCAAATACTTGGATCAAATTCTTCAACATTTCTTAGAAATATAAAATCACAAGTAAAGAATATTAAGGAAATTTTGATCAAACTTAAAAAAATTATCAGATTCGACTAGACAGACGCCAGTGCCAGGGTAGCCTTAGTTTAGTGCAGCACATTCGCACCAATCGTAACTCAACGTAGTAAGGGACCCTACCGCAGCGCAACTTTAACCAGATTTCTTTATTTATGACTCCTGTTGAGACAGGACTTTATCTTTTGGGCGCTGAACACTCAAGCCCAACTAGCCTATGCCCCATAGATCAGCCTACAATAACACACACCTGTGACCACAAAACGCCTCACAAGATGCAATCCATCTGTCTTACATAATGCATAAGTATACTTCTATAATTTATTTTTACAAGGCTATTCCTTCGTACAGCTACCGACTCACATACATCGACACAGTGAAGGGACCGACTGACTCAGTTAGACGCTGACCCATAGGTGGCTTCCACACACTTAAACTTGGCAATTGTCATATTGTTCTTATTTCTTCTAAATACCAAAAAATAAGTGCTATGTTCTTGAAATATCATAATATGCACATACCTTCTGCTGATGTTTTTATCATCTGAGAAATTTCAAAGTATCCCGACCTGTTCAACTACGCACTTAAAAAAATAGAGAACTTAAAAAAAATTATCAGATCAAGTGGTGATTACATTTTTGTTACATTTCATGAAGCTAGCTTCTCGAAGTCAATTTAACATGAAGAGGGATTAAAGACAGCTAAAAATGATGTTATTCTGATACTTCACACCGTCTGATGACCTTGTTAAAATTATATGGTGAACAATTACATTCTGTTTCAAGATTATTTCTTTTTGCAGTTAAAGGAGATTTTTATGGCACCATTGTGGCCCCCATGTATGCCAACATCTTTTTTTACATGTACTAAAATACTTCATTAAATGATTGATTACACAATGGATTATTTACTGACATTCCTTGCTTTTTTAAACAGTTGTCCTACAAATATTAAATTTACTATGTCATTGACATTCAAAAAATCTTTTTTCATGATGTAACAATTCAAACAGCAGGGTCTCATTTAAAATCAAATTGGTTCAGAAAAACTACCGACCAGACTATAATTTAGCATTTTACCTGTTTTCATCCACTTTTTCCTCATGGACTCTCCCTATACTCACATAAAGAGAATAGCTTGTGAACCTGAGCAATATGGGGCACAGATCGAAAAAGAATGACATACACATTAAACTTGTGTATTCAGTATTGGCTGAATTCAAATTCAGATACATTTTGGGCAATCAGTTAGTCATCCAAATTCCATAATTCTAAAGTCCCATATGACTGAATCACAATACAACCAAAATGGCTGAACTAGTATGGTTTTTCATAATTTAGTGTTCCATCTGTGTCACTGATTATATTGCATGAATGATGATTTCACCAAATGTGAACTGAATTTGAAAGGCAAAATACCATTCTATACAGTTGCAATTTGGTTGAAATTCAGTCAACTGTAAAAGATTTTTACAAAGCGCTTACTCACAGTTTATTTTGCAAAATGGTTTAGTCTTAGGGGTGTACACCTGTACAATCAGACAAAGTGCACACCATAAGAGGTGTCCATGCAGTGCCCTGTCAGATTGCAGGGAGTGTGGCGGGGGGGATGGTGCTACAACAATGTAAGAGATGATTTGTGTTCCCTCCACCCCCGATGAACATTGCAAAGTATATGTGAATGTGAGAACATCATGCTGTGCTCGTTCTGCCCTATTGGCTTACATTGAACTTATGTTCCTCACTGAAAGATTAATGAGGAAGGCTGTCATAAAAGGGACAGACAGTGGCAGTTAGCAAGCTGATCGACCATGCTATAAAAGGTAGGAAGATGGTTAATGACATGTGGAGGGGAAGGGAAACACATGGACATGATCAAATAAGGAGGGTATAATGATGGACACAGGATGGTTTTCTTGGTGATGGGCATAGGTGAAGCACGCTGAGATGTGCAGCACTGTGAGAGTATCTTACTGCACCCTCTGCATTCATCTCACTATGTAGAAAACAAACACATGGGCAGCCATTTCAGAATTTCTTATATTTGGACATTCCATTTGGAATCTTCTACCCCCTCTCTCCATCCTTCTCTTTCTGCCTCATCCTGTGAAATTATTTGACCATTAACACTTCTATGTAAGAAAAGTGAAATGGACAATATGCTAAAAATAAACTTTAAAAGCTGTTTACCTATGACACTATCAGGGCTATTCTACAAAGTCAGAATTCATAATAAATTTTAAATTAATTTGAAACGCTTTGCTAGGTAAGTGGTCGGAAAAGACATGTTATGGCATTATAAATCCAAAAATGTGTATTAATTTTATAACTGATCCTAATCCTATTCTTAGATTATGTGTGTTATGTATCTCATAGCTGCACGTTGTGTTATACTGTTAAAGGATGCTTGAGCAGAACATGAAACTATTGGCTGATATTTATTTTGTTTAAATATATATTTAGCACAATACACAGTAAATCTCAGCCCTGTGATGAACATACATTTCTGCTGCTTTTTAACCCTCTAGCACAGCTAATCAAATCATTTAAGATGTTCATATTTGGTTCAAGGAGAAACCATTTCAGAATAAAATACCTACCAACTGCATACTAATGTGTCGGAGCGAGATGAAGACACAGGTGGCTGTTTATGGTGCAATGGATGAATGAATAAGCAATGAATGTTTTAGTTTTCTATGATACTGCTTACAAGGTTTAATATACCTCCCTCCGTATCTTCTTTATTAAGTTCAACTGTTACATTTTACATTTAGCCGCAAATTAAATTGGTATTATGTCTGCATTTGCATAAGCAGCTAAAAAAATAATTCTGTAAGACATATACTATATACAATGCATACATTCCTTAACGTATCTGATATTTTCTGAAAAGTTCTGCAAATATGTAAAAGATGAAAATACCCCCAATTAAATGTGCCTATTGGTTTTCCTGGATTCCACTAATTGCCTTAATTTTTCAGAATATAGAATATATATAATCCCAAAAACCTTGCACTCACAGCTATAATCATATAGTGCTGGGTTCCAGGTAAATGGCCTCAATGTATACATTCAGAAAGAAGAAAAGTTATCTGCACTCACAGACTTCTAAAGCATTATTTATTTAACTTCTCCTTCAAAGTTACATGACTAGTCAATCTGTCGATGTTTCAGTTCCAGTTTGGAACTTTCCTCAGGACAATTAAAACCTTACAATACAAGAACTTACTCATACTGCATATACCTAAAATATTAAAGGACAATAAACGTACCAAAATCATGACTTTCCATCATAAAATAAACAAATCATGAGTGAGTGCGCTGGATCTTGTATGTTGTATGTATTGGCTTCAGCAGAACCCTTAGAATGTATGCATGTTCAGGTGAGTGTGGCTCCCTTGGATATTGTCCTTCCCAATGATGCATTCACGTTTCACATTTTTCCTTTCCTCCCTTTGTTTTCTCTTTGGATGTGTTTTATTCACAGATCCCTTTTCTGCTTTGGTGAGTACACTAGTGGTGTGGGATTGTTACATTTGTATGGTTTTGTTGTACGGTTTGTTTGTCCTGCATGATGATTTAAATGTGCTTGGTATGCTGTTATTGTCTTTATGATGGCATATACTTGGTCATGTTATACCTTGTTGTTAGCTCTCTTTGCATTTTCTTTGTACATAATATAATCATTGGGCTCCTGTGTGTTTTCTTGTCTTTGCAGTATGTTTTGGTGGAAACAATGTTTCTGTTTCCTGGTTTCCTTTGGAATCAGGTGGTTGTGTGCAGCTGATGGAGACCATTTTATTGGACCTTCATGTTCTTGTTTGACAGGATCGTTTCCAACAGTGTGGCTGTCAGCAATTTCTAGATGTCAACTCTGATTGCCTTTGTTAATATTTTTGCTGTCTTAGAAAGAGGAAGTACTGGGGGTGGTACTTGGTCTTATGGAGGGTTCTGTGTCAGGATTGGTTGACAGTATACCTGTATGGTTTTTTACAATGCTGCCATTGTGGTTCAGTAAATAATGGGTTAAGCAACACTCACCTCTGCTTCTTTTATAAAATCATGACTTTCCATAATGAAATACTAAAATCATGTAATTATACTGTAGCCTGCAGCCTTGCAGTGCGCTCACAACCTTTTCACCAACCTAGAATTTTTGACCAACAAAAGGTGTTACAGAATATGTCAGAAGGAAGTGTGCCATCATTTACATACTGTGTCCTGGCAAAGAAATATCTCTCAGTTTTTTTGCTCTCCCTGGCAAAGAAATATTTATCATATTGCTGGTAGATAAAGGGTTAATAAATATGTTCTCCTTTCTATTTCATTACTTTAGAAGGAGCGCCGTTTCCTCATTAAAGTATACATACACATTATTTGTTGTTATCATTTACACAACACACATGCATGTTAATTATAAGACTGCATATTGCTTTGCATAAAAAAATGTAACTAAAAAATATTTTAAGATGTGTGAATATTTAAATCCACCTTTTTCTCTGTTGTCATATTGCTGCAGGTTGAACAGAGGGCAGTGGCACCGAGTAATTAATTTATATCACCTGTTATTTCTGCTTCTAGGTGCAGATTGATATGCCTCTCCTGTTACAGGAATCGTGCTGTGTTCTTGAAATAGATTTTATGAAATCACATTATCACATATTCAACAAATGGACAGAAATAGATATATTTGGAAACAAAATCTATTTCAAGTTGAAAGACTAGAACCCAAATCTTGATGAACATTTTGTTCTCCTTTGTTCTTTTGTTCCGATTTTCCCCAAACAACATAACACACACATCATGGTCATACAACCACACACCCCTTTTGGGTCCAGTTTACTCTTCTACAAACTATTCACTAATATCATGGCAAAAGCTAACGAAACAAATAAGCAAGCATGTCTAAGATAGCCCAAATTCACACAAGATTGGATTCCAGATCTGAGTATCTCCAATTGAGAACTGAAAGGCATCACCAAAACAATAGGATACTTGTACAACAAGGAAGGCACACACTCTTTTCAAGACCGTGTGAATTTCTACAATTGCAAAACAGGGATTTCTTTTCATTCCTGCAGATAGGACACTTAAGTCTACATTGTAAACGCTTAGCTAATATTAACTTAAGCTCCATAGAAAGGATTGTTCCAACACTACCAGAAGCAGAGGGCTGATATCTCTTGTGTACCAGGCCATTCAAGACAAGAAACTAAAAATATAGGACGAAATTGCAAGCCCAATGGGAGACTGATTTGGGCATTAATGTACCAAACTCTGACTGGGAGAAGATATTCACACACTCCAAAGCCTACACCAGCTGCACCAATCATACAGATCTTCTATATAAAGTAGTGTACAAATGGCATTTAAATCCCACCCAATTAAACAACATATACTGTATATATATATATGTGGATCATACATCCTCGTATGGTGGATCTGCCCCATTTTAATACACACTCAGAAACTATTGTATGAATATATTAGTCATAAATTAAACATAATATGACCATTCAAACCTAATTGTGCTCTTCTAGGTTTCTACCCACGGGATATATTGCCATGGAAAGTGCGGCAAATCTCAGTTATCTTTATAGCTCTAAAACTATTGATTGGGGTAAAAAATGGAAGGCATCTGAGTCTAGCAGAGATGCCTGGGCTTGAACTTAAAAACATAAAGCTATCTCATGAAATTTAGAAAAAAGAAAGCAATTGGTACCAGCTGGAAAAATAGCAATATCATTCTGAAATCTATCATATTATTAAATCAGGAACGTGCTTATATACTAGTTTTAAATATTTCCAGGGCTATTGGTGCGTTACTGCCCAGTGGTATTGTTCTTATGTTGTTAATCAAATACATTTTAAATGGTACTTAACCCCTTCAGGACCGCTGACGGTTCAGGACCGTCAGCGGTAAAACGTGCATTTGGACCGCTGACGGTCCTGAACCATCATATCAAAGATTGCTCTCGCCGGTATAACACTGTAACTATCTGCCAGACATCCCAGGCAGATAGTAACAGCCAATTGCGGTGTGTGAGTGATCCGCGATCGCTCACAACTGGCTGCTGTCAAAGTGGGTGTTACAAACGCTCACTTTGACAGTGATCTCTGCCCCTCTCTCCTCTGTAGTGTTTTGTAACGAGAGAGGCAAGAGAGTCAGAGATCGTGATAGTTTGTTGCAGCAGTGTTCAGTGACCACTAGAAAGTATCAGTATTTTATTTTTTTTAAATCACCTTTTAACCCCTTCCCTGCCAGATCTGTTACAGCAGTGCATTTGTACTATCTGTATTTTATTTTGCCATTAAAGGGTTAAATTGGTTTTAAAAATCGGTGTCTTGGTCTGTTTTGGTCTGTCTTGGTCTGTCTTAGTCAGTCAGTTTCCTTCCCCCAAATCTCCATTAGATTTTTGTGACAGGAGTTAATTTAGGGATTGCTGTTTAGTCTGTTTTAGTAAAAAAAAAAAAAAAATATAAAAAAAAATGTGTGTGTTTGTAATTTGTTTTAGTCGTGTGTAAAACATGCAGCGTATGTATAACTTGCAGGAGGCATATGCCTTCTTGGCAGATTTTGACCCAGGTCAGTTTTCTGATATGTCTAGTCAAGACGACATGTCATCTGTGTGTGAGCTGGCTGAAGAAAGAAGCTGTGCTTCCTCTGCTCCTCTGCGAATGTGGAGGAGGACTGGGTACCTCCAAAGTTAGCCGAGCCCAACGTCCCCCCTTTTAGTGCCAACGCAGGCATTAATGTTAATGTGGATGGCTTCTCCCCAATGCAGTATGTAGAACTATTTTTAGGGGATACCATCTTGGAGGAGATTGCTTCCCAGACTAAATTGTATGCTACCAAATTTATTGATAACAATCCAGGTAGCTATACAGTCAGGGAGCATGACTGGCATCCCACAGATGTCCCAGAGCTTAAAAAATTCTGGGCTCTTACAATGCTCATGGGGATTATAAAGAAGCCATCGATTCACTCATACTGGAGCACCAACCCAATAATGTCTAGTCCAGTATTCTCCCAAACCATGCCTAGAGCCAGATACGAGTTACTGCTGAGATTTTTACATTTCAGTGACAATACCCTCTGTCACCTTAGAAATCACCCCCAATACGATAGGCTTCATAAAATACGCCCATTGCTAGACCATTTTCAGGACAAATTTTCGGATGTTTATACCCCCCAGCAAAATTTATCCATAGATGAATCGCTAATGAAATACAAAGGGAGATTAGGTTTCAGACAATACATCCCTTCAAAGCGCTCTAGCCATGGCATAAAACTGTACAAACTATGCGAGAGCGAAAGTGGATACACGTTTGCCTTTCGTGTATATGAGGGGAAAGATGGTCAACTGAACCCTCCTGGCTGTCCTGACTCCCTGGGGACAAGTGGGAAACTTGTATTGGACCTACTAAACCCCTTGTCTAATAAAGGTTACCACCTTTATGTGGATAATTTTTATAGTAGTGTCCATCTGTTTAAAACACTTTATGGTTTACAGACACTGGCCTGCGGCACTGCCATAAATAATTCCGAAGACTTTCCACGATCTCTCATAGAGGCAAAATTAAAAAAAGGTGAATGTAAAGCACTTCGCAAAGCTGAAGTGCTTGCACTGAAATTTAGGGACAGGAAGGATGTCAACACGCTAGCCACCATCCATGATGAACGCATGTCAGACGTCTCTGTCCGGGGTAGAGCAGAGTCCAAACCGCTTCGCATCAGGGCATGTAATAAGTACATGGGGGGTGTTGATTTGGCTGATCAGCTGATGCAGCCATATCTTATTTTACGAAAACCAAAGCATGGTACAAAAAGGTGGCTATCTATCTGATGCAAATAGCAACCCACAACTCATTTTTGCATTTTTTTAAAAATAATCCAGGGAAAACCACCTTTCTCCAATTTCAGTTGAAAATTATTTCTTTAACAATTTATGGAGATGGACAAGTCCAGGCATTTTATTTTTAAGTTACCGCCAACTGCTAAAAAAAAAACCCCAGAAACGTTGCCAGGTCTGTTTTAAAAACGGGAAAAGGACAGACACCCCTTTTCACTGTCCTGATTGCCCTTCGAAACCAGGACTGTGTGTAGGAACATGTTCCAAGCTGTACCACACAGAACAGTTGTAAGAAGTGTTCCTGAATTTTTATTTTATTTTTTGTTTCTTTGGAAAGCAGCCATTTTTTGTTAGTCAGTTTCCTTCCCCCAAATCTCCAGTTAGATTCTATTTGCAGGAGTCAGTTTAAAGATTGCTGCTAAATGTACATTTGCTACTTGCACATTTGGTCTAACATGTTTTCTGGCAGTAACACATAACCAGCTGGCCAAAACCAGATGACGTGTGCATAAAAAACAGAATTTAAAAATTACCACTACACTTTCTCTGTTTTTTTGGGGGGGTAAAATGGTTGGGTGAAAGAAGTCAAAACACCCCATCTTCTATAACCTTTAATGTGTACTTTTTAAAAATATATACTATATATACTTTCATGATGGTAACATTAACTGGGGGGTGCAAAAATATGTCAAACTGAAGATAGACCAAGCATACCAATATATCAAGTTGAAAAACTGACATGTACAAGTTCTGATTGTTGCCTTTTGGCCTCCAAACAACCCAGCAACCCTATACATGGGGGGTATCACTGTACTCGAGAGATGTTGCTGAACATATTGGGGTGTTGTTTGGCAGTGACACATAACAGGATCTGTTAATTCATGCCTAAAGTACGTGTGTGAAAAAATTACTACCTCAATGTTTGACAAAGCCTGGTGGTAGAATTAGTGCATGGAAAATGTTAATATACCACCATGTGAAATACCCTAGGGTGTCTACATTTCAAAGATATATGGTTTGATGGGGTAAAATACATTGGCCGTCTTCAAAAATGTCCCAAATAGGACATGCATGCAGGTTAACTACATGTCAAAATTCCAAGCTGGGAAACTGATATCCGCACCTGCAAAATGTGGCCTTCTAGCCCCCAAACAACCCAACACACCTATACATGGGGGGTATCCCTGTACTTGGGTGATGTTGCTGAACACATATTGGGGTGTTGTTTGGCAGTGACACATAACAGGATCTGTTAATTCATGCCTAAAGTACAATGTGTGTGAAAAAAACAGAAAAAAATGTACTACCTCAATGTTTGACAAAGCCTGGTGGTAGAATTAGTGCATGGAAAGTGTGAAATACCCTAGGGTGTCTACTTTTCAAAAATATATTGTTTGATGGGGTAAAATACATTGGGCGGCTTCAAAAATGTCCCAAATAGGACATGCATGCAGGTTGACTACATGTCAAAATTCCAAGCTGGGAAACTGATAAGCGCACCTGCCAAATGTGGCCTTTTAGCCCCCAAACAACCCAACACACCTATACATGGGGGGGTATCCCTGTACTTGAGAGATGTTGCTGAACACATATTGGGATTTTGTTTGGCAGTGACACCTAACAGAATCTGTGAATTTATACCTGAATTGCAATGTATGTAAATAAAATTAAAAAAAATAAACTACCTATGCAAAGTTTGGCAATGGTTTGTGGTAAAATGGCTGCATAGAAAGCATCAAAATATTCTTAGATTAATACCCTGGGTTATCTAGTTTAAAAAAATATATATATACATGTGGGGTGTTGTTTGGAGATTTATAACATAACAGTGTTACAATGTCACTATTGATACATTTGAAAAATGTACATCTTGAAACAGCAATTTCCTACTTGTACTTATAGCCCTATAACTTGCAAATAAAAGCAAAACAACACATAAACATTGGGTGTTTTTAAACTCAGGACAACATTTTGAATCTATTTAGCAGTTTGTTTCATTTGATTTTGTAGATCAGTAAAATATTTTTTTAAGGAGAACTCAAAAAGCTTTTTTCTTTAATTTTTCACCATATTTTTTTTTTTTTTAAATTAAATTATATGACATGATAAAAATAATAGTATGTAAAGAAAGCCCTTTTTGTCCTGAAAAAAACAATATATAATTTGTATCGGAACAGTAAATGAGAGAGCGGAAAATTACAGCTAAACACAAACAGCACAAAAGTGTTAAAATTGCTCTGATCATTAACGTACAAACATCGCAAAAACAGTCCGGTCCTGAAAGGGGTTAAAGAGAATGAAAGTAGAATTGTTTTTAACATGTAGAAAAAAACGAAGTTATCTCCTTCTAATTGATTGATCTCACAAATTTAGTTCCAGTGGAAGATTCAGAAGGGTCCTGACAGGGAAGGAGGAGGTATTTTACATTTATTAACGTGGCTTTGGTTGTTTGCTCATTGTGTTAGGACTGGATAACTCCAACCAATGCTTGTATGAAGCAAGGTGGACACATCTTTAGGTCCTGGAATAAGGTAAGCATATTAAACTGAAACATCTCAAAAACTATGTTTTATTCTAAACTTGAATCTAATCTTACATCTGTCAACTGTTTTAGTCCTAAGCAGCAACTATACATTTTCACAAGCAACATGGGTGTTCAGCAAAGCTTTCCCAATCAAGATTTAGCTTTCTCTTGATCCACTTACCAAGAACATAAAATCAGGAGATGGATGGATGGGTAGAGAACACACATTTTCTGAAAGCTGATGATGCTGGCACTTGGGTTCCTCTCTTATTATTATTAGCATTTTTATATAACACCAATATATTTTTATGTGCTTTATAATTATGGAAAGTAGATATTTAGAGGTGAAGAAGGATCTTCTCAAACAAGCTTATATCTATGAGGATTTGAGGTAGGGGGATATATATCATTAGGTGTCTTGCCCAAAGACCCTTACTGGTAAAGTGGACTGACCTGGATTAAATCCTGGGTTCTAACTTTGCTTGAACAGTAAACTTGAATATAAAAACAAAAAAAGTAAAAAATAGCCACGCTCATATAATATCCCGTAAAATTTCACCTGGTAGATCCATGAAAATTGCTGTTTAATGGTCAGATTTTAAAAAAATATAGCAGTAAAACAGACTACATAAATGCAGACAAATCTATTAAAAGACAATAAAAAACAGGTCTGCAAACTGAAAGAAATACACGAGGAACAGAAAAAAGAAACAAAATTATAGGAAAGCTAGACATGTTGAGCATCTATCACTGATGTTTCCTTTGCAGTTTGGGATGGGTAGAGAGGCAAACAGATCGATGATAGATGGAACAATTTATGGATAGACAGATGGACAGACAGACAGATAGGCACTTGACTAAAGGTATTATGTACCAGGTTAATTAAAAGCGGTGCCTGTTGACTTGATGAGGCGATCCTCTCCACCAAGTATATCTAATGTTCCTGTTGAAATATTCCCAGGTTTATAGACGATAATATTCAAGTTGGTTGTTTCCATTGTTTGCTTTTTGATAGATAATCTAGACTGGCATTCTGTAAAATGATTATCTTCTGAGCCCGAGCTTTGGATCCATGAAAGTGAAGGACTTTCTTGTGTTAACAAAACTGCATTTGGTTAATTTTTGCTAGAACAAGTATAAATGTTTCTTCATAAATATCGTCCACATTTATTAAAACACATACAGTAATTTTATTTAAATCTTCTCTATATTGATGACTGTAGTTACAATAGCAAACTGAATGTTTATAACTGCTGTATAACATTAAAGTAATTTCATCTGGGAACGTTTCCAGATTAATTATAATCCGTTATGCAATAGAGAACAAAAAGAAGGATACAGTTATATATCCTGGGAAAAGACAACTTGCTAAAGTTCACATTTTGTAATTACTCTGTTTATCACATAAAAGTTATTTGAAACTTAAAGGGGTCTATCCCTAAGTACTTAATTCCGTTGACTTTGCAATAAACTTATGATGGCTGAAATAGACATGTCGGGGAAAAAATTATCTTTAAATTGCCATAAACAAATAAAAAAAAAACTTCTATTGGCAAAAACTTTTTCTGTTACAGTCGAATATGGCCAGAAAGCTTACTAGATCTTTGCTATGAACAGCTTGCACTCTGCATCTAGAACATATATGTCACTAGCTCGATGAGGGCAGTTTGGGTATTCATGATATATCAATATTGCGGAATGCTGTAAAATGCACAAGTTTTATTCTCTGTTAATCCGATAATTACTGGGTATACAAGAGGGAATTACAAACATAGAACAAAATAATCAAGCTGGAAAATATATTGAAATGAAGATTTATAAAATTATGTTGACAAAAAAAATCTAAAATTCCAGTTCCATTTGGTGGTTAATCATACATGTCATATTTAACATGCCAGGTGCTCTATAACTCCGATTGCATCTGTATGTATGAATGCAACCAGTACGGTAGGTGTCAGAAACCCTATAGTCACATTTTAGAGAGCTGCAATACATGTTGATGTTTAATAAGGTGATCGAAATGTGAATCTATCTTATAGAAGTATTCTTTATAAATAAATTGACATAGCCAGTGACGGAATTATTTAAATGAAGAGGAAACTGAGTGGTTATTGAAATAGATCAAATAAATATGCAGCTGACCTGAAAACTGCACTTGGAGATGTTACTACTTTGTTCATAACAGTTCAGCAACAGTGAGATTAAATATCCACATGCATTATGCACATGAAATTGCTAAAATGAAGGCGTTTTAGAAGTGCAATGGATGTTGAAATGTTTGATGGATTTCTGCTCTCTGTGTCTATTACCAGCACCGCGGATTGTCAGTTTCTGTTAGTGCTGATTGTGTCAGGTCGAAGATAAGGAGTAGAATCCATTCAGACACACACCCATCCCAAACTACAACTTTTCCTTAAATTAAAACCATAAAATCTGATTTTAGTTTGTTTAGGCCTAATTGACTAGAACAAGAATGGATTTTTTCTATATGTTTGTTCAATCATAATTTGCCTCACAGTGAACCAAAGATATACATTGTACAAATGTCTTGTGTTATACTGTATAAGACGCATGTGTATCAAATTATTGTAGGTTAAAGGGAAACATCAGACACCAGACATGATTTTGGATTTGGACTGCCATGATGGATAGGATCAGTTTGATTTGCAAATGGTATAGATTCTCTGTGTAATGGTGTAAGTGAGCTGCAATCTCGAAGGGTGCAAGTGTGCTGAAAAGTAAGCAGGGTCTAATCAAAGGCAAACTTTTGAAATTTTCCTAAGTTTTGCTTTTGAGTTCTCATATTTTCTGTTTTTGCAACTCAGAGGGCATCTGCTTTCAAATCAAGCAAATCATATCCTTAACCATATGCTGTCCTATAACTATAAGCACCCTGTGCCACAATCCTAAATCCACTAACCCTGAGTGCAGCTAAACCGATTGCATGATGTTCCTCGCACTGTTGCGGTGCTTATCATAATAGAACTATAAGGCTGTAGTGATATTTTCAAGGTTATGACATTACAGCATTGTTATAATAATGCTAACCTTTTTAAAGTTGACAGTGTATTTTTTACATTTTTAAAGGGACCACATGCCAATTCTGAACTTACTAAAATGTGACCAGAAGATTTAAACTATATTCATATTCCATAACAAACGTTACACTGCTTGTAACCTCCAGCATTCAAACAAATTCCCACCAATAACTGTCCATATACTGGAATAAAAACATTACTTAAATTAGGAGGATAACAAATGCAGGCAGCTGAATTCCATAATTTCATTAAATTTTGCATATATCTTGTTCTTTTAATGCTAATTAGAATTAAAACAATTAAACAATTACTTGTTTTAGGAGTGTCAGTCAGTGCCCTATCCAGGTATTCCTGCAGATTCTATGTTTTTTGGCTCGCCTATGGCACGAAGAGGATTGAATGGAGACTGGAATCAAAATATTATTATTATTATTGCCATTTAGTGATGTCCCGAATGGTTCGCCGAATGGTTCGCGAACGGTTCGCCACGAACGGTTCGCCATGAACGGTTCACCACGGACTCATCATTGAGTAAACTTTGACCCTGTACCTCAAGTGGGAGGGTCTGGGAGGGAGGGTCTGCTGCTGATTGGCTGGAATGTATCTGCTGATTGTGAGGTACAGGGTCAAAGTTTACTCAATGATGAGTCCGTGGCGAACCGTTCGTGGCGAACCGTTTTCGAACCGTTCGCGAACCTTTCGCGAACCGTTCGGGACATCGCTATTGCCATTTATATAGTGCCAACAGATACCGTAGCGCTTTACAATATTATGAGAGGGGGGATTTAACTATAAATAGGACAATTACAAGAAAACTTACAGGAACAATAGGTTGAAGAGGACACAGCTCAAACGAGCTTAAAGTCTATAGGAGGTCGGGTATAAAACACATTAGGACAGGAAATAGCAATCAAATAAGAAGTGAAGCAAAGCTGGAGGAGAGAGTAGAGTGCTGCCCTTTAGGAGAGATCAAGAGACAGGTATGTGAGGTAGAGGTTACATATAAAGGGCCACAACTGGACACCCCTAACTAATTTAAGAATAGTCCAGTAGATTGTCTTTTCATCAGTGTTTGTGTTTCCTTACACAGAAGGACTTATGAGAGAATTAGAATTTCTATTTAACCACTGATAGAAGAGATTCTTATCATGTGTTTTGATAGAAAAATAAAATATAGAATATATATATATATATATATATATATATATAAATAAGTCAAATGTGGTAATATTTGTATTGAATTAATATTTACTTCCTTCAGAGCAAAATATTCTAGTAATTAAAACATGTACACACATTTATTATTTGATTTTCTAACAGAGATGTACATTTAAAGAACATTTCCAATATATATAATATATGAGGGAACTAGCTTTTTAATAACAATATATATTTTGAAATGCATTTCATATTCTATATTACTTCTCAGACTATACTAAGCTTTAAGGTGATTAAATATATGATGCAAAAAAAGAAAAGTTGAACAATTCAATAAGATGAACGATTTATCTTGGATAGAAGTATAGCATTAAAGACATATTCATTTATAAAAAATAGAATATCTGTGAACATATATGGCATTAACACAATTATATGTAAATTTCCACTCTTTGAGAAGCTCCAGTTATTTCAAGGCACATCCATTTATTTTTATTATTTTCTTTTTACATTAACATTAAAAATCATCAAAAGCCATGGTAAGACATCCAATATTAACCCCTTAAGGGCGCATGATGGAAATATTCTGTCACAATTCCCTTTTATTCCAGAAGTTGTGTCCTTAAGGGGTTAATAGGGTAATACTTTGTTTTTCCCTACACTTCTTTGTGCGTTTGCAAATATTTAATGTATAGAGACTGTGGAACTTTGTGGTAAAATTCCACTAGCACTAATTTAATTTATTATTATTTATACAGCGCCAACAAATTCCGTAGCGCTTTACAATGGGTGGACTAACAAACATGTAATAGTAACCAGGCAAGTTTGACGCACAGGAACACAGGAACAGAGGGGTTGAGGGCCCTGCTCACTGAGCTTACATGCTAGAGGGAGTGGGGTAAAATGACACAAAGGTAAGGATAGTATTAGGACGTAGATTGGTAGAATGGTATTCACTATTGTATTGGTATTTAAATGCCAGTTGCAGGAGAAGAATCAATTGGGAGCTAATAACAGTTTCATTGATATGCTTTTGTGAAAAAGTGAGTTTTTAATGATTTGTTGAAGGAGTGGAGACTGGGCGAGTGTGTAACAAAAAATATTACCCAGTACATATGACATTATTCTATAGAATTTTTAACACCGCTAAACACTGCATTTGAGGATCACTGGGACAAATAAACTAGTAAATAAAAAGAAACAAAAACGTTCATATATTTAGAACATATTTATTTTTCTAATGCGTTCATTTAAATAATAAATTTTTATAGAAAACTATATGTTATGCCTAGTTTTCCTTCCCTTAGAGGCTCACTATAGAGAGACATCTAATTATTGCTTTCTTTTAAGTTTTTACAAACTCCACAGTGGTTTACACTACATATATGTTTTCTATTACTTTATATATTGTATTATATATGTTTATATACATTTTTTGTTATTTACAATAGTGAAAAAATATATGTTGACTTTAACTCTTACGATATGAGCTTAGTTGAGGTCATTGCTCACCTATGATGTCAATTTGGTGCCAATTTACACAATTTAAATTTGATTTTACCCTATTTATACCCCTAAGTGCCAGGCTCCCAGCATTTCCACTTGAGTATTCAAAGCAGATTTGGCATTCCATTTAAACTGTGTTTGTCATTTATTACACTTTTTATGCTTTTAGGTATTTTTGGCTCTTTACAAATGTTTTTTGGCATATCAATATTGTTAATACCTACCTGATTTGAATATCCTGGAGAAGACTACTCCATGAAGGATCTACCCAACACTATATCCCTTAATGGGATTATACCACCAAAGAGCTAACATCTGAGGAGGATCTAAATCTCTACTAAATGTGAGCAGACAACTTGTATATCTGCAATTACTATTGCATCTATTACAGTGAGCACTATTGTTTGCTTTTTAAATCTTTTATATATCGATCAATATGTTGAGAAACCAACCGCTAGAGCTGCATATCTTTCAGTGAGGATTGTTCCACTGCATGCTGTTGTACTCAGAGCTGGGTTTATGCCTCTCTCAAATGTAAGTGATATACCATATACAATTCTGTTGTATGTCCTGCACCCAGTTCCAGATACTCTGCACCATTACTGGTTATGTTCTGTTTTATTCCATATACCCCCACTATTTGAAGTCTGGACAGGCACCATAAAGAACATATCAGGCATTTGTGAACTTAATGGACTTTACTTTGGTGCAATCTATCTTGATCAGTGATAGCGAGAACATAATTATTGTTACAAAATATAAATGGAAAAGTTATATATTTTTACTTTAGAATAAGAACGTTGGAGATTAAACCTTCAAGTGAATCCAATAAACTTGTTTCAAATGTCTTCTCTTTCTTCCAGGTATAAAAGATAAAGTAATCTAAGTGATTCACTTAAATTAATTCTTTCAGCTTTTATGGTGTCAATAGTCTCATCCATCTCCGTCTTTCTTGGTCAGTTACTTCATTTTCCTTTTTTTCGTCAAAACTAAATCATTTATCTTAGACCTCCTAGTTCAGCCATTTTTCAAATCGAACTTTTTGCAGTTAGACTTGGATCCGGTAGCTTTTTAAAGGCATTTCCAACAACACCTGTTTCATTAGTGCTGACTGTCTCTGCTCACTGTATCCTGTGAGTTGTCACATTTATCATTCCTAAAACCTCCAATTTTGCAGCTTCAATATTTCTTTTTAAAATGTCTTTATTCTAATGGGAGTCTGCAATGTCTACCAAATCCCTTGAAACTGTGTTTTAATTAAATATTGCTAAATGTAAGCTACCATGGACAAACTAAATTAGACAGATTTTTAACTACTTTTAATACAAGTGCATTATATATGCTACAAGTAATATTAATTAAATGTTAAGGTGTACTGAAACATAGCAGTTATGTATTTATAAGACAAAGAAATACAAGTGGTTTCAAAGTCAATTTTGTTTATTTTTTTATTTTTTTATATATATCTTTAATAAGATAGTGTAAAAATAAGCAAATAGTTTTTAATACTGTACCATAGCAAATTATAAAATGAAAAAGATCTATAAATGTTTTTATGAGTCCTTTAAAATCTCCATCATAATATGCACAAAAAAAATAATCTTCAGGCAAAGTTGAATAAAGGCACAATACTCACACATTGTGTTTGAAATTAATTGCAAGTGAAGTGTGCTTATTTTTCAAAATTACATTTTTATAAGTTTTGATGAAGGGAAAGAATGTGCATAGTCAAGATAAGACTTTGACAAAATCTTCAAATTATTTATTTATTATATTATTTATTTATTTTTAAAATATTTTACATTGCATTGATACAATAGGGTGCAATAAAATAAAAAAGCAATATGAATACACAATATATACAAACTTAACATAAAACAGGTAAGAAACATATAATCAACCATGACAGGTGCATTCTGTTTTGAGATATGTAGAGATGGATCTCTATGAAGATGGAAGGTGAGCAGGAGGTCATTCCATAATTGCGGTGCTCTGTAGGAAAAGGAGGATCGAGCCGCCTTCTTTTTGTATTGAGGTAGACTAAATAAAGTGCTGGTACTGGATCTGAGGTTATAGGGGGTGGGAACAGCCAGGGAGAGAATTCTGCTCAGGTAGGGTGGGAGCTTCCCAGAAAAGCTCTTAAACACAAGGCTGGAAAGATGAAGGGTGCGTCTGGATTCCAGCAACAGCCAGTTTAGTTCTTGTCACAATGGTGGGTCCTGTAATTACACAAAGCGGCAGCACAAGTTATACAATGTATTAAGCTTACTTATGTGAGTTTGTGATGCAGGTGCATATACTACATCACCATAATCAATGATTGGCATCAGCATTTGCTGTACAATCTTTTCCTTTACTGTAGGGCTTAGGCAGGATTTGTTTCTGTATAGGGCACCTAGTTTTGGATAAAGTTTTGATGCAAGTTTTTCTATGTGGAGGCCACAAGACAGATTGAGGTCTAACAACATACCCAAGTATTTGAAAGAGTGAAGTGAGGTCAGTGTACCATTTGATTTTGCTTTGATGCATAGATGGGAATTTTGTAATTTGTGTAATTAAGGTACTGTTCCAAAGAGCATTGTGACAGTTTTGTCAGTGTTTAGGAAGATTTTGGTTTTTTGTGATCTACTTTTCTACCTCTGTGAACTGGTCTTGGAGTACAGCCTCAAGCTGTGGTAGATCGGATTTGCTTGTATAGATTAATGTGTCATCTGAGTACATGTGTACATTTGAGGATTTGCAGACATTTGGCAGATCATTTATAAATAATGTTAATAGTAGGGGGCCGAGAATGGAACCTTGGGGAACACCACACAAGACTGGGAAAGGGAGGGAGTCGCTTTCAGAAATGGAAACCAGGTTAGCGGATGATCACCAATACCTGAGTTTTTTAGTTTGTGCAGTAGAATGTTGTGGTCAACTGTGTCAAAGGCCTTTGCAAAATCAAGGAAAATAGCTCCAGCTGGGTCTCCTTGTTCCATGCCAGTTTGGATTTCATTGCAAACGTTTAAGAGGGCAGCTGTAGTTGAGTGATTTGGGTGAAAGCCTGATTGATTAAGGGTCAGATAGTTTGATTGTTGGTAATACTCATAGTTGCGTATGGATGCATTTTTCTGAGCAGATTGACAGTCTGAGTGAGCAGTACATGTTGCAACATAGATTAGAGAACAACCTCTGTAATCAGTTGGGTATTGCCATACATATGAGAACATGATTGTCCGAGTGGGAAAATAGGAAAAAGAAGAAGGAATTTTTTTTAAAAAGGTAGGGAACAGGCAATAGAGTCATGCACACTAGACCCGAAATGTCCAGAGCAGTGGCCAAAAAATGCTGGTTTATCAGTTCCTCCCATGTACCCGAAATACATTAAAATTTGGCTTGAGAGTCCACCAGGCTATTGGCCATTTCCTCATGAACTCTTGTGGCTTGAAGAAATGTTCTGGCTGGCTTGGTAGGGGGGGTGTCTGCCATTTTCCAATTCCTTGTGACTTTTATATTCTCTTGAGACCCCGCCCATTTACTTGTGTCCTCTGTACAGGACATTTTGTTCACATGCATCTCCTTTTATTCTTTTGAGCTACTCTATCAATCCATGCGCTATTGTAATGATGACATTCTGGGCTTTCTAGTGATATGTCATGTGATAGACTGGAATGCTGGGAACTTCCTCTGCCTTTTAATGAAAAATGGATGGCATATTGGAAGACATTTTTTCCTTGGTTCCCAGGAGGATATGGGCTGCAAAAATAATATGACATATCAGGGTCTCCTTTTCCCATGGGAGGGATTTTTCTGTAGTCCATAAATGCATTGTAGCAACTTGAAATCAGTTTACCCTAAAAAAGAAAGAGTAAAGCATAGGTTGCGGAATAGCTACATTGTAGAATAAGAGCACATTCTTAAAGGGACACTATAGTCACCAGAAACACTACAGCTTAATGTAGTGGTTCTGGTGTCTATTGTATGTCCCTGCAGGCTCAACAATCTAAACGCTGGCTTTTCAGAGAAAAAGCAGAGTTCATTGGTGTCTAGTAACGTAGATGTCACTGAGACACTCAATGCTCCCCATGGAGATGCATTGATTTAATGCATCTCTGTAATGAGTTGCTGATTGGGGCAGTGTGGGGTTTTGCCACGCAATAGCCTCCCAATGTTTTCCTAATTATCTGAGCCATGGAGGCAGGGCCAGCCATGGCAAGACTGGTGAGGCAAGGTAGACAAGGTAACTCACCCTTTAACTTCACATAGGGCTGGCCAGTCACCTAAACAGCCAATGTAACATTATATTGTTAGGAATACATATTATATTCCATTCTAAGGTAAGTGAGCAGGTTTTTATTTGGTAATGCATAACTCTGACAGAGCTGAGTGAAAGGAAGAATTTCTGTGGATGAAAATATCTGTTTAACCATAGAAATCCCCAGAGCCATCCATTTCTGGATTGGTAAATAGGGGATAACAATGAAAGTTGGGTTAAACTCGCATTTTGTTACAGTAGAATATTAATGTAATCTTGCAGTGTGAGATGTGACGTGTGATTATTTAATGCACTTACCGCAGGTTTGTCCAACATATAGAAATATATTAAATACTACAGTTTCAAAATGTACATATATTTTCAATATATATATAGCACATTCAAATAATTTAAAAATATTATACCTTAAAATACTCATATTTCTTGGCTCTTGTCAATGATGCTGCTCACTTAACAGCAACAAAGAAATTGGTGAACATTTTCAGTCTGTGCTTTCACATACTAATCTTTAGGAAAAATACAGATCATGTCAAATTTTCAGTATTTTCCTGTGGAATTCGCTCACTCTCCAGGCAGTTGCATGTGTGCATTGAATTTTTCAGGTCACTCAAATATAACCAATCCCTCTGGTACATTGGATGCAGAGACCAGGATATTTCCTGCTGAAAACAGAACCTGAAAGAGCTATGTGCTAAAGGATTTCCCTGCAAAATGTGCAACAAAATTACATACGTTTTTAAAAGAAAAATTGTCGTGACATGACTTCAGATGTGTCACCTTAAAATTCCACTATGCTTTAAATAAGATATTGTTATAGCTCTAATGATTATTATGCCATTTCTACATGTTGCCATGGTTTTATTTTTATTTTATATATTACTGTAAGACTCTTTTTCACTGCTAGTATTTCTGTATTTCCCTCCTCACTCATTTTCGAGATGGACTTTAAATTAAGCAGCCGGGAGGACATAAGCTGCAGAGCTGATCACTTGCCTCATATTTTTATTTGGCTTGCTGCAAGATTGTCCAATCTATATATGATAATCAGTCCATGCTGAAGACATTATTATAGTCTCTTGCTTCTATTCATTATTACAGTCTCTTCTTTTTATTATTTTGAGAGATTGTATGTACATTTATATGTCTTGGAGATTTACATAGGTACATAGTTACATAGCTGAAAAGAGAATTGCGTCCATCAAGTTCAGCCTTCCTCACATATGTTTTTGCTGTTGATCCAAAAGAAGGCAAAAAAAAACCAGTCTGAAGCGCTTACAATTTTGCAACAAACTAGGAAAAAAATTCCTTCTTGACCCCAAAATAGCAGTCAGATGTCTCCTTGGATCAAGCAGCTATTACCCCACTAATTAGTTACTGCAAAAACTTGAGTTTACCCAAAATTTATACGCCTGATTCCTTTAACCCCTTCAGGACGGGTGACGGACGAGGTCCGTCACAGAGGGGAGACCCTTAACGACGGGTGACGGACCTCGTCCGTCACGCGGTAAAATTAACCCCGGATCGCCGCTATCGCGGCGATCGCGGGGTTAATGGTGCTCCCGGTATGCCTCTGCATTAGAGGCATACCGGGAGCACCCGGTCAGTCTGCCCAGCACATGTGCTCGCTCTGACCGCAAGTCAGAGCGAGCACATGTGCTCTCTATACTCACCTACCGGCTCCCTGCACTTCCGGGTTCTGTGTGAAGTGCAGGGAGCCGGATCAGTGCTGATCCTGCCCCCTGCTGTAAAAAAAAATAAAGTTTATTTAAAGTCCCCCTTACCCATTTTAATAAAAAATTAACCCATTCCCTGCCAATTGATCACTGACTACAGTGATCAATTGGCAGGGATTACATTTTACTATGATCTGATTTTTTTTTAACCCCTGAGGGTTAATTCTTTTTTTTTTAACCCTCAGGGGTTAAATTAATTAAATTAATTAATTAAATTATTTTTAAATTATATATTTAGATAGCTGGAGTGGGTGGAAGTTAGTGGGGAATTGGGGGATTTGGCGTTAGGCTAACTAGGGGTTAACGTTAAAAAAAGTTTTAAAAGAAACTTTAAAAAGTTAAAAATTAAGCTTAAAAAATGTTTTAATAACATTTAAGTAAAAAAAACAAAAAAACACACTTTACCTAGTCCAAATAAATATTAACCCCTTCCCTGCCAGTCGATCACTGCCTACAGCGATCAAATAGAGATCACAGTATTATACTGTGATCTAATTTTTTTTAACCCCTGAGGATTAACTTTTTATTTATTTTTTAACCCTCAGGGGTTCAATTTATTTAATTAATTTAAATATTTTATAACTATATATTTTGCTAGCTGGGGTGGGTGGGAGTTATGGGAAAATGGGGAATTTACTGTTAGTGCTGCGTACTGCTAGTTAGGGGTTAACAGTAAAAAAAAAGCTTAGAAAAATGTTAAATCTGTAAAAAAGTTTTAAGAAAGTTTAGGAAAGTTTAAAAAAAATTTATAAGCAAAACAAAAGTTTAAAAACTAGTTTTTAAAAGTAAAAAAGTTATAAAAAGTAAAAAAATACATTTTAAAAACGCTCATTACCACTACACCTGGAACAAACTAGAGAAAAAATTATCCCACGCCAAGGTTCAAAATATGCCTTTTGAATTACCCCAGGGTGTATTCTTTAATAAATAGTATGTGTTTGTGGGGAAGTCTCAATAACCAACCGTCTAAACTATTCCAAATTGGAACATGGACACAGCGTAAAACTTCAAAGTTAGAAAAAAACTGAATGGCTGCGTCTCAAATGCGCCCCTTCAACATCCACATATACCTGGCAAAGGTACATACGGGGGTATTGCTGTACTCAGCCGACATAGCTGAGCAACATATGAAGTATTATACAGTCATAGTACACATAAGGTTTGCAAAATATGCTGCGCAAACTCACTTTGTATGTCAAAAAGGCAGAAAAAATGCTTATTACCACTACACTTGGTACAAGCTAGCGGAAAAATGATCCCACCTAAGGTTCAAAATATGCCTTTTGAAATACCCTGGGATGTCTTCTTTAAGAAATGGTATGGCTTTATGGGGAATTTGGATTATATAGCCTGGTAAAATACTCTAAAATGGGACATAGGCACAGCATAAAAATTCAAAGTTTGAAAAAAACTGGAATGGCTGTGTCCCAAATGTGCCCCTCCGATGTCCACACATACCTGGCAAAGGTACATACGGGGGTATTGCTGTACTCAGCCGACATAGCTGAGCAACATATGAAGTATTATACAGTCGTAGCACACATAAGGTTTGCAAAATATACTGTGCAAACTCACTTTGTATGTCAAAAAGGCAGAAAAAATGCTTATTACCACTACATCTGGTACAAGCTAGCGGAAAAATGATCCCACGCTAAGGTTCAAAATATGCCTTTTGAAATACCCTGGGATGTCTTCTTTAAGAAATGGTATGGCTTTATGGGGAATTTGGATTATATAGCCTGGTAAAATACTCTAAAATGGGACATAGGCACAGCATAAAAATTCAAAGTTTGAAAAAAACTGGAATGGCTGTGTCCCAAATGTGCCCCTCCGATGTCCACACATACCTGGCAAAGGTACATACGGGGGTATTGCTGTACTCAGCCGACATAGCTGAGCAACATATGAAGTATTATACAGTCGTAGCACACATAAGGTTTGCAAAATATACTGTGCAAACTCACTTTGTATGTCAAAAAGGCAGAAAAAACGCTTATTACCACTACATCTGGTACAAGCTAGCGGAAAAATGATCCCACGCTAAGGTTCAAACTATACCTTTTGAAACACCCTGGGGTGTCTACTTTAAGAAATGGTAGGCCTTTGTGGGGTAGTTTGAATTTAAAACCTGCGAAGATGCTTGGAAATTGCACATAGGCCCAGCGTCAAAATTCAAAGTTTGGTAAAAACGGATATGGCTTGGTCTCCTATATGGCACTGTAGCTTCACAAAATAGTGACAAAGACATTCATTGGGGGTGTATTTTTACTCAAAAGACTTAGCTGAGCATAATTTGGGAGGTTTGAACTTAGTGGCACATATGAAATATACAAAACGCCCAGCAAAAATGCAATCCGTATGTAAAAAATGCACAAAATTTTTTTTACCACATACTTTGGCATATATTGGTGAAAAAATGGGGGTATGTTAAGGCACAATATGCACCTTATGAGATACCCTGGAGTGTCTACTTTTACAAATGGTAGGCCTTTGTGGGGGTTTTTTGAACAGTCAAACTGTTATAATACCCCAAATGGAAGCTAAGGCTCATTAAATCCATCTCTCAAAATTCTACTGTGAATACTGTAAAGGACAGGTCTCCTATATGGCACTGTAGCTTCACGAAATAGTGCCAAAGACATTCATATGGGGTGTCATTTTACTCAGAAGACTTAGCTGAGCATAATTTGGGGGGTTTGAACTTAGTGGCACATATGAAATATACAAAACGCCCAGCAAAAATGCAATCCGTATGTAAAAAATGCACAAATTTTTTTTTACCACATACTTTGGCATATATTGGTGAAAAAATGGGGGCATGTTAAGGCACAATATGCACCTTATAAGATACCCTGGAGTGTCTACTTTTACAAATGGTAGGCCTTTGTGGGGGTTTTTTGAACAGTCAAACTGTTATAATACCCCAAATGGAAGCTAAGGCTCATTAAATTCATCTCTCAAAATTCTACTGTGAATACTGAAAAGGACAGGTATCCTGTATGGCACTGTAACTTCACGAAATAGTGCAAAAGACATACAATGGGGGTGTCATTTTACTCAGCAGATGTAACTGAACACAAAATAAAACTTTGTACAGGAATAGCACACACCAACTTTACAAAATATACACGAGAATTTCTCTGTTATAAGTTTGTGTGCCAAAAACCAAAAAGAACACAATTTTACTCCAATATTTAGCAGAGGTTGGCGGTGAAATGGCTACGTAGAAAGTGTCAAAACAACCTTAGGTAAATAGCCCGTGATGTCTACTTTATATAAATATATACTTTTGTGTGGCAATTTTGTTTTCTTTTATGGCTATTAAGCTTACAAGACAAACATACCAAATTCTAAAATCGCTCCACATTAAAATTTTATTTTACTCCTTGTGCTTTGTGACCTGTAACTACCAAAAAAAACTTAAAATCCCAGACACATTATATATTCTGTAAATCAGAACAAATAAATAAATTTATTTTTAATTACTTTCCTTAACCTGCACTAATTATGCACACATTATTATTGCAAAAACTGTAAAAAAAACAATATTTTTCATTTTTTTTGCATTTTTCTGTATTTTTTTTATAATAAGTAAGCATTTATATATATATATGTTATATCAAATTAAAGCCCTTTCTGTCCTTTAAAAAACAGTATATAATATGTGTCGGTGCAATAAATGAGAGAGATGCAAATTGCAGTTGAACGCAAACAGCAAGAAAATGCAAAAATTGCTTGTGTCATTAAGCGTAAGTCAAGCTTCTGAAGCTGTGTCCTTAAGGGGTTAATGATACACGTTTAATAACAAAAAAATACATACATTGTTGTTTAATGCACAAAAGTTGGAAAATACAACTGAATAGATGGATGGGTGGGAGAGATGACGAGTTGATGGATGGATGGGTGGGTAGCAGACGGATGGATAGATAAATACATATACACTTTTGAGAGTTATTTTACTCTTTTGGGACACATTTGGTAAAACTCACTTTGTGAAAAAATTGACCTAAAGAATGTTTTGTTCTGCTACACAAACGGCCCATCTACATGTATTAAAAACACATATATTGCATTTTTGACTCCACAGATTGGCCCAATCAGGATAAATCCATTCCCTCTTACTGCCCCATTTATAATACTATGTTATCTAAGCAACAGTATTATTAGGAGGGTCTAGATGATGAAGTGAAGTCACATTTCTTTTTAATTTGAAGGTCTGTTACTCACATTACATTTAAAGTTTAACAGAATAAAGTTAAACTATTCACAGATATCATTACTTCCCCCCCACCCGTACGTGAGGCTTATCTATGCTTTTAATGACATTGTCACATTTCATGATGTCAATAAGGGCTTTAAACCCTGTATAGTCAGGATGTCATGGAACATCAGAGGACAAGAAGGGGCTATTGTTACTAAACTAAAAGTATCAAATAGAGAAAATAATAACAACAGATCACGGGAAATACATTTTATAATTTTACCACCAATACTATGGAAATCTAGTGTATACAATGGGATACATTACTAATGGTAATGGGTCTCAAACATTAAAAAAATAAAGTGCTATGAATTCAATGCAATGGAAACATTAGTTATAGGATCATACAAGATAGCAGAGATTTTCTTGTCAGATTGATTCTGTAGTAAAAGTCCATTTCAATATTAAAACTCCAGTTGAATCCTGTCTTCATGAGATTTACATACTCCTGAAATATATAACTTTACAATTTTGTACTGAGAATTGCATATGCTGGTAAATCAAACTGAAATAATTTCTGAACATAAATATTTCAAGTAAGGTTGGAGGCAGAAAATGCATAAATTTTGTCTAGTGGTAAAAATTTCCATAAATGAATGACTGGTACAGAACAATTTTACACGTTGTCTAGAAAAGTGACTTATTAGACTGAAGAATCCTAGATTTTTTGTAAAACACCTGCTATGATATTCTGTTTCAATTACATATGAAAAATATGACTCTGAGTTTTGTTTTTGATCATAAACATCTAAAACATACAAAGCAATAATCTACAATTCTACATTTCCATTGAAAAAAAGCATGCGTTGTGTAAAAAATATTACTTCTTGAAATACATTAATGAGCAGACTTGGCATATGGAACACCTTAACAGAGTAAGAATAAACAGCATTCCCAAAATTATCAGGGTGCACGTGTCCATTAATGACTTGATATTTATTGAGGAATTGTCCTGGTCAAGAATCACTTCTGGGAACAGAAATAATTGCTGATTTGTAAGTGCTACTACTATGGTAGCTTAGTCTTGTGATCCATTACTTACTCAGTATGAATAGAGCCGGGGTTCCCAACCCAGTCCTCAAGTACGCCCTACCAGTCCAGGATTCAGGGGTTACCCTGTTGTATCTAAAGTTTTTTTGGTCACTATAGCTATAGGGATACAGGTTTCCTAACTCTATAGTGTAATTGAAGTGCAGTTGGAATCCTCTTAAAAATGTATCCTTTAAATACAGAATGCATAACCATCTCATAAACTGTATGACTATCTTAAAAAACTAACCATTGACGAAGACTGACAACAAGGTTTATTTCTACTATATGGTTGTCTGCTTGGCTATTTCAGACAAAACAATTGCAATTCAGTACAATTTACATCATTTTCAATAAAGCATGTATTTCATTTGCATTATTTTGTCATTTCAGTGTCCAAAATTCATACCTGTAAATTAGTTTTTTTTTTTTTTATTATTGATACACACTCTAGCATGTTTGCATAATTTCCCTGAAACAATTAAAAAATAAATCCTACAAAAAAATCCTACAAGGACAAATATGCTTAACATGGTTATTTAGTTTGTCTATTTCAGAACATTTGATGCACACCACAACATTTCCAATTTACTATTTTAAATTATTGACTTGATTTTCATGCTGTGAAAGCTCACCACTGGGTTTTTCTTTTGATACTCCATGGTTTTTGTGTAATTTCTATGTTATTAGCACGTTACCAAAATGTTTCCGTCCTCTGTAAGAGAGTTAAGAAGAAGCAAATGTATTATACAACAATGGAGTTGTCTACAATGTACACGTTTTTCATCTTACTGCTTAGAGAACATATCTACATAGCCTTGAAAATATCTTGTGACCATAACCATAACTGGCACCATAACAGCATCACCATAATAAAGTTATTATGGTGAAGGGAGGTCCCTGGTGCCAGCTTAATTTTAGTTAACCCCAAAATCCTGTACCCAGTGCCCAATTCCTCTGCCCCTGTCCTTCTGCTGCTCAGAATCTTGAAAAAGGAAGTCTTGCAGTCCAGAGGCACAGCTGATTTTCTAAACCAATCGGTAACTCCCCATTCTCAAAATGGCTTAAGAAAAATGTGTACATTTCTTAGCAAGGAAAGGTTGATAGACGGAATGTAGAGAAATGCAACATGTATATAATGTTATAGGCAAGCCTATTGCCAATTGTCACTCCAGGACAAGAAATCTTTGGAATCCAAGTGAATGTCATGGGTTTAAAGGCAAAACTAGACCAGAATCATTATCAAAGTCATGTATAGGGAGCTTCCACGAGTAGGTCCATATTTAATGAACATATTAGAATGCCTTCATTTATTTTTGAATTGTGCAACAGTGGAACCAGATCCACGGGTATCTATTTGCGCAAACCAGAGAGAGTAAGCAAAAACAGAAAATGTCTGTTTCTGTTTTGTATTTTATTTTTTTTGCTTTTTTATTGTTTATTATTTAAAATTTGTCATAATCCCTGTTTGGATAGCAGCACAGACTTTTCTTGCATTTACTATCTTTTACATGACATCCCAACCTGGGGGAAGAGTCATTGAAAATGGAAGAAAACTGTTAAAATAACTAAAATAGAGGGTCTGCACCCAGAGTGTTTGCTCCATGAATGTGCAATCAGCTGTAATGGATAAATGGATATAAATAACAGAAACACAATTAAAAAAATGGGAATTAAACACTCACTAAAACTTTACAAAGACATATAATTTTCAGAGTCAGTATAAAAACTTTCTTTTCTAGAAGCTATTCTTTGGGATTGCTAAATTTTCAGAAATGACCCATTCACAATTATAACTGCATGTTGTCCAGATTCATTGCACTCCCTAAAAAAACTTTACTACAGGCTTTCAGCCCTGGTGATTTAACAAAGCACTGATAAACAGATCCAATATCTAATTTCTATTATCCAGTGAAAGCCTTAAACATTGAATTCTCAGTAAGTTCTACAAAGGTAATCAGTGACACAATTGTTTCAAGGTCATTTGCTTCATAAAAGGTTTGCTTAAAATAAAACGCAGCTTGCAACAGAAAAAAACATTTGTACCATGCAAATAAAATGACTTGTGAGCACAGTGAGCACTTTTTCATCCATTACAAAATGGTTTATGTAATTGTTTAATCATAAAAATCTTAATTATTCCATATATTTTACAACACTAATTTCTAGGTAGAAGTGATACATTACATAAATTAACTGAAGCTATCGGGGTAAATTAATTCTACACTTAAAGGGACACTATAAGCATCAGAACCACTTAAATGTAGGGATTTTGGTGCATATATGTTGTATCCTGCAAAATAGAACATTTTCTGAGCAGTTTCTGGGAATGGTCATGTTTACATTTTGGAATCAAACCACTAGAGGTTGACAACCACTAGAGGTGCTACCTCAAGGAAGTCCTTTTATTTACAAAGGTCTTCATTATAATGGTACTCCTAATGCTTCTTGGAAACTAACAAAATGAAGGAATATTTTGAACCTTAAAATGCCACTTTAACTCATAACATCAGAATTGCTGGGTTTCTTAAATGAAAGAGGTCTATATATAAAAATGAAAGAGGCATATGTGAAAATTAACAAAAGTAAATGAATAATGGGGCATATGACCTAAACATTGCTTTGGAAGCAATACTGCCCCAGTGAAACAAGATAGCATAAAGGAGTAAATCCTATTTTACATAAATACAACATAGATTTCATATATAAAGGTATAAAAATGATCTGTACAATAAAACAAAACAATAAACCAAAGCAGGAAAATTGAGTAAGCATAGCTACAAAATATTGACTAGGCACAACTAATATATATATTAACCAAAGGTTAAAGAATTTGTAGTAATGCATAGCAACTTAATAAGGAAGCAGGAGATTAAAAAATTAAAAGTGTGGTATATAAAAAAAAGATAAAAGCATAGTATATAAAAATAGGTTGAAAAAAACTATTGAAAAAGGTAATATTACTCCCAAAAAAACAGAGGACCTGAGAAAATGAATTTGCCTGGAAAATCAGACATAAATATATATATACACTGAACAAAATTATAAACGCAACACTTTTGTTTTTGCCCCCATTTTTTATGAGCTGAACTCAAAGATCTAAGACGTTTTCTATGTACACAAAGGGCCTATTTATCTCATATACTGGCCATTCTAAAATATACTCTGAATAAATTTGTTCAGTGTATATAAGTTCCAAGATAAGCTCCATCGTAGGACTTGTAATTCAAATTGATAATTGATGCTCATCTTTTATATCTGTGTCTGGAGTTTTGGACTGAGGTACTGACAAGACCAGGGAGCTGGTGTGCGAGTATGAGTTCTTTTATATAAATATATATGTAAGAAAAATATGAAGTGGAGGGGAGACAAAAAAACGTATAAAAACTTTGTACAAAATTAACATAGCTCGAAATCCATATTTCTTCCTATTATGGTAGAAGGTTAGTAATTAGTGTCAGACTAATATTTTGATAACATTTTCCCTCTCCAATCTTTCACAACCTAAAAACTATAACCCTTAGGATCTTTATTATGCATCTCCAAAAAATGTGTGGGGAGTGGATGTTATCGAAAACCCCTCTTTATATTTCTTACATGGTCTTCCATACTCTCCCTAATCCTATAAAACCTCTAAGCAGACCCGTTATTGTTGATATAATTCTATATCAGCCCCATTATTGGGGTATATTGAGTATTTCATAAAACCTTTGGAGAAACAAAATCCTTCTTATTTAGAGGTTCAACACCCTTACTAAAAGTTATTAATTTATGCAAAATGGAACAAAGATCATATTCTAGTCAACAGTGCCGTCTCTTCCCTTTACTCTATCATTGATCATAAAAGAGGATTAAAAGCAATTACTTTTTTCTTGAAATCTGCTAAATTTCCTCAGCGTCAAATTGACTTTATTAGGAGGGTATATCTCTTATTTTATATAATGTTTTTTTTTTTTTTAATTGTGATGATTCTTTCTTTTTACAGATCCTCAGTACAGCGATGGGAACCATGTTTGCGCTAACTATGCCAAGTCCTTTTTATATACAGCATTCATGGCTGGGCATATTGCCTGGTTACCTATTGCTGTGACACTGATCATTTGTTTTGGACCTGAAGAGGCTCAAAAGATGATTTGGAGGCATTTTTGTTTTTTCTTAATAATTATTAACAATAATGAATGACAAATGTAAACTTATCTACTGTTTATAGTGAGGAACAAGTCACTTTTTTGATTGTTAACATTTATGTTAAAGATGATCATGAAGAGACCAGTACACACTTTAAAAAGGTTAGTGTCAATTGGTATTTTTTGTACAATAGCTGTCATCATAACATGGTTAAAAAATATCCCAAAAGGACAACTTATGAGACTTTGAAGAAATTGTTCAAAAAAACAAGTATATCAAGCACAAAAGCATTTAAATTACTTTTTAGAGGAAGAATATGGTTTACATATTATTACAAATAAAGCATTCAGAGAAGTTGAAGAAATTAGTTGAGAAGAGGTCTTAATTAATCAAAATAAACAAAGAAAGAATATTGATAAAAACCAAGAGGAATGTAGGCGTGGCCTGAAGCTGCATGAAGTGAGACGTGTTCTCCGGAGGCTGCATGCTGGCATAGTGGATTAAAGCATGATTTCCAACATTTTATTCCTAAATTTCACACAAACCCAAGTGATATCTACTTGGCAACAGAATGGCACATAAGCCAAATAAAACACAAACTCGCAGTGACGCATGCACAATTCCAGGCCTTATCCCTCACAATAGCAATTGAGCAGCCTCTCCAGGCCTCAAGCTTGGAGGGCATTTATGTGGCCTCTGTATTAGCACTGCCCTCAGCTCAGACCCCAGAGCAATCAATACTCAATGAGCTGGAGACTTCTTTGAGAGAAGACTTCACAAAGCTGGCTAGCAACATTAAACCGGATATCCAGGTGGTGGGAAGATCCTTGCATTTGAAGGGAAAAAGGGAGGAGCCCTTTGCAGTGCACAACTCTATGGTGGATGCCTATGAGGAGATGTATCCTAAGCTCAGGAGGTTGGAAGATAAATTGCCAGGACATGAAGATAGAGACTGCTGCAACAATATAAGAATCCAAGGGATTCCAGAGGAAGTAGGTCCAGGAGCCCTCACTGAGTTTGTAATTCATTCCAATCATTGATGCCAGAACTTACCCAGTTGGAGCTTATGCTTGACCATACACACAGACTTTCCAGGGCACCACACATAGGTACCACAATACCAAGAGAGATCATCACAAACGTTTTTTTTCCACATGGCAAAGGAAAAAATTATGCAAACTCCAAGAAAATCAGTGAAGCTGCAGGGGCAGTTTGCAAATATACAACTACTGTTTTCCAATACTATGAGCTTTTGCCCCAATTACAAAGGCACTACTTGAAGCCAACATTACTTACAAGTGGGGATATCCAGTCAAGCTCATAGTATGCCAAAATGGAGTGGACAAAATCACTACTAATCCTAAAGATGTTGGAATATATGGAATATATCAGTGACTGCAAATGATCACAAACATGGAGACAAGAGGAGAACCACTGCAAAAATAACACAAGATTGGTGTCACCATCAAAGTGAACCTATTAGTGCCTAATTTGTTATTTCTCTGATGAAAAGGACGTTTCTCTCACTACAGGGGAAGAGTTAATGATCTATCTTTGACACTAATTGTTTCTTAGATATTATTTGGGGGACTTGGTTGGACTTCTCCTGAGGATAGAAAACTCTTACAAATAGTTTACGTAGAGCCTAAACATAGTTTGAGACGAAATCAGCAGTGGTAATTCAGAATAGAAAAGAGGTGATGGAGCCGCTGCCAGGAGGGGGGCCAGATGGAGAATGGGTCACGAAGCCTTAGTTTTATCATTTTCCTTGCCACAATTTCCTCCACCTGCAGATGGAACTTATGACCACATCATTACCGTTCTCACCGGAGCTTTGTGCAGGAACACATACCAACGGTTGTCTGTAAATAATTCTTTCAGCTTTTCTGTTTTACATTCTTATGAATATTTTTTTGTTATGCTACTACTGGGTTTGTACTTTGGGTATTGGACATTTTTTTCTGTTGTTCATTGGCCATTGGGTCTAGCTACAAATTTGGAGAAGTAATAGTGGGAGGTGATACAACTGGATCCAACAACAGACTCCTCTTCCTCAGCAAGCATTCAATTAAAAGTATATTATAGGCAGTGGCGTACACATGACCCATGGGGCCCCGGTGCGAAAATTGATCCATGGGCCTCCCCCCCACGCGCGCTTACTCGGCGCGGGTCGGGGCCGCAACACATGGTGGCAGGCACCTGGTTGCAGGGCTGCGACCCCCTCGACCACGGTATGCACACACACCTAAAGGACCACTACAGACACCCAGATCACATCAGCTTAATGAAGTGGTCTGGGTGCTAGGTCCCTCTAGTTTTAGCCCTGCAGCTGAAAACAGCCGTTTCAGAGAAACGGCTATGTTTCACTGAGGGTTAATCCAGCCTCTGGTGGCTGTCTCATTGACAGCCGCTAGAGGAGCTTCCGCAGTGAGAAGACACTGAATGTCCATAGGAAAGCATTGAGTAATGCTTTCCTATGGGCGGTTTAAATGCACGCGCCTCTTGCCGCGCATGTGCATTCGGAGCTGAGAGGCGGAGGAATCCCCAGCGCCAAGGGATTCCGGCGCTGGAGAAAGGTAAATGCTGAAGACACACACTCTCACGAACAGACGCATACACACTAGCTAACAGACACACACATTTACTGACAGAGACACACTCAGCAACAGACACACACACTAACACACACACTAACACACACTAACACACACACAAACACACTAACACACACACTAACACAAACACACTAACACACACTCTAACACAAACACACTAACACACACTAACACACACACTAACACAAACACACTAACACACACACATTTTTAAAAAAATTGAATCCCCCCAGCCTTCTTACCTTTTGGAGAGCTGAGGGGATTCCCTGGGGTCCTGTGGTGCTGCTGGTCCTGCTGACACCCGGCGGGCGGGTGGGCTGGCTGTCTGACTGGGTGGCCGGCGCGCGAGGGAGCACTCTCCCCCGAGTGCTTCCTCTTCAGCTCCCTCCCGCGCCGCGTAGGGATGCCTGCGCCGGAAGATTACGTCATCTTCCGGCTCCGGTATCAGGGCGGTGCGCGAGGGAGCTGAAGAGGAAGCACTCAGTGGAGAGTGATCCCTCGCGCGATGGCCACCCAGACAGACAGCCAGCCCGCCTGCCGGGTGTCAGCAGGGCCAGCCTCGGGGGGCCCTGGGGTGGCCGGCTCCTGGGCCCCCAGGAGAAGAGGCTGGCCCACTGGGTACATACCGAGTCGCAGCTGCGACCCCTGCGACCCTGGTATGTACGCCACTGATTATAGGCACTCAGACCACTTCAGCTCATTGAAGTGGTCTTGGTACAGTGTCCCTATTGCCCTTAGTGCTGCAATGTAAACAGCTGGACATCCTCACACTCTGCATGATGACATCAAGTGTCAGATTTTTTTACCATAGGAAAACAATCATTCAATGCGCGTGCAGTGTTTGGCGCGCATGTGCATTAGCGCCCACTCATCGCTGAATGGAGGAGGAGGTGGAGCCACGACCCAGCGCCACGGGACATTGGCGCTGGGGTAAGGTAAGAAAATAAAGTGTTTTTAACACTATTTTTACTGACTAGGAGGGGCATGAGGGAGGGGGAAGGTAGAGGAAGCTATACTGCTAGGAATGTAGTTTTGTATTCCTGGCACTTATAGTACCCCATTAACTAAATAAATTCAACACATTCTGTTACACAATATATGTTGATCCATGACGAATACTTCATCCGACTGAGAAAGATTTCACATACCACTCATACCACTCATCAGTATACAACACATATTCTAGAATAGATAGATTTCTAGTACACAGTGCCACACTCCAGATGGTCAAGTCGGTCAACATCGGGTTGATTACTTGGTCAGATCATTCTCCAGTGACATTAGTTTAAGAGGAACCATACAACAGGTACAGTAAAAATAGAGATGTGAGACCAGAATAAGGCAGACATTTTAAATAATTATTTAAATGTATATGTGTCTATGTGTAAGTGTGTATCTGTGTCGGTATGTGTGGCCAAAGGCCAACACTACATCTCTAGATTCATACATACATACACCATACGGAAACATGATGCCATTCAAACACTCAAACACCGGAGTTGCTGTATCTCTCATGCAGAGAGAAGTTGCTGGCATTTTGGTTCTGGACTGCTATAGGTTCTCTTTGTAATGGCACAGGAGAGCAAAAACATGATATCAGAGCAGGGAGTAACAGAAGGGCAGGCTCTGAGTATCACTAAGATTTTTAACTCTGTTTGTCTCAGAGTTTCTCATATTCTTTGTTTTGCTTTTCATTTTGTGGCTGATCAGCGTAAAAGAGAATTTTTTTCTGTCCTAAAAGGAATATTCAATGCATATAGTAAAGAGAGGCAGTATTGAGTGTTGTGGTTTTAAGCCCTATCCTAAAGCTTTACTCAAGATTTAATGATATTTAGTCATAAAAGAAAACTAATTCATTTCAATGTAGAGAACCATATATATAGATACTTTTAAGTAAAAAAAAGAGGAGACAGATAACAATTGATATATTTTCTCATAAATCTCAATGTATCTAAAATATTTAATGTTCTATTGTATACACGTCTGATACAAAATCACCATAGAAATACACCTGCAATAATTCAGGAGTAATTAGTTGGCCATCTCTCCCCTTCGAGTTCTGTTGTGTAGTGCTTAATGGTTCTGGAGATTGGTACACCCAATTGGGTCAATAAGGCGTGACTAGGCTGTGAATAGTTTTTTAGAAGTTGACATATGCCTGCTGTCAGCTTATGTAGCACTTTCAATTATTCTGTGATAAATGGTTTTGCAACTTGGCTTCTAGTAGATACATATTCTGATCTACATGTTGTTTCTGTATCCCATAAATGTTGTTTATGGGATGAAAAAACATCCTGTAGACCAGAATGAGATCATCCTGATTGGTGACATCTCGTCCTGGTCTAGAAGGTGAGTGGGAGGCTCTTGCAGATAGAAACCTGAAATGTATTGGCATGAGTGGTAGAAACGTTGGAAGAGATTATCTCTTGTATTACAATGTATTTTAATGAATATGTCTGCATATGTTTATCACTGCATTATCTATACAATGTGTTACAGAAAGGAAGTTATGCATTCTAGTGTATTGTATCCCTTTAAGTATTTACTTATATATGTATGAAGATTAAAAACTTGCATTAAGAGAGTAACATTTTTACTTTATATATGTCGTATTATATGTATATTGATATGTATACACCTGAATTGCTGAAGGTTGCCTACCCCTGTATTAAGTCAAAATAAAATATGAAATTAGTACAAATCTGTTAGCTAACGAAAATTGATAAATTAATTGATTTGTCATAATTGGAGCTTCGGACGAAAAACCCAAGTATTAAAATGCTTCCTGTGCATTTCTGATTATGCTAAAATATTTCTTATGAATAATGGCATCTACTACTTAAAAATGTATAATTTATTATTATGTCACTATTAATACTTAGTTCTAAACTATGGCAGATATAGCATGTAGCAGATAGTAAGACACTGGCCATTAAGTGTTTCCGCTCACTAATGTACATTTTGTCCATAAACCATCTAACAATGGAACTGTTCTTAGCTCAGCCATCAGAGGTCATATTAATAGGGATTCACATAAGCACAGAGAATGACATAATTTGACATTTAAAAATGTAGCTGACACCTAATAATTGGCTCTAACCACAATTGTCTCACTTAGGACTAAATGAATACCAATTTATTGGAAGTAGGGTGTAATAATAGACTATGAGGTAAGCTCGGATGGTTCTTCAGGAGAGACTTTTCAGGTCTCAACTTTAACTCACATTAAAAAAGCTGTTTGTAATAATAAATAAAAAATGAGAATCATTCTCACCACTTTTTCCTTTTTTAATATTTTGGCAAAAGATAAAGGTTCCACACGCTATGGGTCAAAATACAGAGTGACTTGTAAGAACCTTTTAAAAAATGCATGGCGAGTGTCCAGTATTGGATATTATTAGTAACATACATGGTATTTCCATCTGTTTGCCATAAAAATCTATATATTAAACAAATGCTTTTTGGGGGGGGAAACTAAATAATTTTTTATAACTCTAGATGCAAGTTTAACCCCTTAACGACTGCGGATGTACTGGGTACGTCCATCAAAAAATGGTCGTTAAGGACCGCAGACGTACCTGGTATGTCCACAATAAATAAGAGCACTAAACTCACCTGGACCAGTGATCCGCAGCGACCCCAGCAGTCCCCCTGCAGCAACTCCGGCCACCCTGGCCCTTCAAGGCTATATGATCACATGGCCGCAATAGAAGTCTATAGAGCTGCTTGCAGGGGGACTGTCTGAGCTTTCAGGAATTCCCCCTGACACAAATAATAAAAACAATATATTGTACATATGTTATATATGTATAATAAATTATAAAATAATTAAAACATTTTATAATATATTATACATATATAATGCATAAATATGATTTAATTCTAAGTGTACTTTGAGATATATACACATATATCTCAAAATACACTTATAATGAAATTTTATATATATGTATTATGTATGTATAATATATTATAAAATGCTTTAATTATTTTATAATATATTATACATATATAGGAAATAAAAGTGTGTGCTTACACAAACACACACACACACACATACATATATACACACGTATCATATGTGTCTGTATATATATCTATATATATATATATATATATAATGTACATTTAAAAAAAAATAAAAAAGTAAAACTTATCACGACGATGATATCACCAGTAAAAGTGCAGTTATTTATTATTTTTTTTAATGCACAAACACAAATAAAAACGCTAACTTTGGCCAGCATTCGTGACTAAGTGGCTACTACAAAAGACTGGACATACCCCATTTTGAATACCCTGGGTTGTCTACATTTGCAAATGGCATGCCATGATGGGGTTAATTCACCTTCCTGGCCTGCCATATGGTCTCAAAAGCCGACATAGACCCAGCAAACCAATCTGGCAAACTGAAATGGGCAAGCCCTATATTGACCCTGTAACCCAAAACACCATAAAACCCTTTACATGGGGGGGTATTGTTATACTCGGGAGACTTTGCTGAACACAAATATGAGTTTTTCAAAACAGTAAATCATATCACAGCGATGATATTGTAAGTGAAAGTGAAGTTTTTTGCATTTTTCACACACAAATGGCACTTCCACTGATGATATCATTGTTGTGATACATTTTACTGTTTTGCAACACTAATATTTATGTTCAGTGAAGTACCCACCATGTACAGGTTTTATAGTGTTTTTGAAAGTTACAGGTTCAAATATATGGCTTGATATTCAATTATTTCACATTGAAATTTGCCAGATTGGTTACGTTGCCTTTGAGAGCGTATGGTAGCCCAGGAATGAAAATTACCCCCATGATGGCATACCATTTGTAAAAGAAGACAACCTAAGGTATTGCAAATGGGTTATGTCCAGTCTTTTTTAGTAGCCACTTAGTCAAAAACATGTTAACATTGGGTATCTCTAAACGCAGGACAACATTTTTAAACTATTTAGCACAGGGCTTTTTTGGCGGTTGTAGATGTGTAACAGATTTTGGGGTCAAGGTTTTCTATAATAGTTTTTTTAAAGAATTTTTTCATCATTTTTTAATAATTTTTTTTATAGTGAATTATATGATATGATGTAAATAATGGTATCTTTAGAAAGACCATTTAATGGCAAGAAAAACTCAAAATATTTAGTATATAAGTGTATTATACATGCATGGGTTCCTAGCCCAATGGTGTGAAGCAGACAAGCAAAGGCTGCCATGTGTGAGACTAATTGGAAATAGTTGAGTTAGCTACTTAGATTTAATAATCGAGAAGGATCTACAGAAGATGAGGATCTAGTTTAGGCTACATCTTCCCGACGGAGTCTGCTTCGACTATTGGAGACAACTTTATGGCTAATGTTCTTTGTTCATCAACCTACATTTTGGCATCTTTTCTCTCTGTTTAAACACATCACTTCAGGATCACCACCTCCACTAACCTTCCCATATATATATTACTATGTTTAGGAACATGATAGAACTTCCATATCACATTTGTAAGATTTTTAATTAAGTACAAAATACTTTTTGTGGATATTTTTTCCTAAAAAAAAAAAAAAAAAGCTAAATAGTTTAATATATTTTGGGGCATTATATAATACTAGCGGGGGGAGGGTTCATCGTCTCCTTGAAGCACGTATTCTACCATTACATTTCCTGAAATATTCCACTGTTGGTTACAGCAAGAAATCAAAGTTTTATACCAAAACATATATGTAAAAATTATTGTAAAAAAAACAAAACTTTTTTTATTCAATATGGAAGGTGTCCTCGAAATATCATTGTCATGTAAATTATTTAATGACAAATACTATTGAAACATTGTAAATAATAATTTAGAATAGAACGATTTGCAATTAAATTCCATATTACCATTTTTTTCAAGTTAAATCTTTCACTAGCTGTTATTAATTCTTTAGTTGTACAATAGTGCCATCTGCAGATGCAAAGCGAAAGTAGGCTAATTTATTGAACAAAAATAGTCTTTATTCTTATAATATTCATATACTCTTAGAAAAAGTAATACTGGGTCAAAACGAAAGTACAATTGGTTAAGCATCCAAATGAATTACTTTTCAGATGTGTAATGAAGTATTTCTCGTGTCATACGTAAGGCTCCAGAGGGACCCCAGAAAGCCCAGGTGCTATATATAAATTACAATAATTGTGTCATATAAGAATCACTGCAAATAGGAAAAACTTGACAAGAAGGTACATTTAAGTACCTCATGTATCTTAGCTATCCAAAACGCTCATAGTGTCAGTCAGTGATTAACTGTATGCACAAGTGAACACGTAGCCTATTTTTATTGCTGGCTCCCTATAATATTGGGTATAGTTAAAGGCAAGTGAGTGAAAAATATGGCCCTCTTTCTTTTGTTTTAAATCAGTAGGCCAACTTTGTACTATGAGCGAAGACATCAAACAAGAAAACACTTTGCATGAAGGACGATAAAGGAGATAGACATATAATTTTATGAGATGACTTTGCACATGTTGTTTTCAAATAACTAATGACTACACAATAAATCCGTGAAGTACAGAAGCTCATTAGTTTTATAGTCAAACTCTATACAGATATGTTAAAATTCTTAAGCATCCAACTGCTACCTATCGGCCAAGAAGAATAACGATGAATCAAAAAGTCGAGTGTATGGCATATCATAAAATTTGCAAAGATTTTACAGAGGATAAATGTAAACAATATCGTGAAAAGGGAAAAATTTGAGAGCAATTAATTAATAACCAATTAACAAAATAAAATAAATTAAGTTTGAATGCAGTTTGTGTTTGTTAGGATGAATGGATATACAGACAGATAGACAGGGGAAGGGAATGACAGACGGATGGATGGATTGATGGATGGATGGGTGGATAGATAGATGGATGGATTAATGGAGTGTTTAATGCATGCAAGTTTGTCAGCTTACATTAGGTTGAATCTGAGTTGTGAAGATAAGACTAAAAAGTGTTTATTTCACTTAAATTCCAATGTAGTGAAAAGATACCATACTTTATCTTATGTATTTTCCATATGTCTGACACAATTTGACAAAAGAAGCATAGGAAGAGTGTGCACACAAGGAATGGGCCTCGCTTTGACACAACGGCCAAAACACTTCTGTTCCACAACCCTGTAGGAGGAAACACAAATTCACACAATATAACTAAAGAGTTAGGAAAAAAATCTGAGAGGTGCACCGCCAGGAGATATTACAACAACATTTTAGCCATAACCTTCAATAATAATAACAATCAATAATTATTTTTCTTTATAAGAAGAAAGAAGAAAAATCATGAAATATAATGTAGAGCTTACTTTAGTACATTAGTTCTTGTCATATATGATCAAAAAACATATGGTCAAAAAAGAATATTTCCAGCAATTGTGTATTAGGGAGGATAGGTAGGTTGGAGCAGCATTGTGTAGGGACTTGTAAGCAAGCACCAAAATCTTAAATTGAGCCCTATATCTTACAGGAAGCCAATGTAGGGACTGACAGAGGGGGGAGGAGTAGGAGGTGCGGAGAGACAGCAAAATGAGCCTCGCCGCCTCATTCATTATAGATTGCAGCGGTGCAATCTGGGAACAAGTAAGACCACTGAGAAGGGGATTGCAGTAGTGAAGGTGAGAAAGAACAATGGCATGGACCAGCACCTGCATCTGGTGTTTAAGGGCGGATGCGAGCTATGTTTTTGAGATTGAAGCGGCAGGATTTGGTGATCGACTGGACTTGAGGGGTGAAGGAGAGGTCGGAGTCAAAGAGAACACCTAGGCAGTGAGGTTGGAAAGAGGAAAGAGCCAGAGTGCAGACGTGCAGCATAAATTTATAGTGGAGGAAGTCAGGTGCAGAGTAAGACTTTCTCCAACAGCATTCAGCAGTTCTTGAACATTTTTGGAGATATCGGGTCAGCTTGGTGTGCCAGGGTTGGAATTGGGAATGCTTGCTGCATTTAAATGTAGGAGGTGCCATGATGTTTAGTTGAGAGGAGAGAGTGGAGTTCTAGAGTGAGGTTGCAGAGTTAGGGCAAGTGAGATTTGAGATGGTTAATGGTGGAGAAAATCTGGAGATCAAGGCAGTGGAGGTTTCTGCAAGATTGGAGAGTTGAGGGTGGTGAAATTTGGGTATGGCATATGCTGATGTCCAAGATTAGCAGATGGTTGTGAGATAAAGGAAATGGAACAGTGGAGAGATTGGAGGTGGTACAGAGATTGGTGAAGATTAGGTCAAGGTCAAGAGTATTTCCTGCTGTATGAGTTGCTAAAGTAGACCACTGTGTGAGGCTAAAGGAGGAGGTTACAGAGAGCAGATGGGAGGCATCAAGGCAGTTGAGGTTGTTGACTGGGATGTTAAAGTCCCAAAGTATGAGGGAGGGAGTGCTAAAGGAGAGGTAGTCAGGAAAAAAAGTGTTTAGTGAATAGCCTAGGGTAGGTGGGGGAGGGGGGGGGCGATAGATGATGGCAATTCTCAAAGGAGTGGGCTAAAATATACCGACAGTGTGAACGTCAAAAGAAGTAAAGGAAAGTGCAGGGGCAGGGAGGATAGTATCGAATTTGAAAATCCAGAACTTTTCAATTATGCATAGGAGTTTCCTATGAGTCTCCTCCACTCCTTAGGGGGGTACCCAATCAATGATTTTAAAACTTACTTGTGAAATTGAATGACAGCAATAAATAAAATCGGCAGGGAAAGGGAGGTCGGTTTTACCTGTATGGATGGTAGACTTGTGCTTTCTAAATATTCCCTCATTTTTGTGCTGGTTTCTCCAATACAGATAACCCTATATGGGTGTTTTAACATGTAAACACCATAGTTAGATTTTTATTTTCTGGGATGTGTAAAAAAAACAAATTCTATTTAATGACAGCATAACAGGAACTACAACTTAAATAGGGAAATGCGCCAAATTTAGGATTAGACAAAAATGTCTGTATTTTTGTTAAAATTCGGCCAATGTGTATTTTCACTAATTTGTCTCTCACATTTCTGTAATCGTCTGTATGAAAAAAGAGGCATTTGTTGAATGAGATATGATTTCTGTATTATACCCTAAATTTGCATACAATGTGTGCCACAGAACAACTTGTAGACCAAATGTGGAAATAATTGGTACTATATCCCTTTTGTTTCATTCCTGTTTCATTCCTGTTTCTTATGGGATAGTAAACCCTTTCTGTCCAAACCCAATATTCTAGTCGTTTCTCCCTCCAGTATTTCAGTGTGATAACCTCTCTCCTTAAATTTAGTAACCATTTCATTTAACTGTGTTTCTAAAATAGTTGCATCTGAGACATTATGTTTTACACAGATTAATCGACTATTGGACGTGCAATTTCTTTCAACTAGTAAGATCTGTTCGTGACTGTCACGGCAAGGGTGCATAATTTATTATTACCCTATGGAATATTATCCTTTAATGTAATTTGTGTAGTAAATGGCACAAATTACAGAGATGGTATTGTTGAGGTCAAAAGGGGTTACATCTTTTGAAGCTGGGACCCCCACAGAGGTCAGATGACAGAAGGGGTAGTGTGAATGGCATAGCAATATGAAAAGGATTTTACTATATGGATGTGAAGTAATCAAGGATCTGCAAGGTGTGAGGTTCTACACTTGGAAAAAGTCTGAATGTCTATTCATCCATTTGGCATGTACCTTGTAAAGTCTAGTTCAATCATTTGATATGGTAATGGGTTTGGTTTCATGAAGATCCTTGTGTTCCAGTATTTTATCCAAGAGAAACATTAATACTTACCCACAGTTTAATAATTAAGCCTCGTTTTTATTATGTTTGGAATGGGATAAGCCCACTCTCTTAATTAAGCCTAAACATGAGTTGCACAACTTAAACCGTGTGGCAGGAATTGTGCTGTCTGTCCTATTGGATCGTGGGTGGGTCGTGCAACAGGTCTATGGAATGGGGAAACAAATTCATAGAGGCAATTATTATTTCTGTAGAGGAGATAAAACCAAAAGTTTATATTTGGCTTGTTGTTTTCTGGAACAAAGGAGGTAGTCACTTAGTATCTCTTACTCCACCCCTGGGCAAGACTTGATAAACCACACGGTATATATCTAATGATCCTGAAGGGTGCTTGTGTACTTGCTTGGGGCCAAGATCTAATTTTGAGTGAGTCACCATCTTTCCTTGCCAGAGACCCCCTGGACAGAAGTTGTACTTTGAAAACCTAAGTGAGTAATTAGGACTTCTGTATTTTATCCTTTTTATTTTTATCTGTTGTTGGTGTAATTAATTTGTTTATCATATATGGTTATATGCACTGTGACTATCTTTTGCTCATAATAAACATTAATTTATTAAGTTTTGCCTTTGTCTGGTTAAGAATCACGTTACCTGAAGAGACTGGTTAGTATCTTTGTAATTCTTTAAATATTGTGCTAAGTAATATTTGGTGGGTTTTATTATTGATTTACCTGGGGGACCAAGGCACCCCATTTATAACGTTATTTTATGTTATAGATGAGATTTAGCAAGGATAACAAATACTGTTTATTACTTGACTTATTCGTATAGATAGACAAGTAATCTTACATAGGATAAATGTATGGTTATCTAGACCACATGTCACTGTATAGAATGCATGCCCCTCTTTCAAGCATAGATAAGCACAGCTGTATATAACTAAACCAACATCGGGACACTAAAACGATGACACTCGCCATGAACACTCATATTAAGCCACTGAGGTAAACGGGTTTATAATATATAATTGCACTGCACACTCAAACTTGAGAGAATTTTACCACGTATGACGAGTTACTGTACCACATTTCGCTAAGACATTTATGTATATCCTGATATTTTAACACAAAAATGTGCAATGCCTTCAATGCCATATTGTTGTCCTTATGTGTATAACGTTCAGTTTGCTCTTGTTGTGGCAAAGCAAACCCATCTGTTAATCATATGCACAAATAAAATAAAGAATAATAAAAAAAAAAAAATAGTAATAGTTATATTATTATGTTTAAGTGTGGGTGGTGTAAAAAGGGGGATTTTGTCATTATTTCCAGTCTAGTGCAGACAAATAGTGAAGTTTAACCCTTTCACCACCACAACTACGTCACGCACACTCTTGGAGTAGGGTGCGTTCGTGACAGTGACCACAATGTTTCTCTCTTTATCAGAGGGTTTATTGACAATTTAAAAAAAATAAAACTATAGTGTGAACGCACCTAAAAATAAGGAGATGTCTATCAAGTAATAAAAGATGTCTATCAAGTAAAACAAAAATTGATGACTAATTAATTGATAAAATCCATAAGGTGACAAAAGATAATAATAAACCGATATGTAATCAGCAATCTCCTAACAACGCAGTTCCAGGTAAATAACAATGTATATATAGAGATGTTACAAGTAGCAGTGTTCAGGATACTGCTGCCATAGAAGCAGCAGGACTCTGAACGCAACAAACTAATGTGTAACAAACTGTAACACTCAAATTTAAATGTGGTACCACAGAAAATAATAAAATACAGAGGAATACACTCAAAGATATATTAGCATGTTCCAAATTCTAATGCCGTAGAAAAAAACAACTAAAACCGGAGTGAAATAATGGGAGGAGTCAAGCTGGAGCATAGAAATATCATGGATATGATCTAAATATATATATGTAAATTAAGCATAGAAAGTGGGTAAAAAAAAAACACCCCAAGAGGAGGACAGTAGTAAAATAAAGAGAGATTAGTGGAAGCATGAAATGCAATAAAAATCAAGCTACTTGCAGAACAGCGTTTAATTATCTCTCAAAGTTTCCAAAGTCAAATTTTTCCTCTTTATAAAGGTTGGAGTTTTGGTAGCCAATAAGAGAATTAAACAATTTAGACATTCCCTATTTGATCAATTTATCAAAGTGACTCCTTTATTTGTCCTCCTCCATGTTTTACACATGTGTCAGCCAATTGCTATAAGGTGTCTCATTATCACTCTGGATTTCACAATACAATATGTACTCGCTTTCCTTCGAACAATGGGATGCATTCGTTACAGTAGGAATTTTGAAATTTTGAATTCCCAGCATTTGACACTTTAGCTGAACTGAGGTTACCCACGGCCTGCTGCAGGGTGCCAGATATGTACCATATTTTAGAAGAATATTTTTCTGGCTTTTGGTTTATCTTAGAATGTACTTTTTAAATAAAACTAGGACAACATAAAATTTGTTTTCATAATATATATAGATTCAGCCATAAAATATTCTCTGCAGGAAATATAAAGCCAACCCATTATTTTACTGTCATTTTTTTTTTCTTTCATTTATATGACTGAAGTGGGAACGTGAAAAAGTTGAAGAGCAAGTTGAATGAACATATAAAATAAACACTAGCAGAAATGAATAAATACGGAAACAGCTGCTCATGTCATAAAGCTACAATTTCAAATGCATGGTTTCAGAAATTATGATATGAATAATGCTGTAAAGTGTAAAAAAAAATTGTTACTGGAAATAAATTACTATCACAGTATCAGAAAAATAAACAAAAAAAATTATAAATAATGTTTGGGATGTATTATCATACATAGAGATAGCTTAATGTAAAAAAAGAAGACCATAGTTTGAAGAGATAAAGAATTCTTCTTTTCCAAATTACTAGATATTCCCTAAAGAGACACACAGTCACATGCTAGCACAAATTAGATTAAACTAATACGGTAGTTATGCAATTTACACTTTTTTTTTTCTTCTGAAATGTTTTCATTTATTTAATTCATTTTTCCACGCTGCATGATTTTAAATGTTAATACAAATATCAGTCTCTCGGCATACAAGAAGTGAATAATGTTGAAATGTTAAACAGACTGTTAGAAGTCAAAATATATCAGAGAACGCAACTAAATACCTTGCATTACAATTGTCATTAGAGCTACATGTACGTGCACTCACAATATGTATTTTATTCCAAAACCTAGCATATGAAGATTAATTTGCAAACTGATGTAGATTGCATAGATGCCAATATTTGAAAAATATGTCCAGGGACACTTTGCAGCAGAACAAACAAGAGTGTTGACTGTAGTGAATAATGGGAGCCATTAACCAAAATGTAGCTATTGCTTTAAGTAATAGCAGCCAGTATCTATCTGCTTCTGCTGGTGAAATTTTGAATATAGATACTGGTAAATAGCCGCTATTCACTAACAATAGTGAGTTGACATGGGGGGCTAAAGAAGGTGAACAAGAGACACACAGAGGGGCTGTGGGGAAAGAGACAAACAGAGGAGCTACAGGGAAAGAGACACACAGAAGGGCTGGGGAAGAAGAAAAAGACACGCAGAAGGGCTGGGGAAGGGGAATAAAAGACAAAGAGGCTGGGGCTATGAGACAAAGGGGTCTTGGGAAGAAAGACACACAATGTACTGGGGGTAGAGACAAAGGAGCAAAAGAAGGGGAAAAGAAGACACACAGGGGGGCTGGGATAAAGTAAAAGATAGACAAAAGGGGGTTGTAAGACACACAAATGGAGGAGTGTAAGACACAAAGGGGAAAATGGAAGATAAAATACACTACAGTGGGGAAAACAATCAAAAGAGGGGATAAGAAACACAAAAGGAGGCAAGAAATGCACATGGGAAATTAAGAGAAACAGGTGAAGATGTGTTTTTTTTTTTTTTTTTTTTAATGGGTGGGGGAATATGATGAAGATGTGTTTTTTTTAATGGGTGGGGGAATATGCATCTGTGACTGTGTCTCCTGCTCTCCCTGTACCTCAGTTCTTCAGCACAGGAGTCTATATTGAAGAGTTGACTGACAGGTGAGAAAAAATGTTTTATTAAAGGGACACTATGGCCACCAGAACCACTTTAGTTTAATGTAGGAGTTCTGGTGTCTATATCCTCCCTGCAGGCTGGGCACTGTAAATGCTGCTTTTTCATAGAAAAGGCATTGTTTACATTGCTGGCTAGTTACACCTCTAGTGGCAGTCACTCAGATGGCCATTAGAGGTGCTTCCTACTCCATTGCTGTGTGCTCCAACTACATTGAGTGTCTACATGCTCTGTATGGAGTCGCTGAACGCTCCACATAGAGAGGCACTGATTCAGTTCATTTCTATGATGAGATGTTGAATGGCACAACGTTTTGCCACACATGCCTAATAGCCTCCCAATGTTTGATGATCTCAGCAAAAGTGAAGAGCAAACTCATACTACTTCAAAATAAGCAAATTGACGTCATTGTTTAACCCCTTACTTTGGCCAGTGTTTGTGACCAAGTGGCTACTAAAAAAGACCGGACATACCCCATTTGCAATACCTTGGATTGTCTACTATTGCAAATGGTATGCCATCATGGCAATTCTCATTCCTGGACTACGGTCTCAAAGGCAACGTAACCAATCTGGCGAATTTCAATGTGAAAAAAATGAAAAGTGTAACATGCTATATTTTACCCTGTAACTTCTCAAAACCCCAGAAAACCTGTACATAGGGGGTACTGTTTTACACGTGAGACATCGCTGAATACAAATATGTGTATTTTATTGCAGTAAAAGCAAACAGTATTTTTGCTTTTCAATGATACGTTTATAGACTAAATGAAACATTCTACTTGATTTTAAAGTGCATATATCAATACTGATTAAAACAGAAGTCTTTTCGTTAAAACTCAATAAATGCTACATGACAAAAGTGGATTGAAAAATGATGCATTATTTTATTAGCCCCTCCACCTGGCATGTGCCTCAATATAGACCGCCCTATATTACTATAGTATAATATAACGAGTGCTGTATTACCAATGTCACAGGGTAATTGTGTCATAATGAAAAGATTGTTGTAATTACAGCTAACTAAACGAAGTGACAGAATTAAGTTTGTAATAGATATACAAATTGCCAGTGATGTTTTCTATAATACGAATACCTCGTATTGTCACTAAAGGTTAATTAGCATTTATCCATTCTGCCTTGACAATTACATACTAATATAGTGGTGAAATGTGGAACTTGACAGTGTATTGTCTATATGGCAGGGGACAAAAAAAAATACTCAAATTTAAAACATTTTCATATTTTTCACATTTATAACAAGTTAAACCTTCCAGTTGAAATTCTTGGGGACTTCATTTGTGGTGAAATACCTTTATTTTTATGCCAACTAAATATACAATGTGAATTTCCAAAAGGTTCTTTTTCCTACACAATATATATATAAATATATTACATTGGAATACATGATGTTCCATATAATACTTGCTAATAGATTTGGAGATTCTTTTCACTATGGGCTGCAATAAGGTGGCCGTACGAATTGCCAAATTATGAACCATCACAGTAAAATGGAAGATTTGTGATTGGCACCAAAAAATTAGATGATAAAAAAGACGATTGGTGGTCAGGAAACTGCCATTAAATGTTGATTTTATTCTCAGCTAAAATGGGAAATAACCAATAGAAAAGAACCTAGTAGGGGGAAAAAAGCATGAGCAGTAAAAATAGAATAAAATAAATATATAAAAATAGATTTTTATTTACCGCTTCTCCTCTTTTTCCCTATATTGTTTACTTTTACTCACTTTATCTATGAACCAAATAGCTGGAAAATTCCCTCCTTTCAGACGAAGTGGATTAGCCGAAATACATTTTTATTTCACCGTGCACAAGTCTGCTTTTTATAGACTTGTTGTACAATGCACGGAACTGTTTATAATAACCCATTAAGCATTCTGTAATGGTATTTGTTCTATAAATGTTACTTAGTTCTATAGAGCAACCAGAGTGCAGTGCTAGATACATTCTAAAGAGTAGAGGATTGTAACAGATTTTGAGGATAAAATTATATATCATGAGCCCTTTAGGGTTAACATAAATGTGTCTCCTATAAGAGTGTGTATATATATATATATATATGCAAAGATGCATATCAAGCAGTGAGGACAACCTATTAGTAAATGAAAATAACAGCCCATTCACTTAAACTGCACTTAAGGTGGAAAAAAAGATGAATCCAAAAATTTAAGTAAACCAGATTTTAACAGTATAACAGAGTAACCACACAATATTCACATAAATATATAAATTAAATTATCTTCTCCTAAGATAAAATAATGTCTTAAAGGAAAGGTAAATAAATTAGCAAAAAGACATTTAGTGTTTCTGAAGATTCAATGTGAGGATGCATTTGAGATGTTACGTTCCTACTCAAAGCAGGGAGACCCAGGTATCAATAAGCCTTAGCCACACCCCCCCGGCTAAGACTCACACAGTATCCCTACACACTTCCTGTAAGGGAAATTAGATTTTTAAACATCCTTTGTCACACAGTGTGTTTAATGTAGAATGCCTTATCTCCTGCTAATTGCCTGCAAGAGCTTGCAGGAGCCTCATGTATTAGGTAGTTAGGGTTAGATAGTTAGGGTAATTTACTAAAGTCATACTTCAAAGCAAATTTCCAAATTAAGTCCAAAGTACCCAAACTAAAAGCATATCTGACTGGTTAACTTGAATTTGAAAATCACTTTCAATTCTAACTTTACTGAATAACCATGTAGAAAGGAGATTTTAAAAAAAAACTTTTAAAGTAAACACACTGTGCTGTAAGGTCTGAAAAAAATAGTGATTCAACTCCCAAACAGCAGAGAATTGAGCAGTCAATCTGCAGGATCCCAATTTATACGGCAAAACCACTTAATTCAGCTATTGTTGTTTTGGTGCTCAGAGTATTACTTTATCCTGTGTTCTCTTACCAAATCAAACTAACCATATTTTTTTTGGTTTTTTTAATCTTTTATTTGTTTTTTTTTTTAGGTAGCCAAAATACTTTATATAACAGCAGCATAACAACCACAACAAATTTCTCCCTTTAGGGCTTTCTCAAGTGGTAAAAACATATACCTGACATAACTGGATCTATATATAGTTACATAGTTACATAGCTGAAAAGAGACTTGCGTCCATCAAGTTCAGCCTACCTCACATTAGTTTTTTGCTGTTGATGCAAAAAAAGGCAAAAAAACACAGTTTGAAGCAAAAATTTTGCAACAAGCTAGGAAAAAAATTCCTTCTTGACCCCAGAAAGGCAGTCAGATTTATCCTTGGATCAAGCAGTTATAACCCTACATTGAAAGATTATATCCTTGAATATTCTGTTTTTGCAAGTATGCATCTAGTAGCTGTTTGAACATCTGTATGGACTCTGATAAAACCACTTCTTCAGGCAGAGAATTCCACATTCTGATTGTTCTTACAGTAAAGTTGTATTAAGTGGTGCATAAGGTTTTGTTTTATTAGCCCATTGAAACGTGTGAGTGCGTTTCTTGCGGGAACTTCGGGAACTTCCGTGTTATGTGTTTTGCGTGATCAGGTTGGATAACTTTAGTAGTAATGACACCTGATGTTGGTATCTTGAGTCATGTGGAAAGGGAGAGTAAACTTGGACTTAACAGTAGCCTTCCTAGTATTCTAGATCTTTTTGGTATCGTGGAGGGTGAATAAGTGATAGTTCTTGCAATAGGAGCTTAAGATGTGGAGCTTAGTCCTCAGAGGAAAAGTGCATGTACTCCAACCACGGTGCCCAGCTATTTTGGTATTATGGAGTGTATTAGTGTGGTAATTCTCTGCCAGTATTGTTGGATCTTTTCACAGGACCACTAAATGTGGCCTTGAGTGCCCTTGTATGTTCCACATCTCCAGCATGTGTCCGGGAAAGTAGGAAATAGTCTGTGGAGTCGTGCGGGCCTATAGTGCCATCTAGAGATCCGTTTGTAATTGCTTTCGTGGGTAGAGTTGCTAATGGATGTATGAAATATATTGGAAAGCAGCTTGTTGTGTTCCATGTGTCAGTGAAGGATATATTTATTTCTTGACACCATGTATCTACAAATTTAGGTTGGCGGGTAATGTGTCCCGTATTATGAGTAAACTAACCATATGTTAAAGGGAGTAAAAGATAGAATTAAGAAGCTGTTTTTTTTGATGACTGCTGACAAACGGTAGCTGACACATTATCTAGCAAGGCATTATGAAAGTTTTTCATTTTTAACACAGAAAAATTGCCGATACATGTATACAACTAAGCTCTCTGAGTTCTCCAGCTTTTTCAAAAAAAATCATACCTGGCAGACGTAACTTTAGATGTCAAGTAAAAGTATCCTTGTAGAGGTTTGTTAGTAGAATTTATAGCATAACAAATAGAATGTAGCAACTGCGATAGCACAGATTAATCTAATTCTTAGGCTGGAAACCTATCGCTAGCTCTTTAACTATACATTATCAGGGTTATTTACTGAAGTGAGAATTCAAAGTGAATTCAAAGTGAATTTTGAAATTCTCAGAACTCTGGCTATGTTTACAGTTCAGTACTCTGGCCTTAAATTTGAAATTCACTTTGAATTCACATAGAAGTTTTACTTTAGTAAGTAACGCTGAAAGTCTTCTGAAGCTTATACAGTTTCAGGTTACCAGTTAGTATATTTTCATAACACATTCTTCTCTATAATACATGTACTCTAAAGGTTGCTATGCCTCAAGTTTTATCCTGAAAATAAAAAGAAATCTAGAAAAGCAGTTTAGTAGATAATCATGTTAAAGCTTCATTATCCCAAAATTACAGATTCAATTTGTTTTAAAGGAACACGCAAGACCCCTAAAGCACTTTAGCTTGCTCAAAAGCTGTATGTGTGAAGAGTCTGTCCTCTTTTTTTCATTTTGAATATAGTGCAGATTACAAAAGAGATTGACCCTTTTATAAATTAACTTGGTTACACCCCCTGGGTTTTCAAGCAGAAAACCGGTGCAGTTACTTCCTGGTTTGGTTAGCTTAGTTGCACTGAACTCAAGAGGCAGCAATTACCCAGAGCACCTGTCTTGCAAAGAAGTTTTGAGCTGCATTTGGAAATCTGTGATTGGACAGCCACAGAAAGTCTGGGCAGGGCTAGGAGAGGAGGGCTTGCATAGGCTTCAGACAAGAGGTCTACAGATTTTGCTGTTTTGCTGCTTTAAGATATAACTGCAATGGAAAAATGCATAATTAAATGCACAAAAGTTTTCATTTCGGTTATATCTATATTTAGTTATTTTGTATTTGGGCAGTGGAGTGTCCCTTTAAAGTCACCCCAAGCTTACGTCCTGCCACGATTAGTAAAATCAATATCATTAAGTTGGGCAAATATATATAAAACCCTTGATATGCTTTAAAACTGGTAAAAGGTAAATATATTTTAACACATGAAATACTTAGCTAATATTATTTTAGGGGTCTTATAAGGATTATTTATTAAAACAAAACAAACAAGCAAAAAAGAACAAAGAAAACATAATCTATTGGAGACTGAAAATATGACCAGGTGAAATATGACAAAGTTAAAAAATCTGTGAATGATTCCTGATGATGGAAAGGGTTAATGAAATTTATTTAGTAAGTCCCTTGAAATGGTAACTATCATCACAGACATTTTTAATGTCTGTAAATGTATTTTCACCATAAGCTGGGATAAGGAGTGGAGGGATGTATAAGATACTATTTTACCTGTACACATACTGGAACATGCTTATAGTTTTTCCAAAAGGCAGTTGGCAGTTGGACTCATTCTTTGCATGCTTTGTGAGAGCTACGTGTTTAAAGAGATATGAAAGACGAGCTCCGTAAGGGAGACAAGGATCCCTCCAGGGATTCATATTGGTTATAGGATAAACTCAGGGGCACAAACCCCATTTGCAAATTGGAGAAGAAGAAGTAGTTCGGAACCTGACTCAAAATAGAAAGATAGATTACCCAAGAAGTATTTAGATGCTCAACAACAGTTATACAATTATTATAGAAGCAATTAAATATTTTTGTAAGTATATAGACAAGAAAACACGCACAAAATATATATAACAAAAAATGTGTGTGTAAAACCATGAATGTGCAAAAAAAGGATAAAATTGGGTAGCTGTTAGAGATATTAATCTAAGAGTTACCACAGTAGGCTTGTATAGGTATCTATCTATATAGTAAACAATGTTACACACTTAATAATTCAAATTGCCTTTTAGAAGTAGCGAACTAAATGTCAAAAAATACTGTTGCAATTTGCATAGTAGCAATCCGGGACAGTTAGATAGAGATATATATAAACACACAGCTTAGCTAAGAAACATAGCCCAAATTAGTGGAAATAGATAAAGGAGATGAACGGCAATATTGAGAGTCACTTAGATATATAGCCTTATCATAAGGAAGCAAATGCCTAGTTTATAAACAGGCACTTAAATTACTATTGCCTAACGGGCGTTGTTTGATTCCTATATATAGGCAAAATGTGCTGCAGTATATCTCAAGTCTATTTAAAATAAGACTGAGAGACTAGCAGCATTCTGTTTTTTTGACCCAATTATGGTGTATCCATATAATGGATTTAGGTAGCTATAGCCAGGAGGTGAATAATGGAATAGCGATTGATTGCACTCACAAAGAGAGAAAGGTGCTGTGTGAGCGCCAAAACTCGCGTCGAGTGCATGCTCTAGCCTTTTATTTTACTTTGTGTAGCATTAGAATGTGGGGTACTTACCTATAATCTTTTTCTATTTATCCAGTAGACGTTACTATGAAATACTGCTTTTGAAGAGGAAATCAGAATAGGGGCTTCCTCAAAGCAGCATTGAGAGCAAGCATAGATTAAATCCTAAGCGGTTTGAGAGGTGGATTTACTGGTAATTGAGTATATAGGTAAAATGCCTGCTGTTTTTTACTACTAACTTTACATATCTCTATACCGTATCACTATGATTCATATACCGTAATTGGGGCGTATACCTGTCAGTACTGTTAGTTTCTCAGTCCTACGTCAATAGGCTTGAGATACACTACAGCATACCATCCCCAAGTATATAACCCTGGAAAAACGTGTTTTTTTACAGGGATTTATATGATTATGGATACTTTAACCCAATGGTAGTCAACCTTTTTCTACATACCGCCCACTAATGCATCTTTCTTGATGGAAAAATTTCCTTACCGCCCACCAGTTTTCGCGCAAGTGCGGAATATTTTTTAGAAAGGAGGGTGTTTTTAAAAAAATAAATGTACGTACATTTATCTTTTTATTTCTACTTAATGCATGTTTATAATGTTTTTAACTTTATAAAGTTTAATTGGAAAACAATAAAATCCTTGAGGCTGATGCTGCAAGACTAAATATTTGATATCTGGTTCGATTTTCGTAAGGAACAAACGAAGGTCTCCTCTTTCGGTGATATTCAGACGACTTCTCTGTTTGCGCATAATATGTATATAAAAAGTACTTAGATCATATATATATATATATATATATGTGTGTGTGTGTGTGTGTGTTTGATCTAAGTACTTTTACATGCACATGAACACACATACACCATTATTAAAAGTGTATTTTAATATTAATTATATATATATATATGTGTATATATATATATATATATATATATAGTATTAAAGTAGAGATTGTAGCCGTATTAGTCCAGTGATGTAGATGTAAAAAACAGATAAAATTCTTATCTTGTAATACTTTTTTTATTGGACTAACAGAATTTTTTAATGACAAGCTTTCGGGAGAACCTCCCTTTCTCAAGTCTGAAGCATTTCTGAGCAAAACGACACATAGAATTCAAAGTTGAGTTGTGATACAGGGGTTAAAGCGACATGAGTGTAGATAAGACACTGGTTTGTTAGAAAATAGACACCATCTTAGCAGAGGGTCATAAATATCTTGTTGAAGAGCAGAGTGAGGGGAGAGAGAGGGAAAAGAAAAACAAACAAGCAGACAGTGCACAGGATGGTACACTTTATACATGCACACACACATAAATATGTATATGTGAACGCATAAACACATGTACATATACATATACATAAACACATATACATACATGCACATGAACTCATATACACAAAAATAAATGCACAGTAATATATATAAGCATACATGCATACGAGTATGGGAAAGCATAGGTCTACACATAGTACTTTGTATATAGATAGAATAAACATATAGGAATGCATTTTAAAGTGTTAGTACATATGACAGAATAGTAAGATAATGCTGGGAGAGTGTTCATGTAAAGTGTTGGTAGTGGGACAAGAATCCCAAATCAATATTTAGTCCTCTATTCTTTAACCAATATTTAGTCCTCTATTCGTTAAACCATTTAATCATTCTGGCTTCAAAGGCCTTTCTTTCCTGGGTATTTTTAAAAAACCCTTTCAGTACTTTGATTTTTAGGTCCTTCAGTGAGTGGCCAGGCTGGGTAAAGTGGTGTCCCACAGGAGTGCAGTATGATTCTTCTTTGTGGTGTTTAATAGAGTGTCTGTGCATATTCATTCTGCCATTTAATGGCTGGGTGGTTTCCCCAATGTAGCATCCTAGGTGGCATTTGGTGCATTGAATCATGTATATCACATTGCTGGATGTGCAGGAGTATGAACCTTTAATGCTGTAGGTTTTATTGTTGTGTGTGGCTGTGTTGTCTGTGCATATGTGGTGACACAGTTTGCAGCGAGGTCTTTTGCATTGACTGGTCCCGTTTTCTTCATTCTTACCATCAGTGGGCAGCTTGATTTGTTGATTTGTTTGGTAATAGTTTGGTAATAGTCTTTGGTTTGTAGCCTTTCTGTCTCATAGATTGGGAGAGTACATTTAGATGGGAATTACGGTCATTAGGATCAGAGCATATGCGATAGTACCTAGTGGCTTGGCTGTAGATGATGCCCGGTTTAGTATGAGAGGGGTGGAAGCTGGAGCTGTGAATGTAACTGCACCTCTCTGTGGGTTTTCTGTAAACCGAGGTGTGGATTGTGCCATTATTACATGTCACAGTGGTGTCCAGAAAATTCACAGATCTAGTGGAATATTCAATTTTTAGTTTGATTGATGGATGGAATGTGTTGAAAGAGTCATGGAACTGTATCAGTTTTTCTTCGCATTCAGTCCAAATTATGAAGATATCATCGATATAGTGATAATATTTGTATGGTTTGGTGTGTTGGATTTCTAGGAATCTCTGTTTAAGATCTGCCATAAACAGATTAGCATATATATATCGGACCCACATTTCTTTAGGCATGAATATCAATAAACTTGATGTTGAATCACACAGCTTTTGATGACAATGCATAGGTTAGATCCTTGTAATGTAATGCCCACTAATGGATTGAGTGTTTTGCTCTTCGGGGCTTGTCGGCGTGGTGTTTGCTTTGTTTCAATGTTGTAAATCTCTCTGACAGCATCAAACTCTTATTATAATGGTGGAGAGATCAAAAAGTAAAAAAAAAAAAACATATAAAGAAAATTCTCTAATATAATGCTGCGCTGTATATATGTGCCACAGACACAGTTACCTTAAACAGTACAATAGAATAGGTTTACACCACGGGGATGACTTTGCTTCTGTCTTTAGTATGATTTCCAAGTTACATTATTACTGTTCTGTAATGATGAGTAATGCACTGAGGTGGTGAAAGCTTATATCAGCTGTGTGACAGCTCATCTGCTAGATCCCAGTTGTGTAGACAGTGAGGCTCATTTCTATACATCAATGAGAGATTCTATCAGAATATAGCATACAATTCGCTTTTTTAGAGGTAAACCTGCTTCTGATGGACAGATTTGCTAAAGCAATATATTTTCTATTTCACACGCTGTTTTCCATGCATATTGCCTCATATTAATATATTTTCTGATGTATCATCCTTTACTGTATCTCCCCTATGGATTCTTCACATACACATGTGCAGTCCCATTTATTTACATCAAACACGTTAGCACATTACATAAAAAGGATGTAAATATACATACAGTGGCGTACACACAACCCATGGGGCCCCGGTGCGAAACTGTTCCATGCCCCCCCTCCCTACCCCATCCACCCCTTTTAGTCCCACCCCAACAGGCACACACACACACATACATACAGAGACACACAGACACAGACAGTCAGGTACATACAGACACATACACACACAACACAAACATACAAAGACACATACATACATACATACAGAGAGGCAAACATACATACAGACACACACACATACATACATACAGACATACATACAAAGACACATATATACAAACAGACAGACAGGCACACATACATACAAACAAACAGACAGACAGGCACACATACACACACATACAGACAGACACACACACACACACAAGATACACATACATACAAAGACACATATATACAAACAGACAGACAGGCACACATACATACATACAAACAGACAGACAGGCAAACGCCCACACAGACACACATACATACAAAGACACATACATACATACATACAAACAGACAGGCACGCACACATACATAGAGACAGACACATACACACAGACACACGCAACACATACATACAAAGACACATACATACAAACAGACAGGCACACATACATACAAACACACACATAATATATAAGTCAACCTCCTGTTTCCTACCTTTTAAGTGCAGGAGGATGACTTTCCCTGGGGTCCAGTGGTGGCTCAGGCTGGTGACGGTTCTATTTGACTCTCAGATATGAAGTGCAGGCCACAAATGTACTATTTAGCACCTAAATAATTTGAATGTTTAAAAATGTGCTGTAACCACAGTATTTGACGGTTCTATTTGACTCTCAGATATGAAGTGCAGGCCACAAATGTACTATTTAGCACCTAAAGAATTTAAATGTTTAAAAATGCGCTGTAACCACAGTATTTGACGTTTCTATTTGACTCTCTGATATGAAGTGCACAGCAGGCCGCAAATGTACTATTTAGCAGCAAAATAATTAGCATTTTTAAGACTGCACTGTAAGCACAGTATTTGACAGTTCTATTTGACTCTCAGATATGAAATGCATGCCCCAAATTTACTTTTTAGCACCAAAAAAAATGTGATTTAGTCAAACTGCAATGCAACCACAGTATTTGACGGTTCTATTTGACTCTCAGATATGAAGTGCAGGGCCCAAATTTACTTTTTAGCACCTAAAGAATTTGAATTTTTAAAACTGCTATGTCACAGCAGTAATGACGGTTCTATTGGAACTCTCAGATATGAAGTGCACAACCCAAATTTACTTTTTAGCACCAAAAAAATGTGAATGAGTCAAACTGCAATGTAACCACAGTATTTGACAGTTCTATTTGACTCTCAGATATGAAGTGCAGGGCCCAAATTTACTTTTTAGCACCTAAAGAATTTGAATTTTTAAAACTGCTATGTCACAGCAGTATTTGACGGTTCTATTTGACTCTCAGATATGAAGTGCACAACCCAAATTTACTTTTTAGCACCAAAAAAATGTGAATGAGTCAAACTGCAATGTAACCACAGTATTTGACAGTTCTATTTGACTCTCAGATATGAAGTGGAGGGCCCAAATTTACTTTTTAGCACCTAAAGAATTTGAATTTTTAAAACTGCTATGTCACAGCAGTATTTGACGGTTCTATTTGACTCTCAGATATGAAGTGCAGGCCACAAATGTACTTTTTAGCACCTAAAGAATTTAAATGTTTAAAAATGCGCTGTAACCACAGTATTTGACGTTTCTATTTGACTCTCAGATATGAAGTGCACCGCAGGCCGCAAATGTACTATTTAGCAGCAAAATAATTAGCATTTTTAAGACTGCACTGTAAGCACAGTATTTGACGGTTCTATTTGACTCTCAGATATGAAATGCACCGCAGGCCGCAAATGGACTATTTAGCTGCAAATTTTTTTTAATTTTTAAAACTGCACTGTAAGCACAGTATTTGATGGTTCTATTTGACTCTCAGATATGAAGTGCAGGCCACAAGTGTACTATTTAGCAACTAAAGAATTTGAATGTTTAAAAATGCGCTGTAACCACAGTATTTGACGGTTCTGTTTGACTCTCAGATATGATGTGCAGGCCCCAAATTTACTTTTTACCACCTAAAGAATTTGAATTTTTAAAACTGCTATGTCACAGTAGTATTTGATGGTTCTATTTGACTCTCAGATATGAAGTGCACACCCCAAATTAACTTTTTAGCACCAAAAAAATGTGAATTAGTCAAACTTCTATGTCACAGCAGTATTTGACGGTTCTATTTGACTCTCAGATATGAAGTGCAGGCCACAAATGTACTATTTAGCAACTAAAGAATTTGAATGTTTAAAAATGCGCTGTAACCACAGTATTTGACGGTTCTGTTTGACTCTCAGATATGATGTGCAGGCCCCAAATTTACTTTTTACCACCTAAAGAATTTGAATTTTTAAAACTGCTATGTCACAGTAGTATTTGATGGTTCTATTTGACTCTCAGATATGAAGTGCACACCCCAAATTAACTTTTTAGCACCAAAAAAATGTGAATTAGTCAAACTTCTATGTCACAGCAGTATTTGACGGTTCTATTTGACTCTCAGATATGAAGTGCACACCCCAAATTTACTTTTTAGCACCAAAAAAATTTGAATTAGTCAAACTGCTATGTCACAGCAGTATTTAATGGTTCTATTTGACTTTCAGATATGAAGTGCAGGCCACAAATGTACTTTTTAGCACCTAAAGAATTAGAATTTTAAAAAATGCTATGTCACAGCAGTATTTGACGGTTCTATTTGACTCTCAGATATGAAGTGCAGGCCACAAATGTACTATTTGTGCAGGCCACAAATGTACTATTTAGCACCTAAAGAATTTGAATGTTTAAAAATGCGCTGTAACCACAGTATTTGACGGTTCTATTTGACTCTCAGATATGAAGTGCACACCCCAAATTTTTAGAACCAAAAAAATGTGAATTAGTCAAACTGCAATGTAACCACAGTATTTGACGGTTCTATTTGACTCTCACATATGAAGTGCAGGCCCCAAATTTACTTTTTAGCACCTAAAGAATTAGAATTTTTAAAAATGCTATATCACAGCAGTAATTGTCGGTTCTATTTGACTCTCAGATATGAAGTGCAGGCCACAAATGTACTATTTAGCACCTAAAGAATTTGAATGTTTAAAAATGCGCTGTAACCACAGTATTTGACGGTTCTATTTGACTCTCAGATATGAAGTGCAGTCCACAAATGTACTTTTTAGCACCTAAAGAATTATAATTTTTAAAAATGCTATGTCGCAGCAGTATTTGACTGTTCTGTTTGACTCTCAGATAAGAAGTGCAGTCCACAAATGTACTTTTTAGCACCTAAAGAATTAGAATTTTTAAAAATGCTATGTCGCAGCAGTATTTGACGGTTCTGTTTGACTCTCAGATAAGAAGTGCAGGCTACAAATGTACTATTTAGCACCTAAAGTATTTGGATGTTTGAAAATGTGCTGTAACCACAGTATTTGACGGTTCTATTTGACTATCAGATATGAAGTGCAGGCCCCGTATTTACTTTTTAGCACCTAAAGAATTTGAATTTTTAAAACTGCTATGCCACAGCAGTATTTGACGGTCCTATTTGACTCTCAGATATGAAGTGCATGCCACAAATGTACTTTTTAGCACCTAAAGAATTTGAATGTTTAAAAATGCACTGTAAGCACAGTATTTGACAGTTCCATTTGACTCTCAGATATGAAGTGCACCGCAGGCCGCAAATGTACTATTTAGCACCAAAAAGTTTGATATTTTAAACCAACAATGTAACAGTAGTATTTAAGGTTTTATTGGACGGCAAGAAATGCAGTACACAAATGTACTATTTGGCACCAAAAAAATTGCAGTATTTAAAAATGCCTAGATGTTGCCCACTGAGCTACCAGAACAGGATTAAAGTAATGTGCCTGGCACACATGCAGTTGCGAGTGCACTGCACTCTCTGTGGCACTGGGCTCAGGGCAGGGTACACAAATGTAGTATAGCGCCCACAAAAATGTAGTTTGCAGATTCAACACCAGAATTCTTTCCTAATCTGTCCCTCACAGCTGCAGCATCCTCTCCCTACACTAATAAGAGCTCATGCAGCGCTACGGAACTCCAGCTCATATATAGAGGCTGGGTCACATGCTGCACTGGCCAATAACAGCCATGCCATTAGTAGGCATGGCTGTGATGGCTTCTAAGGGCACACAAGTCAAACGCTTGTTGATTGGCTGTCCTGCCTTTCAAAAAGCGCCATTAAATCGCCGAACACCGAACTCCAACCCGAACATAAACTGATATGTCCATGTTCGGGTCTGGGGTCCACAAAACTTAATGTTCGGTACGAACCCGAACTTTACAGTCCGGGTTCGCTCAACTCCAGTAAAGATAGCATGTTTACCTAGGGACACATTTTAAAAATTGCAAAGCTAAATGTATTTTTGGAGCACATAGAGATGGGGCTCTGTATGCTCTATATACATTGATTTAAATATTATCTGATATTGTTATTATTATTAACATTATTATATTCACTTTACATTGATTTATGGCAGTTATAGGTAATGAGTAGCAAATATCCCTGAGTATATTATCTTTTTCTGAAATATGGAAGCATTATTCTACTGATACTCTTATGACACACAGTGATCTTTAATATTCTGTCTGCAGATCTTATCTCATACTATTCTGCTATCACCTCAAACTACATCCTACATTTTCTTATTAGCACAAGTCAAGTGTTTTCAGCTCTCTCGTGCACCAACCTCGGACAATTGCTTTATGTTAATTCCCCCAGCCCATAGACCTCTGCCTGAGTTAATAACTAGGAACCATATCATATAGGCATAGATACATTTCACAGGTCATTTATCTCATCGACATCATGACCAAGGGTCATTAGTAGCCTTTAGATTACACATAAAAGGTTAGGTTTAGTATAAATTGGTGATGAAAGAGATGACCGTCTACAAGCTTATCTGTATAAGGGATTATTTAATCATGAAAATTAATAAAATACTAATAAAATATGTTAAAGCTATTCTTCTTCAAAAGAAGAAATGGTCCCCAGATCAGAGTAAGTCACCAGAGAACATCCAACACTAACATCCTTGATCTGGCTCATAAACAGGTTCTCCTGTGCTTCTCTATTTTTTGAAGATTGTTTGGAAGACCTCAACATATGCTAAAGTAGTTCTATATCCCATAGAACAAGATGAATTAAGAACTTCCTTATAGTATACGGATTCATGGCCCCGGCCTTTTCTTTTGACCTTTTTCCTACACTTCTTGGTGTCACTGCAGAAAAATATTCATCTTTCTTCACATAACAACTGAATATATAGTACTGAGCAATGTTCAGTGTGTCAATGAATACTGTGTTTTATTCTAACATATAACTTCTCTCTGATGACAGCAGCAGAGCAGATAACATAATATCGATTTTCTTCACTGTCTGGCTTTGATCAGAAAGTAGTGAGTTAGTGTAAGCCGTCTAGCACACCACCAAATAAATCTCCTGTCCTCTGCACTCAGCTGGAGGTATTGTATTATTTATAGACTTTACTAATCTGGCATTCTCTGTACCTGCTTCACCTTACTGTTGTCTCAGTTAATGTGCAAGTGGGAATAGCCTTTTTCAAAAGAGCAAAAACTCACATAGACAAAGTCTCATAAGCAAGCCATGGTCTGTACAAAGTAACAACACTAAATAGACGTGGATCAGATCCGGTGGATTATATTAATGATCTGTGCTTAATTGTTAATTATATACGCATAAAAAATTCATTATATGTAATAAAGTGAATTAATTTCCACAAAATACAAACGTACACAAATAGGAAAAAAATATATATAAATATGTTTGCACTATGCGGAATTTTTTTATGCACATATAATTCTTTTTCTCGCTTTGCAATCTCTATTTCATTTAGTCCTTAAAGCGTCTTTTTTTATTAGTAAGCTTATGTTTACCCTTTCTTCTTAATTTCTTCACAGGCCTTCTTTTAATTATTATTTATTTTATTAGCATTTACCTTATTATTTATTTAGTTATATTTATTTTTTTATGTAATTTCTTCTTTAAATTTTTGATTAGTTTCTATGTTTTTTTTTACCAACTATTTCAGTTTTGATTTACTTGATTAGTTATATTATGAATTAATAAAAGTCATTTATTTTCTTGAAAGTAAGTCATTTGATCTGAATACAGTATATAGTATAGGTGACATTTAATCTTTGGACTGTATATGGATATTTTAATCTGCCTGTTTCATTTTAGTTTACAATTCTTTTCTGTTTTGTGAAATGTCTTATTTTATTGTACTTTCTAAAAATAAAAAATGAAAATTTACCAAAACAGACAGAAATACACACATACACTGCAGTCTTTTACAGTTCTTTGCAATTTCCAAAAGCATAGTTACAAAGTCCATTGATATAGATGATGTTTGAATTTTTATAATTGTAATTTTCTAAAACTGAAACACAGGTCATTAGTTTTACAGCATGTAATAGGTTTGTTTTTACATTTTTCAAGTGTTATAGAGAATAAGAACAGAGCTAAAATTAAGTTGAGGTATGCAAATGTTTTTAAGCTACATTAGCAACAAGTACATGAGCAACAAGCATGCGAAGGAAACTGTATGAATATAACATTTGTTTGTATTATACATAAATCTTTATGCTGTGGAAAAAATAATGCTTTCTAAAAAATGGTCAGTTATGTGACAGCATTGTCTGAGAAATCACATTACAAGAAAGGAAAAGCACTATAAGTCAAATGAGTAGAAAAAAAAAGTATAAATAAGCAATTATAAAAAAAATATATCATTGTTAAAATAATGATTATATTTATCAAGGGCCAATAATGACACATATGAAAATCTAATGTGGTATTTCCATAGGCTAATTCTAACAGTGTAATTACAATAACAGTATGGCTTATAATAATTGTATGTAGAGTGATACAGTAACAGATAAGCTAGAGTGTTATAAGATGCTAAAAGATGCATTCATAGTGTTTCTATGCATACTGTGTTATAATATAACATACATTGCATCACCTGTCAGTATGATCACCTTCCCATCAAAATTATATTTTCTATCTACCGTGGATCCTAGGCAACTACTGTTGTGAATACTGAGGCTCCTTTCTTATGAGCTGCTAGTAGTGTGAAGAATTTGTGCGGCAGTAACTGTGTGTGGTAATAATGCTTTGTCACGCCATTATTTCATTTTACCTGCATTTCTCTTGCACAATGTAGTGGTTATGGTGTTTGTGGCAGCCACCCCGAGAGGCCACCCTGCCGCCAGTGATGTTCTTTCCCCCTTTTCAGAGTGATGCTTTCCAAATCCCAAGGTCGGTATAGCTGTGTAGCTCATACAAGAGCTGGTGATTATAGCAGATATAGTGGCTCCCTACAAACATGAGATGAGACTCTATGGTGAGGGTAAGCAGGAACTGATTTATTGGTAGCCACACTGGCCTTTTAAGACAATCCCCATGCAAGGGGCACTGCAGTAAAAACAAATACACAATCAGATAGGCTCTCAGGTCCAGGACAGTCCCATACAAAGCAGGATAATACCTCCTCTGTACCTGGGAGATAATTGAGTCAAGCACTGTACTAAACTCAATTATCTCCAGGCACAGAAAACATAATTTTTACAACATATTAAAATACCTCCAAAACACATGGAAACCCCAATATAGTCATATCCTCTGAGAAAAGGTAATGTTTATATTGCTGCCTAGTATCACCTCTAGGTACAGTCACTCAGGTGGCCAATAGAGGTGCTTCCTGTATTAGAGCAGCACCTACATTCAGCATCTCCATGCTCAGCATGTAGGCTCTGAATGTTCCAAATAGAGATGCATTAATTCAATGCATCTCTATGAAGAGATGCTGATTGGCGTAGTGTAGTGTTTTGCCACACATGCACAATAACCTCCCAGTGCTTTCCTCTGGGAAATGATTGGATTGGCTGAGCTCATCAAGATTAATCATCTCATCCATGGTGGCGGGAACAGGCAGGGCCAGCTCAGACAAGACCTGCGTGGCCTTGGTGAAAAAAGGTGAGTAAAATCCCCATTAGCCACCACGGAGAGCGGGACGGTCGCCTACACAGCAATTCCTGCACTACAGTGTTCCTTTAATGTCAAACCTGTATGTGGTATGAGATTTAAAAAGAGAACTATTTTATAATAAACTTATTTTGTTAATATAGAGAGTTTTGTACATATACAATATATATTTTTATTCTAAGCCTTATTTCCATCTTAAATTCATTTTGTTGTTATTAATAAATGTGTCCCTTTTTAATGGAGCTTTTTCCATTTAAATGTTATTAAAATAACAATTTTGTTGATGTTAATGCATAAAAATTAATCTTGTCCATTTGAACGAGCAATGGGGTCTGAATTTGTACGAAGACTGAATTTAGAATTAAAGAAATCGTTTCAAGATTTAGTTTTACCTCTAAATTTTTTGCTGCTATTTAAAAATCCCTCGGACATTTTCTTCTCCACAATTCATACACATTACTGACTAAATACTTTTTTTTGTACTGATAATAGAAAATTATTTACACTTACTATGAAATTAGTTTAAATTTAGTAGTATTATGACTAGGGTAGAATTATCAGCACCTGCAAGCCGGTAGTTCTTGGCCCTATGAAAATAATTTAGTTCTTAAAGATCTTCGCAAAATGATCTTTCAATCCATAACAGGAAAGATTTATAGACAAACAACACCCCTGAATCCATAAAAAGGACATATATTTGAGTCTACTGCAGCTACGGTTTATGATAGATGAATTTGATGACAATCAGTTTTTAGATATAATCAAGCATTCTGGCTCGATTTTCTGCTGCCTCAATTCTTTGCCTCAGTCAAAGAGTCACTTTAAAAATAACTTCTGCTTCTTTCTTAGAAGTGAAAGCTATATTTAAAATGGAAAAAAGCAAAAAATGAAGTCTACCTGAAAGAAAATTATAACACTGCTTAGTTTCATGAGATATTGACTGGTCAGCAAACTTGTTTTGCCATTTGTATTTATTGTACAGACTCAAAACATGTATGTTAAGTATGGCCTTTTCTTCAATACAACATGACAATGATTAAATGCCCCAAAATGATAACATTTGTAATTCCTGGAAGAACTCCCAGATTCCCTGCAACGTTTTCTTTCAAATTGGTGATATAGAAAAAGAGAGATTTTATTATGTTTTAATCAACAGGTTTAAATTTCAAACTTGGAAGTATTTGTGGAGGCAGATAACCCACCTCTTATTTTTAAAGGGATTCTCCAGTGCCAAGAAAACAAAGCCGTTCCCCCATGTCACTGAATCCCTCCCTCCCTCCCCCCATCAGAAACTTATCTGAATCCACCACCGATGTCTCTCAGCCCAGGGTCAGTCTCCGCCTAAGCTCCTCCCCCGCCGACGTCCGTGGGAGGGGGAGACCTAATGCACATGCGCAGCAATGGCCGTGCATGTGCACATTACACCTCCCCATAGGAAAGCATTATTCAGTGCTTTCCTATGGGGATTCCGGCAATGCTAGGGGTTCTCATGCATAGCATGAGGAATTCCAGCGTCGTTTAGATGAACAAAAGTCAGCTAAGAAGCCGGAAGTCCCTCTAGTGGCCACCTGAGAAGGACTTAACCCTGCAAGGTAAACAGTGCAGTTTATAAAAACTGCAATAATTACAGTTGCAGAGTTAAGAGTGATGGGAGTTGGCACCCAGACCATTTCAATGAGCTGAAGTGGTCTGGGTGCCTACAGTGTCCCTTGTGCAGGACGAGGAAATTCATGTCAATGGACAATTTTTTAGAAAATAAAAGTTTTTTTCTGACGACTAAATTTCGGTCACTTGGTGGTTTAGCTGGACGGAATTTCGGTAACAAAATTACAATTTGGAAAACTAATCACAGGATCCAAAAGGGTGTGACAATGGGCCAATAAGTGTACGTCAATTGGCTAATAAGTATATATTTTACAGTACACTGATAGGAGCATTTGGTTCACATATCAAGTGAGAAAAAATATTCATTAGAGGGAAAAATTAGCAGTAAAAATTTATATATGTATTACATGCTTATTAGATATATACTAATTTCTTACTTGATTTGTAAATAAAATCAACATTTAATGGCTGTCCTCTAGCAATCAGTCATCCGTTTTCCCATCAACAATTTCTTTTTTTGGCCCACAGGTGGAATTAAGAATCACAAATCAAACTGAACATTCTCAGCAACAGTGAGAGTCAACGAGCGATCACACAACTGGCCCAAATTCAGATGGATTGAAGTGCATAGTGAATTGAATGTCCATGTCTGCTTATGTTCTTGTACAGTAGTTTGTTTGAATTTAATATATATCTTTGTTAATGGTGGTTACTGGCAGACATTGTGCTGTACGCATCCATTGGCTTTGCAAAGCTATTTATTTCAAAAGTTCTCATGCATTTCACTCAAATGGGAGCTTAATCACAAATATATAAACCTAGGTTTAAACAAGTTCCTTTGATTAGTGGCATGATATTTTTTCATAAACAAGGTATTAGATGAAGGAACACTACACTGCAAAATAAAAAAAAAGATAGATATACCACAATCAAAACTTGAATTGAATTATGCATTCTTCCATTGGGGGTATATCTACAATAAGCTTGAAAAAGCTGCAGATCTCTTGTCTGCAGCATCTGCTAGCCCTACCCTTCCTCCAAAGCCCAGACTTTCTGTGGCTGTCCAATCAGAGACATCCTAATGCAGCTCAATGAGAAGTCTTTGCAAGACAGGTGCTCTGAGGAATTGACTGCATATTAAGTTTATCTCCACTGAGCTAACCAAACCAGGAAGTGACTGGACCGGTTGTATGATTGACAGCCAAGGGGGTGTAACAAGGTTAATTTATAAAAGTGTCAATTTATATTGAAATCTGCATTTTTTTGTAAAATGAAAAAGAGAACACACCATTCACACATAAAGCATATTAGGAAACTAGCGTGCTTTGGGTATCTTAAGTGTTCATTTAAAGGAAGGTTGATCTAGATAAGGTATGATCCAAAAGACAAGTCAGATGTTCCAAAAATCAGGACGTTCTGTGAGGAGACAAGGTTGCAAGTCAGATTAAGGGTCTAAAATAATGAGTCTAGATTTAAAAAAAAAGCATTGTCATGGAAGAAAAGTATGTAATTTAAACATATTAGGTTAATGTAAGTCTTTTAAATCACCCACAAGTAATCATTCTACTACTCATATTAAATAAGACATTATCAAAGACATGAGTTGCTCCACTTCCATACATAGCATACAATAGCAGTCAGTCATAGATTAATGTATTTATAGACTTAACAATAAAGGATTATTTCACTTCATAAATACTCATCAACTGATTTTCCAAGTTGCTATGGAAACTTCAAAACATTTGAAAGTTATGTAATATTGATGCTGTACTGATAAGTGCATTTGGATGCAGTACAAATTTCAGATGGGCGACAGGTTCTCATTTTTGTTTTTCACGCATAAGGACTTTTCATACATATTTGTCTCCTCTTGTTCAACACATAGCCAGTCTCACTGAAAATACAATAGATAATAAATTAATTTTGTCTAAAATATTGTTAGAAAGTCAAATTGAGATATTATTCGCATTTAAAGGAATCTGGACCAATAACTTTGTAACAAAAATAGTCTGGTTATCAGTACAATAACTGAGTAGGTTAGCTCATGGGTTATTAGAATAATAATTATAAAATATGCAAAAAAAATTCTCCTATTACATGGTTTATAATGTAGTTTATGACTCCCAACCATTGTCCCAATAAATGAGTCTTTCTATTGCAGTCATATATCATGTAGAGAGTTCTAAGTGTTGTTTTTCTCCTGTTATTGTTCTGTTTTTTTTTTTTTTAATTATTAAGTATCCGAGTATCCTTTACAGAATAAAGCAATGAATTATGGTTAATGACTTTCTAAACAACAATTAACAATAATTAAAAGTAAGAGCAAGATTTAATGGAGGCGATATATTAGGGGCAGCATAAGTGAAATCCTGTAGGTTGAAACAGGACAATAAAGTGGTAGAGGTGAAGAGTTGGATAGCTTGTGAGGAATGGTGAAGACATTTATAGTGTCCTCCGTGATGAAAACCAAGATATAGGGGAATACCTAATTTGTTAAACTCATCAAAAGCTATACTACTCTATTACTGTCTGATTTCATATTTTTGGAAGTTTTTCAAATTACTTTTTTTTCAAATAATAAACTATTTTAAAAATCCTATAGAAAAATATATATCAACATATAAACAAAAATATAAAAACATTTTTTACAAACATTAAATCAGTTGAAAAGCGTATCCTAAAATAATAAATCAAAGCCTGAGTTATATGGTGGCCAGTGATATTTTTGTCCTTTCTAACTTAACTCTTTAAGTTCACAGTTTCAGAAATAAAAGGGAATCATGACGAAAAATTTCCGTCATGTGTCCATAAGGAGATAAATACAATAAAAAATCGGTGCAAAACTACAACCAATGGAAATTGCCACCAACTCTTGACTGATATTTTTCAGTAAGGTCACAAAAGCTGATTTTTAGAATTGAAATGTCATATTCATCATTTCAAAAGTACAATTTTTTTTATAATGATATAGCTATAAAAAAAAAACTTTATATGAATAGTCTATCTTAGATTTGGTGAAGTATGATAAATTCATTATATGAGAGTAATTTGTCTAATCAGAGATCCAAATTCGTGGGTCGGGTTTTAGATGGCAATTCTCAGATTCATCCAGGAGATTATTTTACCGGATCTAATTATGTCACATATCCATAAGAGCCTCTTGGATATCTCAGTCCTGTTCAAAATGACAGATATTCAGATGAGGTGTCAAACTGACGTTTTCATAGCACGGTTCTAAGAATATTTAATTGCATCCCACTGAGAGAATGAATGCTTTGTGTCGTCATAATTCAAAGGTGATCTAGGCTAAGATCCCTAGGGCATCCACATCAGTTAAGGATTAAAAGAGTTACATCCATAGACATAAAACATAAGTAGGAGATTCATAGAAACATTCTGTGCCAGAGGATATGACAGAATTACATTTTCCAAAATTAACTATTAGCCTATAGAGGGACGTTTGTTATGTAATCTAGATGCACAATATTCTTATTAACTTTTGTCCTCTGCTGAAATCATATTCTGTGTATTGATTGCTCTGAATACTATTTTTGTAAAAAAAAATTTAAAAAGGGGTAAAAAAAAAATGAGATAAAACTCTGCATTTTTGATGAATTGTAACATGCCATATTTTTTTAAAAGAGCAAGAGTTTAAGTTATAATAATGCTGGAATCCTTTGAATATTTAGCTTTAATTAACAAATTGCTACTGTAAAAAAAAAAGTATGTTAAGATTCGTCTTCTAAAACATATTTTGAGCAAAATAAGGTGTCCGGTAATCAAATGTTTTAAAAGCGGCAGGACAGGCGTTTTGTAAGACATTGCAAAGTAACAGAGGAGGGTTTATTTGAAATTATTGTGAATTTGAAATTGAGTGGCAAAATGTAGGGTTGAATAGTAAAGTAGTGACTAGTACTGAGTGGGTAAATATTTTGCCTACATTTTTCAGTTTGGTTTTCAATGATCTACAATTATCGAAATGTTATTTCATACCTACTAGTAAATTAATTTTCCTGGCTTTTTATCATGGCAGCATCACGTATGGGTAGCTCCACCCTCAGCCAGATCAGGGCAGGAAACAAGCAATAAATTAGACTGTAGGCATAAAAGGTTCCTCCTCCCTCCATACCTCAATCCAATTGAATAGCTCAGATAAAACCCAGGGCGGGTACCTGATGCTGCCATGATAAATACCCAGGAAAATAAATTTACTAGTAAGTATGAAATAAAATTTTGGTATTCCTGGCTAATCATGGCAGCATCACTTGTGGGTAATACCCAAGATTAGAAGAAAGGGGGCTTGGGGTTTTTATAAAATACACAAAAGTACTGCAAAAACACACAAATTTATTACACGGAATCAACAGAATCCAAAACACTTCTGCCAAACTTTGTGGAAGAAGAGGCCACATCTAGTTTCTAATACTTAATGAAGGTCATTAAGACCACGTTGCTGCCCTGCAGATGTCATCAAGAGAAACCTCTGTTAGATCTATAGAAGTCATCCAATCATCTTTCTTTATGTTTGTTATTATAGTAGAAATGGATTTTGGAGCCAGAAATATTGGGGAATAATGACCCTTAAACCTTTCAGCTTTTGGTATATCTACGATTACTTCTTGTTGTAGCAGTTTCTCGATACAATTCTTCATTGCTGTTTATTTTATTCCTCTTGAGACTCAGGAACATTTGAACACTGGTTTTGGTAAATGCAAAAACTCTCTCTCTCGTATCCTTCTGTTATTATGGATAAGACCCAGGAGTCTGAGATGTTGATGATGCAGACAGGATAGAACTATTGAAGACAACCTTCAATTACCCCTGGCTGGACCTGCACATCTTCAGATTCTTTTGTTAAAAGGTCTGGTTCCTCTAGACCCTGGAAAACTTGGAAGAAGTGGAAAGCTGATTAGCTCTCTAGTTTGTACATCTGGAGTACTGTCTTCCTGGACGATATGTCCTACTGTCTCGAAATTAATTCTCTCTAAACTTCTTATTCTCTTACTAAATGAAACTGATGCACTTGCATTCTTCCAGATTTTCTTCAACAGGCAGAGAATGATAGGTAGGAAAGGAAACATGTACCCCAGATCGAATTCCAGTTTCCATTTATTGTAGAACAGTATGTAAAGTGAACACAAAAACTCAGTTAGTCCTGCCCGTGCAGTCTGATTACTGAGTTCTTCAGATGAAGAGAGGTTGAACTTCATCTGGCCAAAAAATAAAAAGTAATGAGAAATAAAATTCATGTTGTCCAACTGAGGGCAGAAAAAAAAGACATAGAGGGAGGAGGAACATTTTATGCCTACAGTCTAGTTAATTGTTTGTTTCCAGCTCTGATCAGGCTGAGAGTGGAGCTACCCATAAGTGATGCTGCCATGACTAGCAATTAAAGGACACTGTAGGCACTTTAACAAAAAAATTTAAGTTGTTATAGTACCTGCAGTCTTGCCTCCCCTCTCCTGCTCCTAAAACCCTTAAGTTCACCCCAGGGTTTGGGGGTGTGGTTTCATGCCGCACATTTAAACCCTCTGGGTATGAGAGCCTGCAATCTTACTTCCCAGATCTCCCACCATAACATATTGAAATGCCACGCACGCATGCACAATGATATCATGGTCGGTCATAGAGCATTATTGTATTCAGTCATTCTCTATGGCAGAATCTTAGACACACTGCGACGAGTTCTGCACATGTGACTATGGTCCCTTATGCTCCTCTATGATGGCACTTGGATTGGCTCATCATCATGGAGGCATGCCTTCAGGATTAATCAGTCCAAGGAGGAGATCGCCGGCTGTAACATTAGGAATACGGAATAGGGTTGTAGCATTAGGAATACCCGTCATAGGGTTGGGGCATTAGGAATACCCATCACAGGTTTGTGGCATTAGGAATACCCGTAATAGGGCTGTGGCATTAGGAATACAGAATAGGATTGTAGCATTACATTTCTTTTTCATGATTACATTTAGTTTTTTCTGCATCCTTGCAGTTTTATGTCAAACTCCATGTCTGCATTCTACCTGCCAGGTGGGGGTATGTGAAAGAAAGGCTTTGAGTAACTTGAGTACATTACAGGGTTTTTGTGCACACTGTAATAGGAGACTGCTTTGCTTACATACTTGGTATAAATATAACTGCTGTATGAGGGTATATATATTTTTTGTGTGTGTGCTGTTCCCTAAAGCTTGACACTACGCAGAACTACCGCAGTCAAGCATGTCATTTCCCCCCAACCATCACCAGTGACGGCTGCTAGGAAATGAAGCTCTTTTTATCGCAATCCTGTTGGATTCTCTGCAGACCTCAATACTGTACTCTCACACATGACAATATCTGAGAATATCTTCCTGTTTCATTAGGTTTTCCTGTGGAACATTTTTGCTTGCTATATGCGGTATAATATGTAACCATATGTGTCATTTATATTGTATTTAGTGTTTTGACACATTGCCTTTGTTTGCTAATCATTGATGTTTCTCTGTTTGTATCTACTCGCTATTTAATAGCGTGCTTCCTGAGTGCAGAGTGTATACATTCTATTCATCAAGCGCACACAGTTTGGTTTGGTTTTACTTTATTTGCACTTTTTCTTTTTTTCTGTTTATTTTGTGGTGTAAGAGTTAACCTCTCTCTTGTGACGCTGTTTGCTGCCTCCTCCTTTCAGTTTTGATAGGGGCCGGCACCGGCTGTTAGATATAATAGTCAGATGTGTTTAGATTTACACTGTCGATGAGTAGGTCCTGTGTGTGCGGGACTGAACATCCAAGATGCTTTTATCTACTCAATAAAAAGGCTTGGTGAAGCTGCTTCGTACCGGCGCTACGGTGTGCCTGGACTTTATTTTGTTTTTTATTTCAAAAGTATTATAAGACATCAATCTAAACCCTATCACTACTTCCAAAATTCAGAAATATGGCTGCAACAAAGTATAAAGAAAGGATCTGCTGCTAATAATGTAAGACTGTCAACACATCACACCCGCTACATTAATTATTTCTGTTTCCGATATCTCCTTAGTATAGCATGAGATCATCAATGTGACAGCAAAACCATTCTATCTCAGACCTATGTAAATGAGTTTATTCTTTATTAATATTTTTATTTCAATTTCCAATGCCATCTGCCTTTATACTGAGACATATTTCTAGTGTGTGTAAATAACCTCTGCATTTATATTATTTATATATTATTATTATATTATATTATATTGTATCCTTCCTCTGCCATTATATTATTTATATATTATTACATTGTATCCTTCCTCTGCCATTATATTATTTATATATTATTATATTATATCCTTCCTTTGCCATTATATTATTTAAATATTATTATATTATATCCTTCCTCTGCCATTATATTATTTATATATTATTATATTATTATATTACATTGAATCCTTCCTCTGACATCATTTATATATTATTATATAATATCTTTCTGCCATTATATTATTTATATATTATTATATTATATCCTTCCTCTGCCATTATATTATTTATGTGTAATTATATTACATTGTATCCTTCTTCTGCCATTATATTATTTATATATTATTATATTATATCCTTCCTCTGCCATTATATTATTTATATATTACTATATTATATCCTTCCTCTGTCATTAAATTATATTATATCCTTCATCTGCCATTATATTATTTGTATATTATTATATCATATCCTTCACCACCATTATGTTATATCCTTCCTCTGTCATTAAATTATATGATATTATATCCTTTGTCATTAAATTATATTATATGACATCCTTCATCCACCATTATATTATTTATATATGATTATAGTATATCCTTCTTCTGCCATTATATTAAATTATATGATATTTTATTATATTATATCCTTCCTCTGTCATTATATTATATCCTTCATCTGCCATTATTACATTATATCCTTCCTCTGTCATTAAATTATATAATATCCTTCCTCTATCATTATACGTCATCATTGAGTAAACTTTGACCCGGAACCTCACAGTCAGCAGACACTTCCTGGGAGGGAGGGTCTGCTGCTGATTGGGTGGAATGTGTCTGCTGGCTGTGAGGTTCCGGGTCAAAGTTTACTCAATGATGATGTATAGGGGGCGGACCGGAAATCGGATATGTTCGCCCAACGCGAACACGCTATTGTTCTTCAGTTGTTCTACAGTTCGGCGGACAGTTCGCGACATCTCTAATCAGGAGTAAATGTTAACTTTATATTAAATTATAAAAGAACGCCAATTCATTAATTCACAGAGGTTTATTCACTGAACTAGGAACTGTGAAGAATTGAGAAGAGAATTATACATTTTAAAGCAGAACTGTCATCGTCTGGCGACTTTGCAGTATTTGCAGAGAACGCTGGCATTGCCGCTGGTGGTCCAGTGGATGTGGGGGCAGGGAAAGTTAAGTTAAGTTAACTTACGTGAACCTGTCACTTGCAGGGGCTGCCATCATTTTCCAGACAGAATTAAGGTTTAAGGAGAATGCAGCGAGACTGTCGGGTCCTCCATAAACAGAGCCAACTCTCTGCAGCCGTGGGATCAACACTTCTTGATGGCAGTAGCTCTGTCCAGTGTCAAGCGTAGGAAATATTCTGAGACAAAGGCATCCGTACCTTGTCTCAGTATATCTTTTGACTGGGTTGGAATTTGAGTGAAATTTGTGGGGGGGAGAGGGTGACAGTGCAGCTTTAGACCCTAATAGCCAAGTGAAAAAAAAAATTCCTATTTATTTGTCAATTATCCACAATTCTGTACACCATAGCTTCCAACAATTAATAGAAAACAGCTCTGCTTATGTCTAATAAAAAATGCAATATGCAATGTAGTAGTGATTTATATTTTATTTAATTATTAAAGAATACAAAGCAAACGTTTTAAACTTTTGGTAGCTTCCTTTATTCATTGCGTGTAAAAAAAAAAAAAGAAAAAAAAGCTGAATATTTGTAAATGAAAATGAAAGTTTTTACTTGTTATATATAACAAGGAAAGGTCAGGACAAAGCACAATTTTCATTTTTTTTTTCATCAAGGTCTTTGTGATTATGATTGAAAAGGAAAATGTTATTACAGATGTGGCTTCACAGCCATCAGATATCTGCCTAACATTGTCTACATTCTACTTGTTATTGCCTAATTATTTATGCAAGCACCCTGATGCTTTCCCAGCTGCTAAAATTGCATTGATAGTTTTGATTTGTTGTTTTAATACTTTGTTATGATCCATAATTAACAATCAGCTTCTTTTTTGCATATTCAGAATGCTGGCGTTTACTGAACTACTTTGTACTATGGTAAGCTTAAGCCGTACTGTTTTTACCATCTCTAATATTTTTATAATATTTTCTGAGTAAGAAAAGTTTAACCTTATTTTCAAGTAAATAAATATTTATTTTCCTAATTTCCTCATAGATTTTTTTTTTTTACAGATCCCAAAAGCAGTACCCTGACTGTGGACTTATATTGGTTAGGTTCCTGCTGAGATACATCATACCCTTGTGCTCAAAACAATTAGATCCTGCTTTCTACACACCTATGTGTTGCTTACCTGGTATAGTCATCAGTAGTTTAATGTTCGTCTATGGATATTCCCCTTAATTATGTTTGTTAAAATGCATACCTAAGATTACCCTGTAAATTGCCTGCTTAAAAGGACACTCGGTGACAGAAGTTGCAAATTATCTCTAATAATTTGTACAAAACCTTTCAATATCTGTCTATTAGACTTGTGCAGAGAAACTAATTTCAGTTCTTTCAAAGTACTTTGACAGAAAAATATATATTTTTTCTTCGAGAGGTAGAATCTAGTTTAGGACGATAACCATTTCAGACAAAGTTCAGTGTCAAAAATATTCAGGAAGGCCATTCAGGCAGCAAGAATAGTAGGAAAAAGGGTACTATGAATGTACTAACATTAAATCCTGTCATTTCCATCTCAAAAACATTGCACGCATCCGCCCCTACTTAACACCAGATGCGACTAAGGTGTTGGTCCATTCCACTGTCCTTTCTCGCCTTGACTACTGTAATCCGCTTCTCAGTGGTCTTACGTGCTCCCAACTTGTGCCGTTACAGTCCATAACGGCGAGGCTCATCTTCCTGTCCTCCCGTACCTCCCATGCCTCACCCTTCTGTCAGTCCCTACATTGGCTTCCTATAAAATTCCTACAAAATTAAAAATTCTGGTCCTTGCTTTCAAATCGCTACATAATGCTGCTCCCACCTATCTATACTCTCTTATTCACAAGTATGTCCCATCTAGGCCCTTGCGATCTGCTGAAGACTTACGTCTATCTTCTGTCCGTATTCCCACCTCTGATGCTCGCCTTCAAGATTTCTCGAGGGCTGCGCCGTTCCTGTGGAACTCGCTTCTCTCCTCCGTTAGATGCTCACCCAGTCTCCACTCCTTCAAAAAATCGTTAAAAACCCACTTCTTCATAAAAGCGTATCAATTAAACTGTTAATAGCTCCTGACTGATTCCTCTTCTGCAACTGTCACTAGTCTAATACTATCCTTACCTTTTTGTGTCATTTTACCCCACTCCTTCTAGCATGTAAGCTCATTGAGCAGGGCCCTCAACCCCTCTGTTCCTGTGTGTCCAACTTGTCTGGTTACAGCTACATGTCTGTTCGTCCACCCATTGTAAAGCGCTGCGGAATTTGATGGCGCTATATAAATAGCATAATAATAATAATAATAATTTTTAAAAATCTACAACATATTGCCTGGATTAATGTCTTCACAATATCAGACAATTGTGAAATGCCAATTTGGAATTGCCAAAACTACATTATTTTATAGCTGGATTTAAAAGAAAGGAGGTGAAAGAACTTTTAGATTTTAGAAACTTTAGAAGTTTTAGATTGAATGCAATATTTTTCCCTTTGCTATCTCCTCAATGAAAAATGGGTAGCAGGACTCATTTAACTTTCATAATAGGAGATTTACCCAAAAAGGAATGGAAAAGGTCAGTGGGCAATTGACCACCCTTCTTGATAAAGTGTTTCTACAAACAAAATGTGTAGATTGCATGCTGTGGCTCTGAAGATTTAGGAGTTGTCTATTCACACTATTTTAAGAAGATTTTGAATAAAGAGATTTTTTTTTTTATTTTTTTTTTTATTTTATTTTTTTACAGGAATGAGCCATGGTGAGAATATTTCAGGAACACATGTTCTTCTGTTTCTTTTTTTGAAAATTATATTTTAGTGGTCTGACTACCGGTGAGTTACCAAACCCGGGGCTACAGTAGATGGACATATGAAGGTATGGCAAAGCTGCACTTTTTAAGATCTTTATTTGCTCACAGTTAGTTGGCCACCCTGATTTTTTTTCTACACTGAAGGACAGTCACTCACACTACAGACTGGATGTGTGGGAAGCTTTCTTCTTCTGTAAGGGGTGGAGTAGGTGGTCAGTTGCCCAGTCCTTAGAAAAAGAAGTGAGCAAGCTTCAGAGTGGGAAAAACAGTATCCTATCATCTTCTCCCAACTGCATTGAGGGTTGTAACAGGTACAGCAAACCTCGGGCCCTTATTTAATGTTTTTGAATAAGATTTTCAAATGATTTAATATATTGGTGGTGGGGTAGTGATGATATTGACAGTGGGTGAGCTACTTGTGCCAGTGGTAGAAGGTGTAGCTGATATATTAACTGTCTACTTTGGATGAGACTATTTCACAGCAGATACAGATGGAGTCGTAGATGGTGGACAAGATGCAGGAGGTGAAGATACTGGGCTGCTGTATGTTCTCTCCATATTCTCCCTTTCTAATTCCTCTGGATCATCATATTCAGAGTTCAGTAGCTCTTGGTAAAGGTAAAAGTTGTATGTCTGCAATGGTGGAGAGGACAGAAGTTCCATCACCAGATTCATCACTGCCACCAACACCAGATATTAAGGAAACTATTTTGATACAATGCTTTAAGTCCTCAATAAAGAGTGGCTCTGATGACCCCCACAAAGTTGACAAGGCAGGATTTACATCTCATAGACAAACTAATCTCAGGTGTCCAAAAGTGCCCCTCTCTTTAATACTTACAGCTATTGTCCTGTTGGCATTCTTACTGCCAGTGTCATGTTACAGCTTAAATACTTTTAATCGTATTTACTGCCAGTGTCATGCTTACCTACCTTTACTTAGCGCCAGTATCCTGTTAGCATACTGTTATATATACTTCGTGCCAGTGTCCTGCTTACTTACCATTACTTATGTATAATGCCAGTATCTTGCTAGCATAAATTTACTTATACTTAGTGTTAGTGCCCTACTACCTTAACTTTACTTTTACTACAGGTGATACTCGAAAAATTAGAATATCGTGCAAAAGTTCATTTATTTCAGTAATGCAACGTAAAAGCCTAAACTAATATATGAGATGGACGCATTACATGCAAAGCAAAATAGTTCAAGCCGTGATTTGTCATAAGTGCGATGATTATGGCTTACAGCTCATGATGAACACCCCAAATCCACAATCTCAGTAAATTAGAATATTACATGCAATCAATAAAACAAGGAGTGAACATAGAATAATATTGGACCTCTGAAAAGTATAAGCATGCATATGGACTCAGTACTTGGTGTGGGCCCCTTTCATCGCACTTATGACAAATCATAGCTTGAACTATCTTGCTTTGCATGTAATGCGTCTATCTCATATATTAGTTTCCCCTTTTATGTTGCATTACTGAAATAAATGAACTTTTGCACAATATTCTAATTTTTTGAGTATCACCTGTAGGTGCCAGTATCCTGTTAGCATACCATTATTTATACTTGGTGCTAGTGTCCTGTTAGCATACCATTATTTATACTTGGTGCCAGTATCCTGTTAGCATACCGTTATTTATACTTGGTGCTAGTGTCCTGTTAGTATACCATTATTTATATTTAGTGCCAGTGTCCTGTTAGCATACCGTTATTTATACTTGGTGCTAGTGTCCTGTTAGCATACCGTTATTTATACTTGGTGCTAGTGTCCTGTTAGCATACCGTTATTTATACTTGGTGCTAGTGTCCTGTTAGCATACCATTATTTATACTTGGTGCCAGTATCCTGTTAGCATACCGTTATTTATACTTGGTGCTAGTGTCCAGTTAGCATACCGTTATTTATATTTAGTGCCAGTGTCCTGTTAGCATACCGTTATTTATACTTGGTGCTAGTGTCCTGTTAGCATACCATTATTTATACTTGGTGCTAGTGTCCTGTTAGCATACCGTTATTTATACTTGGTGCTAGTGTCCAGTTAGCATACCGTTATTTATACTTGGTGCTAGTGTCCTGTTAGCATACTGTTATTTATACTTGGTGCAAGTGTACTGTTAGCATACCGTTATTTATATTTAGTGCCAGTGTCCTGTTAGCATACCATTATTTATACTTGGTGCCAGTGTCCTGTTAGCATACCGTTATTTATACTTGGTGCTAGTGTCCTGTTAGCATACCGTTATTTATATTTAGTGCCAGTGTCCTGTTAGCATACCGTTATTTATACTTGGTGCTAGTGTCCTGTTAGCATACCATTATTTATACTTGGTGTTAGTGTCCTGCTAGCATACCATTATTTATATTTAGTGCCAGTGTCCTGTTAGCATACCATTATTTATACTTGGTGCTAGTGTCCTGTTAGCATACCATTATTTATACTTGGTGCTAGTGTCCTGTTAGCATACCGTTATTTATACTTGGTGCCAGTGTCCTGTTAGCATACCGTTATTTATACTTGGTGCTTGTGTCCTGTTAGCATACCGTTATTTATACTTGGTGCTAGTGTCCTGTTAGCATACCATTATTTATACTTGGTGCTAGTGTCCTGTTAGCATACCATTATTTATTTGGTGCCAGTGTCCTGTTAGCATACCATTATTTATACTTGGTGCTAGTGTCCTGTTAGCATACCGTTATTTATACTTGGTGCCAGTGTCCTGTTAGCATACCGTTATTTATACTTGGTGCTAGTGTCCAGTTAGCATACCGTTATTTATATTTAGTGCCAGTGTCCTGTTAGCATACCGTTATTTATACTTGGTGCTAGTGTCCAGTTAGCATACCGTTATTTATATTTAGTGCCAGTGTCCTGTTAGCATACCCATTATTTATACTTGGTGCCAGTGTCCTGTTAGCATACCGTTATTTATACTTGGTGCTAGTGTCCTGTTAGCATACCGTTATTTATATTTAGTGCCAGTGTCCTGTTAGCATACCGTTATTTATACTTGGTGCTAGTGTCCTGTTAGCATACCATTATTTATACTTGGTGCTAGTGTCCTGTTAGCATACCATTATTTATACTTGGTGCTAGTGTCCTGTTAGCATACCATTATTTATACTTGGTGCTAGTGTCCTGTTAGCATACCGTTATTTATACTTGGTGCCAGTGTCCTGTTAGCATACCGTTATTTATACTTGGTGCTAGTGTCCTGTTAGCATACCGTTATTTATATTTAGTGCCAGTGTCCTGTTAGCATACCGTTATTTATACTTGGTGCTAGTGTCCTGTTAGCATACCATTATTTATACTTGGTGCTAGTGTCCTGTTAGCATACCATTATTTATATTTAGTGCCAGTGTCCTGTTAGCATACCATTATTTATACTTGGTGCTAGTGTCCTGTTAGCATACCATTATTTATACTTGGTGCTAGTGTCCTGTTAGCATACCGTTATTTATACTTGGTGCCAGTGTCCTGTTAGCATACCGTTATTTATACTTGGTGCTTGTGTCCTGTTAGCATACCGTTATTTATACTTGGTGCTAGTGTCCTGTTAGCATACCATTATTTATACTTGGTGCTAGTGTCCTGTTAGCATACCATTATTTATACTTGGTGCTAGTGTCCTGTTAGCATACCATTATTTATATTTAGCACCAGTGTCCTGTTAGCATACCGTTATTTATACTTGGTGCTTGTGTCCTGTTAGCATACCATTATTTATATTTAGCACCAGTGTCCTGTTAGCATACCGTTATTTATACTTGGTGCTTGTGTCCTGTTAGCATACCATTATTTATATTTAGCACCAGTGTCCTGTTAGCATACCGTTATTTATACTTGGTGCTAGTGTCCTGTTAGCATACCATTATTTATACTTGGTGCTAGTGTCCTGTTAGCATACCATTATTTATACTTGGTGCTAGTGTCCTGTTAGCATACCATTATTTATACTTGGTGCTAGTGTCCTGTTAGCATACCGTTATTTATACTTGGTGCCAGTATCCTGTTAGCATACCGTTATTTATATTTAGTGCCAGTGTCCTGTTAGCATACCGTTATTTATACTTGGTGCCAGTATCCTGCTAGCATACCGTTATTTATACTTGGTGCTAGTGTCCTGTTAGCATACCGTTATTTATATTTAGTGCCAGTGTCCTGTTAGCATACCGTTATTTATACTTGGTGCTAGTGTCCTGTTAGCATACCATTATTTATACTTGGTGCCAGTATCCTGCTAGCATACCGTTATTTATACTTGGTGCTAGTGTCCTGTTAGTATACCGTTATTTATATTTAGCACCAGTGTCCTGTTAGCATACCGTTATTTATACTTGGTGCTAGTGTCCTGTTAGCATACCGTTATTTATACTTGGTGCCAGTGTCCTGCTAGCATACCGTTATTTACACTTGGTGCCAGTGTCCTGTTAGCCTACCGTTATTTATACTTGGTGTTAGTGTCCTGCTAGCATACCGTTATTTATACTTGGTGCCAGTGTCCTGTTAGCATACCGTTATTTATACTTGGTGCCAGTGTTCTGCTAGCATACCGTTATTTACACTTGGTGCCAGTGTCCTGTTAGCATACCATTATTTATACTTGGTGCCAGTGTCCTGCTAGCATACCGTTATTTATTCTTAGTGCTAGTGTCCTGTTAGCATACCGTTATTTATTATTAGTGCCAGTGTCCTGTTAGCATACCGTTATTTATATTTAGTGCCAGTGTCCTGTTAGCATACCGTTATTTATTATTAGTGCCAGTGTCCTGTTAGCATACCGTTATTTATTATTAGGGCCAGTATCCTGTTAGCATACCATTATTTATACTTGGTGCCAGTGTCCTGTAAGCATACCATTATTTATACTTGGTGCCAGTGTCCTGTTAGCATACCATTATTTACACTTGGCACAAGTGTCCTGTTAGCATACTGTTATCTATTCTTAGTGCCAGTGTTCTGCTGGCATACCAATTATTTACACTTGGTGCCAGTGTCCTGTTTACTTACCATTACTTATACTTACTGCCAGTGTACTGATTGCTTATCAATACCTATACTTTGTGCCAATGCTGGTAACACTCCTTTATTTACACTTAGTGTCTGCCTCATGCTTACTTACCTCTACTTATACTTAGTGCTATTTCCAAGCTGTTTTATATTTAGGGCCAGTATCGGTGCAAGCATTTACTGATGTTCTGATGCCTAATTTTCATGTCAGTGTTCTGTTGGCCTGTGTTTACTTAGATTGCAAAAGACCAAAGCTGTACAGAACTATAATATGGCAGCATGAAACGGCCACGAGTTATAGGTAAAATAGTGTCTAAATAACACTGTCACTGGAAAAAGTATTACTTAATGCACTTTCTAAATACAACAATTGAATGGTGGAGGTAGAAATAGAGTGTATATAGGTAATAGGACGAAAGCGGGAGGTCATTCTCAATAGTGTATGGAGTTCCAGAGCTACCCACGTACCTCAGAAGAGGCAATGAAGTCCTTCCATCAATTTGATGGCTTCAATATTAGGGAAGGGGCATGGACTACTCTTGTGTCAAGTCCACCTCCGCCGAAAACTCAGGTTGCTAGCTTACCATATGGGATGGCCCTCAAGACTTCTTCCAGCTTTTCTACCCAATGCTCTATCACCTTCCACCATTCCCTTACACTATCCTTTCCCCTCTCCCTCTCCTCTTCATCCTACCTCCTTCTGTATTGACTTTCCTTCTCTTCCACTTTTTTTCCTTCCATCCTTCTCCTATAGAAATGAATTTTCACAGCATTGAACTGTATATCTGATTATGTTATTGCTCTGACAATCCTTGTTGGGACTCTTCCAATTTCCTTCTCATTTACTTAAATTATATTTATATTTGATAATAAATTTTGCAAGAATCAAATAAGGTATTGTCATCAGTTCTTTACCAGAAGAATGAGTTTGTATATAAAATGTGTTGGTAACATGTAGAATAAGACAGAAAAGCTATAAAGCAAACTGATTATGCACTAATCTAAAGGCAATGTTATTGGCTAAGCCTTGGTTTAAACAGGAAGCAGACAGTTAAGTCTTAGGTAAATATATTTGTTTGGGAAAACATTACAAATGCATTATGTAGCATAATATAGATTTATTCTAAAAAAAAACATGAAATTTAAATAAATATAAAAATGGAAACAACTTGTGTGTATCAAAGTGAAACTATTTACAGCATAGAATTATAGAGTAAGTGTATTGCTGAACCTGTACAAGAGTGACATCTAGAGGAATGCTGAGTGAACAAAAGCACACATCCAATATTTCATTCGATACCTTGAAAAATGAAAGTACAATATTGCTACACTGTATTTCTTTTCACAGCTCAGAAAAGGATAAATTAAGTTAGTTGCACACCACTAAATAAAAACTATTACTTATGGATAAAAACATATTTTTAGACAATGCAGAATGAGGAGATCAGAAATGTAGGTCAACAAGAAGATTCTAATCCTAGCAAGTAAAAATGGCGTATTGCATTTAGAGATCAAGACGGCAACAGTGTGCTCAGAAATAATTTGTGTAAGTTTGCGTCATTATTTAGATGTGTGTTTTTACTACAGGTTTTTTTCTAATTTATTTATTTGTGTGTCTCTTAATCTATGTCTCACAATTATCCCCTCAAGAACGGCATGCGTGCTAAGCAGTCCTTTTCGGAGTGGCTCTAAACACCAGAGGGCAGCATAGAACGTTTCTGCCGGCATAGAACATTCCCGCCGTCCTTTGTACTCACCGGGTCCCTGCCATACCCCCAACGACAGTCCCTATCCTGGGGCCTGCCTGGGAGCTCAGGCAGACCGCCTCTGCCTGATCCAACCCTCCCGGGCCATTTGATCGCATGGTCCTCATGATCAGATGGCCGGAATAGCCGGCTTCTGCAGTGCCTGCAGGGGGACTGCCTGAGTACTCCGGCTGTTCCCCTAAAGCCTGCAAAAGTTTTAAAAGTTGGTAAAAGTGATTAAAAAGACACACACACCGCATTTAATATGAAAGTTCAATTATGGTTGAACAGACATACAACGCAAATTCCAGATTTTGTTTACGTTTTGTTTTGATCACAACTTGTACAATTGGCTCAGTCCTTAATTGGTTAATATTTACAAAGGCTTGTCATTGAATTTGGATAAAGACTTTAATGCCTTTGTTATACTGTCTCTAGACCATAATGACCTATGATTGAGAATATAGAATAGGAATATATATATATATATATATATATATATATATATATATTGTAGTTAATTTGTCTTGCAATATTGGTATAGGGTTTGGAGCAAATTTATTATTTGGTTAATTAAGCATATCTACATATGAATGTATTAAGGTTAAGTCTTTTATTTACTTCGAGCCCTATTAAATTGTACAGATTGATTATATCTTTGTAATATAGACTGCATTCTTTTCTTGTCCTCTAGTCAGAGTTGCAAATAAAAAGCCATATCTATCAGTCTGGCCAATAAAAAGAAAAGATTAAGATGGGCAAAGGCAGTGGACAAAGGAAGATTGGAAAAAAGTGTTATGGACAGATCATTTTGCAGCTCCGTGCCGTACTCTGTGGACAGCACTTGATTAAAGCCAATTTTCTCCTACTATCGGACAATGACCCAAAGCACACTATGACAGATCTATTAAGGGAAGAAGTCAGCTGGTATTCTGTCTATAAATGTGTGGGCAGCACAGTCACCAGGTGCCAATACTATTGAGTTGTTGTTGGAGCAGCTTGTCTGTATGCTACATAAGAAGTGCCCATTAAAGCAATCCAACTCGTGAGACGATCGTCAAGAAGTACGTGGTGTAATCTCTCCAGAATGCCTCCACAAGTTCACAGCTAGAATATCAGAGGTCTGCAAGGCTGTAGTGGAGGAGTATTTGACAAAAGCAAACTCATTTCATATATGTTATTATGGGAAATAAGGACATTTCAGAGTGACCCCAGACTTTTCATGCCACTGTAAATATAGATTTTTACGGTTATTCCTTTTTTCCCCTCTATCGTTACTTCTCATGATCTGTGAATAAAATTGACATCTAGGGACTTTCCCCCAACCATTATTAATCTTTTCCCATCAATCATATGTTTTTGGTGCCGTGAATAGAACACTGAATTACAATCAAATGAACATGTCTGAGTGAGTCGTTTGTTCGGTTATATGTCCATATGGCACTTCAGAGTTCTGGAATTCAGATGACCCACAAAACGGTATAAATTCAAACAAATTATAATTATTCTAAAAATCAATGCACAAGTCTAAATTGTAGTAAGTTTGTTTCTCTCATTTTCTGCTCAGGGAACAAATAAACGTAGCTTTAAAAAAAAAAATAGAAAAAAATGCTCACAGTAAAGTTGGAACTCCAACACCCACGAGATACAGCCACCTTGATGGTCTGAGAACATCTTTACTGTGTACATCTGTGTTCTGACCTACAGATCTGCGTTTTTCAGTAATTAAGTGAAGTATGACATTAGTTGTAAAGGGGAAAAAATATCTACAAAGCTGTAGATATGGAAGGAATGGGATGTGGCCTGATGCAACAAGCACAATAGATGAATCATCTGGAATTCATGAGCAATGATACAAGTTGTCAACAGACTTATTTAGGAAAGCAATGCAGATTCTATTTTAGGCTTATATCTTATAAACTATGCTGGATATATTTATCTTCCTTATATATTTCCAGTATTTAAATGGCTCTTAATTATATTAAAGTCTGCTATATCGTCCATCACAAATAAAGTCAGTTCACAGAATATTGTGTGGACACAGAGAAAATCACCATCTACAGAAATAACTAAATAAAAAATAAAAAGCACATTCAAACAGAGCCCACAGACTCCTAAACAGAAGACAGGGAGGACAAATTGGGTCTGGACTAGGGTTTCCTGAGCACGATCCTTGTGCATGTGTATGACAGTTGACAACGAATTTATTATTGGAAGACCTGATGGAGGCTCTCTATCAGGGAATGGCCAGCACTTACGGGTTCATACCCTGTGCACCCGGGGTGAGGCCCCTACTATATGTGCGCCACACTGTACTGTAGCAGCCTCGGTTAACCGCTGGACAGAATTTTCAGCACTTCCTGCTTAAAGGAATATCTCCTTTGACAGTGAATGATTGTTGGAGAACCAATTTATGCTTTATACCAGAGCTGTGATCAGCACTTACGGGTTCATACCGTCTGCACCCGGGGGAAGGCACTACTATATGTGTGCTGCACTGGAATACTGAATGGAGGCATTCCTACTGAATACTGAATGGAGGCATGCTACCTCTCCATCTGTGCGTTCCCGGTCTGATTGGTGTTTGGAACAGTACCTCGATCCATTATGTAGTAGTTTGGATGGTTCAACAGCCCGTGTCCAGGTCTGGGGACTCCCGATGGACAAGGATCCTCTTGTGTACCAACCACTCAGTGACACCCACCTCTGGCTTATAGGACGTGGAGGTCTGTTTTTCCACGGAACTGGTCATCTACCGACTGACTTTTATGCTTGGTTTGGTGGCTTTCCGTCAGGTAACGGATGTTCGGGCATTCGACGGGGATGGTTCTCCCTTAGCCCGACTTTTTAGGTCTCTCGTCGCACTTTCAGATTCTTCATTAATTTTCTATTCCTTTCTCACTTTTAAAAATGCAAAATACAAAGCCTCCTGTCATGTTGTAAAATTGAAGATTATGCTAGCTTTAGTGTACTAATAATCTTAATTTGACAAGAGGTGAGTATTTTCCCTCCCTGCTTTGCTAGCCAACCCCTTCTGTTCATTTTCTTTACATGCGTCACTGGTCTAAGGTAGGTTTTGCTCTTAATGTTTTGTGTTTACATTGATGATAGTGTTTACATTGATCTGGAGTTTTACGTTATAGTTATTCAGTTATCAGATTGTAATTTCCAATTTACTACTATGGGATGATGTATACGGTACGTTACTTGGGTTTCCATGTTCATGAAAATGTGTCTAAACCTGTCACACATTCTCTTTTCAGTATAATTCGTCCCTGAAAACATTTTGGTTGTTTGTGTGGAATTCATGGGAAAGTTTGCTCCTTCGGATGTTAGACTTAGGAGTTTATTGTTATTGCTTGTTATATGTTTGTTTTTGCTTGATGTCGCTTTCTGAAAGAGGAAATGATTAGGTCACTATGCCTCATGTACATCCTACTCTTTTGTGATTGGTTCTTTTTTTCTATGTGTTTCTTTGCTGCCGTTGAGCTAATAAAGAGAGATTATGCAAAATACTCGCCTCCTGTCATTATTAAAATTAAGATTATTAGTACATTAAAGCTATCAAAATCTTCCATTTTCTCATAATAGTCAACCTGGATAAGGAAAATCAGTCTAAAACAAACTGGGGTTACCAGGTCATCAAATTGTGACAGAAACCTTCTAAATTCTGTCTTGAAATGTGAGAAAGTAGTGCCCGTCAGTATGTAGCATTTAGTATGTGGTAGTTAGATTGAGTCCCCAGCCATAATTAACCAATTTCACAATGTGAGTGCATGAAATCTACATGCTTATGGGCAGCCCTTCCTAGCTCAACCAAACAAAATAATACATGTATGAGTGTTCTGCAAAAATCTAGCAATCGGAAAACCTTTAACACCAAAAATAAATGACCTTTTTTATTGATATGTCTTAGACATGGCAAAAATATCAACTTCTAAATAGCAATGCCTTAATTGGCCTTGTACAGTAATTTGTTCAGTAAGTGGAAGCTATTGGACTATGCCTCTGATAAAAGCAATTTGTTTGTATTAATGTTCTCAGCCTTGTGAATAAACAGCAAAAATGACAGCTAATGAAACTGTGTGCCATTAGCCCCAGACACACCAAGCACATTGAAATTCTATATGCAATCCTGGCTGAAATCACATTCCCCTGCAGGGAAATATTAAACATATTTTAATATGCCTTTAGAATATTTTTAAATGAGTTAAAATTAAAATAAACCACAGCTGACCCTAGGCATTACAAATGCCATTAAAGAACTCTTGCATTGGTAGTGCCATCTGTTGCATTTTAGGCTATCTATTCATTAACCTTATTAGCGCCTGCCCCAGCATCCTTGAATTGACATTTCCCTAGTTAATAAGACCTGCTTCCTAACACACAACAAAAAAAAATGGATTAAAGCATTTATACAAATTGTCAAATAACTGCACTGGTAACAAATAACAGCTGCCAGTAAAAGCACTTCAGATTCTATTTACCGAATGTTGACTTTCCCCATTTTCAAATCTACTTCAGAAAGAATCCAAATTCTCAGATGCATTAAAAAGTATTTTGCTACATTTTTTGAAGAAGGTATTGCAGATTATACTGAGATTGCAAGCAATATATAATTAAATTAACCCCTTCCCTGTTGGGTTCTTAAAAAAAAAAAATATTCAAAAAACTAAAAAGGTAAACCAATCACGTATTTATCAAAAAGACCAAAAATTGGGTCTAACGTGTTATTTTTAACATATTTATGTATAAATTGCTACACAGAAACCATCCATAAATTATAATTACAATTTGTGATGGTGATTGGCTGGGAGTATGAGCTGACCTCTTCCAGCCTATCACATAGCCATTGCTGGTATGACTAAAAAATATTAAAGACGAATGCACAAGCAGCACAGAAAAAAAAACGGGAGAAAAAAAAACTAATGTGTACGAAGAATCCTTAGAACACCACCTCTTGGAGAAAGACAACTATTCTGGAATTTTGCAGATAGAATTGACATTTTGTTTATAAACACATTGTTTATCTTATGAATCAGACCCAACACTACTATTAAAATTCTGGGGTTATAATAAACTTGTAAAAACAAGTTAACTCCTAGAAAGAAACATTCCGGAGTCTACACAGACGGCATTCAAAAAAGCTAATAAAAAAAGCAAAAAACAAAAAGAAACAAACGTAAAACATACATTATAGAAAAAGCACTCATCAATCCATGGATAATGGGCCAGGCATAAAAAAAAATGGTTATTCCCACAATCTAAAAAAAGTGCCTGCGAACACCGTAAGCCGGTATGTATCTATTGTTGAAGAAAACTATTCGTAATCCAATGACCAGCTAAAACATCACATTTATTGCAAAAAAGTTTAAAAAAGTGATATCGCAGCAACCTAAAGTAAAAAGAAAACAATAACAAAACAACAAAAAAAAATATCCCCCCAGCAATCACCTTACAATGTTTAACAAATGCCATATTTAGAATTCAATTGCAAATAGAAAGGTGACTGTAAAAAAAAAAAAAAAAAAACATTGCTTGTTTGAATTTTGATTATTTTGTTTTCTCTTTCCAAGCTGTGAAAGTTTGCTTTAAAAACGGTCTCCAATAAACAGCAGACAAGCTAATCCTACGCGTTCATATATGCATCACTCCGCTGTATAGTAATAGACTCTGCTATCAAATTGGTGTGACAGTATCACTTTCTACAAGACAAGCCAGACAGCTGAATGAGAAAGTGACTCAAATCCATATTGATGTTTCATGAAAATCACTAAACCTGTGTATTGCAGAATACATATTGCTAACTGATTCAGAAGAATATGACATTTCACAGATAGAGAGTACAACAATATATGTGTCACTTTATCAATTAATTATGTTGGCTAATCCGTGTATTCCATAAACTTTATCATTCGTTTCCTGAAACATCTTTTAAGTAAAATATCCCAATTTTGCTATTGTCTTCAGAGAGAGCTATTCTAGGTCAGTCTATCATTTGGGATTGTGGATTTCTGTGACCCCACGGTGCTTCTTACAAAAGATGAGACTGTATTATTGAAACACAAGGCACTAGGCATTTATTGCTCATTGGTAAAAACAGATTTGATCTCCTTCTCAAATATCCCTTCCTTGGCCCATCTAACTTGTGTTAGCGGAGACTTTCGAGCTTATCTGTTTAAACCAGATCTTGTACTTCTTTGCTCTTTTCCCTTCTAGACATGAAAACTTATCCTTTCTCAGCAATATTAGTGAGTGTCACGATGCTTGATGGGCACCTCAGTGTGGCCGCACCTGATTGGTACGGTCACACTATCACAGTGCCTGATCGGCACCATTGTGGTCGCGCCTGATTGGCGCAGTCTCACTAAAGGAGGGAGAGGTTACTCACCTCCTCCAGAGCCTCTCCCTCCATGCAGCTTGTGGATCGGCAGCCAGGTCCAGCATTGGGAGGGACACCAGCCGCTGCAATACGGCGCTAAATATTAACGCCGCCCACAATGACGTCACTAATGACGTGAACGTGCATGCGGCATCACGTTTCCACCGTGCACACAGTCTGGCATCATGGGACCCAAATTAGCCAATAGCAGGCTTTACTGGGTTATTTAAACCCAAACCTGCAGTTGTTCAGTGCCCTGTCATGATGTGCATCCTGTTGGTTATCCGAGAGTGCGTTCCTGATTCTGATTATTGGTTTTTGATCATTGCTTGGCTTCCCGTATTTCTGGTATCCCTGACCCTTGGTTGGAGTCGATAATGCAGAGATGTTAGCTTACCCTTGCAGATAACCACAGCCCACAATAACCAGGGAAAAAGCCACCTGGGCTGTGAATCTGTGCACGGGGGCTTGGCAGAAATAATAACCGGGTACGTAGAAACAGACAAGGGCAAATCCAGGAGAGTAGTCAGGCACGGTTCCAAAAGTAAGGCAGGCAGCGAACAGACAACAACTAAATATCCAAAAGCAGGGGTCACAAGCCAAGTCAGTCTTGAAATCGAGGAAAATTAGGCACCAGGAAACAATGATCTGACAATGCCCTCAGAGAGAGGCAGCGTTATATACCTGGATAATGAGCAAGTTGCCTCAGGTGGACTTAAAGTGACAGGAGAAGTCCAGCCCCCTAGTGCTGCAGACAAGGCAAAATAAACAGCGATAGAACCACACTAATAGAATGAGTTCAGCTGTGGCTCAGAGACAGGAAAGCAGACACAAGATATCGAAGGACCCAGGATCAAAGCCTAAGGCACCTGAGGGGTGACCATTAGTGATGTCCCGAACGGTTCGCCACGAACGGTTCGCCGCGGACTCATATTGAGTAAACTTTGACCCTGTACCTCACAGTCAGCAGACACATTCCAGCCAATCAGCAGCAGACCCTCCCTCCCAGACCCTCCCACCTCCTGGACAGCTCACTAAGAATGCAACTTCACAATGAATGTAAAATGGATGCTGTCCAGGAGGTGGGAGGGTCTGGGAGGGAGGGTCTGCTGCTGATTGGCTGGAATGTGTCTGCTGACTGTGCGGTACAGGGTCAAAGTTTACTCAATGATGAGTCCGCGTCGAACCATTTGGGACATCACTAGTGACCATGCCTAGCTGTCTGGATGGCACTGGGAGAACCTTGACAAGTAGTTGAGAAACAAAATTAATTGTGCTTGAGTCTGAGTATTTTTAAATAAAATTGAAAATTTACTATGAATTACTGATAATTTAATCTACAGATTTATGCTTTGTATTGAGGTGGTACAAGACATTTCTTCCCTACTACCAGGAAGTGAGCTTCTGCCCAGGTATTCCTTGACTTTATCCTCTGTTAAAATACAGAATATATAGAGGCTTCAGAGGATTGTGAGAACCACCAAGAGGATTTTTAAGAAGAAACTAATTTAAAAACACAGTACAGTAGGCTGAAGAACGAGACCCAAAAGGAATCCATAGACTACTTCTATAAACGAAACAACAACAACTGAAGCTGATCACAAATTCTCCTCAACCCTGTGCACTGATGAACTGCAAGACTGCAATGGTGATCCAGACTATTTTGAGCGATAATGAAATTAGTGACACGTTTCTAGGATATCTGGAGATAAGAGGGAACTTTTCTAAGAAAATATGTATTTTCTTCATTTTTATAATGAAATATGATGTGATCTAAATATTTAGGGTTGTCTTTGTTCTCTTCTATAGATTTGTTTTATAGATAAAGTGAAATTGCTACCTCTTTGGAAAATACAACATTTATTAAAACATTAAAAAATCACCTATAGCTAACTTTAACATCTTTCTCGTGTGATTCTCAATTTTACTTTAAAATGTGAATTAAAGATTTAGCAAGTGGCAATGTAACCCAGTTCAGTACAGGCACTGCCAGGGTACAGAAAGAATATGAGGAAGAGAAAAAAAAACATTGTTATTGTCAAAATATTGTTCATTTGGGAAAAAAGGGCAATGTATATTGAAGCAAAGACAGAGGTGCCAAGTTGCAGGATAGATGTGCGAACTTCTACATTTATTTTATTTTTCAGACAAAAACACAAAAAAAGTTTGATAAATATCGGAGATAAGTAAACAATATTAAAATCATTAAAAACGACAGTTCCCCTTTAATTACAAGAAAGGTTTTTCACATTTTTATATTTTTATCTCTCAGCTTGAAGTTGTATATCTTACTGGTATTCAGATCTATAATCTCTCATTCAAGTGCTCCAGAATAAGATTTGTCTTATAAGAGCTCTCTAAGCAGTATCTCATTAGCAAGAACTGCATATTATACACTATATACAGTGTGACTTTGGTTTAGAAAGAAAAACAAAAGATGCATTAGTCCAGGGAATTCTCTCAAGTGTACGTAAGATGTGATATAGGACTAGGTGAATGGGATAAGAATGCACACTATCCGTATATGCATGTATGACTTGTTATATCAATTTCTCTTTCTGGGAGAAAACATTTTTTCCTCTGAATCATGCCTTGATATAAATTGAATCCTGCTGAGTATAAAATTGACTTCCTTATTCTAAGACCTGCATCATAAGGCACGAAGTGGAATAATGTGTGGGTTTATTTGAAGCATGTGTGGGTCATCGTCAATGATAAGGACATCAGTCAAATATTGGTATAAAGAAATAACATGTTTCAGAATTGATTAGACAGAAAGAATAGGTAAGCTTCTGTTTGTTTTCGGAATAGCTTACATTTCACTACATTAAGCATGCACATTTACTTAGCGTCCCAAAAAAAAATATTTTTCTATGCACAAAAAAAAAAACGTTAGCTTAATGAAGTGGTTTTGGTGTATTGATCCATCGAGTGCAATCAAATTGTGCAGTTCTCTGCTATCTATTTAGAGGTTCTGTCATTTTATTTACGCAGACCAAGTCTCACGAAATACTGCATATTTCTAATGGTTTGTCTGCAATACGCAGATGGGTTTATACTATGAATTTGCTTTCTACCAGATTTGCTTAGAGTGAATTCAGATGCAATCAGGTTTGGATAACAAAGGCCTATATGTTACATACACACAGTAAAAAAAAAAAAAACAGGTCTACAATCTTCAAAAAATTGTAGGGGATTGGACAGAAAAGTTTTCTTATAACTTTTTCTTCTTTCTGTTTTTTTTTTTCTTTTTTTTCTCCCCCCTGTTCAGTAAGCAGCACTTTTAATTGATCCTAGTAAAATGTATGGGATATTATATGAGTGCAGCTATTCTTATTTATTAGTTTGTTTATTTATTTATTTTTTAGCTTACTGATCATGATCACTACAGTGGACTCTAGTGGTTATGATGCTTAGAGTAACCCTTTGATGTACTGACTTATGCTGAGCTGGCTATATCTTAGGACATTCAGGACAAATTCAGAGAGGATATATTTTGAGCAATGCCAAAATGGTAAGAGTGCAAACATATTGTATGTTATACGTTATAGCAGATATATATAGCTCGATATGCAGTATTAGGGCTGTGGTACATGAAGTATAATTTATAAGTATTTCATCCAAAAAATAAATGTTTGTGTATATTATTGTCTCTTTAGTGGGACAATATAATTGAGAGAAGATCACAATGAAACGCTGTGTGTATTCTAATCCATGAATAGTAAAAGAGCATACAGATTTGTCTAGATGTGTGGTTCTCAAGTGAAATGATTATTTTAGAATTATGGCCAGAAGCAATATTCACAACCCCTTCACAGACATCATGAACGCTGACCAGAGAACAAGTATTTTCTCATACAGTCACCAGAACCTGGCTGTGGTCAAAACTGTAGTAGCACCAGACTAAGCCTAGATGTAAACTCCTATCTATCTATCTATCTATCGATCTGTCTGTTTGTCTGACTGTCTGTCCATCTATCTATTCAACTATTTCTCTGCACATTTCATTACATTTTTGGACTTTATTTTAATTAAAACTTACATTTTCTACATAAGAAGATTGTGACAAAATAGCCCACGTAACATGTAATTTTGGTATATTTATTAGTTATGGGCTAAGCTTGAGTCTTGTCTCATTCTGCGGTCTTGGTTGGAATCCATGCAAGTTAAGTCATGCTTAGGAACTGTGACGGACCACCTGGCACCCTGACTCTGTGCCTCTGCCAATCGCTGCTTCCTAGTAGCCTGGAGTACTATAAGCACTGCACCAGACACCATAAGCACTGTAGTCCCTTAGCCGCCGTAGCTTGGCTGGGGTCTTGCTGTCCTCCACCCACCCTGGACCCAAGCCCAGGATCCAGCCTCCAGTGGATGGACCTCTCCTATTCCAGAGAGTTTAGCAGGTATAGCTGTGTAGCTCTTACAAGAGCTAGTGATTATAGCCAGTATAGCAATCCGAAGCAGGTATAGCTGGTATAGCTGTTCCCTACAATCACGAGACGAGGCTGCGTGTAGAGGTTGAAGTGAACTGACTTTAATGGGAGCACATTGGCCTTTTGTGACAGTCCCCATCCAAGGGACACTCCCCCTGGACCTGAGAGTAAACCACAGTAGAAACAAATACACAATCACATTGGCTCTCAGATCCAGCACACTCCCATACAAATGAGGTCAATCCCTCCTCTGTACCTGGGAGATAATTGAGTCAAGTACTGTATTAACTCAATTATCTCTAGACACAAAAACACACATTTTTATAAACCCCCAAAAATACCTTTAAAACAAAAAAAAAAACACAAACATTACATCCCCTGATAGCCCCGAAATGGGTGAACAATATCCAAAGATCACCCAGATCGATTCAGGGGTTCGGGAATTTCCTGGAAGTCATAGTTTTGGCCGACCGCACACATAGTCCCATACCCAAAACAGTTCCATAGAATCGCGGCTAAGTGCCGCTGGGGGACCGACTGGGAACCGCAAAGTTTTCATGCTGAAAATAGTTCCAGGGCATTCGCGGCTAAGTCCCCCTGAAGTCTATTCGTGGTTTTGGTCCAGGCGAACGGCCACCAGTGAACTAGCATTCAGTTCTATGGAAAGTGCCGAACTAGGGGGAATAAAATATGGGTCTTTACAGTCGCTGACCTGGTCCATAGTCTTTTGGCAGGAGGCTGGCAAGCAGGCCCCTCCAAAAGCCAGTGACGAGTTTGTGTTCGCCACAGGAACCATATTCATTGAAATGTATTGTCAGTGAAACCAGCTAGTCAGTATACTCTGTAACAGCCACAGTGTATACTGGGTTGCTGATGAGTCCACTACCAAGCAAATATAACCTTAGGGCTTAGTTAAACAGTTAGCAGTGCAGGTTAGGCAGAGAAACCCTCGGATGATAGCAGGCCTGAACTGGTACACCTTTGGTGCCAGAGACGCCAGGGCCATATTGTCACAAATATAGAAACATAAAGTTAAAATATATTCAAATTATTTTATTAAACTAGATGTAAAAAGAGATACTTATGTACAAAATTAAAGTTTGTAACATATACAGAGAAAAAAAAAACTTTTATAGCCGTAAGCAACTCCAGATGTTTGTAATGTAGCTTGACAAGATTCTGGATCTGTCACCGTTCTCCCCGTGCCATCCAGACAGCTAGGCGTGGTCACCCCTCAGGTGCCTTGATCCTGGGCCCTTCAGTATCCTGTGCCTGCTTTCCTGCCTCGGGCCACTGCTGAACTTGTTCTATTAGTGTGGTTCTAGCCATGTTTACTTTGCCTTGTCTGCAGCAGTAGGGGACTACTACCTGTCACTTTAAGTCCACCTGAGGCAACTTGCAAATGAGCTGCTCATTAGCAAGGTATATAACACTGCCTCTCCCTGAGTGCAGTGTCAGTTCATTGTTTCCTGTAGCTGTTGACTATTTTTCCTGATTTCCAGACTGATTTGTGACCCCTGCGTTTGGATATTTTGTTAATGTCTGTTCGCTGCCTGCCCTGACCTTTGGAACCATGCCTGGCAACTCTCCTGGATTTGCCCTTGTCTGTTTCTACTTACGCGGTTATTGTTCCTGCAAAGCCCCCATGCACACTTTCACAGTCCAGGTGGCTTCTTACCTGGTTACCGTGGGCTGTGATTATCTGCAAGGATGAGCTAACATCTCTACACTATGGACTCCAACCAAGGTAAACCCTTACAGGATCTCCGGATAGGAATGAAAGATTCCATACATTCCCTTAGCTGTTCTGATGACGATATTAGAAGAGTTCCTATTTAACAGGTTTCCATATCCACTCTCAGCCAGCATCTTTTTAGGTAAAATATGTATTTAAATATCATTGCTCTTACAGAATCTTGCTCCTGAAATTCATTGTGTGCTTTAAGGAACAATAAAAAATATATTATTTCCAGAATCTAAAATGTTTTCAGGACCAAGGTGGAAACTTTCTGAAGCCCATTGCAATGCAGTTGTAGTGCTTAGACATAGACCATGGTCCAAAAAGATCTTGAAATTTCTGGTATTAAGGAAAGCTGGTGTGATGTTATTCATTGGTAAGTGTTGAGAGGTTAGTGGATTACCATGTGTTAGTGTCTAGTCAGTGGCGTACATACCAGGGTCGCAGGGGTCACGGCTGGGACAGGGCCCGGCCCACCAGGGGGCCCGGCCGCCCCTGCAACCCGGTGTGTACCCACAGGGCTAGCCTCTTCCCCTGGGGGGCCCAGGAGCCGACCACCCCAGGGCCCTCCAAGGCTGGCCCTGCTGACACCCGGTCGGGCAGGCGGGCGCGCGAGGGAGCACTCAGTGCTTCCTCTTCAGCTCCTTCGCGCACCGCACTGATACCGGAGCCGGAAGATGATGTCATCTTCCGGCTCCGGTATCAGTGCGGTGCGCGAAGGAGCTGAAGAGGAAGCACTGAGTGCACCCTCGCGCGCCCGCCTGCCCGACCGGCCACCCGCCCAGGAGCCCAGGGAATCCCCCCAGCACTCCAAAAGGTAAGGAGGCTGGGGGGATTAAATAAAAAAAAAAAAAAAAAACATGTGTGAGTGTTAGAGTGTGTGAGTGTTAGAGTGTGTGAGTGTTAGAGTGTGTGAGTGTTAGAGTGTGTGAGTGTGAGTGTTAGTGTGTGTGAGTGTTAGAGTGTGAGTGTTAGTGTTAGAGTGTGTGTGAGTGTTAGAGTGTGTGTGAGTGTTAGTATGTGTGAGTGTTAGTGTGTGTGTGTGAGTGTTAGAGTGAGTGTGAGTGTTAGTGTGTGTGTCTGCTAGTGAGTGTCAGTGAGTGTGTTACTGTGTGTGTCTTACTGAGTGTGTGTGTGTGTTAGTGAGTCTGTTTGATGTCTGTTAGTGAGTTTGTGTTTGTCAATGAGAGTGTATGTTTTGTAAGTGAGTGTGTTTGTATGTCTGTTGCTGAGTGTGTCTCTGTCAGTAAATGTGTGTGTCTGTTAGCTAGTGTGTATGCGTCTGTAAGTGTGTGTGTGTGTGTGTGTGTCTTCAGCACTTACCTTTCTCCAGCGCCGGATCCCTCAGCCTCTCAGCTCCGAATGCGACTGCGCACGCATTCAAACCACCCATAGGAAAGCATTACTCAATGCTTTCCTATGGACGTTCAGTGTGCTCCTCTAGCGGCTGTCAGTGAGACAGCCACTAGAGGCTGGATTAACCCTCAGTGAAATATAGCAGTTTCTCTGAAACTGCTATGTTTTCAGCTGCAGGGTTAAAACTATTGGGACCTGACACCCAGACAACTTCATTGAGCTGATGTGATCTGGGTGTCTGTAGTGGTCCTTTAAGTGTGTGTGCAGCCCTGTAATCCCTGCGACCAGGTGTCCACCGCCATGTGTTGCGGCCCCGGCCCGTGCGCGGGGGGGGCCACGGATCAATTTTCGCACCGGGGCCCCATGGGTCATGTGTACGCCACTGTGTCTAGTGTTATTTTGTTAAGCGAAAAATTATTTTTATAGTGTATATTCAAGAAATAAGGCAAGGAATGAATTGTAGACTTCTCATCTGTCTTTAGAATTGAAGACGGTTTTTATGTCAATCACATCAAATCATGTCAATGTTCTAACCCTCCATAGGACTTTCAACAAGACCTTAATAAAATAGGCTAAAACTTTTACTTATTAAAATCTAATTACAAATGAAATCATGGGTAATACAGAAGATATTGCATAGAACAACATGCCAGCAATTTGTTCGCAATCCCTCCCATAAGTTACTTTAGATTTTGTTATATATTCATATAGTATAGTATCTTGTGAAAAATGGCGCTTTGTACGTATATATATATATATACATATATATATATATATATATATAATTAAAATATATGTAGTACAAATCAAAAAGTACATTTCATACCTGTAGGAGAAGTCCCAGTACTACCCTGAGCTATAGCACCTCCGATCAAATTTTCTGTCACCATTTTAAAATGTTATAATTAAATTTCAAAGGTGTCACTCAAATGTACAGTATTTCTATAATCGAAATGTGTGCCTATTGTACAAAAAACATACTCCACCATTAACACCTAAACAAAACTAATACAAAAAAATAATCTGTGCATGCACTAATTGAAAAAATATGCTTTATAAACAGTCATTCTTATTATGTGATAATAATAGAATGAAAGTAATATGAATTGTAAATTCTAAATAAATTGGCTTAATATGCTTTTTTGCCCAGGGCACATTGTGAAAGTTTTGTTCCCTGGATATTGCTCAGTACAGACATCTATAAATTCCTGTTTATGCAGAAAACATGTTGTAGAATTGAATAAAAGGGCAGCGTGCTCTTTACTATATATAGAGAAAGGTGAATCTGCTTTGTCAAAGGCAAAAAGGATGACCAAACATCTGCAAAGCCTTTTTGTAAACTAAGTTATGTAAATTGCAGAGTGCCCTTACTGTCAGCAGGTATATCATTTCTTAGGAGACAGACAACTGTGTTAATCTCTTTCTTTTTTTAATCCCTGTCTCTCTACAAATCATCATGTTGGCAATTTAAACAGATTTAGATGTGACTAAAATCAAGAAAAAGGGATCTCGGAATGCTGGGAGTGATGAAGGCCTCCGAAAGGTAATTCTGTTTGTGGGAGAAAGTAAATCTTACATATCTAACAAAAGGAGCCTTGAGGCCCAGCCCTAAGGATCAAATCCAATTCTACCAAGATACACATTAAGCCCTGTCTATCACATCTTCGCCCTTGAAACGAAGAATAATGATGAGCTTCACCTGACTCCTTCTGTCTCCAGAGAATTAGGATGAAGAAAACATTTAAAGAACCTGCAGAGATGCAATAAATGGAATAAATATTTGGACTGTCAGATCTCTTATAGCAGAATAAGACCTACGGAGGGATGAAAAATAATATCTCAATTCTATAATGATACATAACAATACAAATATAACTTAACTGTACATATTGTATCATATGGCTTTTGTTGCAATATCTCGGTTTACTGTCTGGAAATATTTTAGTTTGGGATAAAATTTAGATGGGGAAAATGCAAAGCAGATATAAATTAAATAATAAGTTGTCCTTCAAATTGCTGATTATAAAAAAAAGTTTACTCCAAACACTATAACCACTTCTTCTTTTAGAAGTAGTCATGATAGGAGAAGTCTGTAATGCAGCGTTTCTGTTTGAAACGCTGCATTTTCAGAGATATTTGCATTTTGAGCCAGGGGCTTGCTACACCCGCAGCAGACGTTACTTAGGCAGCACGGACTGTCATAAGTAAATTCTGTGCAAAATTTACATCAGTTGTTGCACATTGGCATTATAAGCACACAGTTCAGTGCTTGCAAGAGGTAGCTTAAATGTGACCTGTCTCCCTAATTCTTCTAACACCTTCATTCCGTCCCCTCATCCCTATCCCCTTAGTCTAATTTTTTTTAACCCTCCCTACTTCTCCTGTCCTCACTCCACCTCCTCCCTCTCCTCAAGAGCTCTGAGCATGTGCATGCACTCTGAGTAAACATCCAATCAAATGCTCTTGTATGAAGCACCGTTTGGGGGGCGTTTTATAGACATTGTGTTTTTGAAGCATTTGATTGGACTGTGTAAGGGAGGCTGTGACAATGGAGGAGGCATAGAGAGTAGCGCTGGGGGCTGCCCGAAGTGCCCCTGTGGGTGAGCCACCACAGCTTTAGATGTACATAGAGTCCTGGTCCTCATGGAATTTCACTGAGTCCCCATCAGTAAAACGAGGCAAATCCTACTTTTAGTACACTTTTTTTGCATTATTAAATAAACTTCTTTTAAAACTTAAAAAAATTATATATTGGTTATAAAATAGGTAAAACCATGGAGAAAACATGTACGATTTTGTTATTTTAACACACGAATATGTAGGTGAAAGTATACAGCAAATACGCACACTGTATATTCAGTATGTAAAGCTGTGAGCATCTTCTTGACCCGTACTATTAATTTATTTCTGACACACTGGTAAGCGATTATAGCATATTATGCTAAAGTAGGCCAGGAGACGTATTGAAAACGTGATGATGGCTTATTACAGCCTTTAAACATGTGGTTCATTAATCCACAAAATTATCCTGCTTTGTATAATTTTACATTTATATGTAAAAGTCACCCACCAGACTTCTTACTCTGATAGCTATATTAAAACAGCTACTGACGCGGAAAGGCGTTCTTAAAAACGAGTGTCATTATTTTACACATAAATTTGGTATAAATATGAGCAGATGAGCTGAAAATAAAGAACATGTCAAACTGAGATAATTAATTAAATTTTTAAAATGCATTAAATCATATTAAACACATACACTGAACAAAATTATAAACGCAACACTTTTGCTTTTACCCCCATTTTTCATGAGCTGAACTCAAAGATCTAAGACTTTTTCTAGGTACACAAAAGGCCTATTTCTCTCAAATATTGTTCATAAATCTGTCTAAATCTGTGTTAGTGAGCAGTTCTCCTTTGCCGAGATAATCCAGCCACCTCACAGGTGTGGCATGTCAAGATGCTGATTAGACAGCATGATTATTGCACAGGGGTGCCTTAGGCTGGCCACAATAAAAAGCCACTCTAAATTGTGCAGCTTTACTGGTCCGAAAACCAGTCAGTGTCTGGTGTGACCACCATTTGCCTCATGCAGTCCAACACATCTCCTTCGCATAGAGTTGATCAGGTTGTTAATTGTGGCCTGTGGAATGTTGGTCCTCTACTATTTAATGGCTGTGCGAAGTTGTTGGATATTGGCAGGACCTGGAACACGCTGTTGTATACGCCAATCCAGAGCATCCCAAACATGCTCAATGGGTGCCATGTCCAGTGAGTATGCTGGCCTGAGCTTCCTTGAGACGATTTCTGGCAGTTTATGCAGAAATTCTTTGGTTATGCAAACCGATTGTTGCAGCAGCTGTCTGGGTGGCTGGTCTCAGACGATCTTGGAGGTGAAGATGCTGGTTGTGGAAGTCCTGGGCTGGTATGGTTACACGTGGCCTGCGGTTGTGAGGCCGGTTGGATGTACTGCCAAATTCTCTAAAACACCTTTTGGAGATGGCTTATGGTAGAGAAATCAACATTCAATTCACGGGCAACAGCTCTGGTGGACATTCGTGCAGTCAGCATATCAATTGCACGCTCCCTCAAAACTTTCAACATCTGTGGAATTGTACTATGTGATAAAACTGCACATTTTAGAGTGGCCTTTTTTTGTGGCCAGCCTAAGGCACACCTGTGCAATAATCATGCTGTCTAATCAGCATCTTGATATGTCACACCTGTGAGGTGGATGGATTATCTCGGCAAAGGAGAAGAGCTCACTAACACAGATTTAGACAGATTTATAAACAATGTACATAGAAAAAGTCTTAGATCTTGAAAAATGGGGGCAAAAACAAAAGTGTTGCTTTATAATTTTGCTCAGTGTATATACCCAAAAGTCAAGATAGACAATAAATAGATTGAGCAATGGATTAATTGATAGATGAAATACTTTGTTAAATTTTCTATGTAAAACCCATTTAACAATATATTTCTTTTTCTGCTTTTTAAAGGTTTCCAAAGAATATTCTTAGTTGTCATTATAGTACTCGTAGACATTTAAATTCACATTCACATATTCCCCATTTGTGCTGCAATGTCTTTCTATTGCTGTGTGAAAGTCTGCTCGTTTCCTGTGTGTGAAGTGAGAGAGTTATTGTTAGGCTTGATTTCTGAAAAGTGACTCTGGTAATTGTATCTATTTTTTTTATCATGGTTTAAATTATATTAAGCAACTTTTTTTTATCTTATTTTGAAAAGTTTACACAACCATATTTCAAAACTGAGAGGGATAGTTTGCTGATATTATTTAGGCTTTTAAGCAAAAAAAAACAGGTCCTGCTACTTTGTCGTTTGTTTAGCTCAGTGGAGCTAAGCTCTAAAGACAGCAATTGCCCAGAGCATCTGCCTTGCAAAGACTTCTCATTGAGCTGCATTAGGTAGTCTGTGATTGGACAGCCACAGAAAGTCTGGGTGGTATTAGAGGGGGAGGGCTTGCAAAGGCTGCAGACAAGAAATCTGTATCTTTTTCAAGCTGTTTTTTATATATACCCCAATGGAAAAAAAATATAGCCTAACTAAATGCATAAATGCTTTCATTTGGAGTAAATCTGTTAAATAGTATTTTTTTATTCATTTATTGTGTTTTTATTTTTGTATTTTGGCAGTGAAGTGTCCCTTAAACTCCTAACCACATCTACAGACTAAATTTTGCATTGCATTGATTTTTCTATTTCAGGCCTGATCTTCACGAGGAAGAGAATCAAATTTCTCCACCTGGAGTTTAAGTGCTCCCTCCCTGTAAGTCTCTATAGCTCAAACTAAAATAGTTGTATTCTAGTAGCCAAGAAATGGATAGGCAGGAGGGCTAGCGATGCCCATTGTGAACTGCAATATCATGCCTCAGTGCCTTTTATTGAAGAAATATATGCACTTAGATAAGTAACTGTTCATTCTGTAAGATGATATGCTTACATGCAGGTATCATTTTAAAATCCTCATGGCATGTTGGGAGCCCACTTAGCTATCCAGGCACTCGCATGTCTTACATGGCTTCGGAATGCAAAAAGGATTTCTTTTACATCGTATTGAAATCCACAGATAAGTAAGGCTATAGATGTGTATATGATGAAAAGAAACTATAAAATATATAATAAATAAACAAATCTTTCAGAACACGAAATAAAAAAACTATTGTAAATAGAGACACAGCATGATATACAATGATAACGAGTTGGAAGCTTGAAACACGTTAAATTAAGAAAAGGGATTTAATATCATCCTACATCATGTCATCATCCTATGTTTTATGTACATTTTGTATGTCAGTATGCAAATATACACGGCCCATCTGAAATTCAACAGCTCATTAATATTTCCATGGAACACATAGAATTTTTAATCTATTTTTAGCACCTACTGTTCACATAAAGCATATGCAATGTGCAACAGCGGAGTCTGTTTTACCATCAGTGCCCGAATGAATGTAAACCTGGCTTCTCTGAAACTACTATGTTTATAAAAAAAAAAAAAAAAAAAGGGTTAACCCTAGCTAGACCAGGCACCCAGACCACTTCATTAAGCTGAAGTGGTCTGGGTGCCTATAGTGGTCCTTTAAAGAATTTAAAGATTGCCATTGATGGTTACATTATATTAGAATTTCCTGGACTTTAAAAGGTTATCATAGAGTTCACCATGCAAACCAATTAGACATCAAAAGCATATTAAATTGAATGCTGTTATTTAGTTCATGATTTGATCTGGGGGTATATGATACAAGGAGGCAGTCTTTATTTTACATTGTGAAAATGTTACATAATATTTCTGTAACAAAAATTGGGGGGAAGGATAGTGAATTTCTAATGGAATAAATGTGTTTGAGTATTAAGTATTAACTTCACATTAATTTTTTACTAGATAAAACAAAAAACATGATACGTATAACCAACAAAACTTAATTTTAAATCAATATATTTGAAAAAAATATTACACTATCCTGTTTTTTTCTGTTTATGTTGTATATCTACACTACACCATATCGGATCAAGAAAAGAGGAAAAAAGACCTACATCTATAGGTGGGGATTATACCGCACAAGCACTAAAATCAGATCTAAGAGTCTGTTCCGCACACTGCACGTGTATCTCTTTTTTTCTTCTCAAATTTAAGTTCTACTATATTACACTATATATTTTTTTCTTTCTCTCTACCATACATTATCCTTGTTTTGAGGATTTCTCCAAGGTGCTGCTCCCCACTCTATTCCTATTACATTTGAAAACACTTTTTTGTATAAACAACCAATCACAATACAGCAAATGCAAGTTTCATACCCACAAGGGTTGCTTATTTTATCTTTAAAGGGATACTCTAAGCACCAAAACAACTTTAGCTCAATAAAGCGGTTTTGGTGTACAAATCAACCCCCTACAGTCTCACTGCTCAGTTCTCAGCCATTGAGGAGTTAAATCACTTTTTGATTCTTGACACTTTTCACTTTCAATCAGATCTTACTTTAGAAGTAAATTTCCTGCTCTGTTAATTGAACTTTAATCACACATAAAAATCCTACAGGCCCTAACAGGCTGTTAACAGATCAAGAGATAAGAAATACTAAATGAAACAGACTGTGCAATAAAGGAAGTGTAAAAATTAGATCTCTGTTCACAGGAAATGTGTAGAGAGGATGTGTAAGTCACAGACAGGAAAGGTAACTCCTAAATGGACGAGAACTGAGCAGTGAGATTGCATGGGACATGGTCTTAACACCACAACCACGTCATTGAGCTAAAGTAGTTTTGGAGCTTATAGTGTCCCTTAAATAATATCACAAAGCCTTGCAAGAGTGACATGTGCTTTGCACAAATTGTGATTAGCTGCTTCTGAAAGCTAAACACTAACAGTGCAGTGGAGACTATTCAAGCTGCTGTCACGTCCTGTTCCTGCTGCGGGTCATTTCTGGCTATGGCTTGTTTAGTTTTTCTTGTTTTTCCTGGTTTTCTATTCCATGTCTGGTTTTCTTTATGCTGGGTTTTCTGGGTTCATTCCTGTATTCCGTTCCTGGAATTCCCAGTCTCCTGGATTCCATTATATGTTTGTTTTATGTTGCCACACCCATTCCTTTTCCATTAATCCTTTTGTTTCAGTTGGTTTGTGTAGGCAGTTGCTCCAAGTCCTTTGCCCCTTTTTTGCAGGTAAGTGCTGTGTGTTTTATTATTGTTTATTTAGTCATGCATATCTAGGCAAATAGGAACCCACCGTAATTGGAGTACTTTGCCGCAGTGGTGGGCTGCATACATCTTGGCCATCTATGTATGTCTAAATCTCCAATGTTTTACATATATAGTACTTAGTTATGTCTCCTCTAGTTTTGCCTTATATTGCTTGTCCTGTTTTATTTTGTAATCTTAGTCCATGTACAGTCCTGTCCTGCCATGTTCATGTTTCCCTCATGTCTTGTGTGCATATTCTGGGTTTTGCTTTCTATCCATCTCTGGTTCTTGGTTCTGTTAGTTTTGTCTTGTTTTCTTGTTTTGTCCTGCTGCACAGCCTCCCTATCCAGATCAGGGAGGTCTGCATATTTTCTCCTAGTTCCTGGGATCCGCAGAAGCTGCATCAGGGCCCTGGTATGTGGCCGCACAAACCCTGGTGCTCAACACCGGGGGACGTGTGGTTACCCTGCACCAGGCCCTGATTGTTCATTTTCACGAGGTTGACTCCGATCATCATCAGGCACTCAGGTTTCCATACCGCCACCCGTAACAGCTGTTATGGACCATTGTCTTTATTACCAATGTATTTTTTTGCAGTGCAATTCTTTTACTTGTTTTATTTTGTTATAACCGTCGCCGTATTTTATTTTGTATTTTATCATGAACAATTAATTTTGAATTAAACATAGACATTAAAATAATTCAGTCAAGACACTGACAGGTAGCTAATTAATTATTATTATTACTTTTATTTGGATTATTTATTTAAGATTCTGCTGCATGCAACCTCCTTCCTAATGCTTATTAGAATGGTAGATGGTGCATATAGTACATTTTTGGGGCAAGTGTTGTGTTTCTGGAAACTTGGTGGCTAGAGTCTGGAGAGGGAGCTATTTGGGACCAAGGGATCTGGCATCCCATAGTCATATATTGGCACGGGGAATGAGAGGGCTAGTTTTTGTAAATATGACCATAGGGATTGTGCACCATCTGCTCAATGTGTAGTAAGACCAAAGGACAGAGCATTATTTTTAATTGTCTTGATGAAACCCTCGCTCTTTCTTCTTACCACCATTACCCTCTACCACACGGGTCAAGGGGTGGAGGAATGGGTAAGAACACAGTCTGGCATTTAATTCATTGAATTAAACAAAGACAAAGAAAATTTCAAAAAGATAAACCAGAGGAAGCCGATTTAGATACAGGTAGAGCTATATCATGTAGAAATCTGAAAGACATTCTAAGCGGGATATCTCTCTCTGCGTTGTATGGTCAGTGTTTTACTGTGCTAGTTTGTTTACTGTTGCATTTGAGTAATAAGGACTCCCAGGAGTGTCTCTGTGGACACATCCATTTTCCACCTTGAAGGTTATCTAATTTCTTATTCATATGAGAATCCATAGCTGAACAATGTAATCATGTCGCATTTTCCAGAAATCAAGCAGACTTTATGTTCATCACACCAGAGACACAGCATTCTCCCCCTGTGTCACAGTAACGCTGTGAATTCTTCATCTCTAATAAACATCTTTTTTATTTCATCTAAACTTTGCAGCAAATGTTTAATCTCATTAACTTTTTATACGTTATTTAAAAAAAAAAAAAATTTTACATTTTACCTTGTGTACAAAATCTCATCCTCAGTTAATTTTACAATGCAATTTTGCCAAATACATTCCAAGAACGCAAAGGAAGAAATGTTACTGTGTTTTTTTTGTTTTTTGTTTTGTTTTTTTATTTTATGTAAATTAAATTCTGAAATAACTGTAATCATATACATGGTTGGCTTTTAATCGAATAAGTAAAGCGGGTCAAATTTATCCACAATGATCTAAATCTTTTCAATGCCTGCATCTCCTCAAGCTAGAATATGGTTTGATCACTGAAAATTGAATATTTAGGATTAACGTTAAAGAAAAAATACTAAGAAATGCAGCTCGTTAGAAAAAATATCAGAAAAAAACAGCATATTTCATTTTTACTGCGGGAGAAAATATGTGTGCCTGGTGCATTTTGCTGTATAGTTTAACACTGGGTTTGTTTTGCACAGGAGAGCAATGAATGTCCCACATTATTTTTTATTGCGGAAACAGCATACAGACACCTGATGCTTTGCTGAATTATCACATTTGTGAATGTTCTTGCCATCCTCAATCTATCAGCATCACATTATTGCTAAGGAATATACCATTAATTTCTCAACGGAGCTACTGCGTCTAGGCATTGTAGGCTGTAATCTTTTGCTTAAGGATGATATGCTTCATACAGTGCAATTCTGATCACCTTATCTTCATTTTATACTTTAAACAGTTCCCTTCCCGCCGAGGCGCTTTTTTTTTTTTTTTTTGGAGAGCACATACTATTAAATATCAGCGACAAAGGGGAATAACAACACCTAACTCTTCCGTTTGAACTTACAGCTGTACAAAGATCTTAGTTATCCAAAAGACTGGTACATAGTCTCAGCAGCTCAAAGTCCCAGACATTCAATCCTTCTCGTTTGCCTGTAGCTTTGAAGTCTAGACTTTCTTAAAAGGTTTCATGACCCGGACACTCATAACTCAAAGACCATGAGATGATCATCATGATCTGTGTTCAGTGCCCTCCGGTTCAAACATTAAATAATTCTAACTGAGAGCAAAATTTGCTTCTTACATTTACGTTCAGTTAAAATAGCAATGTAAGGATTAACAAATAGTACATTTCGTAACTTAAAAGTACAACTTGTCCAAATGTATTTTAAAGTGTTTTCTGAATGAGAATTTTGGTTTTTTAATGACTTAGTTCAACCCTTTTTTTCTATTAAATATACATGCTAAGGGAAATACCTCTAGTTAAAGTTCAAAATTGTAAAGTGATGTCGTACAATTGATTTTAGATCATTGCGAGAAAAATGGTGAATTAATTATGTTCAACATAAAATAAAGGAAAATAGGTTTTATGTTGAATGAATTTAAAACAAGATGTAGCATTTAAAGAAAATCTTTAACTATGAAAATAACAAACGTCTATTTCTTCTAGATATAGGGCCTCTAACTACAAGTAAAATATATAAGACTTACCCAGTTCTTATGCGTTAACATAGTAATTGTGCCAGGAGTGCTTTTGAGCCCTCCTATTTTTAATTTCAGTACCATTTCATAACTTTCCTGGGTCCCCCCGGCAGCCCTGTTATTTCCTGGTAGTTTAGCTCAGTAGAGCTAAACTTAATTGGCAGGGAATTGTCCAGAGCACCTGCCTTAGAAAGACTTCTCATTGAGCTGCATTGGAAGTCTGTAGTTGGACAGCTGCAGAAATTCTGGGCGGGGTTAGAAGGGGAGGGCCTGCAAAGGCTGTAGACAAGATGTGAAAACATGCATAATTAAATGCATGAGGGTTTTCACTGGGGCTATATCTCCTAAACAGGTTTTTGTTTTATATTGTCCCTTTAACTCAACAAATTTTGTACATCTAGTACTAAGAGTGCAAGTGTCTGACAGAGAAATGGCTCAGTGAGGAACAGGTTTGTTTGTCTTTTATAGTGTCCCTTTAACTGTACAAATTTTGTACATCTAGTAGTAAGAGTGCAACTGTCTGGCAGAGAAATGACTAAGTTAAGAAAATCAAAAGTATCACTTATCATGACTCTTTATGCCAGTGCCAAAAAGACCTTGCTATCGGAACTCTGCTCCATCTCCTTTCAGTGATTACAGGAAATCAATATATATTATAAATATTTCCGCATCTGCATCTATCAGGCCACCTTCCAGGTTCTCCACGTCAATTTCTGGTTCTTGTTCTCAAGTTGACATGGTAGAGTCAAAGAGAAGCCTCTTTTCCAAAAAAATGTGGTACTACATCTCCTTAAGAACAAGGACCAGAAATTGACGTGGAGACCCTGGGCGGTGGCCTAACAGAGACATCAATGGGGTTAGGTTTCCTGACAAGTGGAATCTGCTCCATAAGGATGGGTGGAGCACTGCCTCTTCAGTTTTTGGAAATAAAAAAACTAGATCTATTGGCGTGTTAAAGACTAATGATTAGTGTGTATTATCAATAGCACATGTTGCACCTATTGTTATAGTTTTGCACATCCAGCCTTAATTGCTAGCGGGAAATGTTGCTGTCAAGAATCTGGAGAATGTTTGAAAGAAAGAAAAAAAAAAATCCTATTTTTGGAGTGTACGGCCCCTAGACAAGCTTAGTCTGCCCTAACAGGATTTCTGGTATCACCTATTGGCTTTGTATTAGGCCATCAAATCCTGGATGTCGTAAAAGACTACTAAATTGTGCTGTTTCTATGGCAGTTATTAGGCAACAGCATCAGTGGTTGAGTTGAACATCAGTAAAGTGGTTAATTATTCCCAGGTATCGGTATCTTTATCTATGAAGTCGAACAGACATGACATTTCATTTGGTCAAGGGTTCAGTGAATAGGTTTAAGTGTCCAGAACCTCACAATCGGGGGAGACTCAAATTACAAGGGTAGAATCTAGTGCCCCATGATAATTAAACTTCATTTAAAAGTCAAAACTTTTATATGGTATATGGTTGATTTTTGGTCACAGGTCCTTCTAGATTACAACCCTTGCTTTGATTGTGTACCTGTTCAAATGCAGAGTGAAATCTGAAACACAATGTCTGTGCTCATTTGTATGTCAAGCTGGGAACTCTGGGGTAGTTGTAGAAACATTATTTTTTGAGTTTCTGTGCCCTTGGATGACTTTCCAAAGTCCAACCTAAGTTTGATGCACAACAGTAATTTCTCCACCAGTATTAAGTAAAAACTTAAAAAAGTAAATAAACTCTGTCCCACCTTTTCAATGACCGTGGAAAGACTTCTCTCCACATTTCAGTATTTTTGACGGATGTTTTGCTACATACAGGGAGACAAGCCACGTGATATTTTAGCAAATGGGCATCCCTAATCCTCTTCATTCTTTTCCAAACTCCAAAATCCTATCAAACATTTTCTTTACAAAACCACTTTCTATTGTTTAGAAAATAAGATCAAGACTCTTCTGAGGAGGTAGAAGTTCATCGATAACTCTTTTTAGGTACCTGATACCACTTCTACAATGTATTATTGTAAATCATGTCCCAATTTAGAGAAGATTGACATTTTATTGGGAAACAATCTTCTACTCACCTTGTATAAACGTTATTTCTTAATGTGTATTGAATGCACTGTAGTTCTCTGTTGAATACTCATTTTCAATATAAATATGTTGAACAAAGTATGTATCTTTTTATAAGACGCAACTGATTTTCAGAAAGAATAGCACAAGAAAAATAATGTACCAGATATAATATCATTATGCACCTTCTTATTTATAAAATATCAGCATGATCCTATTCATTATGTCCTTATAAGAAAGGTGCAGAGCATACATAATTAATATAACAAAATGAATCGTGAATAATCTGATATGTCTTTGTACAAAGATTTACAATCTATTAGTCCATATTTATGATAAATCTTTAGTAAAAAAAAAAAAAGGAATATCTGAATACAAAAAAGTTTCTGTTAATTAATTGTACATCCAAATGACAGCGAAATAGTAGATGCATGCAGACAGAATTGCTTTAGTTGGTTCCTTAGCACAATGTTTAGACATTATTGGATTTCCACGCGGAGTATGTATCACTCACTTTCAAACATGAGGGCTGAAGCACATCAATACTCAATCATGTACAGCAACCCTCCATCACACAGGCAAAGATCAATCACACATGGTAACAATGCAAGTGTATACATCATTCAAAACAGCTCCAATTTATCAAGTGCAAATGTCACCTGTACCTACAAACCTTGAAATTCTACTGACATGCAACGATTACAGGATGACTTCCAACTGATTACTGTTTTAATATCTTATACCAATCAGAAGATTAAAAGATAAGTGTTTTGTACAGATCCAGGAGACTGATTTTCAAAAAGCTACAAACTTGCAGAACAAAAATCAGTGATCACCACAATCTACCAAAACATCACTCAACCTGTAACAAAGTATTTTTAAAAACTTTTTAAACACAGAAAGTTACCATAAAGAAATCCCATTCGTTTTAAAATATTAAAGAATTAAACCTCCTTTGGTTTAGAATAAGGGTAGGCAACCTTCAGAACTCCAGATGTTGTGGACTACATCTACCTGATATAGTCAGCATTATGTCTATAAGAGCATTATGGTAGATGTAATCCATAACATCTGGAGTGCTGAGGGTTGCCTTGGTGTAGGATATTGACCTTAACTGAGAAGCTCCAATTGATTTTTTTGTGGTCCATGTCTTACAATACTTATCTGGAAAAGTTCACTCTCATTTTTACTTAACTCAGATAACAAAATCAGCAATGCATGCAAGGTGACTTTAATGTGAGAGTCTTAAAGGGACACTAAAGTTACCAAAACAACTTTATCTTAATGAAGCAATTTTAGTGTATTGACCATTCCTCTGAAGTCTCACTGCTCAATTCTCACTTTGTTTATGTTGATGCAGCCCTAGCTATATCTCACGTGGCTGTGACTGACACAGCCTGCATAAAAAATAAATGGTTTCAATTTCAATCCCATGTAACATACTTTAAAAGTTTTTATCTCCTGTTCTGTAAACCTAACTTCAATTATACACATGAGGTTCCTGTAGGGTCTAGCAAACTATTAACAGAGCAGGAGATATGAAATTCTAAATGAAACAGAAATTGCACTAAAGGAAGTATAAACATTAGGTGGCTCTTTACAGGAAGTGTTTAGAAAGGATGTGCAAGTCACATGCCGAGAGGTGTGACTAGGGCTGTATAAACAAAGTGATTTAACTCCTAAATGACAGAGAATTGAGCAGTGAAACTGCAGGGTTATGATCTATACACCAAAACAACTTCATTAAGATAAAGTTGTCATACCATGTCAGTAGAATTTAAGGTTTGTAGGTACAGTGCTTTGTTTCAATCCCACTTTCCTGCCAATTTCTAACCCCCACTTCCTGGGTGATTTGACAATGGAATATACATTTTAGGCCAAGATCATCAACATCATTGCCACTCAAAGAAGAAGTGAATTGCACAAATGAAAAACTCTGCAAGATATATTAATTCTTGCCCTCACTTTTAAAGTAGCTTTGATCTTGGAATTGCAATGTATATTTTTATCTGCAACAGCTGTTACTATGTTTGACCTACAATCAGCTTCAGCATTGCCGGCCTATGAATCTTTGGTGTAATGGGAGAAAATCCAGTTTCAGACAGATCTAACTGTTGCGCTGCATGGATGCACATGCAATGTGGTTGGCTACAAATTCACACATTAGTAGTGTGCTGATTATATGTGTTAAGTGTGTTTCCTATTCAAACTGTACAGTTATGAATCCAGCATTGAAAGTGTTAAAAAAAAGGGTATGAGCAAACTTAAGTTATAACTCCAAAATACCCTGGAGGGCCCTAGATACCATGTATGCAGAAATAATCACCAATCCTGTAGCTTTCAATACATACTCAAATACATACGAGACAAGGAAATAAAAAAGAAAAGTAAACAAGTCAATTCAGTGAAAAAAGATAAACATTTTTTTTCTAAACAAATAAACTAAAATGTAGAAAACACATACTTTAACCACTCTTGAAATGTTCCACTAGGAAACCAAATTCCAAGACCCACCACTGCTATTGCAGCCAAATTGCAGTGAAAAGCCCCATTGGTCGCGAAAATGAGAATGTGCAAAATGTGTGATAGCTGTGATATGTGTCATATGTGTGAAAAGTATGTATAGTGGGTGTTCAATTTAGACAAAATTTTGCCCTCTACTGCTTAATGTTTTCACAGGGAGGAGGATAAAATCTTGGTATCTTGCCTGGTGGTCCAGTGGCTGGTGGTGGGGTTACTATTGTCCATGGTGATCGAGCGAGGAGAAGTTAATTATGATTCCATGGTGGTCTCTAGTGAAGTTCATAGTCTGTATTTAACTAGATTATATTAATCGCTCCTTCTGGTCCAGTACACTGTGAGGTCAGACTACAGGCTGAAAAGCCCTCACAGAGCGCCGGAACCACAAGAGAGAGATTAATATGATCTGCACCAGGTGGAGGTTCAGACCATGAAGCCCACCGCAAACCACCAGGGAATCATTTTTAGCTAATCTATTGTAACTCTGCAATATCTTAAGAATTTGCTAATTTCATGGGGGGCAGCAGTATCCTCAGATACTGAGCCAGCCTCCAAGGAGCACTAAAGCTGCCATTTGTGCCACCTTAATTGCAAGGACCATGCATATTAGGTAGTGAGATAACTCAGTGCACATAGACAGACTCACAAAGTCATATCCCAGCAAAGTCTCTGAAGCCTTTCGTTCCCTTTCCTAGATTAAAACTTCATTTTTATTTTTTTAAACAATAATGTTATTATTATTTATAACAATGAATGTGGTTCATTGATAGTAATAGAGCAATTATTTTAATAATTATAAAAAATAAGACTTGTGCACAAATTCTTTTAAGCTGGTGTGAACAAACGATATTCCTTTTAATCTGCTGCTGAATGAATTGATCTGTCCGCGATGTACCTGTAGAGTTTTACTCAATAAATAAGACTCGACAGGTAAATTGCGGATGTATTAATTTATTCAGGATTCAGATTAAAAGGAATTTGATTTGTTTGTAGCAGCTGAAAAGAATTTGTGTACAAGTCTATTAAAAGCCACTACCTAAATAAGAGGTTTATTGATGAGATATGAGTGCTGTTTTACTTTTAGATACTTGTTTAAAATGTATATGAATGTATGATAGCTTGATTTAGTTTACCTGAAAAGCAATAATTTACCTTAAAAAACAAAAACAATAATTAAAAAATCTAAACCAAAGGCAAGTTAGTAAACATAGCATGAAGCTAAAGTATGCACTGGTTAGCTGGACAAGATTGCCACCAAGTGGCTAATTTTGAGTATGCACACCTTATGTAAACCGATAGTATGATTAGAAAACATTTTCATTGTTTAACAATATTGTCATCAAGTGTCATCACGTGTTTGTTTTTCAGTAGACACATTTAAGCAAATAGAAATATGTTTATTTCAATAAAATACAGCTAAACAATGGACTGAGTTTTCCTGTTACCCATTACGGTGAAGTTGTAATGCAGCCTGCATGTCCTACATAAAAGGGACACACTGGACACCAAAACAACTTTAATGCATTTGATAGGTGTTCGCCTCATTGAAATGTTGTGTAATTTTTGCATGTGCAAAACTTTATAGTTTTTTCACATTCAAAAAAAAAAAAAAAATTTATGCTGCAGAATGCTGTACTAGAATCCTGGCTCTTAGCCATGCCCTCTCATGCCATAAATACTTCCTTATCAAACGTATATATACAGCTCAGCTATTGACAGCACTAAGCAGTGCTCCAAAACCCTAAAACACTTTAGCTTGCTGAAATATGTGAAGAGAGTGTCCTCTTTTTTTCAGTTAACAAAAAGTTCTGATTTCAATACAAATTGTCTCTTTTATAAATTAACTCCATCCAGACCACTTAAAGGAGCTGAAGTGGTCTGGGTGCCTATAGTGTCCCTTTAATTTGTAAAAGTGCCAATTTTTTTGAAGGTAGCTTACAGAAGGGATAGTTATGACAGTGTGGACTGCTATTTAAGGGAGCAAACATATTTGGACATTTTGTAGATTATTTGTACATATTTGAAGATATACGACACAGGTTATTGTGGTAACTGTATTGTGGGCTGCTAAATCATAACTGACACACACGCACCCTACTCCAAGAGTGTGCGTGATGTAGTTGTGGTGGGGAAAGGGTTAAAGTTCACTATTTGTCTGCACTAGACTGGAAAAATGATACCATCCCCCATAACACCACCCACACCTAACCATAATAATATAAATATTACTATCTTAACGCTGCCACCACCAAGACAATTCATAAATGGGGTGCCTTGGTACCCCAGGTAAACTTAACAATACAAACCCACCAATTGCAACTTAGCAAAATACCTATGCAATTCGAAACACTCATTAATTAGTCTCTTCAGGTAACGTGATTCTTTACCAGACAAAGGCAGAACATAATAAAGGAATATTTATTATGAGCAAAAAATGGTGACAATGCATTCAAAATATAGATGACAATCAAATTAGTTGCACCAACAACAGATAAAAACAAAAGCGTATACTAACAGAAGTCCTAATCACTTACTCAGGTTTTCAAGATAAATCTTCTGCCCAGGGGGTCTCTGGTAAGAAAGGTGGTGACTCACTTAGAATTAGATTCTAGCCCCAAAGCCAATACAAATACACATCTCAGTATCATTGGATAAATACCCTGTGGATTACCAGGCCTCGCCCAGAGGTGGAGATAAGGCATACCTATAGTAACTATAAGTGACCACCCCTTGTGTTCCAGACCAACATCAATCCAAATGGAAACATTTGGTTCTATCTCCCTTTATGTACTTGCCATAGAAATAATAATTGCATCTATTTGTTACCATTTTCCCAATCCATAGATATGTCACACTCATTACTTGTGATCCAATATAGCGGCTATCACAATCCCTTCCCCTATTGCTAAGTTACGCACATCATGTTTGAGCTTGATTAGAAGATAGTGCTTGTCCCATTCTAAATACGTATAATACAAATGAGGCTTAATTATTAATCTGTGGGTAAATATTGTTTCTTTTGGATATGATACTGGAACATAAGGCTAATGGCCATTAACATATCAAAGGACCCCCTACCAACGAGGGAATCTAGACATATGGCAAATTAGAGAGTTAGTTTATATTTAAACCAGACTTCCAGGCCACCTATGTGTGACTTCTCACACCTTGCAGAGCCTTTTATCAATCAAAGGATCAATCCATATGGTAAATCATCTGACCCCTTTAACATTGCTATGCAATTTACATTACCCCTTCTGTCATCTGATCTCTACCAAGTGGTCAATTCATATATGCACTACACAAATTACATTAAATGGCAATATTCTATTGTGCAACAATGAATTATGCACCCTTGGCGTGACACCTCCCCCAAATAAGAGATGCAGTGGGAGGAGGCTCTACCTTGCATATCAACACTTGTTCCTTTTTGCCTCCACATCATACACTCATCTTTTTCATAACACTGTTTTATGAATGGGGTAGCCCTCATGGGTTCGCACATCTCCCCCCAAAAGGCTTGCCTTTAGTCCCTAAACCATATCACAGCCATATTCACAACACACATGCCTGATTTGCCTGTTTCCATTTCCCACTGCTCTCTGGTCACATCTTCCGGCCACAACCACTGCGCCAATGTAGTAGCTCTAAGGGGAAGAAACTAACAGATTTCTGCAGTATTCCCCTGTAAGCACACAAAAGATGAGACAGAGAAAACTCCCAGGGTACTTGCACTGTATCAACACCCTTCATCTCTTTTATTTTGGGGCCTGTCTGTTGGGCTCGTTACACTATCTGACTCTGAACCTTTGGTTTTGAATTAGAGAGTTGCTTAGCGACAGACTCTTGCTCCTCAGCTGGCTGGGGTGTATGCATGAGGTGTGATTGTGATAAGCAGACAAGGTTCCTGGTTCCCCC
>OW240914.1:345331102-345443421 GCA_933207985.1 Pelobates cultripes | reverse complement strand
AGAGGAGGGGGGAACAAGAAGAGGGAGGGGATAAAAAGGGGAATAAGAAGAGGAAAGGAATAAGAAGAGAGGAGGGAACAAGAAGAGGGAGGGGGATAAAAAGGGGAATAAGAAGAGGGGAGGAGGGGAATAAAAAGAGGGGATAGGGGGAATAAGAAGAGGGGAGGGAGGGGAATAAGAAGAGGGGAGATAAGAAAAAGAGGGGGTAAGAAGAAGAAGGGGTGAGTAAGAAAAAGATGGGGGAGTAAGAAGAAGAAGAGGAGGGAGTAAGAAGAAGAGGAGGGAGTAAGAAAAAGAGGGGGGAGTAAGAAGAAGAAGAGGGGGGAGTAAGAAGAGGGAGAGGGGGAATAAGAAAAGGGGGAGGGCGGAGTAAGAGGGAGGGGGGGAATAAGAAAAGGGGGAGGGCGGAGTAAGAAGGAGGGGAGATAAGAAAAAGAGGGGGGTAAGAAGAAGAAGAAGGGGTGAGTAAGAAAAAGAGTGGGGAGTAAGAAGAAGAAGAGTGGGGAGTAAGAAGAAGAAGAGGGGGTAAGAAGAAGGGTGAGTATGAAGAAATGGGGGGAGTAAGAAGAAGAAGGGGGAGGAAGAGGAAGAAGAAGAAGGGGGGTAAGAAGAAGAAGGGGGAGCAATAAGAAGAAGGGGGGTTAAGAAGAACAGGTGGGGGAGTAAGACGACCAAGGGGGAAAGTATGAAGAACACAGGGAGGAGGGGGGTAAGACGAACACAGGGGGTGTGAGGAGAACACATAGAGGGAGGAGTGAGAAGAGCACAGGGAGGGTGGGTGAGTGTGAGAAGAGACCGCTAGGGGAGGGTGGGGGAGAGGAGAGACCACTAAGGTGCAGGGGAGAGGAGAGACCACTAAGGTGCAGGGGAGAGCTCTACGGGACAGAAGGGGCAGCTCTATAGGACAGGGGCCAAGACAGGGAGCTCTTTCACACTACGCGCGCGCACACACACACAATGCATCCCTATACATACACAGAAACACAACATACTTCCCTTACACACAGAGAAACACACAATGCATCCATTACACACACACACACAATGCAACCCTTACACACAAAGACAATGCATCCTTTGCACACATACACAGAAACAGACAATGCAAACCCGTACACACACATGCAAACACACACACTTCTTTTCTTACATACACACAGAAACACAATACATCTCTTACACTCAATGCACACACATACAGACACACACCTTGCATCCCTTATGCATACAAACACAGATTCACACAATGCATCCCTTACACACAACCAGAAACACATAATACATCCCTTATACACAAATACACACTGCTTACACTACACACAAACACACTACATCACCTGCACAAACTGGTAACCCTATACACTACATACCGTAAGCACACATATTAGATCCTCTACAATAACACATAACACATCCCCTACACACTCCACTCCCTGTGAGCGAACTCATGGGTGGGTGGAACTTATGAGTGGGCCTTTCCTGTACATTTTGGATAGGTACAGAATGTGGTCCATACTCACATACTTCTCTCTCCCAGCCAGCCCATCTTCTCACAATCTCAAATAGCCCCTCAAACTCTCCTGAATCTGGCCCCTGACCCATTCCGGGCTGAGGCACAGGTAAACCTACCAACATATCCTGCCCTGACCCTCAATGAGTTAATCCACTTATGTTTTCATATGGCATCTCAAACATCCTTGGCTCTGACACAGATAGGCACACACGCTCATCCTGCCCTACATTCCTGTGAAGTTTTTTTTGCCCATTCCCACATGGTATTGCAGACATCTCTAGTTCTGGCCCAGACTGGCACACAAGCTCATTCTGCCCTTCTCCCAGCAAACTTGCCTGCATACATTTCCCCATGTTTCCACGGACACCGCTTGTTCTGGCACATATTGACATTCTGCCCTCCCTCCCAGCGAAGGTTGTCCTGGCAAACTTTCACCTGGTACCACGGACACCTCTGGTTTTGATTCAGCCTGGCACACATGCTCATTCTGCCCTCCCTCCCAGCAAGGTAGTCTATGTACACTTTTACATACTGCCCTCTGCAGAGTAGGGCCCCTATGAGGCTTGGGTTGATAACACATATTACTTTCAGGCACATACTGGGATTACAATCTACCTAAGTCAGTACCAAGTAATACATTTGCAGGGATATTCTCAACTACCCCCATATCTCTAAAAACCCTTCCACGCTCCCCAATCCAAATAAACTCGTGCCATTGACACTACAAGACGTACTCCCCCAATTCCTTTAACTGCTAGAGTCCTGCCAGGAATTAACTCCTCAGAGCGCACTAGCTCTGGACGCACAAGAGTCACATCTGCCCCAGTGTCCCTGAGTCCCACAGTTACCTCCTTTCTAACTGTCACAGGTTGCAGATTCACATTGTTGCTGCCCTCTGACCTGGTTACAAACAACACAGAGGATGGTGGTACTGAGGAGAGTATAATATATACTTTAAGTCCATATTAAATCCAATAATTAACGATATGATAACTACTCTGATTAAACTAAAGAAGAAACTTACGTTAAAAAAAAATATATATCGCGTGAAGCGCCCACTGAAGTACTATCATATGATATAATGGATTTAAATCTACTAACTTGGAAAACATTAGGAATCCAAAAAATTTCAGATATCTTAATAGATGGGGAAATTATGTCCTTTAAAGGACCACTATAGTGCCAGAAAAACATACTCGTTTTCCTGGCACTATAGTGCCCTGAGGGTGCCCCCATCCTCAGGGTCCCCTCCCGCCTGGCTCTGGGGAGAGGAAAGGGGTTAAAACTTACCTTTTTTCCAGCGCCGGGCGGGAGCTCTCCGCCTCCGATCCTCCTCCTCTCCTCCCCTCCTCTCCTGCGTGCGCATTCAGACGGTCTCATAGGAAAGCATTTATAATGCTTTCCTATGGACACTTGCATCTTCTCACTGTGATTTTCACAGTGAGAATCATGCAAGCGCCTCTAGCGGCTGTCTGAAACAGCCACTAGGGGCTGGATTAACCCTAACATAAACATTCTCTGAAACTGCTATGTTTATAAAAAAAGGGTTAATCCTAGAGGGACCTGGCACCCAGACCACTTCATTAAGCTGAAGTGGTCTGGGTGCCTAGAGTGGTCCTTTAACTTCAACAAAGATATTCACTTTTAAATAGATTGGCTAGATAATATGTTCGCTTTCTCTTATTATTAAAAAAAAAATCACTATCTAAAATACTAACTTTATTAAATTCTAATTATCCAATAACTGAGAAAAGAATTAAACCTGCACCAATATGTATATTTGGGAATCTGAACTAAATATTGTCTTTCCAATGGAAGATTGGTTCAAAGGAATTTCTCAAGTGCCTTGTACGATCCACTGTATTTCTATAATGGATAAGTTAATCTATAGGTGGTATCTGACTCCTACGCGTCTTAATAAAATCTCCAGAAATAATTCAGATAAGTGTTGGAGAAGCCATCTAGAAAAAGGTACCATAGCACATATTTGGTGGGAGTGTGAAGAGTTAGAAAAAATTACATCTGAAATTAAGTCCTTCAAGTCCTTTCAAAAGTTTACTCCATATATGTTCTTATGAAATATAGTAATAGCTCGAAATTGGAAAACCATAAATTTTAAATAAACAGCTATATGTGATCAAATGTTATATCAATACAAAATGGAACACAGTTTCTTCTTAGTAAATGGTACATTGGAGAAATACGAGAAATATTGGGAACCATGGAAGAAATATATAATTATGCAACCTATGTTCAGACGTAATTCACCTTTTTCATATTATGTGCACCGACACTTATTTTACATCATTTTATTCAGAGAAACAGGGCTTTCATTTAACATCAAATATTTAGGTATAAAACATAATTTAATATGAATAAAATATAAAAAAATGTGAGAAAATAAGAATTAATTTTTTTTTATATCTACGTGACATTCTAAATGTGAATGTCATAATACTGTTTGCTTTTACTGCAGTAAAATACACATATTTGTATTTAGCGATGTCTCACGTGTAAAACAGTACCCCCTATGTACAGGCTTTATGGTGGTTTGGGAAGTTATAGGGTCAAATATAGCATGTGGCATTTTTCACATTTGTGACTAAGTGGCTACTAAAAAAGACTGGACATACCCCATTTGCAATACCTTGGGTTGTCTACTTTTGCAAATGGTATGCCATAAAGGGAGTAATTTACATTCCTGGGCTATGATATGGTCTCAAAGGCAATGTAACCAATCTGGCGAATTTCAATGTAAAAAAACTGAAACGCAAGCCTTATATTTGACTCTGTAACTTTTGAAAACACCATAAAACCTGTACATGAGGGATACTGTTATACTCAGGAGACTTCGCTGAACACAAATATTAGTGTTTGAAAACAGTAAAATGTATCACAACAATATCGTCTGTGTAAGTGCCATTTGTGTGTGAAAAATGCAAAAAAAAATTCACTGACGATATCTTCGTTGTAATACATTTTACTGTTTTGAAACACTAATATTTGTATTCAGCTAAGTCTTGGAATGATACAGGGTTAAATATAGTGCTAGCAAATTAAATTCCCTGGACTTTCGGCCTGGGTTGTCAGGCAGGTCCCGCAAATTGTAATGAATAAAATGACCTAATTATGTAAAATTATTACATAAATATATACGTAGAATTATTATTTATATATATATATATAGATATATATATATATATAAATAATTGCCGGCGACCGGTAAGTAGAAAGGACGGCGGGGACGTGCTATGCCGCCCCCCGTCGTTTAGAGCCGGTTCCCTAAGGACGGCATAGCACGCCTGCCATGCTTAAGGGGTTAAAAACCCTGGTTCTGTATGGACTGAATGCAGAACTAGAATTAGCCAATATACTATAACCACTACGAAGATTATTGAATAGAAGGGTGTTTTTTTTATTGGGATATAACTATAAGGACATTTTCCATCTCCTGTAATTTAAGAGTCTAGTCTAATTAGTCTTAACCATAATGATAATGGTGTCATAATGGCGTCTTTCTCTCACTTATTATTTATTATTACAAAACCCTTTTATCTTTAACTATTCTATTGAACTCATTGTATTTAAGTAACAGTTTTTTCGTTAGGTCTATTCATTCTAAATCATTTTTTTAACATGATTCTATTTACTCTTATTTAATTGATTGCACTGAACTCGTGAATTTACACCATAAGAAGTTATTTTAACTATTTAAGTTACTGTTGTTACCATAAGTGGACACAATATCAGATCAGAGGATAAACATGTTGGTTTTAAAAACAACAATATATGACGATCACAGTATCATATGTAATCTATACCCTTGTGCACTTTGGATTATGTTTACATGTTGGTTTTATACTTTTATGCTTGTATTTATATGTTGAATCCACATTTTTAAACTTGTATTTATATGTTGATTTTACACTTTTTTGTGGAAGCATATTACTGCGGACATTGAACTAAAGAACTTATAACATGTCTATTTTGCTACAAGCGACATGCCTTAAAGAATACCGATAATCTCATCCAGGCAAAGGGTATATATTAGCAGGAGCACTGCCGCGGCACCATATCTTGAGAAAGTCCGGTCTCACGGGAGAAACGCGTAGGTTGTTGCTTTTGGAGGCTGGGAAGCAAGTACTAAGTGATTACAGGTTGCCATCGATCCGAGGTGTTTGAGGTATGAATCAGCTCCAGTGCACAGGAGCAGCTCGGAGCAACCAACAAGGGAGTTTTTAACCCTGATAAAACTCTCAGACTGTACTGCACTATATGCCCATTTGTGGTTCTTAGCAAATTTCGTGTAAGAGTTCCACAAAGGAATTCCAGGTGGATTAATAAACAGTGCTACGCTTTTTTGTTTCTTTCCTGTCTGAAAGGTGGCTATTTAGATGAGAACTACAAAGTAACGATACAGAACAGTTTGCCATTCTACACCATACCACCTGCAATTTTTGGAATATATCCTTTTTTACCATTTCCACTAACTTTGGGACTCTCACTATTTAGTAATTTGATCAGTTATTAGAGTTGAGCGGACACCTGGATGTTCGGGTCCGGCGGGTTCGGCCAAACTTTGAAAAAAGTCTGGGTTCGAGATTGAACTTGACCCCAGACCCGAACCCCATTGAAGTCAATGGGGACCCGAACTTTTGGTCACAAAAATGCCTCTAAAAAAGTCCTGGAAAGGGCTAGAGGGCTGCAAAAGGAAGTAAAATGGGGGTAAGAGTGGGACAAGTGCCCTGCAAACAAATGTGGATAGGGAAATCACTTAAAATAACATAAAATAAGCAGCCGCTTTGTAGATAACTCCCTAATTCCCACGGTATTAGGGAGCTATCTACCAAAAGGCTGAAAGACCTAAATTGGTCTTTCAGCCAAATTTACTAATACTAAGTAAAGATTACTTAGTATTAGTAAATTCAGCCCCTACTCGCTATACCGCGAGTAGGGGCGTGTCTAGTAAATACTAATAAAGGGGTGGACCTAATGTCCTCCCCTTGGCCCCCACCCTTAAACGGTGGGTGGGGGCCCTAAATACTAATAAGGGGGGGACCTAATGTCCTCCCCCTGGCCCCCACCCCTGAACAGTGGGTGGGGCCCTAAATTAGAATAAGGGGGACCTAATGTCCTCCCCCAGGCTCCCACCCCTGAGCGGTAGGTGGGGGCCCTAAATACTAATAAGGGGGTGGACCTAATGTCCTCCCCCCTGGCCTCCCTGAATTTTTAGGATGAGGGGGTGGGTAGGGGTTATTTTTTTGGGGGGAAGGGATGTTACATTTTTATTTAGGGCCCACACCCGCCATGCAGGGGTGGGGGCCGGGGGAGAGGACAGTAGGTCACCACCCAATTTTTAATTATGGCCCCCACCCACTGCTCAGGGGTGGGGGCCGGGGGGGAGGACATTAGGTTCCTCTCCAATTTTTATTTATGGCCCACACCCACTGCCAGGGGCGGGGAGGACAGTAGGCCCCCCCTAATTTTTTATTTATGGCCCCCACCCACTGCTCAGGGGTAGGGGCTAGGGGGGAGGACAGTAGTTCCCCCCAAATTCTTATTTATGGCCCTGACCCACCGCTCAGGGGTGGGGGCCTGGTGGAAGGACAGTAGGTCCCCTCCCCTTCTTGATATTTAGGGCCCCCACCCGCCGCGCAGGGGTGGGGGCTAGGGGGGAGGACAATAGGTCCCTCCCTTATTGATATTTAGGGCCCCCACCCACCGCTCAGGGGTGGGGGCCGGGCGGGACAATAGGTCCCCCCTTTAGTTTTAGAGCCCCCACTCGCGCATCAGGAGGGAGGAATGTTTTTGTTTTTTAAACAGTGAGCAGCCACAGGCTGCTCACTGTTTAATAGACATGACCATACTTGCGGTATAGCAAGTAGGGGCATAATTTAATAATACTAAGTAACCAGCTTATATAGAGGCTGGGTCACATGCTGCACTGGCCAATCACAGCCATGGCATTACTAGGCATTGCTGTGATGGCTTCTAAGGGCACACGAGTCAAACGCTTGTTGATTGGCTGCCCTGCAGGCTTTCAAAACGCCTCATTAAATCGCCGAACACCGAACTTCAACCCGAACATACAGAGATATGTCCGTGTTCGGGTCTGGGCTCCAAAAAACTTAATGTTCAGTACGAACCCGAACTTTGCGGTTCGGGTTCGCTCAACTCTACCTGTTATGCTTTTTCCCCATAATCTTTCTCAGGGGAAGATTTCTTAAGCACTGATACTATTTATTTTGCTACAAACCGCTATGTGCCAACTTGTTCACAGTCAGGAATAAAGAACTGACCGGTTACTTACTGAGACGGGAAGAAAGGTATTTTTTGGCTTACAGAAAGGATTCTTTACAGTATGAAAAATAAAGATGTGGAATTCCTTGCTTAAATTGTACCAGATTCCTTTTTTTTTTTTTTTTTACATTTTTTTAACCCCTTAAGGACCGAGGACGGTTCAGGACCGTCATCGGCATTTTTGCGTTGCCGACCGATGACGGTCCTGAACCGTCCTAACGGTCAGAGCTACTTACCTGATCGCCGTCGTTCCCCCGGCGGCGATCAGCGTGGCTCCGGTTGTGGGGAGACCGCCTGCAGCCCAGACAGTCTCCCCACCGATTAGGACCCCTGTGGCCATGTGATCGCTTAACACAGCGATCACATGGTCACAATAGGTGTCCATAGTGCTGCCTGCAGGGGGACTGCCTGTACTGACAGGCAGTCTCCCTGCATGTGTAAAATCAAAAAATAATTAAAGTTAGTGTTAATAAAAAAAATTAAAATAATTATATATGTGTATATATGATATATAGACATATATTATACCTATATAATATATGTCTATATATCATATATATATAATGCCATACTAAGTGTATTTTTATATTAATATGTACTTATATTAATATAAAAATACACTTATAATTAAATTACACACGTATATATATAATATATATAATAACTATATATATTGTATATATATATTATTATAAAATATAAATAATAAGTAATTTAAATTAAATAAATTTTTTTTTAAATAATAATAAAAAATTAAAAAAAATTATATAGCTATATGAAATTTTATTCTAACTGTATTTTAAAATTTATATATATATATTTATATCAAAATACACTTAGAATGAATTTGTATATATATCTATGTATATAAAAATAAATAAAAATAATAAGAAATATACATATGTCCATATACAAAATTACATAAATAATTATATAAATATACACGTAGACTTCAAATATATAAATATGCATATATATTTAAATTCTACGTGCGTATTTATGTAATATTTTTAATAATTCAGTAATTTTATTGATTGCAATTTGAGGGACCTGCCTGCCAACCCAGGCCGAAATTCCAGAGAATTTAATTTGCTAGCACTGTATTTTACCCTGTAACGTTCTACGACACCCTAAAACCTGTACATGGGGGGTACTGTTTTACTCGGGAGACTTCGCTGAACACAAATATTAGTGATTCAAAACAGTAAAACATATCACAGCGATGATATTGTCAGTGAAAGTTACTTTTTTTGCATTTTCCACACACAAACAGCAGTTTTACGGATGATATAATTGTTGTGATACGTTTTCCAGTTTTTAAACACTAATATTTGTGTTCAGCGATGTCTCCCGAGTAAAACAGTACCCCCCATGTACAGGTTTTATAGCATTTTTGAAAGTTACAAGGTCAAATATATGGGTCAAATATTTTACATTGAAAATGGCCAGGTTGGTTACGTTGCCTTTGAGAGCGTATGGTAGCCCAGGAATGAGAATTACCCCCATGATGGCATACCATTTGCAAAAGAAGACAACCCAAGGTATTGCAAATGGGGTATGTCCAGTCTTTTTTAGTAACCACTTAGTCACAAACACTGGCCAAAATTAGCGTTCAATTTCGTTTTTTACTTTTTTCACACACAAACAAATATGAATGCTAACTTTGGCCAGTGTTTTCGACTAAGTGGCTACTAAAAAAGACTGGACATACCCCATATTGAATACCCTGGGTTGTCTACTTTAAAAAAAATATGTACATGTGGGTGTTATTCAGAGATTTATGACAGATAATAGTGTTACAATGTCACTATTGATAAATTTTAAAATGTATGTTTTGAAACGCAATATCCTACTTGTACCTATAGCCCTATAACATGCAAAAAAAAGCAAAAAAGCACATAAACACTGGGTATTTTTAAACTCAGGACAAAATTTGGAATCTATTTAGCAGTTTTTTTCATTCGCTTTTGTAGATGAGTAAAAGATTTTTCAAGTAAAAGTCAAAAAACATGTATTTTTTTAAATTTTTCATCAGATTTTTGTATTTTTTTTAAATTAAAATACATGAGATTATATAAATAATGGTATGTAAAGAAAGCCCCTTTTGTCCTGAAAATAACAATATATAATTTGTATGGGAACAGTAAATGAGAAAGCGGAAAATTACAGCCAAACACAAACACCACAAAAGTGTAAAAATATGCCTGGTCGCAAATGTACAACATCGCAAAAACAGTCCAGTCCTTAAGGGGTTAAAAAGCTTATTTTTTAATTTGCAAAAACAGAATATTCAAGGATATGAATTATATTACATGTAAACATGTTGATCCAAGGTGAAATCTGATTAAAATTATGGAGTCAGAAGGATTATGTTCCTTTTTGTGTGGCATCATTGGAAATGGTTACAATTGTTTTGCCTTCTTTTGTATTAACAGCATACAATAATGTGTTCCAAGATGGAATTTGGACTTTAGTCACTTTTTTTCTTTTCAACCTAGATAACTAAACATCACTTAAAGAAACAATATAGTGTTAGGAACACAAACATATCATTACAACCCACACAAGTGGCTCAGGTAGTGCAGCTCATCCAGGATGGCACATCAATGCTGTGGCAAGAAGGTTTGCTGTGTCTGTCAGCGTAAAGTCCAGAGCATGGAGGCGCTACCAGGAGACAGGCCAGTACATTAGGAGACGTGGAGGAGGCCGTAGGAGGGCAACAACCCAGCAGCAGGACCGCTACCTCCGCCTTTGTGCAAGGAGGAACAGGAGGAGCACTGCCAGAGCCCTGCAAAATGACATCTAGCAGGCCACAAATGTGCATGTGTCTGCTCAAACGGTCAGAAACAGACTCAATGAGAGTGGTATGAGGGCCCGACCTCCACAGGTGGGGGTTGTGCTTACAGCCCAACACCATGGAGGCAGGGCCGGACTGGGGATACAAAGCAGCCCTGGAAAAAAATCTACGCCAGCCCCATAAGTCACTGCGCCATGTATTGTCACATGTAATACGTACGGCTATGTGTTGCCACCTTAGATAATACGCCTTACATATTATTGATATATATATATATTTCTTTTTCTAATAAGGTGAGTAGGGAAGCTGTAAGGTGGGTAGGGGGGCTATGAGTGGGTAGGGGTTCTGTAAGGTGGGTAGGGTGGCTGTGTGGTGGGTAGGGGGGGCTGTGAGTGGGTAGGGATTCTCTAAGGTGGGTAGGGGTTCTGTAAGTTGGGTAAGGGGGCTGTATGGTGGCTATGGGGACTGTGGGTGGGTATGGGGGGGCTGTATGGTGGGCAGGGAGCTTGAGGTGGGTAGAGGGAGCTGTATGGTGGGTGGTTAGGGGGCTGTGTGGTGGGTAGGGGTTTGTGAGTGGGTAGGGGACTGTGAGATGGGTAGGGGCCTGAGTTGGTGGGGGGCTGTATGTTGGGTGGGTAGGGGACTGTGAGATGGGTGGGGGCTGTATGGTGGGTAGGGGACTGTGAGATGGTAGGGGGGGCTGTATGGTGGGTAGGGGGCTGTGAGATGGGTAGGGGGCTGTATGGTAGGTAGGGGCTGTGAGTGGGTAAGTTTTCTGTTATTTCCTGGTTGTCCAGTGGGCAGCTTTCCAGCAGGTAAGGAATGTGTGTGGGGGCGGAGCTTACGTGTGGGGCTTCTGTTCAGGAGGCGGAGCTTCTGTGTGGGGGCGGGGCATGCGGCCAAAATGTAGTTACACTGTGGAGGGAGACTGACAGGCCTCCAGCCTGGCAGCCACACCAGCCCCCAGCTCCTCTCTCCTTATTCTAATAATCAGCATAATGAAGTCATTTAAATATTTCCCCCTCAGACTGTGCCAGCCTGTCAGTCCGAGGGGGAAATATTTAAATGGCTTTTTTCATGCTGATCATGCTTGCTACGGCCCACCGGGAAATTTCCCGGTATCCCGGTGGGCCAGTCTGGCCCTGCGTGCAGGACGTTTGGCATTTGCCAGAGAACACCAAGATTGGCAAATTCGCCACTAGCGCCCTGTGCTCTTCACAGATGAAAGCAGGTTCACACTGAGTACAGGGTACAGAGTCTGGAGACGCTGTGGAGATTGTACTGCTGCCTGCAACATCCTCCAGCATGACTGGTTTGGCAGTGGGTCAGTAATGGTGTGGGGTGGCATCTCTTTGGGGGGCCGCACAGCCCTCCATGTGCTCGCCAGAGGTAGCCTTACTGCCATTAGGTACCAAGATGAGATCCTCAGACCCCTTGTGAGACCATATGCTGATGCGGTTGGCCCTGTGTTCCTCCTAATGCAAGGCAATGCTAGACCTCATGTGGCTGGAGTGTGTCAGCAGTTCCTGTAAGACAAAGGCATTAATGCTATGGACTGGCCTACCCGTTCCCCAGCCCTGAATCCAATTGAGCACATCTGGGACATCATGCCACGCTCCATCTACCAACGTCACGTTGCACCACAGACTGTCCAGGTCTGGGGGGAGATCCCTCAAGAGACCATCCTCCACCTCATCAGGAGCATGAACAGGCGTTGTAGGGAGGTCATAAAGGCACGTGGAGGCCACACACTACTGAGCCTCATTTTGACTTGTTTTAAGGACATTACATCAAAGTTGGATCACCCTGTAGTGTGTTTTTCCACTTTAATTTTGAGTGTGACTCCAAATCCAGACTTCCATGGGTTGAAAAAGTTGATTTCCTTTTTTTAATTTTTGTGTGATTTTGTTGTCAGCACATTCAACAATATTTAATTCAGATTTAGGATGTTATTTTTGCGCTCTCTTTATTTTTTTGAGCAGTGTATTTTCAGTTATGCCTATGAAATTGAAGCATGGAAAAGGGAAACAGTCACGGATAGTTAGGTGCCAACAGGTATTTCATACCAGCCAGCCTGCCCATGTATTAGAGAGGCCCACCCCAAAGAATAGATCAACCTAAAACAATATTAAAACACACTAGCATGAATGGTTTTTCCAACACGTTAAAGGAACAATGTTGGGTCAGGAACACAAACATGTATTCCTGACCCTATATTGTTAAAAACACCACCTAGCCCCCCTTAAATATAGCAAAATCTTACCTTTACTTCAGTCTGCTGCTGCTGGCTCTGCCTGCTTGGCTGGCATCATACGTTGTGTTCTGAATTAATCTCAATGCTTTCACATTAGCTTGACTGAGCTTGCCAAGGAGACAGATCAGGTGCAAAGCCAGCACAAGTCAAACCCAGCCCTGGACAATCAGCATCTCCTGAATCAATGCATCTCTATGGGGAAAGTTTAGTGTCTCTATGCAGAGGGTGGAGACACTGAATATCAGTCACACTGTGCAGCACTGCCATAGGAAGCACTTTCTACTTTGGGGTTAAGGAACGGAGATGAACATGTTTGCAGGCTACAAACTGGAGCTAGAATGAAGTGACTTACCTTTCTCCTATTATCTCTTCTAGTCGGCTTTCAGATTCTGTTATTTTCTTCATTCTGTCTATTTTTCTTTAAAACATAAGACGAAGTAGGGACTACATTTGTCTTAATCTTTCTACATTTGGTAATGGGGACAAAGGGTGGAACTTAACACAAGCTCCACTTATTTGTCAAACTAACAAAGGGTGAAGCTTTCCTTAATCTCCACCCTTTGTCAACAATGCCAAGTGTAGGAACAATACATAATACAAATTAGCCCCTACTTTGTCTTATGTTTTAAAGTGAAATTGATCAGTAATGAAGAAAAGAACAGAGTCTTAAAGAGGAAGACAGTAGAAGAACGATAAGCTTGAGGGTAGTCACTAAGTGTTTGTGTATAAAATCGGAATGGTTTACAATGTATTTAAAGAGGCACAGGATTATGCTCTAATTGTTTCACACCAGCAAGAATGAATACAAGCTATATTACTTATTGCAGTTTCAACATGGAATCTGCATCTTGTTTTCTACTGCATGATAGCTAGTTGGATGTCTGTTTCATGTAGTTTCTCAGAATTCCCCAAGCTGAATGGAACAATTTCTCTGAAGCATCCGTAGTTCAGAATATACAGTAGCTAGAAATGTGTAATTAGGTCATATGTGACAAGCTAATGCAAAGAACTGCTGATGGTCCAAAATAAACTAAAACAACTGGTAAGTGATGGGAGCTGGTCACAATCAGTCTCAGGGTGCAGTCTCTCTCGTCAGTGCTTGAAGGTATGATCCAACTGAGAAGATGAGACCATTTCTAAATAGGTAAGCATTGTGGACCAAGAGAGAACCTGTACAGGCTCTACTGACAAATACAGCAATATCAGCTTTTCTCTTTGCCAAGGAATCGGAGTGGTCTGTGAAACTCGCAAGTTGATCAGATTAATTCAGCCAACCAAATCACAAGAGAACAGCAATCATAATCAGACAGTGCACAACTGATGTAGAGACATGGCACGCCTTGCATGATGAGCCGCAACAGAAATTCTCCCCGTAACAAAAAACTGCTTTGAAATACATATATTAAAGGGACACTATAGTCACCAGAACAACTACAGCTTATTGAATTTGTTCTGGTGATTGGAATCATTACCTTCAGGCTTTTTGCTGTAAACACTGTCTTTTCAGAGAAAATGCAGGGTTTACAACTTCACTGACCACTCCTCAGATGGCGGTAAGAGATCCTTCCTGGGTCATGGCTGCCTAAAATGTATCCAAACATTCATTATCTCCTCCCTCTGCATGCAGACACTGAACTTTCCTCATAGAGATTAATTGATTCAGTTCATCTCTATGAAGAGATGCTGATTTGTCAGTGTTGTGTTTAAATAGTGCTGGCTCTGACCCTGATCTGCCTCTTTGTCAGTCTCACCAATCCTATGGGGAAGCATTGTGATTGGATAAGGCTACCACTTCTGCTGATGTCAGCAGGCAGGTCTAAAGGAAACAGGGACAGATGTAGCAGCTACAGACTTGAATACAAGAAAGATTTTGCTATTTTTAGGGAGGCATGAGGGGACCAGGGGGGCTAGATGGTGGTTTTAACCCTGTTGGGTCAGGAATACATGTTTGTGTTCCTGACTCTATAGTGATCCTTTAATATGCATTTTGTAGGTTGGAAATGAAAGCTAAATTGTGGTTGGTGGAAGCAATGTCTTATGTAATGCGAGTGGGATGGATATGGATAGGGGGAGAATGTGCACAATATAAAATACTTGAGTGCATGAAATTGCTGTTGCATGGGGTAAAGTTAGTAGCAGTTTTTTGTGAATCTCTGAATTGGAAGTTGCCAAAAAGTCTAAATGCGTTTGTCCAACCTGGGTATAAACTCTGCAAACTGTTTAATATACAGCATATAAACTTCCCTTTTGGGCAGTGTCATGTGCCGGTGTAACCGCAGACTAGTCTATACAAACAATCTTTACCACGATTGGGAATCCTTTCATATAACACAGCAACATTGTTCAATAGTATTTAAAAAAATAAATAAATAAATAAATAAAATAAAAAATAAAAATAAAAAGATTTTTTTTCAATTTGTTTAAGCACATTTCATGTTGAAAAACATCTTGCATGCCTTCTATGAAGAGTGGAAACTAAAAAACACTTTGTTGAATAATTGAAACGGCGCACCTGCTTTTATTTTTTCTGTTAGCAATAATATATACAGAGGTAAAGTGGTCAATGTTGGTCATTATCACTTCTTTTGGTTTGTTCACCTATAAACCTTTATATTACACCTAAAAAGAGTATGGCACCAGAATGCTTCAGTACATCAAAATCTTGACTTTTTTATTTTAATATAAAAATGTAGCTCCTGAAAAACCCACACACACACACACACACACATACATACATACACACACACACACACACACACACTAACATAATGCTTTAGGTTTCAAAAAAATAAAAGTAATAGTTCTATATACAACACGTGTACCATACAAAGTGTATCCAAAAGGTTCTATTGCTACCAAGCTTTTTCTAAATTTTAACAGGTTACATAAAACTTTTTCTTTTACAGGAATGTAAAAAAAAAAAAAAGTAAACCTACAGAAAAAAAAAAAAAAAGTATATTTCTCAACAGATTTTGATGCATACTTATCCCAAAGCCAGTTGTCATATGTATTCACCTGTAATAAAATACACGTTAATAAAAGTTTTCTAAATTAATTTCTTCAACGCAAGTTTCAACAACAAACTCTGGCACATATAATTAAATTTATATATTTATATTTATGTATTTTCAAAAAAAATAAATCTAAGGGAGTAGTGGATTTATAGAGAGAACCATGTGCTGAATAAGACTTCTCCATATTGTAAAAAAAAAAAAATTAAAAAAAAATGTATATCTATATACTTCTATATATATATATATATATGTATTGAAAAGAAATCTGCTTCAGCAGAAAAACTTGAAGGTAATGTTAATTTTGCAATCTACCAAATTCAAATTGTTTTGGAAATACTTTCAAAGAATTATATTTAGAGTTCTGCAGAAAAACAAAAATGTTTTCTAAATAAAAAAGTTTAGTGTCCTATATGAAAAATAAAAATATAGACTTTGCTGGGAGGATTTTTAAAGGAGTCATGATACATAATATACTATATATAATACTTTAATGCCAGTGCATTCTTCAGACGTTGTAATAAAATAAATGCATATTTTATAAGCACATTGTACTCTTCTGCATGGTCATTGCATCTTTTAAAATATTCCATTAAATACAGTAGTCAAAATATGAGAATGGACACGCTAGGTAGCAGAATGTATTAAATATATTTTAAACATAGCTATTCTTTCCAATTTAGCAGTTTTACAAAAAAAAAAAAAAAAATTTCTTTGTGTAAAGTGGTGCTAAGATTCAACCCTTTGTTTTACATTTTAAAACAAAATCTACATTTAGAATAAAAAAAAAAAAAAAACTTCAAAAAGAAAAAAGGCAAAAGCCTAGGGAATTTAAGAACTACCTCAAAAGTCTGAATAAGTTAATTTTCCCCCAATATACAGTTATATACAGATTATGAACACTATAAACATGACATTTAACAACTTTAGTGGAAGCTCCTCTGAACTACAGGAAATGGATAAAATCATGAGAACGGCAGCAAGGTGCATGCTCCATAACAAAACATCTTCACCCATTCCGTGACTGGGAATCAGATCTTCAATACATTCTTTCAGAGGAAGAGGTTAGAAGTAAAGCTTAGATAAACAGTTTGTGAGGCTCGTTGTGTCCTTTCAGCAGTCAATCGATATCGCTAAAGTCACTAACTGATTCGCCTTGAACCCTGCTTAAATGGTTCACAGCTCTGTCATAAGCAACCCGTACGGCCTTTCGAATGCTTGAATTTCTTCCTTCCATCATCTTCAATTTATCGATGGTTTCGTCAATTCCAAGGGGAACCATCTTTGACTTTGGGAGCCACTGCCTAAGAAAATATATATATATATATTAGTATAACATAATAAAACATCAGAATCTTAACTATAAGTTTTTAGATTTCATTAAAAAAAAAAAGTCAGTTACATTTAGCAGGAATAAGGTACCTGCCTACAGGTGTTGTGCGTGTCAGTACAGAAAGAGGGCAGCTTGTTCATATCAATTTCATCAAGTCAAATTGCAATGAGATGAAAATAGAATTTTTATTTTTTTCTGCATAGCTTGCCCCTCCACACCCAGCACATTGCTCTAACTTGATCCATTATCATTAAAACAATAAGTGTCATATGGACAGCAAATGAACTAAAGGATGCCGTTCAGTTGTTCACCACTCATGTCAAGCTGGTTTTAGCTCATCTTGTGTAATTACAGAAAGAACCTAAACCATTTACATATCAGACATATCCCATACAAAAGTGAAGTCTAGATGCAAAATGCAGGCCAACTATCTCTGCACAAAACATACAGCAACTCCAGATAATCGTTTCAGCCTAGTTACGCCTAGTCAATAAGGTGTAGGGAGGTCTAGGCAGAATGAGCAAGGACTGGGTTTGAGATCTGAGCAGGGACCCAAAGGGCAAGCTATTTGAGTTGGTGTTGCCTGTTCTCAGTGTTCTCTTGCGGCCCGTTTTAGCTTTAAGAATCCCATAAGTTTCATCTGTCTAGTGTTTGCCAACTATCAGAATTTTAGGATGCATCTGTGAGCCAAGCACCATACCCAAGCAATCATACTAACTAAAAAAAAAAAATTTAAAAAAAAAAAAAAAATAATGGACCAGCTACAAACCGTTTGCACCGGTTTTAGCAGCTCACGCTAATTCTCACAGACAGAAGTCTTGCTTACCTTTTAATTAAAAGGGGGGAAAGCTAAATCTGAAAAACATAGAGTCATACACAATTTGGGGAAATCCCTTTACACAGACGAACATACTGCAAAAAGATCTCAAAGGACTAAGTATACGTAAATTAAGAGGTGGCAAAACTGAAAGGTTGCATTATATGTAACTGCTCTTACCAGCTTCGCTTATTATCAAAAAATAAAACCAAAAATAACTTTTCTTCAGCCCTTGTCTGCATTTGTTCTCCAGTTTTCAAAACATCCAGCGGGGGCACTGGGATAGCAACACCATTGTGATGACAACCAACACGGGGCATCTTAGGGTCAATTATCTAAGATAAAGGAAATTAATATTACTAGTCACATAAGCAAGAAATGTGAATCAAGTTATTACCGGTAAATGCACACGAAATATAAATTGTTTGGTATAGTGAAAAGGTATGTAAAGTACAACCAACCATTAAGGTTATGTTCTAGAAATCCCCATCATGCTTGTTTTTATAGTAGGGAAGAGAGTTAAGTGCAACAAACTTTGTAAGTTGACACATACATTCAGGAGTCAGTGGTTCGTAGAGTTGAAGAGGTAAAGTAAATATATATGTATAGGAGAACACATGAAGCAGCTTCCACTAGAGGGAGACATTGCAAGCACTAGACAAAACTGGGTTTGTATTTTAAAATCGCAGGATGCATCAAATGCATTATGATTTTGTTATTTAATTTATTTATTACATTATGCCAAGTGACTTTATTGGCTTTTGCAGGAAGATACGTAACAGGATTTTTCAAATTTAATAACAGCAATGTGTATATTAAGTCATAAAGGTGAAATTTAGGTAAAAGGTGTAGATCAGGTTACAGTAGGAGGTTTGTTTTTATATAAATATTTTTTCTTGCAAGCACATTGGGTCTTCCCCATAGGAAAGAATTGCTTGAATGCTTTCCTACGGGAATTTCAGACACGCTGGATGTCCTCATTAAGAGAGTGAGGACATTCAGTGTCAGGCGAACTAAAGTCCGGTAAACTCCTGGAAGTGCCTCTAGTGGCTGTCTGGTAGACTGCTACTAGAGGCTGTCTTAGTGCTGCAATGTAAACATTGCCGTTTCTCTAATGCAGCAATGTTTTACATTACAGGATTTAATGACACTGAATTCAGACCACTTCAATGGGATCATGTGATCTGAATGCAGTGTCATAAAATCCTGTATTGTAAAACATTGCTCGAACTTTCTAGGAGTCGGAGGCATTTATGTGGGTTAGTGTCCCTTTAAACAACCCCATAACTGCCTCCTACTCCTAGAAAGTTCAAGCCATGCTATTAACCATTCCTATAATCTGCTGAGGTTCATATACAGTATCTCACAAAAGTGAGTACACCTCAACATTTTTGTAAATATTTAGTTATATCTTTTCATGTGACAACACTGAAGAAATGACACTCTGCTACAATGTAAAGTAGTAAGTGTACAGCCTGTATAACAGTGCAAATTTGCTGCTCCTCAAAATAACTCAACTCACAGCCATTAATGTCTAAACCGTTGGCAACAAAAGTGAGTACACCCTTAAGTGGAAATGTCCAAATTGGGTCCAAAGTATCAATATTTTGTGTGGCCACCATTATTTTCCAGCACTGCCTTAACCCTCATGGGCATGGAGTTCACCAGAGCTACACAGGTTGCCACTGGAATCCTCTTCCACGATGACATCACAGAGCCCTCCCCCACCTTCCTTTGAGGATGCCCCACAGATGCTCAGGTTTAGGTCTGGAGACATGCTTGGCCAGTCCATCACCTTTACCTTCAGCTAATTTAGCAAGGCAGTGGACGTCTAAAAGGTATGATTGGGGTTATGTTGGAATACTGCCCTGCGGCCTAGTCTCCGAAGGGAGGGGGATCATGCTCTGCTTCAGTATGTCACAGTACATGTTGGCATTCATGATTCCTCTCAATGAACTATAGCTCCCCAGCAGCACTCATGCAGGCACAGACCATGACACTCCCACCACCATGCTTGACTGTAGGCAAGACACACTTGTCTTTGTACTCCTCACCTGATTGCCGCCACACACGCTTGACACCATCTCAACCAAATAAGTTTATCGTGGTCTCATCAGACCACAGGACATGGTTCCAGTAATCCATGTCCTTAGTCTGCTTGTCTTCAGCAAACGGTTTGCGGGCTTTCTTGTGCATCATCTTTAGAAGAGGTTTCCTTCTGGGCTGACAGCCATGCATACCAATTTGATGCAGTGTGCGGCAATGTTCTGAGCTGACCCTCCCACCCCTTCAACCTCTGCAGCAATGCTGGCTGCACTCATACGTCTATTTTCCAAAGACAACCTCTAGATATGTCGCAGAGCACGTGCACTCAACTTCTTTGGTCAACCATGGCGAGGCCTGTTCTGACTGAAACCTGTCCTGTGAAACCGCTGTATGGTCTTGCCCACCGTGCTGTAGCTCAGTTTCAGGGTCTTGGCAATCTTCTTATAGCCTATGCCATCTTTATGTAGAGCAACAATTTTCTTTTTCAGATACTCAGAGTTCTTTGCCATGAGGCGCCATGTTGAACTTCCAGTGACCAGTATGAGAATGTGTAGAGCGAAAACACCAAATTTAACACACCTGCTTCCCATTCACACCCGAGACCTTGTACGAGTCATATGACAACGGGGAGGAAAAATAGCTAATTGGGCCCAATTTGGACATTTCCACTTAGTACTCACTTTTGTTGCCAACGGTATAGACATTAATGGCTGTGTGTGGAGTTATTTTGAGGGGACAGCAAAATTACACTGTTATACAGGCTTTACACTTACTACTTTACATTGTAGCAGAATGTAATTTTTTCAGTGTCGTCACATGAAAAGATATAATAAAATATTTACAAAAACGTTAGGGGTGTACTCACTTTTGTGAGATACCGTATAACAATAAATGACAGTAACACGAAAGGAGATGCAGTGATTGCCTATCCTTCCTAAACTAGGGGGTGGTATCACAGCATCTCACCTATTTGGAGGACAACATTTGTGCTCCCTAAATGGGGGTGACCCTTAAATGCCAGACATATGCAGATCCAAATAATCAGGTAGGCGCTAGCTTTGTGAGATGCCGAAGTAAACAGGGACAGCAACTACTTTGTTCTTTGATTTTTTTGGATCTCTGTATCTCTGGCTATTAGTCTGTGTGCTGGACTGGGACACAGTCTAGGATATTTATATTCTGTATGTACCTGTAGCCCTCCCTTAGGATATTTATGGAGTTGTTCCCTTTTTACTTTAATCTTTAAAATGTTTTTTTTTGTTTGGAAGTGGAGTCTTTTTTCTTAGATGGTGGAGTCTTATCAGAGCATTATACTTGCCTGTAGAATGACCTATTGAGACGCTGGCTCAGACTATTATTAGGTTGGATATCAGAGGACTTTTTTTGTTGTTTTTTTGCCCCATTGAGAAAAACTTACCTGCCCAGAGGTGGATACCATTTACATAGCTGCAAATTTATCTGTCTCATTCCACCTTCCTCCTCTATCCCACAGACTCAGTTCTACCCTTTTAATACAGAGCTATTTTTGGTTTCTCTCTTTTTTAAACATTAGATCTCAATAAAAGTTAGGGTTCTTTTTGAGAATTTTTTTCTTACTGTGCCTCTTCCATTTGCGCTCTCTAATAGTGGAGTATATTGGGAACCCCCCCACCCAAAAAAAAAAAAAAAACACAAACACACTTCTGCTAAATGTAAACAAAAACAGCAGTTTTTGCAGACTAGTATTGCCTCTAGGATAGATGTTAATTCTTATGTTAAAGAAAAAAATTAGCTTAGAACATTAACAGATATTCATATATTTAAAAAAAAAAAATAAGAAAATGTATACACACACAAACCGCTAGTCAGGCCATGAAAGTTATTCACAGATGCAAGCTAGAGTGTCCCAAATCAAGGATATGTATTTACTAGTTAGGGTTAAATTATCATTGGTCAAAGGCTAATGGAAATACACACACCCCATTTCGGATTCTAACATAATAGAAATAGAAACTGAAAGGGTCAGGCACACATCACAACGTGCATGGAAAGATTTACACACACGCGATGTATGGTCTTATTTTTCAGATCACCACTTTAATATAATATATATTTATTCTATTCATACAATATTAAACGGGTTTACTTACCAATGCTGGATAAGAAGGATATCCACTGCACTTTGCCCACACAACTTTTAATGGTTCGAGAAACGACGCAGTTGCACTTGCAGAGACCCACATATTAGTCTGCCCAACCTCTAAAGAAAAGATGAAAAAAATATTGAGGACTGCTTCTTAAAGGAGACTTCAGCCACCAACAAATACGTAAAAATATTTATGTATTTATGTAGGTTAGTGTATTTGTTGGGTGGAAAAGCTTTTGGTTTTAAATTAAAGATAGCCTACTAAACTGGTAATGTGCAAGATCTTGGTCAACAGAATGAAAACTTTTTCTTTATGAAACCTCATAATTTGGCATTTTGCCCACAATGAGCTACATACCTGCTGCAATTCGGGCTGCTCTTGCGTAATTCCCATTTTCTATGCAAGATATTAATTCGCTTCTGTCTTCTATGGTGTGGCGTCGTATGAGAGCTGGTTTGCCCTTGCCACATTTTGGCAAACTAAAACTGAAAAATAACACCAATTTATTAAAATGGAAGGGGGGGGGGGGAATAAAAAGGGGGTCAAAGTAACAAAAATACATGAAACATTTAAAATAACTTTAGACAAAAAAACAACATTGGTGTAGAATGTTGCCTTACCTCGAACTGCACAACAAGCTGCTATTTGAAGAGATACTGGATTCTGACGCACAACGTCGCCGAGGTTCCATCTTCCGACTTCGACCTATATCAAAGTCCTTTGCCTTCTCGCCTTCTGCATAACCATTAGCGAGACCTGAAAACAGGTAGAAATATGCAGTCACAACATGTACCAGCAGGATCTAATTAATAGTGTGATACAGAAAACATGACTGGGTCCAATGAGAGTTCCAGGTTTTGATTTTTAACAATATAATAACCTTAAATTGACAGTATTTAAATGAAGGCATACAAACCTAGCAATAAATCGCACTGAATTTTTACGTACCCAGGCCTACGATACCCAGTTCCATTAACTGCCTTTTTGATATATGTGGATCAAAATTCATTTGTGATAACAAAAGGCCCGTTTTCAGACAACAGAGAACATGCTAGGCAACTCCAGAAATCCTTAGACATCACAGGGCTCTGCGCATGACTGAACATAATGGCACTAGCAGCACAATAGCTACATAGATGCCTCTTGGTATGGGTTTTTAATGAAAAATAAGTTAAAAGTGGCACTGTCACCTCCTGAAAAATTAGTATTTCATGGAGATATCATCTTTATGAAATACTAATTGAGACTGTGTTAGACTTTCACTGAAATTTCAACGCAGTCCAGAGATATATTGAGTCAAAGTAGGGACAACTTAGTGTCAGTATTTCCTCTACGCCTGACACTTTTAGACACCAAGCGGAGCTATTGCCATCTAGAAGTGCCAATCCCCCTGGCCATCATCAGTGACTGCTGCAGGAAATTGGCTGTGGAGGGACCCTCCATCTTGTTGGATCCTCCATAGATTTCAATGCTGTACACTCTCACACAGGCGTGAGAGTAAAGCAGTGATGTCGGCTCCTGGTGCTGAAGATGACCCGCCAGAGTAAGATGGCCGTGCCCCAGTGGGACAGGGTCAGGTAAGTAGAATTCCCTTTACCTGCCCCCATTGCTAATTCTGCAAAGTCCCCAGATGGTGACAGTGCCTTTTTAACAATTCCATGGACTCCTTTTCGTAAACTATATAAATTACTTATTCTACATTTATTTCTATGTGTGTATCTGTGTCAAAAAACTGTTGGTCTCTTATTTTTCTATTCTGAAGAGAGGAGCTTTCTGAGAACTAAAATACCTGAACTCTGCAAGCACCATAACCAGTAGAGTGCACCGTAGTTCCCACTCTAAATAGAAAAACTATTTTAGAACGGTTTGACTTCTTACCTTAAGTCTGCTGCCTCCAGTCCTTCCAACAGGCAAACAGAAGCTTTCTGAGCAAAGTCTTGAGGTGCCGGATGTAACTTGTTGGCTGAGAGGAAGCCGCTGGCGCTCTCAGTCAATGTGCTAGCCATGCACTACAGGACTTAACTCAGGAGAATGGAAACTCCTGCTTAGAAGCTTATGGCTAGCCGTCAGAAGTAGTGGAAGCGAGGAGAGTTGCCCTGAAGACCCCAGCTAAAAAGTCAAACCGTTCTAAGATTAAGACTAGTGTAAGACTACTTACAGTGAAAAAAACACAAAAAAAAAACACCAAGGCACTCCTGTCACTATAATCACTACAGCTATAAGGATTATGGAGCTTGGACTGTTCCTTTAAAACTGTTGAATGCAACATTATAAAAATACATCTTTATATCTCTATTCTGGCATGGTCTGCTAATAGAAGAGCCCAGTTTAATTTAATATTGGAAGCAGATATCTGGGATATGATAGCAGCTAATCCAGGGCTCCATTAGAGAAGTCTTCATAAAAAAGGGAAACAGACCTCTGTATATTTACAATAAATCTCTCTGAATGATTAAAATAATGTAACATTGCTGCCAGTGAGATATTTATGTATTCGTGCATAGTATATAGATCAAGACTATAAAAACACTGTTGGTTGACACACAAAAAAACTAAAACAAAACAAAACAAAAACACAAAACAAAAAACAGGTTTTATTGTGTGAAATTAAATCTGTAACGTGTTCATTACAATACACTTTGTACTGAAATCTATGTGAATCAACCTTTACGTCATGTACAATTAAAGTGCTAAATTCAGAGCCAACTCTGAAACTAATGTTTCATGAGCTCCTGACAAAATAGAGGAAAATACCACATTGAAGTTAGGGACTAGGTGGAATGCTACTCTGCAGAGATCCCAATGAAATAAAACTTAGGGATATGATTTGCTTTATAGAGCTTAGGAGTACATTTCCAAAATACACACAAAAATAAAATTAAAAACCCCAACTCCCAGAAAAGCTTGCTCTGCCTTCATTGTACAGATGTGGGAAATAGTCTTAGTGTTACAGCATTATAGCAGTATATATCACCTGGGTTCATAATTTTAAAAAGCACTTTGATATGAAATTGTGTGCGCAAGGGGTGGGAGAGATACATTTAAAAAAAAAAATGAAATCAAAAAATACAATTTGCTACACTCTTAATTATACAAGTAAATGCCTTTGAAATAAAAACTCCCTACATATGGTAAAAAAAATAGTCTTTTATTGGCTTACATATTCAGATTTATACTTTTCTTTTTTATTTTTTAAATCTAAAAGTATCTACACACATAGATGGTATCAATTTATGAATTACCCAGTTCACACACAGAAAACAATGCCAATCCAGCTTAATTCTGATCTGCATCTGTCTAAAAAGGTTTTAAACACATTTGAAATACATATCTAAAAAAAAAAAAAAAAATGTACAAGAACGTAATTGCACTTGTTACAAATATATTTTCCAAACTAACTCCTACTGGTTAAGAGTACGAAGCAAAAGCCAGTACAGACAGTAAAAAAGGGAAGGTAGGAAAATGTTTTAAGGCATCTAGATGAATGTAGCGAGGTAGACAATAGTCCATAATGCTGTATAGTATGAAACCGTAAGTTGCTCGATGTAAAAAGTGTTGAATCGTATAAAAGGCAAGAGTTTGCTGCAGAATTTACTCCAATAAATGAATCTGTCCTTTCAGCTTATGATTTGTTTGTTACATCTTCTCAATAAATGTTTGTATAAATGCCTTTTTGGCTTCTATGTTAGGCAACATTCCATATAAGGAGTTTTCTAGGCTTTCACGTTTCATGTAAAACCACTGGGTAAACTGTTGCAGGTCCAAAATAGTTCACAGTTTTTTGGAATCCCTTTAAGATACCTGATGTTTTCCACAAATAGTAAAAAACAGGTCTTTACTGGCAATGGAGTCAGCTCTTTTTTCTGTTTAGGAATGAACACAAATTGAAACATGCTGTATTTTGCCACGCAAACATAAAGACAGTTATTACTGAATGCATGCAGTTGGGGGGATGGCATTTAGGGGAAATATACAAAATAAATAAAACGGCAAAGGTTAAAAAAAAAAAAATACATAAAAATGAATGGCCAGTGAGGTATAATGTGTCTTTAAACTTAAAGGTTAGAGTAGAAGATTAATTCCACTATATATACATACATTTATACATATACACACACACACAAATGTCATGTGACATCCATGAATGCCATAGGAAACTCCTGTAAAGGGAAAGTCTTGACACAAATACAACTATAATGCATTTGATTTGATTTTCATTAAAGGGACACTATAGGCACCAGAACAACTAAAGCTTAATGTAATAGTTCTGGTGAGTTTAGTCAGTCCCTGCAGGTATTTTGCAGTAAACACGTTCTTTTCAGAGTGATTAGATTACATTACAGCCTAGGGACACCTCCACTGCACCCTCTGCATGGAGACACTGCACTTTCCTCATAGAGATGCATTGATTCTATGAGGAGATGCTGACTGACCAGGACTAGGTTTGACTTGTGCTGGCTCTGCCCCTGATCTGCCTCCTTCACAATCTCAGCCAACCCAATGCTTTCCAAAGGGAAAGCATTGTAACTGGCTAGGAACACCACTTCTGATGATTTCAGCCAAGCAGGCAGGTCAGGGGCAGAGCCAGTACCAGCAGTCTGGAATAAAGGTAAGATTTCACTATATTTATGGGGGGGCAAGGGGAAGCAGAGAGGCTAGATCATGTTTTTAAAATTATAGGTTCAGGAATACATGTTTGTATTCCTGACCCTATAGTGTTCCTTTAATGCACTTTATTTTTTGCATGCAAGTGTACCACAAACCTCACCCAGTCATGCCAGAAAGACTTCCTCATCTGTGTATCTCAACAGTCCAGCCCTCAACAGCACTGAGTGAGTGGCTTTTAAGCTCAATCTGGCTGCAGACCGAGAAACTACTAACAGGTAGTGATATCCTTAATGTCTCTCTGAGTGTTCTCTCCTAATATTTGAATGCTGGTTGCTTTGCAGTTTAGATCACTCAGTGCTGTCAGTGGCTGACCTGTGTGTGCAGATATTTGATAAGGAAGTATTTCCGGTATGAACGAGTTTGGCTAAGAAAGCAAGCTTATGATGCAGTATTCTGCAAAACATTTATTGTTTTTGCAAAAACTATCAAGGTATGAGCAAGCAAAAAAATACGGCAAATTAATGAAGCCAAAAACTTTTCAAATGCATTTTAGTTGTATTTGTGCCCAGAGTGTCCCTTTAATAATATTTTTTGTATGTCCTATTCCAATCTCTGAACAAATACGAAACTCAAGTGTTACATTCTTAAACATATTACATGTTAGAAGAGAAACATTTCACAGTTTAAATTGCTTTAGACATAACTGTCTATATTCTCTAAACATCCAACTGCAGGTAACTGAAAACCAAATTAAGATTTAAGCTAAAATAGCCAAGCATCAACTAAAGCAAAGTTGGAGATTTGAAAGTTAAGAAGAAAAAATACACATCTGCACTTTTTCCTTAAAATTATGCCTTTTAGGAATTTAGCAAATAATTCCGAGTCCCATGCCACCAATTTTAGGTTTCAAAGCACCAAATCAAACAGAGTCCATAACAGCACCTTGACTGCAAATATTAATTTAAAGAGACACTCCAGGCAATAATACAAGTGAATATAAATAGGCTAATAAGGGGCTAAAATTGGGAAAACTATTTTTACGGTTAACTAGATTGTAATGTGAAAAAAATGCAGCATGAATAAGAGATCAAGGCCTATTAATGCAGTTGTGTCGGTGCCATGAGTCTGTTCACATACATTTCAAAGTACGAAGAAATCTTGAGTCAGAGTTGTCCAAGAGTACTGACCCAGCACAACATGTCATTTTTCTCTTCATTATAAAACATGGGCCCATAACTGTATTTTATACATAAACTTTTTGCGGTTTTGTAAATCACCTTCCAAATATTTATAAGTGGTTATCCACTTTTAGATATTTATTGTACTATTCGTCTCAGCACAAAGCCAATACAGTACTGTCTACAATTACTCGATTCCAGCACCAATGTCCCTCAGCGCCTCTTCAAACGTCATCCAGCAGGTGGCTAATGTGCATGCGTGGCGAGCGGTATATGCCCTCCACATAAAACATCAAATCAATGCTTTTCTATTTGGGTTTTCACAGATGCTGCAGAACGTGAAGATGTCCACTGTCAGTTAGGCTACGTAAATTTCTTTCAAATTCTGGAAGCGCATCAAGTGGCTGTCTAGTAAACGGTCACTAGAAGCAGTCTTCGTACTGCAATCTCAAAAACGGCAATGTTTTACAATGCAGGACTAAGTGTGACAGGGACAGTGCACCCAAACCACTTCAATGAGATGAAGTGGTCTGGGTGACTAGAGTATCCTTTTAATATCCAACAGCAAAGGAGTAACGGTGGATTGGAAATGGCTAGTATTTGTAGTCTTCTTTGATTTGGAGGGGCCATCACACTACACAGATCCTACTAACATTGCTACATGTTACATAGCATTTTAAACAGCATAGTGCATATGAAGGTTTCCATAATATTACATTAAAAGAAAGCTATCGTAAACCTAATACAAAAAAAAAGTACAAAAAAATTTGACTTAATTTAATTATGCATGTTCAAAATGAGTAGGTATGAACTATTGAGGGAAGCCAACTTTACACAACTTAAAGATTGTGAATTCATGGTAAGTGGCTTAATCATTTTGCTTTCTCAAGCTTTTTGTACCAAGGGGAATAGTAATGCTTCCCAAGGCTCAATGTCAGATGTCACATGAAGTCCAGCATGTATGTGCAGGCAGCAGTGAATCGAGACAGCTTCCTATATAGACAGAGTTCATTTACATGTATACTAAAACAGAAATGGTTCATTGCCACCCGACAAAATGGTTTTCTTAAGCCTACTGGCAATATTTTACAGACAAGTCATCTGGCTCCACCAAGAAACAGCCATGCGACCGTTGGTATTGCCAATTTATAAGTGTTTAAGAATTGGCACATTCACATAAAGGGGTAGGGGGGAAATGATAAGTACACCAATTGCAAACTTAGATTAACATGACAAAATCACAGCAGCTGCTCAAAAACCAATGCAACTTCTCTTGAGTAAAAACCCTGCTTCCTATAGCACTACCTTAAAAATGCTGGAAATTTAACTAGATCAACATGGTGTTAAAAGCAGAGTAATATGTGGAACAGTGCTAACTTTATGCAGGCACAATCTAACTAACAGGTCTGGGAAGACTTGAGATTTCATCTCTACAACAAAGTACAAGACTACCAAAATATTTCTGTATCAATTTGCGAATAACGACACCATATTTGCACCATTTCTGCCTATTCAACTGCAACATGTTTTTCTATATAATAGCAAGTGGTCAGATACTGATACATACTAGCTAACATACAGAGAATTCAATTCTGGTAGGAAAAAAAAAAAAAAAATCCCACACAAGACCTCAACCAATTGAGAGAAGAAAAAAACAACATTAGACATGATCAAAGGTAGTGGCCGCACATAACTGCAATATTGCTCCTAATAGAAGAAGTGGGGTCTTAAAGACAATGATAATACAGAAATGTGTATTTTTACAGTCAAATATTTAAAGTATTATGTAAACATATGTTTAAATCTAGAATTAAATAGACACTAAGCACCAAAAGCAGTGAGATTGTAAAGCCACAATCTATACAATAAAATCATTTCATTAAGTTAAAAGTTGTTTTGGTGTTTAGAGTATCCCTATAATTAGTGATGCCACGGACGGCGAACATATGCGCTGTTCAGTCCGCCCACTATTCGTCATCATTGAGTAAACTTTGACCCTGTACCTCACAGTCAGCAGACACATTCCAGCCAATCAGCAGCAGACCCTCCCTCCCACCTCCTGGACAGCTCACTAAGAATGCAGCTTCACAATGAATGTAAAATGGATGCTGTCCACGAGGTGGGAGGGTCTGGGACATATGTTCGCCGTCCGCGGCGAACAGTTTGGGACATCACTACCTATAATATATTTATTATATATGATACAATGGTTAAGCATTTTATTTTAATTTCAGATTGGTTTTCATTGATTTTAAATTTTAAATAAGACTTGCAGTTGAAAGGAAATAAAAGTATTTTAATTAAGAGATGGTCCGCTGTAAAGAAATTATCTGACTTCCTAATGGCTTTAAAAATGGGAACACATATATGCTGTTAAGTGAAATAAAAAAGAAAAAGAAAACCACACACCAAAACGGGCTCTGCGTTTTCTGGATTTTTCACTTGTGATTCGCCAAGTTTAAACTAAATTTAGCACAATTACAAAGTTTGTATGCAATAGTATTTTGAAGGGGGTGACTGTTCTTTAGTGAAGATCTAGAACACATCGTGATGCTCAAGTCAAATTAACATGAAATGTAAGTGATAAATGAGAACTCCTACTACTGGTTTTAATACAACTGCCTTAATAATATTAGAAATCAAATTAAAAAAGTAAAAAGCTAGAAATCAAATGTGTAAATGTTTACAAGGAATATTCAACTTTCCAGGCATAACTAGGAAATGCAGAAATAAAAATGAGAGACATCATGGACACTGTCTATAAATAGACATCAATATATTAAATGGATCTGTGAGTAAAATTACATATTTATAACCAGCTTTATAAACTGTGTTAAAATTACAGTATCCATGATATCATGTTCATGCTTAACTTATGTACATGAAATAAATGAATGTATTTACCTGTATCCAAACGCTTTACAGGGGACTCCTCATCTGCTTCTGAATCTGCACACGTGCTCCGCGATCTTTTCCTTGGCTGCAGGAGTGTCTCCAACCTTGGAAGGACTACAGACAAAAAGGTTTTGGTCCCTAGCTGTGGAGAAGTTGGCTGAGTTTCAGCGTTCTTTGCAGGCTTTTGGGGGCTTACACTTTTTGATTTGCGGAAGAGAATGGATGTACGTCTGTTTACATCAGCTGATGATTCCGCTACTTCAGAATCTGACGACTCAGTGAGATTACTGTCCTTAAGTAAATGTTCTGGATTGTGTCCATTTAGCATTTCATTCTGGACAGTGGTACTATGTAATTCATTATCAAATGTGACTCTTTTGTAAAGTTTACTTTGCTCGGGATTGAGTTCTATTGGTTTGAGGGTTGGTGGTTCTGAATTAGTCTCCGAGTTTGAAGGTAGAGGTAATGCATCAGATGGTTCAAGTTTAGGGGGAGATTTATCTCCTGAAAAAATTATAAATAAAAGTGCCATTTTTGAAAACTGTATTTAAAAAATTAAAAAAAATCTACGTAACAAATCTAAACTATAAAAGTTATGTATTTCTTAAACAGACAGATACGAAACTCAAATGTAAGCTTAAATTCCAATTCTAGCATTAACAGGTTTGGTGTATCCTCTTTATGTAGGAATTCTTAAACAAACCCCTATACAAAATATTCATTAAGGATGTGTGTTTAGTGAAAGCACTATTTAGTTCAATGCATTCCCCCCCAAAATTTTAACATTTAATTTTATGATTATTGCAGTTCTACCCCTTACATTGTACAGCAGTGGTTGGTGGAAACAGTGCAAATTTAAAATATTCCTAAATAGGCATCTTTCCAGCTTGGAGAGTGTGTACCGGATTATAAAAGAATGGCAAATAGACATGGTGATGGTTACATCTAAAAGATGAGCTGTCAAATGATGTTATCTAAAACCTAAGTATATAAACCGCAATCTTTTTTCGGTTCAGTACAACTATAGAGTTGTGTTTTAAAGAACGGTTACTTTTTAACTTCAAAGGGGGAAGATTTAAAATCCAGGGAGTCACAACACTTGTCATAGCAAGTTTTCATATGTAATAATTGGGAAGGGATTCCATATTTAGATTCGTATAAGATTCGTATAAGTTACTGACTCAGCGCTGCAACAGTAAAACTCTCAGATCCCACTACAGCACTTGGTAGCACTGAGGGGGGGTTGCAGAGAATGGTAAATGTAATTCTCCATATCTCAGTTTATAATCCCTCAATGCAGGTTCATGCTGTACAGTATGTAAGCACCAATTCATTCTTTGTAACTACTAAGCAGAAAACAGGATAAAACCACAGCCATACATTCTCAATTGTACTCTCCTCTCTTCTTTGTAGTTCGCAATTGAATTAGTGTTCACAAGTAAAGGGTTGGGGGGGAAAGAAAGATGAACTGCTCAAAATGTTTGGTATAATGTGTGTGACATTAAAGGAGCACTATAGGGTCAGGAACACAAACATATGTCTGACCCTATAGTGCTAAAACCACCATCTAGCCCCACTGGCCCTCTCTTGCCTCCCTAAATATAGTAAAATCCTACATGTGTTCAAGCCTGAAGCTGCTGGCTCTGCCCCATGTCTGCCTCAGAATAGAAAGCTGTCTGCTGACATCATCAGAAGTATTGTTCTGAGCCAATCACAATGCTTCCCCATAGTATTGACAGACTGTGATGGAGGCAGATCCAGGGCAGAGCCAGCACAAGTCAAACACAGCCTTGGCCAATCAGCATCTCCTCATAAAGAGATTAATTTAATCAATTAATCTCTATGAGGAAAGTTCAGTGTCTCCATGCAAAGGGAGGAGATACTGATATGTTGTGATGTACACTAGGCAAGACTGAGATAGGAAGCAGCTCTAGCAGCCATCTGAGGAGTGGCCAGTGAAGTTACCACTAGGCTGTAATGTAAACACTGCATTTTCTTTGAAAAGACAGTGTTTACAGCAAAAAGCCTGAAGGTAATGATTTCACTCACCAGAACAAATAAAATAAGCTGTAGTTGTTCTGGTGACTATAGTGTCCCTTTAAAGAATGGATTTACACTGTATAGAAAATGACCAGCTGGGACTTATTTTGATTCTCCAGAGTCATGTGCCCTGATAAAGTATTGGATCATGAAGACACAGCCTAAACTGCTACTGTGTATTAGCTTTTCTGCTAGACAGTTAATTTGTACGGCACTCCCATAAAGCCCCAGTGCATAGAGATGGCTTCCTGAAAAGTCTGCACAAAAAGCATTGCTTAAAGCAGCACTGTCATGCCGAACTTACCTTTCCTCAATCTCTTCCTCTTCTCCCCCTCTCTCAGGATCTGTTATTCTTTTCTTCCTGTCTTCTTTAGTTTTCTTTAAAATCATAAGACAAAGAAGGGACTCTTTGCCTTATGGAGGATTCCTCCGCTTGACCAGCTCTGACCAGCGGAGGAGCAAAGTGTGCTTCATTTCCGCTGGTCAGAGCAATAAAACAATAAAGAAAGAAGATTTTAGAAAAAAAAAAAGACGTCAAATGGTAAGTTTAATTTTTTTTTTTTACAGGTTAGTTATTTTATTCCCCCTCACTATTTTTAGGGTGAGGGGGGTAGGTAGGGGATAGGTTTTTTTGGGTGGGGGTGACTAGGGGCTTGGGACCCCTAGTCACCTTGATTGGGGGGGTGTTTCATTTAGGGCCCCCACCCACCACTCAGGGGTGGGGGCCGGGGGGGAGGGAGGACAGTAGGTCCCCCCCCCTTATTGTTTTATTAGGGCCCCCACCCACCGCTCAGGGGTGGGGGCCAAGGAGGGAGGACAGTAGGCCCCCTCCTTATTGTTTTACTGGGGCCCCCACCCACCGCTCAGGAGTGGGGGCCAGGACAGTAGGTCCCCCCCCTTATTGTTTTATTGGGGCCCCCACCCACCGCGCAGGGGTGGGGGCCAGGGGGGGAGGACAGTAGGTCCCCCCCCCTTATTGTTTTATTAGGGCCCCCACCCACCGCTCAGGGGTGGGGGCCAGGGGGGGAGGACAGTAGGTCCCCCCCTTATTGTTTTATAAGGGCCCCCACCCACCGCTCAGGGGTGGGGGCCAGGGGGGGAGGACAGTAGGTCCCCCCCCTTATTGTTTTATTAGGGCCCCCACCCACCGCTCAGGGGTGGGGGCCGGGGGGGGGAGGACAGTAGGTCCCCCCCCATTATCTTTATGGCCCCCACCCGCCGCTCAGGGTGGGGGAGGGGGGGAGGACAATAGGTCCGCCCCCCCTTATTGTAATTTATGTCTTTTTTCGACAGTGAGCAGCCACAGGCTGCTCACTGTTTAGTAGACATGCCCCTACTCGCGGTATAGCGAGCAGGGGCATTTGGGAGATTTTAATCTCCCTTGTGCTATTATGGGGGTCATATTGACCCCTATAGAGTGAGAGGGGGACCTGGGGGGGCTTATGAAGTGGTGGGGAGCACTGCTCCCTGCCGCTTCTATAGTTACATATTACAAGGAGGGAGCTGCACGCCGGTAGCTCCCTCCTTGTAATAACCTGCACGAACAAACTAACACTGATACTCAGATACACTGATACACAGTGTTAGTTTGTTCGGCTGATCTTTCTATTCACTCATTCGTCTGTCTGATGAATGAATGAATAGATTAAATTCCCGTTCGCATGTCCAGGTGTTTCACTGGGCATGTGCGGGAATCTCACAGTCTATCTAGTGTGGGCTGATGACGTGTCCCACAGGGACTTCATCTACCCCCACAAAGATGGCGGCGCCCTGAATCAAGATCGGGGCAGAAAATAAGGATTAAAAAATAGGTAATGTGGGGGGCTTAGGGGCATTTGGAGGTGACTAGTGGGTCAATTGGATGTAGTGGAGGCGGGAGGGGGGTTAAAAAAAAAAAAAAACGGGATTCGGCATGACAGTGCCGCTTTAATAAGAGGAATAGCGGATACTAGTAGTGCATGCCATTTTGTTGCGTTACATTCGCTTCAAACTGCCATGCATGAATCAGCAAGAGGGTTGACCGTTTCAGGACTGTCTCATGCAGATTAAAAAGGACATGCAAGACTTCTACAATTATTTTATTAAACCAGCAAGCAAACCAAAAGAAAGCAAGAAGAAAATAAAAAAAAAAAAAAAACCCCACCTTTCAAGAGTGTGCAATAAATGTTTATAAACATACTATAAACTTGGCCAGATTGCATTGATGGACATGCTTCTTAGGTAGTGGAGTTTTTTCTGTCTCCACCCACCTTAGTTGCATACAAGTGCAGCAATAGGAGAGAGAAACCAGACAGCGGAGCCTGCTCTGCATGATCACCCTGATCAGACTTCCTCTATTCTCCCCCTGTCAGAGTGTTGTGTGTGAAGAGACCTTCCAGCTGTATGTTTAAATCTGTCAGACATGCCCAATGCAATTTTCCAGCATTCCTAGAGATAGAACACTGGTTACATCAGTGTTCCCCCCTGGAGTTGGTGTGGAAAGCATAAGAAGAAGCAGGTAAATATGATGAAAAAATAATAAATTAGGAAGAAAAAAAAAATAATTCAGCCTGCAGAATATGGCAACTGTCTCGCTAAAAGCTAAAGCTTTTGAATGAGCCAGTTGTCGCAAACTGATGTATGTTCCTTTAACATTTTGCATTTCTGCCAGTATGATCAAAATGGATAGAGATAGTAACATAGTTCCGAATGTTACTAAGTTTCGATAATGATCAGCCAATCAATAAACACTAAGAAACAAGGAGATTTGAAATATGGGCGGTGTGTTAGGAGGCAAGTTGTAAATCTTATGGCTGCTTGGACCATAAGTGTACCACATACACTTCAAAATTAGTTATTAAAATTATAATTATCTATGAGGATCTCAGGCAAGGAAGCGAAGCCAGACACAGAGAGCCAAGTGCTGTGTGATTTGTATAACCAACGCTAGAGTCCTTTATTGATTAGATAAAAGCACAGACATGCTTAAGTAAATTTTCTTATAAAGTATGCAAAATTTAAAGTGACAACAAAAAAGACCGCCTTCAGTGTGCTCAAAAGCGCTCTAAAAAGAAATAAAAGGGGTGGTGATGGGACCCACCACTAATTTTATATACCAAACCAGGTTTCAAAAGCAATAGAATAGAAGTATAGTATGGAATATAAAAACAAACCAGTAAGGAACTACTGCAAAGAGTTAATGAAAAGAAGCACCTAAAAAGCCTAGCATTGTACAAGAAGAAATGATACCCAAAGCTGAAGAACAAACCGTTACACTGCCCTAGAAAGGCAATGTCACTGGGAAGACAAATGTGTGATTTCCTCAAGTACTTGTATTAATTTAATGACCCAATTGTATGTTTGATTTACAAAAAGCAGATTTTCAGAAAAAGGAATTCAAAATAATTGTCGAAGGTCCCTAATGCCTTAATGGGTAAAACTAGAAGACTCGACCATATGGTATTCATTCATATGGTAAGAAAAGAAATAGGAACAATGAGATGCCAGGGAACAGCTGCTAAACACAGGCCTCTTATTACTGAAGAACAAAAAAATACAATACTTTAACAGGTTCACAGAGATAATGTGTGCTGGGAGCTACACAATGAATACACTTTAGGCCACAGAAAATCCTAATAATTCACACATGACTCTTTTTGATCCCAGTTGTCTTCAATTTACCACGAAGACTTTAGAGCATTTGCCACACAATATGCTCACCACTCAAAAGCTACAAATAAGATCCTATACTAATAAAGACGTGAAAAGTAGAAACTCGGCAATAGCCTTTAATTATATGAAGCATAATCTAATCTAATCGGTGGAGGTGTCATTGCAAAAGTAACAAAAAATAGAAAATAAAGAGGAGAAAAAAAAAAAAAACTAAAAATTCTAGAAATTTAAAAGATACCTACAGAGCAAATGCCTATTAGTGGCAAGAATTGTAACGTCCAAGACGTATTTCTCGATAATACATTTCCAGGACAATTAGGGATAGCCATGTTGCATGACTTTGAAATATGAATATAATTTTTTATTTTAATTAAAAATAAAAAATAAAAAGTGTAAAAGTCAGGACTTTGAAGCGCTGTCTGGTGTTATGTTCAATTGCACTAAACATGGTGAAAATCATTTAACAGACTTTACACCCAGTGCATATAGAATCCACACATAGCCAGGCAGCATTTTAAGAAGAACTGGCCTTTTGTTTTGTCACATGCTATTGCAGTTCACTGGGATAAACCAAGTACCAAATGTGAGATTATTTTAGAACAAGGAGTAGAACGAAGAGTCAACTTTCAGTAAACTATTGGGTTGTATACGAAAATCTTGTTACAGTACCTCTTTCAAGCTATAACCAACAGAATTCACAACAAACCAGGGAATAATTTGGCAATCTTACGTTCTGCAATGTGACCGGTATTGACTTTACAAGGCAATAATCGGTAAAATAAGCAAAATTACAAAACAGGACGATAAATGCAACACGTTCTGCAGTTCATATATGCTGCCATGATAAATGGCCATGTACTTTCCATGTCAGAAAACAATGAGAGAGGTGTAATCTAGACAAAATAGAAAGTTATACTAGATTTGAGACTAAGCTGAATTCAGCACAAAAAGTGCTTACAAAAATGATATTTAATTTTTTTAAATAAGGAAGGTTATGCTTGAACTTTTCTACTGTAATCTTAACAGCAGGAACAAACAAAATCTTAATTCAACCCAAAAAAAGTCAGAAAGTCTGATTAGTTGGACCAACATCTTGGACAAATAAAACCATGCTGCAGTAACTAGAATGGTTAACAAGCTGATGGTAGCAAAGAACATTTTACAGGAAAAAAAAAAAAGCATTGTTATCGGTCAAATAGCTCCTCAAAGAAACAAGTACCACATCTTAGTACATAAAAAAAGCAGCCAAGTAAATGTGGATTGTTGTAAAATCCCACTAAAGTGCATCAAATCATTAACCAGGATTCAAATGTTATGACTAAGTTTTTAAGATCTAGTTCAGGATGTTACTAAGTTTCAATAATCAGCCAACATTAAAAACTAAGAAACAAGAAGATTTTTAAATATGGGCGGCGTGAGGAGGCAAGTTTCAAATCTTACGGCTGCTTGAACCATAAACGTACACATGCACCCTTCAAAATTAGCTTTCAATATTCGAGAAGTTTGTTTTATGCAAAGCCTTTTATATATTATACTTAAAAGTATGATATGTAAAACTCGTTTACACAGGTTCAACACCAAATGTAGAGAAGCAAAAGCTATTAATCACATGACTTGCACATCGCTACTTTACGGGACCTTACTGGCTTTTTGGCAATGTTAACATGAAGGGGTTAGATTCATATTTTGTATTAGTATTCGCTGTACTTGCAAGATAGCCATGCCTACTAATTAGGATAGTGTTGTATTGACGCCGATAACATGCATAGCTCAAGCATTTTCTATCCCTGCCCACACTCCAATATAGAGTTTGCTCACCATTTGTCAGCAGCTTGCTTTGATATATTGGAAAGATTTGGAAGAACTATTTCCTGCTTTGACTGACCAACACTTCTGAACCAGTAAGAGCCTACTATTCAAGAAAGTACTTGAGAGTTTAGCAAGAATTCTTAGGCTATTAAGTTTAATTTCTATCATGTTGAACCCTCTGTGCCAACATTAACAAGCTCAAACCTTTTTCTTTACATTTTGCAGAATATTCTTTTTGCACAACTGTGCCTTTTGTTATCTCCCTGATAAAATGTACAGTATGTGTAAAAAGCTTATAACACCAGCAACTTGGTTTTTGACCCAGGGCTTTCAGTTTTAAGCAGCCCTCCTAATGATTCAGATATACGGATGTACTACAGTTTGCAGCTATTAGCTTTAAATAGCATCTTTAGTGATTCAGACAAAAGAGGAGGTTATCTCTTCCTTCCTCTGAAATACAATTCAAGTATAAAAAACAAAAACACAACTTTCTCTTTACACGGAGTTCATCATATATTGAACCCTTTATAGAGTAAATTGTTACAAATAGCACCAATTCCAGCTTAGGAGCCACTACAGAAGCATTTATACCTAAACTTGAAAACTATGTATATAACATGGCTCGAAAGTCCCACAAGCAACTTAAAAGTCAGGCCTGGCATGTAGACATTTACCCCAGGTGACTATACCAAGGACCCTCCAGTAACTTTTAAAGCCAGGATACAGGCACAGGAGTTTAAATTGCAAGTCCTATTGTACACACTAGCATTCTACACACCTGGACAATCTGATTGATGACTGATAAAAGAAGTAAAAAATAAATGAAAAATAGTCTATTAAAAATGAATAAAATTATTCCTTCTTTAGCTGATATTTTACCATTTTTCAGAGCTCTCATATTCTTAGATTACACTATATCCAATCGATATCCTTTTTCTGGGACCAAAACCTCTCTTCAGACTTTGGTCTCTTCTTTTTTCAAAGTAAATCAGGAATTGTGGAGAACCACAAAGAGAATTGCAAGCTTTAGATCACAATAGTAAAGTTGAAAAGGATTTCCAATTTGGCTATGCTTGCCTAACATTTGCATTCTCCACAAATTCCTGGTTAGAGTATATAAAGCAGTTATTGTCCCTAGGTAAATGAATCCCACTGAAGTGAAGAAGCCAGAGTTATGGTTACCTTTTACAAGTTTATCTAAAAGAAGTCAACACATGTTTAAGCGACAGATCCACGTTAACCAACACAAACCACACAATGTGCATTTCCTTACCATCCTCTTCGCCATCATTTTCCATTATAGATCCATTCTCCTCTTCAAAGCTTCCGATACCTGATTCTATTTGGGGAGGTTGGACATGTTGTTGAGACAGCATCTGACGTACGTTATTGATCTCCTTTTTCAACAACTTTAATCGTTTACTTCTTGATCCACTGGATTTCATAGCAAAGGTCAGATCTAGTTTTTCGAGAAGCTCTTTCAGTTGCTCCTCTAAAGACATGTTCACTCTGTTTTCCGGGTTCAGTAGTTTATCAACTGCATAAACACAAACAGAGGCTTAATACATGCTTTGTAGAGAGACGAGAGAAACAATTATTGGCTACATTATCTGCATTCATGGCTGTAGAGCCAACAATCCACATTAGCACTGTTGACTATAAGCTACTAGGGAAAGGACACTATGTTAAAGGGACACTATAGTCACCTGAACAACTTTAGCTTAATGAAGCAGTTTTGGTGTATAGAACATGCCCCTGCAGTCTCACTGCTCAATCCTCTGCCATTTAGGAGTTAAATCCCTTTGTTTATGAACCCTAGTCACACCTCCCTGCATGTGACTTGCACAGCCTTCCATAAACACTTCCTGTAAAGAGAGCCCTATTTAGGCTTTCTTTATTGCAAGTTCTGTTTAATTAAGATTTTCTTATCCCCTGCTATGTTAATAGCTTGCTAGACCCTGCAAGAGCCTCCTGTATGTGATTAAAGTTCAATTTAGAGATTGAGATACAATTATTTAAGGTAAATTACATCTGTTTGAAAGTGAAACCAGTTTTATTTTCATGCAGGCTCTGTCAATCATAGCCGGGGAGGTGTGGCTAGGGCTGCATAAACAGAAACGTGATTTAACTCCTAAATGACAGTGAAATTGCAGGGGGAATGATCTACACACTAAAACTGGTTCATTTAGCTAAGGTAATTTAGGTGACTATAGTGTTCCTTTAAGGATACACAAAATATATTTTTCTTTGCAGGCGTAGGCAAGGTTCAGTGGACAATTAAGCACAACATCAAGTGCAATTACTCAAACAGGTTTCATTAAGGCACACTTCAACCAACCAAATTAATGCTACAAGAAAAAAGAAGAAAAAAGAAAAAAAAAGAAAAAACACATAATAGAGGAAATATTGGTGGCCATTTGGGATCTGCTCCGAAAGAGAACACTAAGGTAAGAACTGATCAACATATGTTGTCACCTAAGTATCTACAATGGGAATACATATACATTTTTACACACACACACACACACAGGTATTTAGATCTAATCTACTGTCTCAACAGGAGAGAGGGAGAGAGAGAGAGAGAGAGAGAGGGGGAGAGAGAGGGGGAGAGAGAGAGAGAGGGAGAGAGGGGGAGAGGGAGAGAGAGGAGGAGAGAGGGGGAGAGAGAGGGGGAGAGAGAGAGAGATATTTTGAATGGTTTAACCCCTTAAGGACTGGTCTGTTTTGCAATGTTGTACATTTGGGACCAGGCCTCTTAACACTTTTGTAGTGTTTGTGTTTAGCTGTAATTTTCCGCGCTCTCATTTACTGTTCCTATACAAATTATACATTGTTTTTTTCAGGACAAAAAAGGCGTTCTTTACATACCATTATTTAAATAATCTCATGTAATTTAATTTTAAAAAAAATGAAAAAATATGACAAATTGAAAAAAAAAATACATGTTTTTTGATTTTTACTTGAAAAATCTTTTACTCATCTACAAAAGCGAATAAAAAAAAACAACCTGCTAAATAGATTCAAAATTTTGTCTTGAGTTTTAAAATACCCAGTGTTTACATGCTTTTTTGCAAGTTATAGGGCTATGGGTACAAGTAGGATATTGCGGTTTCAAAACAAATTTTTCCAAATTTATCAGTAGTGACATTGTAACACTTATCTGTCATAAATCTCTGAATCACACCCCACATGTACATTTTTTTTTTTTAAAGCAGACAACCCAGGGTATTCAATATGGGGTATGTCCAGTCTTTAGTAGCCACTTAGTCGAAAACACTGGCCAAAGTTAGCGTTCATATTTGTTTGTGTGTGAAAAAAGTAAAAAACTAAATTGAATGCTAATTTTGGCCAGTGTTTGTGACTAAGTGGCTACTAAAAAAAAACTGGGCATATCCCATTTGCAATTCCTTGGGTTATCTTCTTTTGCAAATGGTATGCCATCATGGGGGTAATTCTCATTCCTGGGCTACCATACGCTCTCAAAGGCAACGTAACCAACCTGGCCATTTTCAATGTAAAAATATTTGACCCATATATTTGACCCTGTAACTTTCAAAAACGCTATAAAATCTGTACATGGGGGGTACTGTTATACTCGGGAGACTTTGCTGAACACAAATATTAGTGTTTCAAAACAGGAAAACGTATCACAACAATTATATCAGTAAAAGTGCTGTTTGTGCATTGAAAATGCGAAAAAAAAAGTCACTTTTACTGACAATATCATCACTGTGATATGTTTTACTGTTTTGAATCACTAATATTTGTGTTCAGCGAAGTCTCCAGAGTAAAACGGTACCCCCCATGTACAGGTTTTAGGGTGTCATAGAAAGTTACAGGGTAAAATACAGTGCTAGCAAATTAAACTCTCTGGACTTTCGGCCTGGGTTGTCAGGCAGGTCCCTCAAATTGCAATTAATAAAATTACTTTATTATGTAAAAATATTACATAAACACCCACGTAGAATTTAAATATATATGCATATTTATATATTTGAAGTCTACGTGTATATTTATATAATTATTTATGTAATTTGTATGTTGACATATGTATATTTCGTATTATTTTTATTTATATATACATAGATATATATACAATTTCATTCTAAGTGTATTTTGATATATATTTTAATATCAAAATACAGTTAGAATAAAATTTAATATAATTTTTTACAATTTTTATTATTTTTAATTTAATTTACTTATTTGTATTTTATAATATATATACACAATATATAATTATATACACTTGTGTAATTTAATTATAAGTGTATTTCTATATTAATATAAGTACATATTAATATAAAAATACACTTAGTATGGCATATATATGATATATAGACAGAATATATATATATATATATATATATATATATATATATACACACACATACACACACATACACACACATATACATACATATATACACACACACACACATACACACAGACACACATACATACACACAAATATATAATTATTTTTTATTAATGTTAACCTTTAAAGAAATTTTATGATTTTACACTAACAGAGACTGCCTGTCAGCACAGGCAGTCCCCCTGCAGGCAGATACATTGACACCTATTGTGACCATGTGATCGCTCTGTTGAGCGATCACATGGCCACAGGGGTCCTAATCCGCCCTGGGGAGACTGCCTGGGCTGCAGGGAGCACCGCTGATCACTGCTGGGGGAACGACGGCAATCGGGTAAGTACATAAGACCATTAGGACGGTTCAAGACCATCACAGTCGGCAACGCAAAAATGCCGATGACTGTCCTGAACTGTCCTAGGTTGTTAAGGGGTTAAAACTAGGGTGAATAAAAAAAAAAACTATATAGGATATATTTGCTAAACCTTATAAGTTTTATAAAGGATGGGGGAGGGTAAATATTATACATTTAATCGGGGGGGGGGGAAGGGTGTTAGATGATTTTAGTGTTTTATTCAATGGTGTAAATTCCAGAGAAGTGACCATTTTTTAACATTAGTACAAAGACTTGGTCATTTTGTAAGGTTTTGGCATAGCATTTTTTTAACTCTAACAATACATTTATCTGCCTAACATAAATTATCAAATAAACAGCAGGCACTCAAAACAGATTTGCACTTCAAATGGTATCACAAATGGTCTACACTGGCAACAGATGCTCTGGTGACCCATGACCTGTGCTTTCACAAGAAAACAGGACATCAGAGAGGTAGAATGGCAGCGGTGGATTAAAAAAAAAAAAAAAAATTTGAAACAAGGATCTGTGACTTCTGGGCACAAATAGTACAGGAAAAAAAAAAAAAATCTTTCAAAGTAGTTAGATTTCGAGTAATTAAATTTAGGGAGGAAAAGAAACAACCCAAAAATGTGTTAGGCTTGCTAACAGGAACATGCAACTTACCATCTTCCCATGTAAATTGTGGTGGTGGTTCAATTTTTGGTCTTTCGGGTAAATGCATCCCTGTCTCATCATCAAAACCAACAGTATTTGCTTCACGTCTAGCCTGTCTCAGTAACACCCCACCTTGATCTCGTAACCTCACTGCAGCCCTGAAAAACATGGTGTCCTTGGCATTGTATTTCATGCAGTTCTCAATAATTAAGTTGAAATCTTCTTCAAACTCGTTCAGATTCTTGTATCTTTGATCTTCTAGATGTCTCTTCATGGTAGAGAAGTCCATGGGATGCTTAATGTGATCCAAGTAATCTGGAACCTGAGAGGAACATTTTCAATTTACTTCTATTTTCCTGGTAAGTTAATTGTGAATAAATCAATGTACTGGGGCTATTTCTTTATTCCTCACTGCCCTGCAGTTTGACTGCATTAAAGAAAGACCCCAAACCCGTAAAGAGCTTGCTGTCTGAAGCAGTCAGTAGAATGTCTCTTGTTTTACACTTTATAAAAAAGTGCCAATTTCTCTTGAAATCTTTAATAGTGTGTATGGGTTGCTCCCCCAAATCCCTGTTGTCAAACAAAATAATTGCTCTCAATGCTTCTCTATATGAAGCCCTGCATTTTTAAATAGATTATTTATAATACAGAAGTGTCATTTTAGGGATGGTGTTTTTTTTTCAATGTTTATACACTATAAAGTGCATTCCCCATAAATAGGCTTGTACCGGTACAATGCAGCTCTGTAATATGTGGCATTCCTATGCTGCAAAAGGGAAATTAAATCAAGGGGTAGCTTGCCTTAAGTATATATTAACCGACTACCCTGTCTGCAACTTATTTCTACATGCTGCAGGGAAGCATTTTATATCCTGTCCAACAGTTTACATAAGTGATGTGCACCCAGAAAATGTGGCAGGCCTATTTGCAACCCAAGGCACCGGAATAGTCAAAAAATAAAAAGTACTTCACCTCTGTGAGATTTACAGGATGAGCGAATATCCGAGCCGGATCTTTCTCCTGAAGTTGTTCAAGAAGGGAGCGTAGCAGGACCGTCAGCGGTGTTAGCTGGAGCTCCATTGCTACCTGTTCAACTTTAACCTAAAAATACCCACAATAAAGAATACAGTCAGTCAACCAACATACATAATTAACAGAAAGCTAATAAAAGACAATTTAGCAAAATGTCAGACAATGAACATGTGGTTTTATTCATCTAGCAGTAAGACATGTACTTTTTTATTTTCTTCTTGAAATATAATATTCATATTTTAAAAATGTTGAAGTCTTTCAAAATTCTAAAAGCCTCATATCTTCAACTATAGACTGAAACGATCATGGTACTTGGTGCTTCCTAAAGGAACACTAAAGCATTAGGAATAAAACCTGTATTCCTAAATCTTTAGTGTACCTGTTCTCATGTTTAGCCCCAATTTTTAAAAATTTTTATTAAAAATTATTTTATTTAAGTTTTTCCAGCATTACTGCTTATCTCTCATGGTCTCCTCAATCATTAACCCAATCCAATCTGAGCGACCAGTATATAATGGAAAAGCGCTCAGATCCCACAAAAACAGCCGAATCACCACCGGGATAAATTTCTGACCGGCAGCACACATGGTCCTATGCACAAAACAGTTCCACGGCGTTTGGTGCTTTTGCTGGTCAACTTCGAGAGTTCCATGTAAAAGAAATACCGAACGCACACTCTGGCTTGTTGGTAGCGCTTGTTAGACGGGTTCATATGAACAAACCTACCGAATGGCGCTCTCCTGACATGTGTGGGGAATAAGCAAGCGTTCAAAGTTCAGCGATGTTCGGAAGTTTGATTTGAGTTCCATGTGATCAGCCCTCAGACAACGCTGCCTGCATTCTCGCGAACAAGATGGCCGCCGACAGTTCCCACGGGTTTGTGAATACGAATGGTGGCCACCCAGCAGCACAATTAGAACACATGATGATAGAAGTGTCAGGAGAGGTTAACAAGCACAGAGGTGGTCCGCAGTTCGTGAATTTGTTCGGTTCCTGAACAGAACAAATAAATCCCACGAACCAAGTCTTTTCTATGAGCCAATTCCATGGCCCATAGTCCTGGGGCAGGAGGCTGGCTAGCAGATCGTTGTGGCGAACGATCAGACCAAGGGGCGTTCGTCACAGTAACTATAGAATAGAATTCAATTCACAGCATATATAGAAACATTGTTGGGGGGAGGGTTGTCCTAAATAAAATGGTATTAACAAAAAGAAGAACATTACCTGTTCACGTTTTAGCTTTTCCCGTTTTCGTATGAGTTCAATTAATAACCTCGCTCTTTCAAGATCATGCCTTAACCGTTGCCAATATTTTAATTTCTTTTTCAAGGACTGTACTTCTTCATCATCTTCCCTCTAGGAAAATCCAGTGTTACAGAAATTGTTATTGTTTTAAGAATGCCTTTTTACAAAATTCTAGTCAGAAGAACATTTACCAGAAGACAAGTTTAAACTAAATTCAGCCGGCAAAACTGTACAATCCACATGGAAAGCTTCCAATATCTGAGCAGCAGGAACTCTCAGTATATTTACACTAGATACAGACTGGCAGTAATAAAGCACAAACACAAGACAAACAATGTCCTGGCTAATTTTAGCTACATTCTCCATGCTATAATTTTGTTACAATTACATTATGCTGGGAGTGAGGGGGGGACTATATTGTTGCAGTAGTTATCAAAGTAAGCAAAACTTGTTTAAGGCTAAATCTAATGAGAAAAGTAAATATCAACCAGAACATGGGACAAATGAAAATTTTAGATCACAGCTGGTGTAACAGTTAAATGAAATGCTTTAATATCCATCTCACAGATATATGTAATTAAATTGTAGAGATGTGTGGAAATTCTGACTCAATATTACATGTATGAGTAAAATGTTTTAACTCGTATATGCCTAACTGAAGCATAATTCACACTATCAACACCGTGTTTGTGTATAAAATCACGTAGAGCAGGGGTGGGGAACCTTTGACCCTCCAGATGTTTTGGACTACATCTCCCATAATGCTCTTACAGCTGGCAAAGCATCAAGGGAAATGTAGTCCAAAACATCTGGAGGGCCGAAGGTTCCCCACCCCTGACATAGAGGCTTCTGCTGTAACAGAATTGTCCCTCTCTGTGAGATAGAGGTATAGTGAATTTAAAAGCATAAGTCTAGCTTTCTAGGCAAGATATCACGCTGGCCCACCTGAGCTCTGCAAAGACAGGCCCAGCACCAGAACAAATTATATTTCTTTACAAGGTTTTTTAACTTTAAAAGCAAAGTTTTGTGTTTGTATAATAACCTGCCACAATAATGTTGCCAAAGAATATACGAATAGCAGAAATTATAATTTTGTGAATGAAAGTTAAAAAAAAAATAAACAAAATGAAAGCACATCAGCGGATAGTTCTCAAAGTGGTTTGAAATGTAATTGTTCAATTCCTTCATTTTTTTTTTTTATCACATTTATTAAGCGGTGGGAGTGAAAGAACACTTTCCTGTACGAAAAAGTGGTGGAAAAATTCAAATTGTGTGTGGTTGAAAAAAAGCACAAGATAGAAAAAAAAAAAAAGCAGTAAGGGGGAGGAGAGGTAGACTTCAAAAATTGCACCAAAAATGATCCTTACACGTGTCAGCAACACTTTGATATGTCTCCAATTTTTGTATCATTTTTGTAAAACTTTATTGACAAGATGACCAGGGGCGGTCAACCTTCAGCACTCCAGATGATGTGGACTACATATATCATCATTATTTGCTAGCATCATGGGACATGTAGTCAAACAATATCTGGAGTACCAAAAGTTGCCTGGTGTAGCAGAAGCTGTTAGATTCAATTAATAAAGTATTAATCACTAGGAACTCAAAGTGAATTCAAATTTTAGAACATAATAGCTACACTGAAAACAAGGTTACTTGAAAGATTACTGTTCAACATGACTGTTTTGGCCTATAATATGAAGTCTATGTATTATCTTAGAATTCACACTAATCAGATATTGTATTCTTAAAAATAAATCTACAAGTTAGACGGATTACCAGTCTCCTTTATTAACCTACTGCAATTTAGCATTGACAGAAAATGCAACAGACAATGGCCTTGATTTAATCTTTGAAGCAGCATAAAAAATGTTACCAAAAAAAAACAAAAAAAACATTTCAAATGATTTATCTACAAAAATTCCCAGTGACTTTAATGGTGATCCTGTACATAAATCATTTGAAAAATGTTTTTCTAGCAAATAGTGATCATTTGAAAAGCTTTTCCAAATATATAAGAATGTAGCCCATATCAGCAAAGGTAAAATAAGATTTGCTTTACCTGTTGTATATTTCTCTGTGACTGTAAACTGGACTGGAGCCGTCTCAATAAGGGAATGCCATTCCTTGACATGCGTTTCAGCAGCCAATAGCTGTGCACTCTCTCAATGAACTGCTTCTTCCGTTGAATAGACACCTGGTTCATTATTTTGTTAACTCTGAAATATGTAAACACAGATTTATACACTGAAAACAAGACTCATTTCAGGAATACAGTTACCAAGCACATTTAAAGTGAAGTTACCAAGCACATTTATAGTGAATCTAGCTATAAGACACAGCTCTGTAATATACGCCCCTGTTTGAGAAGCACAGATTTACTTCTCATAACAGGTTAAAAGTCCCCAACATTTTATGCTTGATTTGATGTATATAAAAACAATGTGTTCATTCTCAGATTGCCTGTGCAATGCTCTTGCTTTCTTTCTCCAGGTTGCACTCACACACGGCCTGATCCCCTCCTATGTCCCAGCACACATTAATTTGCCGTACGCTAAATTCAAGCGAGACTCCTAGAGAAAGGGGTTCCCTGATGGCAGACATGCAGAGTACAGCCTCCTAATTTCTGTGCAAATGTAAAGACAGAATAAGGAGAGGGGGTTTGCTTAGATTTTATCTTTTTTTTTATTGGAAAAACTTTAAAATTAAGATTTTCCTTTCTATGAAAAGAATTAAAGTTTTCAGTTTCCCATTTTGCAATATGAATTAGTTGCCAAGTTCACAGTTTCAGCAAATGATGCTTTGTGATGAAACGCCATACCTAGGGAAAAGCCTGCCCCCTCCCCCATCAGTCTTTCACCTTCTCATAACCATTAAGAATATCCTTAAAATTCAACTTCTTAGGAAGGCCTACGGCTTGACACATTTTGTTTGAATTTAGGAGCCAGCAAAATATGTTAGAGACTTTTTTTTTATTTTTTAACTAACAAAGCTTTATTTTCAACAACAAAATTACAATTCTTAAAAGATATAAGTCACCAGAACCACTTCAGCTTAATGTAGTGGTACTGGTGTCTATAACCTGTCCCTGCAGTCTTTTCAGTGCAAACACTGCTTAGCAACATCTCAGGTGACAGTCACTCAGACTGCCACCAAAGTGCTTCTTATCTCAGTGCTGCACAGTGTGCAGCACCTACATTCAGCGTCTACACGTTCTGCATGGAAGCACTTGAATCAATGTACCTCTATGAGAAGATGCTGATCAGCGCAGCGTTTTGCCACACATGTGCAATAGCCTCCCAATGCTTTCCTATGGATATCATCAAGCTTGATTACTTCAGCCATGTAGGCAGGGCCAGCCACGGACATACGAACGCGTTGTGGGAATAAAGGGAGTGAAAACAACATTCTCATTCTTTAGGCAGGTCACCTAAACAGACACACTCATTGACATTCTCTCACACACTCACAAATTATTTTGTTTTAATTCAATTTAAGCCCACCAAGCATCCCAAGCTTTGGGAGAGGTAGAATGGATCACTTTTCCTGGTGTCTAGTGGGGATCCTTTCACTGGGGTCCAGTCTGGTTGCAGTAATCTTCAACCACATTTTGCTCTGCTCCCCCTCATGCGCCATGAGGTCATTTCCGTCTCCCGGCTTTAATGCAGGGCACACAAGGAGTAGAGCAAGAAGACCAGCAAGATTACAACTCCCTCGCTAGCCGCCCGTCTAGGAGGGAACAGTCTGGCAAATATTCAGGTGCTGGGACAAAATTCCTAGTCGTCATGGCGACCTGGCGCTTGGGATTTGTCAAGCCCTGGCCTAAGGCCTCTCTGGGTAATTTTCATTCCTTTAGCAGTCTGTCCTCTGCAATAACATTAGTGTTGCCTTAGTCCACTCTACTATTCAACGATTACCAGAAAATAACCATGTCATATTTTGAAGAAAGTCACTTCCCATAGAATGTATAGGAACAAAAATATCTACTTGTTGTTGAAGTCAGATACCATTTGGAAAAAGAAAAAAGAAAATTATGCGCGCAGCCTCATACTGAACCACCAATAACTGGTGAGCAACCTACAGCTGAAAGTTCAAAACAATCCCCTGGTCAAGTTCTAATAAAAGAAAATATGGAGTTCCAAAAAAACACTATCCTGCCATAAATAGCATCTATATTACCAAAAGAAAGCAAAAAGCACAAACAAAACTGCTGTCCATTTATATTCACTTGTGCAAGAAACTTGTCATTCATTCATTCATTCATTTAGCACCACACAAATTCTACCGAGAGCAATAGAAGACCAAGGACTGAGATCATAGCCAGTTTCTGGATTCTGCACTAGGCAAATCAGCAGCAGTCTTCTCTAAGAGGAATAAGCATTTCTTACGCATTTTAAGGCATTATCAACGTCACTTTAAAGCATAACATTGCACAGAAGCAAAATAACTGCTAATTAACTACCCATTACATAAAAGTAATCAATTCAGGAACTAAAGATAAAAAATACTTGCCACTGAAGAAGTAACTGTTATTTTTTTATTTTAATAAGCCAGCCATCCCTCACAGCAAATTAATAACCAATGCAAGTGAACACACTGGGCATCTTTTGAACATGAATTCAAACAGTAGAAAGGAAAAAAAAGATTCCTTAAAGAATGTAGCGCTTGTATAATAAATAATATGCTATCACCTTTTGATAATTGGGCGAGATATGATTTTTTTCCCCCTTGTTCAGGTGTCCAATAAATGGTTTATCTACAAAAGACAATCATACATAGTGCAGATAGTATATAACTGTGCAATTATGTATCTATTTGTATATGGTGTTAACACCATATACAAATAGATACATAATTGCACAGTTATATACTATCTGCACTATGTATGATTGTCTTTTGTATTATTATTTTGTATATTATTTATTATACAAGCGCTACATTCTTTAAGGAATCTTTTTTCCTTTCTACTGTTTGAATTTATTGATGACATTGAAGGAGTCATGAGAATGTTTAGCAGCTAATTATTATTGGATATATATCTTTCTATTGGGAACAATAAGCGCTGAGTCCTTAACCTTTCTTTTCTTGCAATCTTTTGAACATGATGGTACACCTCTCCCTAATAAACACATTAGCATGAAACACGTCAGCATTATAAAAACTGTGCCAACAAATTTGTCATGGTTACGGTTGAAGAAAAACATTATTTTAATGGAAAAGCATATTTCCCAGCCTCCTCCTGCTTACAGTAAAAAATTATACAGATGGTAGTTAGTCAAGCTACTTGTAAGGGATGTAATTACTGAATAGGGAATTCAGACCAACTGAATGAATAAAAAAAAAACAACAACACAGAACTGTAGAATAGCATTTTAATGCTGAGTAGATGTTTGGGGGGAAAGGGGGGGGGAGGGACAGGGGAGGGACACTATAGGCACCCAAACCACTGTGTCTGTGTCTAATGTCACTCCCAGTTTAACCATGTAATGTAAAAACACTACTGTTTAGCAGGAAGGGCAATGTTTACATTGCAGGGTTTAAATGCATCCAGCAGGTGACAGCAACTGGCGGCACTTCCACTGAAATAGCAGAAGAAACACTGCCATTTCTATTAGGGAGTCTTACACAGATTATCTGATTGGCACAGCGCTGAGTTTTGAGGTGCATAGGCACTGGTCTTGTAATGCTTCCCTATGGCAAAACATTGGATTGGCTGAGATCCTCCCATCGGGCGATAGGAAAGGTACCTAAACTGCTAACAGTGTACTATAGTATTAGGAATACACATTTTGATTTTTAACGGTATGGTGTTCTTTTAACGATGCAGCAATAATTCAAACCCGACAGCATTGGTATTATGCTCATCGGATGCCAATGAAGAATATGTTGAAATTAAAAAAAAAATAATAATATAGAATTTACAGAAGCTTCTGGCCCTATTGTCTGAAGCAGGTGGGAGCTGACACCTGGCTTACTCCATATAAGAAGAAAAAAACCAAAGGAAAATGGTTTGACTCCTTACAGTGGGAAAAGTGTGTGTGGAGGGGAATGGCACTAAAAAGAAAGAGCATTGGGGACCTACAGCACAGGTTTAATACTTGCTGGAGATTACAATGTTTAGTATAAAGTTCATCTGATTTATTTAGATGTGATCAGAATGATATATTTGTATGTAAATATATTGTCACTGTATTTATTTTTTTCTTTGCCTAATCTGGGATGCACTTATCTTCCCCTCAGGAGAGCAGTCCTAGCGACCTGAAATTAACCTGAAAAAGGTATATAAAAAATCTAATGCATCTTACATTTATGTGGTGAATATTATGTTAAGAGCCTGAATAATAAGAAGATATATTAATTATACAATGCTAATATGTATAATCCAACTGATATATTGGATAAAGCTACGGTCTTATAAAAGTGTTAGTAGGCAAAAGAGCATGCTTAGCAATATAATTATTTTGTAACAAAGCTTTAAATTTTTTTGTAACGAAGGTTTTCAAGGCAAGCAGGTGGGACAAAAAACAGTGTATGCCAAGCTTGCCAAGATAAAAAAAGGGGCCCTAAAAAAACAATAAGGGGTGGGGGACCTACTGTCCTACCCCCGGGCCCCCACCCACCTAAAAAACAATATGGGGGGACCTACTGGAGGCACTTCCTCTGAAATTTTCATTTAGGGCCCCCACCCGCTGCTCGGGGGTGGGGAAGGACAGTAGGTCCCCCCCTTATTGTTTTTTAGGGCCCCCACCCACCGCTCAGACAGTAGGTCCCCCCCTACCATTCTTATATAGGGTCCCCACCCACCGCTCAGGGATGGGGGCCGGGGGAAGGACAGTAGGCCCCCCTCCCTTATCCTTATTTAGGGCCCCCACTACACGCGCAGGAGTAGGGGCCGGGGGGATGGACAATAGGTCCCCCCTCATTGTCATTAAGGGCCCCCACCCGTCGTCATTTATTGTATTATTGTCCCCACCCACCGTGCAGGGGGAGGGGCGTGGTTAGTAGGTTGAATTTACTAATACTAAGTAATCTTTATTTAGTATTAGTAAATGTGGCTGAAAGACCAATTTAGGTCTTTCAGCCTTTTAGTACATAACTCCCTGATACCATGGGAATTAGGGAGTTATCTACTAAGCGGCTGCACGATGCAGCCGTGGCACAAATTGAATCGGAGTTTCATTCATTCGAATGAAATTCCGATACGAACAATGTGCCGAATTGAGTTCTCAAACAAACGAACACACTGTTCTCAGTTAGAACGCAATTCGGCAGTTTCGTCTAAAATGACAGGAAGCATCGAGAGATCACAGAGGAAAGGTTAGAATTATGGGAAAATTGCTCTGACCAGCAGAAATTAAACACACTTTGCTCCTCCCCTGGCCAAAGCTGGTCAAGCGGAGGAAACCGCCATAAGGCAAAGAGTCCCTACTGATTTTAAAGAAAACTAAAGAAGACAGGAAGAAAAGAAGAAGAACAGATCCTGAGAGAGGGGGAGAAGAGGAAGAGATTGAGGAAAGGCAAGTTCGGCATGATGGTGCCGCTTTAACAAGTAGTCGAGGTGCAGTGTCCCAGTCCCCTTAAAGGGACCCTATACAGTCACCAGAACAGCTTATTGTATTTGTTCTGGTGAGTGAACTCATTACCTTCAGGCATTTTCATGTAAACACTACCTTTTTCAGAGAAAATGCAGTGTTTACATTACAGCCTAGTGATACCTCCACTGGCCACTCCTCAAATGCCTGCTAGAGGTGCTTCCTCACTGTGCAGTATTGCCATTCAAGGTCTCCACTCTCGCCATGCAGATACTGAACTTTTCTCATAGAGATGCATTGAATCAATTCATCTCTATGAGGAGATGTGAATTTGTCAAGGCTGTGTTTGACTCGTGCTGGCTCTACCTCTGATCTGCCTCCTTTACAGTCTCAGCCAATCCTATGGGGGAAGCATTGTGATTGGCTCAGACCACCACTTCTGATGATGTGAGGAGACAGCAGGCAGAGGCAGCAGCTGAACACACAAATTCAAGCAAGATTTTACTATATTTATAGAGGCAAGAAGGGACCAGATGGTGGTTTACAGCTTAATGAAGTGGTCTGGGTGCCTGGTCCCTCTAGGATTAACCCATTTTTTTTTTTATAAACATAGCAGTTTCAGAGAAACTGCTATGTTTATAAATGGGTTAATCCAGCCCTCAAATCCTCTAGTGGCTGTCTCATTGACAGCCGCTAGAGGCGCTTGCGTGATTCTCACTGTGAAAATCACAATGAGAGCACGCAAGCGTCCATAGGAAAGCATTGTAAATGCTTTCCTATGAGACCGGCTGAATGTGCGCACAGCTCTTGCCGCGCGTGCGCATTCAGCCGAATGGGAGGAGAGGAGGAGGATCGGAGGAGGAAAGCTCCCCGCCGGGCACTGGAGAAAGGTAAGTTTTAATCCCTTTCCTCTCCCCAGAGCCCGGCGGGAGGGGGACCATGAGGGTGGGGGCTCCCTCAGGGCACTATAGTGGTCCTTTCATACTGCAATTGTAATTATTGCAGTTTTTGATAAACTGCAATAATTACATTGCAGGGTTAACTCCATCTCTAATGGCTGTCTACTAGACCGCCACTAAAGAGACTTCCGGGTGGTTTACGTGACTTTTGGTCGCCTGACGCAGGACATCCTCACGTCATGCATGAGGAAATCTAGTCACCCAAAACCCATAGAAAAGCATTATACAATTGCTTTCCTATATGTGAGGAGAGTCCTAATGCGATCGCCACATTAGTCCCCACCCTCCCTCCCGCTGACGTCAGAGTGGATGGGACAGAGGCAGTGCGCTAGAACAGTGTTTCCCAACCCAGTCCTCAAGGCACACCTACCAGTCCAGGATTTAGGGATTACCCAGTTGTGTCTAAGGTGTTTTTACAAAGAAGAAAAAAACACCTTAGACACAACTGGGTAATCCCTAAATCCTGGACTGGTAGGTGTGCCTTGAGGACTGGGTTGGGAAACACTGCGCTAGAAACAAGTGACAAAAGGTTTTCTTTAACCATTTCTGGACCCTGGTGGAGGGGGCTTTGTTTTCCTAGCACTAAAGTGTCCCATTAATATGTATGCTCTCAGAACCATTGCAATAAAGACATGACCATATACCAGCTTCTGACTGGTTCATTTTGGATAACATTTGTAATGCAAATAGAGAGTTGTATTGGATAATCAATCCCTTGAACAAAAGCAGTCTTGGGGCAGAAAATATTGTTACTTTGCTGGGACAGTGAGTGCTACAGTATTCAATTAATTTGTCCCTTTGTATCAGTTAAGTATAAATGGGTTTGTTTTTGGGGGTTTTCTTCTTCTGTCTATCTGGTATCCCAAAGAAACCTATATAAAACATGAAGAGTTGTTGTGGCTTTATTCTTCTATGACCATTGTATAGCAAGATGTTCCATATAACCCAGAATGCAGTCAGATCAATCTAAAGATTAAAGGAACACTCCAAAAACCTAAAGCACCTCATGTATAAAAGAAAACACGTCCTCTTTTTCATTTTTCAAAAGGTGCAGATTTCAACTGGCATATAGATTAACCTTGTTACTCGCCCTGTCAGACAACTGGTCCTGTTACTTCCTTGTTGTTTTTTTAGATCAGTGGAGCTAAACTCGAGAGGCAGCAATTGCCCAAGGCACGTGCCTTGCACAGACTTTTCATTGAGCTGCATTGGGATGTGTATGATTGGGAAACCACAGAACGCCTGGGCACGGCTTGCAAATGCTGCAGACAAGAGAACCGTAGCTTTTTTTAGAGCGTTTTTTCAATATACAATATACCCTCTATTAAAAATGCATACTTAAATACATGCATGTTTTAATGGTCAGTGGAGTATCTCTTTAAATAAAATGTTTTAAAAATACCAGTGCTAAGGAGACCGGCATAGAGGCAAGTGTACCTACTGCTCACCTAATACCCAACCACAGAAGAGGACATAAAAAAAAAATTAAAAATGCAAAGGCACCAACAAGTCACCCTCACGGGTGAATGTGCAATGAGAAGGTATGATTACAGCTATATGTTTTTAGAAAAATATATATTTTCTTAAGTTAAATCTTCCCCTTCCAATTTGCAGTATTTTCCTGTTAGTTACAGTATAAGATCTGTGTTACCAAATGTACAAGTAGCCTGTGTTATAAGAGTTACAGACATGCTGTACAGCAAAGTATTCTGGACATTGTAGTTCAGCTTTTTGCTTTCTATCGTACAAAGCGGTCAATTAAACTACAAGTCCCTACACGTACTCACATAGCTATATTGTACATCTTGTAATTTATGTGACGAGCTCCTACCATAGAAATTTAAAGGTGCATCAAGATTGGCCAAGTAATTGTCTGACCTGGGCAAAAGGTGCACACCCTGTGGTAGCATATACACAGTTACTGACGTGTTAAGGCACACTTTCTGGGAAACAAATAGTTTATAATAGTAGAATGTATTCCTAGTCTTTATTCACTAAACTGAAGTAAATTTGATAATCTGCAATATTTAAGCAACAATAGTACATTTCTGACAGAATGATCCAACTTTGGTATAATTTATTTCAGCCTGAATTTGCAGTAAGGTTTTCAACTCACAATTGGTTGTTTAGAGAATAAACCTGTTTTGTTCTCTAGTTTTGACTAAAAGCCAGAACTGGAAAACACAAAGCGAGACATTTAAATTCGAAGAGTGCTATTGCCAATTTTACCCCTTACCTCTGAGGTGGAATATCTGGTACGTTGACTGTGGGTACAATTGCACAAGCTTCTGTTTCTTCTTCTTTCTTCATTTTCTTTGCTCTTTTCCTAAGTTTGGAAGTTGACCGTACTGTCCGGTCACTACCCTTTCTACAGATGCCATTTTTCGAATCTGGCTCTTCATATATATTTAATGGCCTTCTCACACACCCTGAAGGTGTATGAGCATCGCAATAAGCAGTCTTTTTAACAGAAAATGTTGTGATACTTCCGTTGACTTCTTTCACAGGTTCCATTTTCATGTAAAGTCCAGCTTTCTGAGCACAAGTCACATGGAAAGCAGTGTAACAGTTTGCCTTATGGCACTGGATGCAGGCACCAACACCTTTTTGCTTACAGAGGTAACAAGTTAGTTTCCACCTTGCTGGGGGAATGTTGCTTACACCATCGATCGGTTCAATAAAAACTGTATTTGCAAATCCAACCTCTGGGATCCACAAAGCACAAACAACATGTCCCCAGCGATCGTCATCAGTCTTTTTGAAGGCACCTCCCTTGTTTGGGCACAGCACGCAATCAATAGGCATATTACGAGACTGCAGACAATGTCTACAAAGCCACTGTCCCTCAGGTATGTATGGCACTCCATAACATTCCTGATGTACAGCTAAATTACACATATCACAAAACAAAATAACATTACTGTTTTGACATTCCCCATCCATGCAGATACAACAAACTGCGTCCTCATCAATTAATGACTGCTGGTCACCTTGTTTTTGATTTTCACAGTATGATTCTTTCTCAAATCTGTCCATAAGGAATTCAAATATGTCTTGGGAAACTACAGAGAGTCCATCGCTTTTGCGTCTCTCATTTATTATTTCCAGCCATGCGTAATCTTCTTCATCCATGTCATATTCCACTTCTTTGTCCAGCTCTTCCGCAGATTTTTCTTGAAACTTGTAGTAGGTTGCAGGCCTGTTGGGAGCAGATGGAGGGCTGCATTCTATGACACGTACTTTAGGCTCAGGGAGAACACTTGTGGCAGCATGTCCATGTGCTGTTGGAAGAACTTCACTTTTCTTTTTGCCATTACTAGCTTTATGCCTTTTTGACCGAAGACAAACCTGTGGTGGCTGTTCGCTGTTTTCTTTATTGCTGTTACATTCTGTCATTTCTTGAGCAGTGAGATCATCATCAGAAATAATGTCTAATGCATCAAAAATACTAATTCTGTGCAGACGACCCTCTATTTCTATTTCAACCATTCTCTGGGCTTGTGCATATGTCAAGGTTTCCCGAGTGGGGGAATGTTTAATACTACACGGAGATGTAGATGTCCTGGGTGGTGCAGAAACTCTGTGCCAGCGTCCTTTACGCCTCATTTTTGGTGACCTAAAAGAGAAAATAAATAAATACAAAGACAAGATAAATTAAGCAAAACATGTACAGGGAGAGCAACAGAAACTAAAGAAGGTTCCCAAGTTTGGAAGTCTGGTTAAGCTAGGCACAAGCAAACACTTTTGTTCTAGAATTTAAATATTTAATCAGAATTTCCAAGTATTTCCAGTATTTGTGCGTGTATTTTCAGCAATATCAGTATTGGTCAATAAAGATACCGATATTACCGATAATGCAGACCAGGGCCGACATCAGGGTCCTGGGGGCCCAGCACACTTCCCTTCCGGGCAGCTCCCCTGTCTAACTCTTGAGAGTCCCACGATCGTCAAAGCGTTGCCACGGATTACCATGGAAACACTCCGCACGGCACAGGCCGCAAGAGTTTGACAAGGGAGCTACTGGGAAGGTAAGTAAGAGTGTGCAGGGCCCCCCAGGGAATGCCATATACCCCCTCCCTGGCCAGGTAAGACGCAAGGAGGGGGGAGCAAAACAAAATTTTAAATAAAAAAATAAAAATAATTTTAAATGTAAAAAAACAAAAATGCCCCCATTTTACACACTTAATATACCTACACAATGCAGTCATTATATATACACACACACTACACACACTGCATATTTTTTGCATTTACCTTAATAAAAGAGATTTGCAAAAAAATACATTAATAAACATGGTCAGGTAACAGTAGATTTGTGCAGAAAGTTTATTTTTTTAAATGGTAAATGTACAGATTATCGCTGTCGGTAAGTTATCGGCCTGAGAGTTCACAGATATCGGCTCTAAAAAAAATAAAAAAAAATAAAAAAAATAAAAAAAACAACATTGGTTTATCCCTAATTTGTAGATTATTATTTATTATTAGATTATGGTAACACTTGTATAACTCTTAGGGTTGCTGTGTTTACTTTTGTACCAGTTTTGTGCGCATGCACCATTTTCTTATATATAAAACAGTTTCTTCCATGTTTATTACATTATTATTACTGCCATTTATATAGTGCCAACAGATCTGTAGCACTTTACAATATTATTAGAGGGGGAATTTAACTACAAATAGGACAATTACTAGAAAACTTACAGGTACAATAGATTGAAGAGGACCCTGCTCAAATGAGCTTACAGTCTATAGAAGGTGGGGTATAAAACACGGATTAGATTCTCTGTTATTTTTGTAGTATGCCAAAATAATCTGATTTCCAACAAATGTTTTAAATTTGTTTTTGATGGTTTTACCAAATATTTACAAATTAAGAAAAATTAGTAATATTACCTCTACACCTCCTTTCTTATACATGTGTACGTAACAAATTTGTGAACTGAAAGAAAGGTACAAAAATGAACCAGGAAAATAAAATAATTAAAGATGAACGCAAAAAAAATTTTGGGGAGCAAATAAGAGAATAAATAGGTGGACAAAAAAAAAGCCTAAAAATGAATGTTTCATGGATCAGAGTTTGTGCCGTGGTTTATATCCTGTATTAAACATTTTACTCCACAGAATTTCTTATCCATGTATATTACTAATGACATGCTCCTTCTGGGTGTTAATTTGTCCCTCATATGTTAAAATAAATGGAAATTGTCTCTAGATATGTAGCAAATCAGGTGTTCTATTGTCTCTTAGAAGGACTGAAAAAAAGGGGGGAGGGGGAGTGTCATGTTGCTATCCTGGGGGACACCAGTTCATGGCATTAGAAAGTCCTTTGAGAGTAACCAAAACACTCAGACAGGTCTAGCAATCTTACAAGAAAGCCAGATGGCAATGGGGGTGGAAGAGTAATAAAAAAACAAAACAAAAAAAAAACAGTTTGTGTTTCTGACAAGAAATCTTGCATAACACAAACTTCCTTAAGAAAAAAACAAAACACTACTTTCTACGACTTTACTAAATATGTCAGGTCTGCTCCTCTGCTGCTAGATGTTTACAAGCACCAATTGTGCACATTTATACACACCCCCTAAAGCTGACAGACTGGCACATGGTGCAGGACAATACTACAAACTGTACAAGGAAACCCCTTAAATTCAATTAAAAGGACACTGCAAGATGGAGTTTTCAGCTTTCGATATTGTACTTCAAAACAAAAAGTAAAAAGAGTTAAAGTACTAAGACGATTACTAAACACAGTTACAGACGCAATATGAGCCACAATAAAAAGAAATAAATCACAACCACCCACGTAATTTCACTATGAAAAGGTGGATCATACATTATTCCCTCCTCCAGCAGTTCCTCCTTTAACTTCCCAGAGGGGAGTCAATCTCACAGTGAGTGCCCAAGCGTGCAATCTACATGCAAAGCAGTGGTTTAGGAAGATGTAAGTAAAGGAAAGGGGGAGGGTGGCACAGGACAGATTGATGTAGGGAACTGGTTTCTGTGGTTTGTGTGAACAAAGTGCACATGAAACACTCGCTCTTCCCCATCAGCATGATTTTTTTTTTTTTCCTCCGAAAGGCTATCACAATAACAAGCAGAGTTTTAGCAGTTTCTCTTGATATAACTTACAAGATATTGGTTACACAATTCCAGTGAAGATTGAATTATACAGGAAAGTTATGCAAACTGTTTAGAAAGATGAATAGCAATCACTGAAAGTAGGTAACCAGATTTAGCTTTGAAGTGGATGAAGTTAGAAAGCAGAAACACCCCTCCCCCCATGTAAACTAACCATGTCTGTGTGAGTTCTCTTTTATTGTTCTGAGCCCATACCTGTTAAAGAACAGGTGAGTGACCGTTTCTGGTGCAAATGACTCCTCAGTGGCTTTTAAAATCAAGTATTTAACACACTTAGACACATATACAGAATAATCCCATACTATAATCTAAATAAATAATCCCATACTATAATCAGGCAGGAACTAATTATTGTCACCCTCTGACAAGTGTAATTGCATACATAAAGATACAAAGAGACATACAGAGAGCATTAGGAGTTTAGCTATATGTGTAGCTAGAGATCACACCAAGGATAATTCGTTACAGTCAATTAGCTCTCCGTGTAGCTATATCAACATCAAACCATGGGTATGGTTAATTTAGCAGCTTGTGTAGGTAGCTAGCAAACATGGATATAGTTAGTAGTTCAGCTGCCTGTGTAGGTATTATGGCTGTAGTTAGCGGTCTGTGTAGGTAGGTATTGGTATCAGCAGGTTAGCTCTCTGTGTACACCATGGGTAGTTAGCAGTCTGTGGAAGTAGGTATGGGTGTAGTTAGTAGTTTAGCTGCCTGTAGAGGTGGCTATGGGTGTAGTTAGTAGTTTAGCTGTCTGTGGAGGTAGGTATGGGTGTAGTTAGTAGTTTAGCTGTCTGTGGAGGTAGGTATGGGTGTAGTTAGCGGCCTGTGGAGGTAGGTAGGAGTGTAGTTAGTAATTTAGCTGTCTGTGGAGGTAGGTATGGGTGTAGTTAGTAGGTTAGCTGACTGTGGAGGTATGCATGGGTGTAGTTGGTAGGTTAGCTGACTGTGGAGGTATGCATGGGTGTAGTTGGTAGGTTAGCTGACTGTGGAGGTATGCATGGGTGTAGTTGGTAGGTTAGCTGACTGTGGAGGTATGCATGGGTGTAGTTGGTAGGTTAGCTGTCTGTAGAGGTGGCTATGGGTGTAGTTAGCTGTCTGTGGAGGTAGGTAGGGGTGTAGTTAGTAGGTTAGCTGTCTGTGGAGGTAGGTAGGGGTGTAGTTAGTAGGTTAGCTGTCTGTGGAGGTAGGTAGGGGTGTAGTTAGTAGGTTAGCTGTCTGTGGAGGTAGGTAGGGGTGTAGTTAGTAGGTTAGCTGTCTGTGGAGGTAGGTAGGGGTGTAGTTAGTAGGTTAGCTGTCTGTGGAGGTAGGTAGGGGTGTAGTTAGTAGGTTAGCTGACTGTGGAGGTATATGGGTGTAGTTGGTAGGTTAGCTGACTGTGGAGGTATGCATGGGTGTAGTTGGTAGGTTAGCTGACTGTGGAGGTATGCATGGGTGTAGTTGGTAGGTTAGCTGACTGTGGAGGTATGCATGGGTGTAGTTGGTAGGTTAGCTGTCTGTAGAGGTGGCTATGGGTGTAGTTAGCTGTCTGTGGAGGTAGGTAGGGGTGTAGTTAGTAGGTTAGCTGTCTGTGGAGGTAGGTAGGGTGTAGTTAGTAGGTTAGCTGTCTGGAGGTAGGTAGGGGTGTAGTTAGTAGGTTAGCTGTCTGTGGAGGTAGGTAGGGGTGTAGTTAGTAGGTTAGCTGTCTGTGGAGGTAGGTAGGGGTGTAGTTAGTAGGTTAGCTGTCTGTGGAGGTAGGTAGGGGTGTAGTTAGTAGGTTAGCTGTCTGTGGAGGTAGGTAGGGGTGTAGTTAGTAGGTTAGCTGTCTGTGGAGGTAGGTGTGTAGTTAGCTGTCTGTGGAGGTAGGTAGGGGTGTAGTTAGCTGTCTGTGGAGGTAGGTAGGGGTGTAGTTAGCTGTCTGTGGAGGTAGGTAGGGGTGTAGTTAGTTTAGCTGTCTGTGGAGGTAGGTAGGGGTGTAGTCAGTAGTTTAGCTGTCTGTGGAGGTAGGTAGGGGTGTAGTCAGTAGTTTAGCTGTCTGTGGAGGTAGGTAGGGGTGTAGTTAGCAGGTTGGCTGTCTGTGGAGGTAGGTAGGGGTGTAGTTAGCAGGTTAGCTGTGTGTGGAGGTAGGTAGGGGTATAGTTAGCTGTCTGTGGAGGTAGGTAGGGGTGTAGTTAGTAGGTTAGCTGTCTGTGGAGGTAGGTAGGGTGTAGTTAGCAGGTTAGCTGTGTGTGGAGGTAGGTAGGGGTGTAGTTAGCTGTCTGTGGAGGTAGGTAGGGGTGTAGTCAGTAGTTTAGCTGTCTGTGGAGGTAGGTAGGGGTGTAGTTAGCAGGTTAGCTGTGTGTGGAGGTAGGGGTGTAGTTGCTGTCTGTGGAGGTAGGTAGGGGTGTAGTTAGCAGGTTGGCTGTCTGTGGAGGTAGGTAGGGGTGTAGTTAGCAGGTTAGCTGTGTGTGGAGGTAGGTAGGGGTGTAGTTAGCCGTCTGTGGAGGTAGTTAGGGGTGTAGTTAGCTGTCTGTGGAGGTAGTTAGGGGTGTAGTTAGTAGGTTAGCTGTCTGTGGAGTTAGGTAGGGGTGTAGTTAGCTGTCTGTGGAGGTAGGTAGATGCCCTGAGTTTGTGGCAGTCAGTGAAGGTCTCTGGTGCCAGTCACGGGTTGCCCCCCGGTAGTTTGGGGGTTAATGTGTAACCCCCCCCCCCCCCCACTCCCCCTCTCTCGCCCCCATGACGTCACTGCACCACTTTCCCGGGCCCGTTCAAATCAATGGGTGGCCCTTCCAGGGAGCTGGGTAAGGGCCCCCCCGAGCCCCCCGCTTAGCGCGGCCCCCTCCCCCAGCCGGGCTCCCTGCCAAACATGGCGCCTGACAAAACAACTGCCTCACAAAGCCCTCACACACAGACAGAGATACAGACAGACACAGAGCGGCCGACCCCCCTCCCTCCCTCCCCGGGACACACAGACACGGACAGACACGGCGAGCAGGGCCTTACCTCCCCCGCGCGGGGCTGGGAGCGGCTGACAGGACGGGGAATCCGCTAATGGCGGCCGATGGCTCTCCGACCCTCCCTGTGAGGGAACGAGCCCCGGCCCCGCTAGCTCGCTGCCTGCACGGCTCCCTCCTGCCCCTCCCTCTCCCGGAGAGTCCTCGCGGCCGCCGCAGCTCGGCCCGGATTCCGCCTTTCAAACAAACAATGCGGTTAGAGCAGCCGAGCGCGTGCCGCCGCCCCCCCCTCTCTCCTCTGCTCCGCCGAGTGGCACGTCGTGACGTCACGGCCGCGTCGCGCCGCCATGATAGGTGAGGCAGGAGCGCGGCGCTGCTGGGCTGGCCGATAGGGGAGGGGGGACTGGTTACCATGGCGACGCGAGGGAGGACGGGAAGCTGTAAACAAACCAGGCAGTTCGCGGGGCTGTGAATAGCCGCGAATTATCGCCTCTCCCGCGGGTAAAAAACAAAACAAAAACACAACGGCTGCTTCCAGCCAGCCCTGATCACAGCCCCCTCCCTGGGTCACTAAAAGGGTCAGAGTGAAAAAACTAAACGTGAAATTCCCAATAAATCTCACTGTATCCAACACGCCGCCCTGGGGGTCTTACTGAAGGGGGCATCGCTGCGAATTCAAAGTCAATTTCACGTTTAAACGCGTTACGTTAAATTAACCAACGCCGCCACCGCCATCTCCAATCCAACTCAGCGGAGACGAGACGCGCTTGCGCAAATGGTTCGTACGGCAAATCACCTGAATCCAAGGCTTTCATGGTATAGCCATTACGGCACGCTCAATGTACTCTCGTAACGCATTAAAGGGTCAATGGTGACTGTGAGGATGTATTGTTACACACTACATCTCCCATAATGCTTTTAAAGCCATACTGCTAGCAAAGCATCATGGGAGATGTGGTCTACAACATCTGGAGTGCCAAAGGTTGCCTACTGCTATACTAGTGGCCACCAGGACGACAAAAAAAAACGTCAATGTGTTACATTGCACACTTTACCGCAAAAGAACGTGTATACATTCCATGGACATTGCAGCCAAATATAGAGCTGTTGGTACATGTATTGTAGGGGTCCCAAAAAGGTAAATCCCCAAATGTTTTTAAACTAAAGCTTCCATGATGCTTTGTCATTCTAAAGACACACAAAGTTTAATGGGAGCTGTAGTTCTACAAAATCTGGAGATCTACCTTTTGGGCAACCTTGATGAATACAAAGTTCTCCTGCTGCATATAAAATCCTCTCATGTACATATGAGCTGCACATAAAAGCCATATTACACATTGCACAATAGAAGAAGGGGCATAGGAACACAGCTTAAAAAAAAAAAACTTATAAAAACAATTAAATATGTTTATATGTATGGGTTTAGTATGCAATTATTGTTTCAAATATTTTTTTGTTTTTGAGTTTTTCCAAATATATAAGTATGCAGTTATTGTATTGTTAAACTTTATTATATATAATCAGCGATTCAGAACACCAGACCCATGAAATAACCCCAGTGACACATACAGTCAAACGAAATATCAAAACAAATAATTTCAAACACATCCTTTATTGTAGATAAGAGAGAGGGGGAAAGCTTTAGGACCTTGTGCTTTTTTCATTACACATTCTTCAGCATGCTAGCACAGTCATAAAACAGCCACACTCCGGTATTGCCTTGCTCTTGCCCCTTTTGGATGTGGTCAGCCTTACTTAAGGACATTTCCAAAGGAAGACAATGCTTTTCCATTAGACAGATAAATTGGTTTTATTGCCACCAAGTCAGTTAGAACAGAGGGAGTGACCGCAGTCTGTTACTATATTCACTCCACAAGAACTAGAAGTCAATGACAGAGTAGGAGGGCAGACTTCTTGCCGAGAAATGATTTACAGGTGGGAAGCGTTGTGCAAGAAAATGTATAGGTGGTTTATTTATTTTGTTTTATACTCGGTCAATAACTGGATTAGACAGGTAAACGTTAACTTTTTTTTTTTTTCCCAACAGGGACAAACGTTTAACAAAACGCATCTCATCTAAACTATTCAAATATCAATTATCTCATTCACATCATGTACCAGGGCCAGGAGATGGATGTAATGGGGAAGATGATTTTGCAGAGGGAGATTTAAGGTAAATAGATCACTCTTCCCCATTGGTGAAATGATGCAAGTGGATATGTTATCTTGAAAGGGTTTGTGAAATACGCCAAATGTTTTGTACAATAGTTAATATAAACAATACAACAAAGGTCCTGGATGAAAAAACTAAAACATGATATGGGCAAAGTATCGGACTACAAAAGTGGAGGTCCATAGAATCTGTATTGTGGCATGTCAGTTTACGATTTGGTCAAAGTGACTGCATTCTCAGCTGCAATATATGCAGAATGAAGTCACCGGTTCTCTTACCATGCGCTACTTGTGGTAGGTTCTTACCGCTGCATACCAAGAACATCCTACAAGGCTTGCCCTTTTGGAGATGCTCTGACCTAGATGTTGGTCTAGTTATCACTATTTCACCCATGTCAAAGTCACTCAGAGGTTTTCATTTGCCCAACACACAAAACTCAAGAACTGACTGTTCACTTGCTGCCTAATAGAGCCCATCCCTTGACAGGTGCCATTATAACAATATAATCAATGTTATTCACGTTACTTGTCAGTGGTTTTAATGTTGTGAATGATTTATGGATAACAGTTTCATTTTAATGTCTTGCCAATTCTACATACATAGTTGGTGGGAAACATTGTCATAGGAATTACTGGAGACCAAGATGCAAGCATACTACTTATACAATTGCCCCTTACCCACAGAGGAAGTTGAGCGAATATGGTTTTAGCTCCTTAAGTCTATAAGGGGGAACTTAATTGTCACATGTAAGCAACGACCTATATTGGCACACGAAGGACAGCATGGGGACAGCCGAAGATAAAGTACGGTAGATACAGAGATTAAGCTCACACAGCCAGCCAAGAAAAAGCCACCCAAAGAATGATACATTGCAGATTACTGGCAAAGCAGATAACATGCATACAGTGATGATTTCAGGAGACACTCCAGACCCATAAAGCACTTAAAGAGATCCTACAGTGATGTCAGGCAATCACAGTGCAGATTTACATAGACAAGTCCTGTTACTTCCTGGTTGTTTTGCTCAGGGGAGATAAACCCAAGATTCAGAGATTGCTCAGATAAAAGTGCTGATTTGAATAGAAATTTGCAATTTTATAAATTAATTTGGATACACCGCCTGGCTGTCAATTGGACAACTGGTCCTGTTAATTCCTGGTTTGTTTAGCTTAGATGCACTGAACTCAAGAGGCAGCAATTGCCCAGAGCATCTGCCTTGCAAAGACTTCTCATGGAGCTGCATTGGAAAGTCTATGATTGGACAGCCACAGAAAGTCTGACTGGGGTTAGAAGGGGAGGGTTTGCAAAAGCAGCAGACAAGAGATCTGCAGCTTTTGCAAGCTGTTTTTAGCTATATCTTAATAAGAGGGGGAAAAAAAAATAATAATTGAGCCGGATGTACAATCTTACATTTACGGCCATCATGATCAAAAGGTGCCAGAAGAAATACAGAATTTTACTCCCTAGTGAAGTGTAACAAGGAGGAGAAAAAAAGTCTCAATTGTGTCCACAAGGAGGGACTTTTTTTTATTTTTTTTATTATTTTCCCTTTTGACCAACATCTAGGTAAAAACAATCCTTCACACAAAATAGCTTCTCAGTCAACTAGATCACCCCCTAATTGCATAGGTTATTCTGCTAGATTGACTATAAACTAGATTCTGGGTTAGAAAAAGAAAAGCAGTGGTTAGTTTAATAGGAGGCATGGCCAAGGATGGGTAAAGAAAATGCTATAAAGCAGGAATACAATTCTCTCTTGGTGAACTGATCTGAGCATCAATATCCACAATGTAGTCCTGGCAACTGGATAATAAAACTGAAGGTGAGAATGTAATATCAAGATTGTGAGATATATGCTAGCTAAGATAGCCACCGTGCAATCACAATATCAGACATGATCTCCTAATAACGTAATATGCATAAATAACACAATCACAGAGAAGATTCCCAATCCCAACAAATTCAACGATCAGCATGAGACCACTTGTTTCAAAGCAGAAAACTTGCTCTTTCAAAAACTGGTGTTGGGTCGGTATAGGATAACATCTGGTGAAATTTTGTTTTAATATTTTACTGTATTTATTATACTTCGTTTGGACAGGGATAAGCTAATGATATAAATCATTGTTCAATTTCTGTATGAAACTCCAAGATGGTACAAAATAACATTTTATCATAATTTTTTAATAATTAAAAATAAAACAGAGAGTCAAATGTTGCTCTGATACCCTTTTATGTATTTTTATATAAATTGAGGTAATTTCAGTAGTATTAACCACATTCGGAATCCTCAAAACCAACTTACTATTCCTTGGCCCTCTACATAATTTACATTCCCTGCCTTCTTATACTCTCTAACTCCCGTTTATTGTATATTTCAGAACGCTGTACAATAAACAAACCAAGATAAAAGATTAATTCTGTCAAAACAAGTTTGCCATATGTCCCTTTGTACAGCGCTACGGAATCTGATGGCGCTATATAATAATACTAATACTAATAATGGCATAGTAAGTGAAGGGGGCTCTACCCAAAACTAATTTACAATCTAAAAATGGGACAAAAACCAAGAGACAAAAATCTAAGAAAATATAGGAAATAGGATTTCACTATGACTAGAGAGAGACTGGTAAACTGGAAAATAACTAGTAATGTATATATTATTACCAGTTTGTGACGATATCCCTCATCGTTTTTATTTTCTGGGTCTATTCTTAGGCTAAAACAGAATGAAAGACTGACAGACCTGGAAATAAAGAGAATTTAAAGAGAGACGAGATGGGATTATAACTAATATGAAGCTAGAGAGAAGGGACATAGGTCTGATTGACAGACAGTGAAAGAGATAACAAGAAAAGGAATCTGAGATGGGGGAGGGGGGATTCCTAAGTGACAAAATAATCAGGGTCTTCAGCCCAAGGGTACATTTTTATGGCCCCTCCCCACATATACGGAATTAAACCATTCTCAAAAACCCACCCTATAGGGTTGCTATATGTCCATGAACACCAGAAAAGTAACAGATGTTAGTGATCAGAAATATGTCCCACCTGGCAGAATAATAATCATAGATTCTGGTTACCTTATCGCTTCTTGACAGTTCTACTGGCTATAGCATTGCTAAAACACACAAGGTAACTAAAATTGGAACATGGGAAATAATTGTGGCTGACAATAAGAAGTTACACACAGGGGAAATGGGAGAATATATATTATATACACACACTACTACACACTACTTAGAGAGACACTAGTAATTCCAATCTTCTTTATTCCTAAGAGAGCCATGCTCATCTCACCTAATGACAATATTGTTTCATTTATGAGCAAATAAAGGATAACCTTTATCATAAAATAACGACTACTATGACTATACTATAATGTAACCTATACCTGCTAGTGTCAGCCAGGCAGCAAAATCCAAGGGTATTTTATGCCATACCTGATCCATTGCTGACCTGTGTCACTGTTCTGGTGCCTGTAGGATGAAGTTGTTCTGGCCCTCTGTTCCCCTGATGATTTGTGTGGACTGGCTATCCTGCTGCTTTTAGAAAGACACTCTCACTGCCACTTATTCTTCTGGGCGGCAACAGCTAAGTCTGTTTAGGAAGCAGAGACCATGCCGAGATATTTCTCCGATGTCCCTGCCATTGTCGTAGTGTGCACTACAGGACCACAAAAGAATGAACCTTTGCGGTTTATAAAGAGTTTCTACATTGGAATTCTCATATCATGGATTGTGTTTAAAGACTCTCAAGCCCATTGCTTTTGTTTTTTTTCTCACTGCTTTATATTAGCAACCCAATAAATCCACACATCGCACATAGTGCCCCTTCACAGGGCCCGGGTAAGTTGTCAAACCACTCTTAAACGGTTTGACTGCTTTGGGAGGATGACAGAATTGTCGTGGTTATGATTTTTGGAATTTTTCTACAGTGTTTAGTAAACAATGAGATAATGCATTTGGTAACATGGGACCTTAAAGCCCAACCTTGACCCCAACTCCTTGTCCAACTACCACCCTATCTCGCTACTGCCTTTTGCGTCCAAGATCCTTGAAAGATTTGTGTATGCGAGATTGACAGACTTCCTCAAGTCCAACTCTCTGCTCGACCCACTTCAGTCTGGTTTCCGAGCTAAGTACTCTGTGGAAACGGCTCTGACCAAAGTATCAAACGATCTACTCGCTGCAAAATCTCATGGTCACTACTCCTAATTCTCCTTGACCTTTCCACTGCTCTCGATACTGTTGATCATAAACCGCTTCTTCTCATCCTCCGTAATCTCTGTCTACGAGCTATTGCTCCCTCCTGGTGCTCCTCCTACCTTGCCCAGCACTCTTTTAGTGTCTCTTTCTTTGGCTCTGCCTCTTCCTCCCACCCTCTGTGTTGGTGTATCCCAAAGTTCACTCCTTGGTCCACTACTGTTCTCGATCTATACTGTCTCCTTTGACTTCCAATATCTCTTCTATGCGGATGACATGCAAATCTATCTCTCCTCCCCTGATCTCTCCCCGCCCCTCTTGACTAGTGTCTCTAATTGCCTTTCTGCTATTTCTAACTGGATGGCTACCCACTTCCTAAAAAGGACCCCTATAGGCACCCAGACCACTTCAGCTCAATTAAGTGGTCTGGGTGCCAGGTCCATCTAGTGTTAACCATGCAGCATGTTTCACTGAGGGTTAATCCAGCCTCTAGTGACTGTCTCACTGACAGCCACTAGAGGCGCTTCCACGCTTCTCACTAAGACGCTGGACGTCCATAGGAATGCATTGAGAAATGCTTTCCTACGGGCAGTTTGAATGGCGCTGATGTCGGCAGGAGGATGAGAGTTCCCCAGCGCCGAGGGAGCCTGGCTCTGGAGAAAGTTAAGTGGCTGAAGGGTCCATAGGAATTCAGAATACAAATTCCAGAAATAATTCCCAATTTTTGTGTGAGTTAATTGATTTATGCAACCTTGAAAGAAATGGTGTGTGAGACATGATAACTTTGAATATAATAAAGTATTTAACCAGGAAAGGTACATTCAGATTATTCTGGTTTTCAAGTACGTCCTGGGGATGTTACCTTAGCCCAACATGCAGGGGTTGTTACTGTTAATAGAATGAAAGAAACCAGTAAAATTTAACTAATTTTAACTTCAAAAGTGCACAACTCAGCCCAAAATACTAACCCCAAAGTGGCCATATCTTTACAAAGTGTGTACAAATCATTAGGAGGTACACACCAGACCCCTTCATTTTTAATAAAATACTCCATGCACTGGAACAACTACAGCACACTGTAGTAGTTATGGTGTCAAGAGTGTCCTGGCAACCATCCAATGTAAATAGGCAAACTGCTTTCTAATGGTTTCACTTTTTACCTGGGGACTGGTAAGCACCCTTCCCTATCCCTCTGCGGCCAGAAAGTGCGGGGGTATTAGACTTGTGTATAAATGTGATTGAGCGACTTCATCCAAGTAAAATTGCTTTTAATCCACACCCAAACTAATTACGTGCCTAGGATTACCTCTGGAGTCTTGTTCAATAATTAAGGTCCATAGGTAAATACTGGGCAGATTGATTCGTTCTGGGGTGGATTAAAAGGAAGAGCTAACCAAACATGTGCTAATCAGTGTATTACCATATACATTTTTGGAAACACCATGCGGCAATCATTAAATCACACTCACATATGTGCACAGTAGATGTCAAAACTTCCTAAGGAAAAATATTGAAGCTTGCATATTGGAGCTGGAAAAACATGCACCACAAAGCAAGCACATGTACAGTGCTGGAATATATAGGAATTTCTACTAGCTTGGGCCTTTGGATTCCTGAAGATAATTTTCTGTTGAGAAAAGAAACTGAAACAAATGTTAAGATTCTAGTTGCATAATTGATTTTCCCAAAGCTAGCCAACTTAGTGCAACAACTGATATGTCTACTTGCATGATGAAGGTGGGGGAGGGGATAAACTTATCTGAATAAGTCTGTTTAACAGGGAGGTAATATTTGAACATTTTATATGTACATAAAAAAAAAAATAAGGTTAATAAAAACAGTACAGTGTAAGATTGAGTGAGGGCTGGAGTCGACCAAAAAACGGGGTGCTCACCGAGTAAGGGTCAGCACTCCCCACATAATGTAAAGCAAAAATACTCAGCTACTTATTACTCAATCTTGACAAAGACCTGGTCGAAACGTTGCTGTGCACCTGGATGTTCCAATAAACCTGCTTGAAATTTAAAACAGTAAGTGTCTGAGTATTGTTGCTTTACAATAAACAGTACAATTAATTACTTAATGCATTTCTTGATCTGTAAAATGTACAGAGCCTAAATAAACACCAGCTGCAATGAGGTCAGTTAAAATAGCTAAATACCATCCTTACCAAACCCAGGCAGAGAAAATAGCTAAATACCATCCCTCCCAAACCCAGGCAGAGAGAAAATAGCTAAATACCATCCCTCCCAAACCCAGAGAGAGAATAGCTAAATACCATCCCTCCCAAACCCAGGCAGAGAGAGAATAGCTAAATACCATCCCTCCCAAACCCAGGCAGAGAGAATAGCTAAATACCATCCCTCCCAGACAGAGAGAGAATAGCTAAATACCATCCCTCCCAGACAGAGAGAGAATAGCTAAATACCATCCCTCCCAAACCCAGGCAGAGAGAGAATAGCTAAATACCATCCCTCCCAAACCCAGACAGAGAGAGAATAGCTAAATACCATCCCTCCCAAACCCAGACAGAGAGAGAATAGCTAAATCCCATCCCTCCCAAACCCAGGCAGGGAGAGAATAGCTAAATCCCATCCCTCCCAAACCCAGGCAGAGAGAGAATAGCTAAATCCCATCCCTCCCAAACCCAGGCAGAGAGAGAATAGCTAAATCCCATCCCTCCCAAACCCAGGCAGAGAGAGAATAGCTAAATCCCATCCCTCCCAAACCCAGGCAGGGAGAGAATAGCTAAACACCATCCCTCCCAAACCCAGGCAGTGAGAGAATAGCTAAACACCATCCCTCCCAAACCCAGGCAGAGAGAGAATAGCTAAATACCATCCCTCCCAAACCCAGGCAGAGAGAGAATAGCTAAATACCATCCCTCCCAAACCCAGACAGAGAGAGAATAGCTAAATACCATCCCTCCCAAACCCAGCAGAGAGAGAATAGCTAAATACCATCCCTCCCAAACCCAGGCAGAGAGAGAATAGCTAAATACCATCCCTCCCAAACCCAGACAGAGAGAGAATAGCTAAATACCATCCCTCCCAAACCCAGACAGAGAGAGAATAGCTAAATACCATCCCTCCCCCCAGAGAGAGAATAGCTAAATACCATCCCTCCCAAACCCAGACAGAGAGAGAATAGCTAAATACCATCCCTCCCAAACCCAGAGAGAGAATAGCTAAATACCATCCCTCCCAAACCCAGCAGAGAGAGAATATCTAAATACCATCCCTCCCAAACCCAGGCAGAGAGAGAATAGCTAAATCCCATCCCTCCCAAACCCAGGCAGGGAGAAACCTTTATTTCTGGGCTCCCCCCCTTTAGAGAGCCAGGGCCCAGGTAAAGCCGTGTCTGTGGGTGTGGGGACCCACCTCTGGCCCCATGGCCTCCATTCCTTGGTCCGGCCTCAGGCCCTGTGAGCAGGCGAGGTGGGGGAGACACTGGGGGCGGCCATTTTGAGGACCTTTGACTCCGTGACGTGTGAGCAGCAGTGCCGCGCAGGCCCCGCCCCCCGTGTTCAGCGAGCTGGTCGGACTGAGCGGGGACGGGAGGGCAGACAAAGCGAGCGCTGACCCGATGAATGGGGGGGAGAGCGGCGGCGGCGGTGAGGGCATGCGGCGGCGGTGACCCCCCGGCTGACCAGGTGAGTGCGGGGGCCGGGACGGACCGGGAGCGGGTTCGTGGGTTATCGCACTGCCCCCGGGAGGCTCCAGTTCCGGTTTGAGGTGGGCAGAGGCCTGTATCCTCCATACAGCCACACAGCATGTCAGCAGCCCTGCTCCCCACAGAGCATGATCCCCGGCCCACCATGCTGCCCTGCCCAGCCCTCCCCCGGGGAGAGATCCCCCCTCCCCCCCCCATAATACCTCTAGATCGTAAGCTCATGGGCCAACATGCCAGACACTTACCATCGGTCTACCTGCAGCATGTGATTGCTACACACTACACTGTAGTATTTGTCGTGTGCTTTCCATCTGCCTGTAGAAGATTGTTCTCTCAACTCACCAGTATTACCTTTAGATTGTAAGCTCATGGGCCAACATGCTAGCCACTTACTATGGGTTTTTCCTGCAGCATATGCGTGCTGCATACTACACTGTAGCATTTGTCATGTGCTTTCCATTTCCCTGAGGAAGATTGTTCTCTCCACTCTCAGTTATTACCTTTAGATTGTAAGCTCATGGGCCAGCATGATAGCCACTTCCTATGAAAGTGCAGCAAGTGGTAAGGATCTTCGCCGCGTACAGTGGTATGGAATATGTTGGCAATGATAATATGCTGCAGAATGTAATCTCTCCATGGGTTAAAGGACCACTCTAGGCACCCAGACCACTTCAGCTTAATGAAGTGGTCTGGGTGCCAGGTCCCTCTAGGATTAACTCCCATGGTAATGATCTTCACAGTGTACAGCGCTACAGAATATGTTGCCAGTTATAAACATTAATATGCTGCAGGGGAATCAAACCCAAAATAAACTGCCTGTACGGTTTAGTGGTTTTCCTTGTAGCATATGATTGCTACATGTTAGATTGCAGCATTTAGCATGTGCTTTCCATCAGACTGAGTAAGATTCTTGTCTACACTCTCCTGTATTGCGTTTAGATTGTAAGCTCGTGAGCCATCATGCTTGCCACTTCCTATGAAAGTGCTGCAAATGGGCTTTACGCCTATGATAAGGATCCTCAAATTGTACAACTCTACGGCATATGTTGGCAGCTATACATAATAATATGCTGCAGGGGGGAATCAAACCCAAACCAAACTGCCTCCATGAGTTAATTTCACGGTAGCATATGATTGCTACATACTAGATTGAAGCATTTGTCATGTGCTTTCCGTTAGCCTGAAGAAGATTGTGTGTTCATGAACACATGATGGCTTTAGCCACCCTAAAATGGGTAATAGTTAACTTCTGGCCTTGCGTCTTTATGATGCCCAAGTAGTACGGGTACAGTAATGGTAACTGTGCACACTGCACACCCATTTGAATGTGAATAGAATTGAAAGGGACATGGACCGTATTGTCACTCCCAGTAGTGCCTTCACTCTACCTCTATCCTATAGATACAATGTAAGGGTATTAATGCAACATGTCAGGTGCAGTATTGTACATAAGTACATGCAGGTAAATAGAGTATGTTTCATTTTGTCTGAGTTCTAAATATGCTAAACTACTATGAACAGGATCCACCCATTTGCTGAAAACATTGGACCTTAAATTTAGACCCAAATTTATACCTAATCTTGAACTGCCAACTTGTTTTAATTTAGTTCAAATAACTTCAGTGAAATAAGATGGAACCACATCTAAGGACTGTAGAAGAACTATATCTAAGCCATGATCTTTCTAATTTAACAAATGCAAACATCAAATTATATAATTATATTATTCACCTTTACTTATTCTAGTGTGATTATAACACTCCGCTATGGCTAGTCTACGGCAGTGTAATTTTAAAACTCCATCCACTATGGCTAGTTCTCTGCAATGTTTGTGCCTTTAACCAAGTCACATTTGCAGTATTTGGGCGGTCTCTTCTCCTTATTAAACATCCTATGTGGTGGTAAAATAAAAACATATTCTATTAAAAGAACACTATAGGCACCTAAATTACTTAAGCTAAATAAAGCAGTTTTAGTGTATTGATCATTCCCCTGCAATTTCACTGCTCAATTCACTGTCATTTAGGAGTTAAATCACTTTGTTTCTGTTTATGCAGCCCTAGCCACACCTCCCCTGGCTATGATTGACAGAGCCTGCATGAAAAAAAAACTGGTTTCACTTTCAAACAGATGTAATTTACCTTAAATAATTGTATCTCAATCTCTAAATTGAACTTTAATCACATACAGGAGGCTCTTGCAGGGTCTAGCAAGCTATTAACATAGCAGGGGATAAGAAAATCTTAATTAAACAGAACTTGCAATAAAGAAAGCCTAAATAGGGCTCTCTTTACAGGAAGTGTTTATGGAAGGCTGTGCAAGTCACATGCAGGGAGGTGTGACTAGGGTTCATAAACAAAGGGATTTAACTCCTAAATGGCAGAGGATTGAGCAGTGAGGCTGCAGGGGCATGTTCTATACACCAAAACTGCTTAATTAAGCTAAAGTTGTTCAGGTGACTATAGTGTCCCTTTAATTATGAATTGAATAAGATGGATAGAACTGTTGTAGAATGTGTGTTCTGCATTCGCCAATCACTCTTTTGGATATATGTAGCGGACAGCTTCATTTGTAAAATATAGAGTACAAGACTTTACACCATTATTTGAAATTATTATTATTGCCATTTATATAGCGCCACAGATTATGTAGCACTTTACAATATTATGAGAGGGGGTATTAAGCTATAAATATGACAATTACAAGAAAACTTACAGGAACGATTGGTTGAGGAGGACCCTGCTCAAATGAGCTTACAGTCTACAGGGGGTGGGTTGTTAAACACAATTGTCCAGTAAATAGCAATTAAAATAGGTTGGAGTGAAGCAGAGCTGAAGGAGAGCGTAGAGTGCTGCCCTTTATAAGAGAGCAAGAGACAGGTATGTGAGGTAGAGGTTACTTTGGCATGCCATAAGTTTTCCTAAAGAGATGGGTTTTGAGGCACCCACGAGAAGTTCTGCAAGCGTGAGTTGGCCGTACGGGTGCGAGCAGTGGACAGGAGAAGGTCACGGGCAGAGCGGAGAGACCGAGAAGGGGGCATACCTACGGATCTGTGATGAGATATGAGGGGCTAGAATTGTTCAATGCTTTATAGCTATGGGTTAGAACTTTGAATTGACTCCTATAGGATACAGGAAGCCAATGTAAGGACTGACAAAGGTGTGAGAGGACCGACTACAGAGGAAAATCAGTCTGGCGGCAGCATTCATTACAGACTGTAGCGGGGCAATACGGTTTTTGGGAAGACCAGTTAGGAGAGGGTTACAATAAACAGTAGGGAGATTATAAATCTAATGTTTTAAATCGGTCACTTTTTTTCTGTCTTGCTTTCATTTTTTGCTTCCTGTCATTTTTTGCTTCAATAGCATTTTCCCACCATTATTAATTTGGCAGTTATTTGAAATAACAATTTCTGCGAAACTGGTAGAATTTACTACAAAGAAAATTGTCACTTTCTAGATCACTTTACTAAATGCGATCAACATAATGAGGGGATTTAAACATCGCTTATCTGAATGCTTTAATAATTATCTAGCCAATGTTTTGATTTACATTGGTTGTATTCCAGATTAAATGTCTATAGATTGTTTACTGGCATGGTGAGCATAAAAGGGCAGGTTTGCAAAGCCTTATTTTTGCAGCAGGTTGCGGATTCTAATAAGCCTTCAGGTTTAAATATCCTATTCGTGGCGTGAGTATGTTGCATATTTTTGAACAGTAAACATTGTCAAACTAAGGGTCTTTTTAGAATTGTCAGTGAGTGTCGCAGCGTGTTTTCATCTTATATAGGGGTCTTTGTCAATATAAGACTCATACAGGGTCAAAATGCTTCTGGATTTCTCTTTGTGTTTAACGAATACAGCTCACTTCAAGATTTCACAGAATGGTTGTGGAGGTCCTAATCGGGCAGTGCACCACGGTTGGCGAGCCTTTCTGCTGATTTTTACAGGCTATGTATTAACAGCAACATAAATGACCCCACAGTCACTGTTTGTTTTGTATTCTGAAACCACACGCTGAGAATCCTCTTTGTCAGACCAGTTAAACACATTTTACTTGCTGTTATCGTGAATCTGACAACAGCAAATATTCAGTTGTGATCCACAAGAGCATTGTAAGCTTGTTTATGTTTTGTCCGTTCATGTAGAAGTACTTGTGGACTAGTGAACAAAGTTTAACGTTTGTTTGCCTACTCATTAATAACACCAAAAAAACCTGCAAGCAGGTTGTCTAGTTTCCATTGACCACCACAGGTATGTGCTCAGCCCTTTAGTTTGGTTTGAGCCAGTCTTCTCTATTGTTCCTCTTGTATGAGGAGGAGGGGAGGACGAGACTGTTCAAGACACATCTTCATGTTTCACCGGATCACTGTCCAGATCTTCTGAAAGGAAATAAGTAGGCAAGGGGTGGAGAGACAATTTGAACCATTTCATTTTCAACAAAAGCTTCTCTTAAGTTAAGCATTGAATTCCGCTTGTTACTCTACGATCCTAAAGGTTTGCTACAATGATGCAGGTGTGATCGCACCAGTATTGTAGACTGAAATGTGTTTGTTAGTTTTTTTGTTTTTTTTGTTGTTTTTCTTTTTATCAAAAAGTACATGGTTATCAAAGATAACTACACATGCCAAGCAACAGGAAGTGTGTGGGGAGGGAGATTATCAGGGAAACAGACACAGCTAGTCCAAAAAAGATCACATAAGGTGAATTACCACCCTGTGTTTAGCTTTCAGGGGTTAAGTGATTGTGTGGGCAGTTTCTGTAAAACTGCTTTACAAGCTGAAGTGGGGAGCGAGTGATGTATTCTAGAATTAGTTTATGATTTTATTAACTGCATTTAATAGAGGCAGGTACTAAGGCAAAACATGAACTTAGGACTTGCTTCAGAAACTTCTGAGAGCCGTAGTATAATTATCAAAGGTCTAAAGTAGCATTACATATGAACTGGTGGTTGTATGACTACCCTTTTAATCTTTTATTTTTTTATCTTTGTTGTCCTTCTGCCTATTCAGTGGAGTTTGTCCTCTTAGTCAAGTTTGTCTGGTTGTGTTGTACTCGCAGGCATGTTTTAAGAGGCCTATTACATCATTTTTATTATATTTGGTCTTCACCTTGCTAAATTCCACAACTGTATGATTTCTTGACTTCCTTTCTTTTATTTTATTTAGTCCAGATTGCTTAATATTACCTGCTGCTTAGCTGTTGATTTTGGGTGCAGTTGGACAGTTGGATGAGCTTTCATATCTCATCAGAAAAGTTTTTCCACAACCTCTTCTTGGCAAAGTTTAAATACAATTTTATCATGACAGTCCTGGCACGTCGTGTGTGTATGTGTGTGTTTATAATTATTTTGGTAATAATTTAGAGCTGGAGTGTAACTTTAGCTTAATGAAGCCGTTTTGGTGTAAGATCATACCTCTGCAGTCTTATTGCTCGATTCTTTGTCCGTTAGTATTTTACTTGATATGAGTACCTCTGGGGGCCTTGTGGCATCATAACTTAATTTAGATGAAGTTGTTTTGATGCCTGTAGTGTCCCTTTAAACCTCTAGTTCTACAACAGTTAGAGGTAGTTGACTTTTTGTCAACCTCTGATTTAAAGGAAGGTTATAACTTGTAGTTTGGCTAAGCGCCATGAGAGATGGTGGCCTACCAGTTGACTATCCCATAATACATTGCTTGCAGTTTAAACCCTTGTAATGAACCCTGTCAGGTGCAAATAGTGAAATCTAACCCATGGGCTAATCTGGTTGAACCATAGACCACAACTATCTGATATACACTATAAAGATAGAATTTCAAACTTGAATTTCTGAATGAAATGTGGTTTGTACCAAAGAAGTAAACTTTTTTTTTTTTTTTTTAATATATGCAGTGTTTGAAGTATTTATTGAATATTGCATTGCTTCAGGAGCAGTGAACTGTTCATACATTCCAAACTGATTTTTTACTCTTTGTACGCTTGCTCCATTTACCTTTGGGAATATTATTATTTAATATGGGATTGTTAGACAATGTATCTCCACAGCTTATAATAAGTCAAAATTCTTTAGTTATCTTTAATTTGCCTTTTTAAAACACTGTAATCCAAAAATATGCAGAATTTAGAACACAAACGTGTAATGTATGGGCAATGAAAAAAACTAAAGGATGAGCAAAAATCCCAAATAAACTTAAATATATCTGCCTGTCTGTCAGAACTGTGATTATTTTTATCAATTATCTTGGTGAGTAACACACAGGGTTATTTACTAAATTGAGAATTCAAAGTGAAATGCATATTTAAAGGGTTATTTCAAGCACATTGGCTACGTCAGGGTTTTGAAGTAGTCACGGTGGCTAGTATCTGTATGTGCCGCATTTTGCTGTAGTGGTTATGTTGCTTGGAGTAACAATGCCGGAGTAGGCTAACTGGAAGCATAGCTGAAATGTTCTTGGAATTCTCCCTTTTTTAGATATCCCTGACTGTTGTAAATTGCAGATACAGTGTCGAATTTCTGATGGTTTAGTAAAGTGCAGAAATATCTGGTTCAGTAGTTGATCTATATATTGCTCCAACAAGGTGAGACCTTGGACTTTGCAGACATTTAGAATGAAGATCCTCAGGCAAAGTAAACCTCTTATTGAATGTGTTCACTAAGACGGACAGTGCCTAAAGGCCTTTTGGACAATTACACCATTTGCATTTGTATTCACTAATATACACAATGCCTAAGGATCTTCTCTGTATGGTTGGCCAGTGCATTCATGTCTTTAACAAAGTAAGCCACTGGATAGGCACGCCCATTAAGCAGATCTTTAAAAGTTGGAAAACGTGTTCTATGGGGGTCACAGGTCTGCCTCTTAGTGTATTTTCCTTGTTTCTTTTGAGTCCTGGAAATATCACAAACAAATCTATAGATTTCGAGATTATTTGGAAGCGGTATTAATCTGGGCAGCGGATCTATGCCTTGGTTGTTGTACAGAGTAATTTACTAAAACGTGACCTGGGGGAATTCGAAGTGAATTGCAAATGTTGGGCTGAAAGTAAGTGAAAAACTGAAAACAAATCTCAAAGCCAGCTAATGTTTTCCATTGTTTTTGATTTGAAATGCACTTTGAATTACAGACAGTCCTAGTGAATAAGCCTGGTGGTTTTTACTGTTGGAGACTAAAGTAGTCAATGAAATTAAGTTTGCCATCGCATGCTGTAGTGTCATACTCCTTCACTGATACACTAGGGCCTAGCTTGAACCATTAAAGGCTCTGTATATAGTCATCTGCCAAACAGATTATCATCCATTTATTGATTCAGGATTTCTCCAATGAACTCCCTTCCGGCAATCTACAGTCATACTGCTTAAAACATTACTCCACTCCAGCCTATGCTTGGCGTAACACATGGTAATCCGAGACCTGTTTGCTGCTGTGCAGTCATACAAATTCCAAATACTTTTGCTGCTTGGAACAGCAGTTTGAAAGTGGAACAGTGAGTGTGGCTCAGAGGACCTGGTTATTGTGATGATTACATAACTTGTGTTGTATAAAATACAGCTCAAAGTTGCCCTCTGGCTTCTAGTCACTTTTTGTGACTGTTTTTCTTTAATCAATGAGAAAATGCTCCAAGATGCATTTGTTTGCCTGTGATCAGCTGTATTGATCATGTATATGTATATCCTCCTGAATTCTTCAATATAAACTACAGGAGGACAAATATCAGCCAGTTCTTTGTTTTAGTGATAATTAAAGTAGGTAAATCACTTTCGTTGATAAATGGGTGTTCACTGAAAAGCTTTTATTTCATTTATTTTTAATCATCATGCTTATTTTATAAGGCAAGTAGATTGAAAAGCGGTAGATCTCAGTGCTATAACAGGAAGCGTGAAGATATGACGCATCATGCACAAACTCACGAGTTTTCTAGTAGAAAGTTGTAGGTGGCAGGTATTGCATTATTGATTTTGGTAGTTCCTAGTTTGAATCTTAATTAGAGGAGCTACATGCTAATGGACAGTTAATTGATGAGCAGTTAGGCTTTTTGTAATTGCCAAGCATGGTGTCTATGGAAGTCTTTGTAGTCCGAAAGACTGTATATTGTGTAATTAAAGCAGTGAACTAAGGGCTTGGTTCTGTGGCAGTGATTAGAGCAGAGAGTAAGTTAAGGATTGTGGTGTTTGGCATCTAGACTGTGTGTGCTGCTTGAAATGCTGAAATAAGATTTTAGAAAAGAAACAGATGGGAAGGCGCAGTGTAAATACGGTGGGAATTAGTGAGTAATCATGGTGAAATGGAGAAACCCAGGTGTGCATGTTGAGACAGAACAAAAAATGCAGAAACCTTATAGGGGTGTGAGCAGCGTAAATCTCAAGTGACCGTGCTTTGTCAAATCCTGTATCCAATGACATCGCTGTATCAGTGTTACTTCTGTGAGTGTGCATCATTAGAGATGGTTTGAAATCACATATTGTCTGTTTCATTTATATGTTCATTTTGCCTTATACTGTACGTATGGGTAACCTTTAATACTACTATTTTTCTTGTATTCTTGCAGGTGCTGCATTTGGACCAATATGACAGGTTACTATTTGTGATGAGCTTATGCAGAGTCCTTTAGTCAAGTGAGTTTTTTTTTTTTTTTTTTTCATTCTTTTGACCGTTTGTGATGCCTGCCACTTTGGGTTTTTTGGTACACTTCAGGCAAGGGGGGGGGGAAATAACATTTGAATACACTATATATTGTGCTCGATAAAACCAGGGTCATATGTAGGTAGTGGAAATGCACTCAACCCTTCGTCCTGGAATCCTGGGTGCTGCACTGGATAAGTCCCAGTACCAAAAGGACTAAATATGAAGTTTGAATGTAGAAAATAATCCAGGCACTCCAAAGAATTCCAAAGAATAGGCAGTTTTATTGGAACCAGGAACCAGAAAACAATGTTTCGACCCCTTAGGGGCTTTGTCAAGCTTGACAAAGGCCCTAAGGGGTCGAAACATTTTCTGGTTCTTGGTTCCAATAAAACTGCCATTTCTTTGGAGTGCCTGGATTATTTTCTACATTCAATAAATCCAGGGTATCTTAATGACACAAAAACGGAACCTAGTACCAAACATTTGCCCTCCTGTCAAGATAGTTCCACACATCTTCTCTGAGTGCTTCTTATCAACAATGAGAAGTGAGAGGGGACTGGAGGTCTATCTGTGGTGTTGGTGTAAGAGCTGTCTTCCTCTGTATCGTGTGGCAACAGAGAAGAATATCCTCGACTAAAATCGTGACCAATTGCTCTGAAAAGACCTGCAATGGCATCACATGCTCTTGGTACTATTTCGGAATGTAGCACTCTGTAGAGACAGCATGGTTCTGAACTAGACCCTGGGTACAGAGCTATTGTCCTCCCATCTTTTCTCTCAGATCATCACCTGTAAAAAAATAAAAAATAAATTCTAGGGTTATTTGTCATACATTTTTTGTGTGTGCATATGCGTATGCATTTTTATTTGAAGACTTTCACAAATCTTTCAAGTATGGCTGTCCAGTAGAGATTGAGATTGCACACTTCCATGGAACAGAGTCTGGTGTTCAGAAAACCCAACAAGAACACATTCTCAGCATTGAAAAAAATAATAATTAATGAAGACAAAACACAAAAGTCAAGAGAAATATATAGGGATACCTTGTTTTGTGTGTATATGTATATATATATATATATATATATATATATAATTTTTTTTTTTAAAGCTTGTAGATTCGACACAAATTTTTCCAGCTAACTAAGTATGTGGTTTGCCCAACACGTTGCTTTTTTGTAATCCCTTAATAAATAAAAAGGATTTATGCTTTTATTAAGTGTTCTTGCATAGCAAGACCACTTAATGTTATCTCACATATATATTGTTCTTATTCTTATTATAGCCAAATTTACCACCCTAACTCCTCCCACAGTTTTTACACTACATAGACAGTAATATACCGAAATGTGCGGATTGTTCTCGATCGGATTGCTATTACTTTGTGGAACGTTTCGCCGAATGGTTCACGGAATATCGTTGTTCTTGTGGGGAAATTGGTCCCATAGGAATGAATGGCAAAATGTTCAAAACTAGAGTGGGAGCTGGCAAAAGCTGAAAAATCAGGACCACTCCCTCATTTTCAAGCCCACCTACACAAAATATATATCAAAACGTTCAGCTATCCCTGCTGCCACTAATAATGTCCACGGCTAAGCCATAGTCCTGATAGTTTTCACGATATGACCATGTGTTTGCAACTCACGCTGCCCATTGACATTCATTGAAACTCCACTCCAGCCAGCTTAAATTTGAAGGGCAATTTCTAAACTGCGACGGTGCCTACATGTTTAATACTTCAGAGACATACTATGCATCAAAATGTAGGTCTGGGTCTTGTGATTCTCACAATATAAAGCTCTTCGCTGTAGGATTTATAGTTTTTTAAAATACGACCGTTTGAAGATGGCAACCGCCAAAATACTCTGACCTGTGCCGGGCTGGAGCAGCAAGTGATGTCATGGACAGGGCCTTTTGTACACCTGCTAATGTTTTTATAAATGTATGGTTTAATGTAACTGTGCAACAACGTTGCAATTAAATGTGCCATATAATGATAACAGTTACTCCGCCCACTCCAGTTGTAGACTACTGGTGGAGGCAAGAACACTTCACACAGTTTCCCCAGAAATTTTAGCTTTTCTAGTTTTTGTTTTTCTTGTTGGAGTGCATTCAATTATCAGGGGTTTTTCTTTTTTAGTATTTAATTTAAAGGGACAATATGGCACCCAGAGCACTTCAGCTCATTGAAGTGGTCTGGGTGCAGTGTCCCTGTCCCCTTAACCCTGGGCAGATAAATATTGTAGTTTTTAAGAAACTGAAATAATTACCTAGCTAGGCTATCTACCAACCCTCTACTAGAGGGACTTCCGGGTATGTATGAGGACTTCCAGCGTCACCCGAAACCCAAAGGAAAGCATTGTGTAATGCTTTTCTATAGAGGAAGTCCTAATGTGAGCACAGCCATTGCCGACATCAGAGGAGCAGAGGCGGAACCTGAACCAACGCCAAGGGACATTGGCGCTGGAATCAGTAAAGTCACAGAAAAGGTTTCTAATCCCTTCTGCAGCACGTAAGAGGTCCGCAACTGAGAGGGACATCATAGGGAGCTAAAGTGCCAGGACGACAGCTTTGTTTTCCTGGCACTATAATTTTCCTTAAAGGATTAGTAATTTTTCACCCCCTGAACAACCTGTGAGGACTTGCGTGCCCTACTGTGATGAGTATTGGACTAACTCTGCAATAATAAGCTGTGGTGGTAGTGATGGATCATTTTTTGTCCTTTGTGCAAATTGTTTTTGTAGACATGAATACGAGCTACTTGGGCATCCTTGTGTACATGTGCAGGACAATCAGAAATCTAACTGGGTAAACAGGATCAATCTTCTCCAGAATCATTAAAACTCAAATTGAACTATAATTCTGGAATTGTCTGCCTTATGGCTCGACAAGATCACCATAATGTTGAGAAATCACCTTTCAGCACATGCCTATAGTAGTGAAGTCCATTGCAGCTGTAGTGCCCTGAATTTCTACCAACTTATATTATAAGTCATGCATATAATATATGTGGACAATAAGAGATGCAACAAATCATGCCTATCTTTTAGAACCAGACTAAACATATAAAGACTATTTGTTTATGAAACACTGATAGATCTGCTTAAATTTTTATGTATCAGTTGCAATATTTTGATGTTAAAATGTGTTTCTCTTTAACTACATCACATGCTTCTTACACTTTTTTTTTTTTCAACTTTCTTTATTTACTAGATGGTTTCTTCAGAATTCTCAGGATGGCTGTAATCGTACTGGTGTAGAAACTGTCAATTTATTCATTACCCTGCCAAGAACATTCCACCAAACTTGTAGGAGATATGTATTGTTCACAGCAGCTAAGCATTGAAGAAATCTCACTCCGCAACACAGAAACTTTGCATTTCTCCCCCTAGTTAAGTGTATTGGAATTTCATATGAGCATTCTTCCTTTATTTTTTTTAAACTTTACTTTTTAAAATGGATGAGATGGAAAGTAACCTTTCTTCGGATAAGAGCAATGTCAAAGAAGAACAAGAAGACGATTTAAACTGTGACCTAGATAATGTGCACATAAAAATGGAACCTGATGATCCGAAACAAACAGAAAGCAGTGATGAACATGAAGATAAAGAACACTGTGCTGAAAATTCAAATACCTTTTTGTCCAATGAAAATGACGATGACTATGGTGCCCTGTTTTCCCAGTATACTACTACACTCTACGATGCTGCAATGGAGGCTGTTACGCAAAGCATCATTACAAATAAGAACATCAGCAATCGGAAAAAATCTCCAGCCTGGAACCATTTTTTTATTTCTCCTCGGGACAGTACCAAAGCAATATGCCATTACTGTATGAAAGAGTTTAGCAGGGGAAAAAATGAAAAAGACCTTAGTACAAGTTGCCTCATGAGACACGTAAGAAGGGCTCACCCTAGAGTCCTTGTCTCTGATAATGAAAATATGCCAGGTATATCATCCTACTCTCCTCCTACGTTACTTCTACCTCCGCAGCCTCCAGATGTTGTGGAAACGATTGCGACTCCTACAAAAATTAGGAAGCTGTCTTCAAAAATTTCACCCACAGAAAAGTTGGTGGAAGACTCAGTTGCCGTCTTATCCTCAGATGAGATGTCTTCAGACTTGTCCATTTCAGATAAAATTAGCAAAGAGGATGTTGCTGTCATTTCTCCAGGGTCTTTACCTAACAACCAATGTGATGATACAGGGGAAAACCTGACAGAAAAAAGTATTCCAATTCAGAAAAATTCATCTGGTTCCAGAAGACGTTCTGCAGTCTGGAAGCACTTTTATTTATCTCCATTGGATAATTCAAAAGCTGTTTGTATTCACTGCATGAATGAATTCAGCAGAGGGAAAAATGGAAAGGACCTTGGTACAAGTTGTTTAATAAGACACATGTGGAGAGCACATCGTTCAATTGTTTTACAAGAAAATAGCAGTGGAACAAATTTGCCACCTCCATATTCTGTGCCACCAACACTGTTACCATCTCTTTTACCCACTGATTGTGGAGAGATCAGTTCTGCTGCGGTCTCTCCTGGCAAAATCATAAAAGAATCTACTTCAGAACCTTCATCTCCAGATAGGGTATCCAAGGACCTACAATGCAATGCCCCTAATGGTGACTTATTAATTGATGATGGAGCAGCAGTTCTACGTTCCTCCACAAATACTGTGGATTCATTGATGTCTTCTCCTGAAAAACTTAACGAGAGTGCTACAGCATATGAGCCACCCATCATTTCTCCTCAAAATAAAAAAGTTATGAAACGGCTGAAATCTGAAGTATGGCACCATTTTTCATTATCACCAATTGATAACTTGAAAGCAATTTGCAGATATTGCAATTGTATGATCAGCAGGGGTAAAAAGGGTGATTTGGGAACCAGCTGTTTAATGAGACATCTTTACCGAAGACATCCAGAAATACTATTAAACCAAAAAAGCTTTATGGATGTTGGTTTAGCTAATTCACCTTACGCTACATTGGCCTCTGCGGAGTGCTCTTCTTCAAAAATCCCAGAATTGCCGACAGTAGTGACTCGCGATCAGATTGTCTTACCTACAAACAGCAAGAAGACCTCAAAACTGTGGAATCACTTCTCAATTTGTTCAGCAGATTCTACTAAGGTTATATGCATGCACTGTGGGCGCACAATTAGCAGAGGGAAAAAACCGACCAATTTAGGCACTAGCTGCCTCCTGAGACATTTACAGCGCTTCCACAACAATGTACTGCAAAATAACGGTGTTCCAGACACATTACCATCAGCAGATGGACACACATCTATAAACACAGACCTAACAGCCACCTCCTCATTTGACGAAACCAATGACAAATTTAGTGACTCTCACCCAGTTGCCAAAAAAATCACAAGTCTTGTAGCTGAAATGATGGCACTTGATCTTCAGCCATACTCATTTGTAAACAATGTTGGTTTTAACAGACTGCTTGAATACCTTCAACCTCAATACTCCTTACCATCCGCTTCTTATTTTTCCACAACTGCTATTCCAGATATGTATGAAAATGTGAAACAGGTAATCTCCTCACAATTGAAAGAAGCAGAGGGTGGTGTAATTCACTTCACAGCTGGAATCTGGATGAGTAGCCAGACACGGGAATATTTAACACTCACTGCTCACTGGGTAACATTTGACTCTTCCTTCAGGCCACACAGCAACGATTACCATTGTTCAGCACTTCTACATGTATCACAGATTGACTGTGACTACAATGGGGTCAGCGTTCAAAAACATCTGGAATATTTATGGGACTCGTGGATCACCTCATTCGGCCTTAAAATGGGCATCACTGTAACAGATAATCATAGCATAGGGAAAACATTAAACGAGAGTGAACATTCAAGTGTGCAGTGCTTTGGCCATACTGTGGATCTTATTGTAAATGAGGCAATTAAGAGTCAACGAATGGTTCAAAATCTTCTGAGCATTGCAAGAAAGATCTGTGAACGTGTTCATCGGTCAACGAAAGCAAAAGAAAAATTGTCAGAGTTGCAAAATGAATATGGACTGCCTCTGCACTCACTCATTCAAGATGTTCCTTCAAAGTGGAATACGTCATTTCATATGTTGGAGAGGCTGATTGAGCAGAAGAGGGCAATTGATGAAATGTCCATTGAGTGCAACTTCAGGGAGTTAATAAGTTGCGATCAGTGGGAAGTGATGCAGTCTGTCTGCCATGCTCTGAAACCTTTTGAAGCAGCCAGGAGAGAAATGAGTATGCATATGGCTACCTTAAGTCAGGTGATTCCGATGATCCATATACTAAATCGAAAGATAGAGATGTTGTTTGAGGAAACAATGGGAATTGATACAATGTTGAAATCCCTTAAAGAAGCCATGGTTTGTAGACTATCATCAACTCTTCATGATCCAAGATACATTTTTGCAACTCTCTTGGATCCTCGGTACAAGGCTTCCTTATTTGCAGAGGAGGAGGCCGAGGAATATAAACAAGGATTAATCAGGGAACTGGAACTACTAAATTCTACCTCAGATGACATGCCTGTTCTTAATGGGTGTCTCAAAAGTTCACCACCTAAAACTAATGTTGAAGAAAATATTTGGTCGCTTATGGCTAACCTAAAAAAATCGAAAACTATAAAGGAAAAGTTACCCGAAGATATTGTGTTTGCTTATTTGGAAGAGGAAGTGCTTGAGCACAACTGTGATCCTTTAACTTACTGGAATTTAAAGAAATCTTCATGGCCTGCTCTATCAAAGCTAGCTGTTCGATTTCTAGGTTGTCCCCCAAGCATTATTCCTCCTGAGCGGCTGTTTAACACCTCAAATGAAAATAGTCATTTTAACCAAACTCGGTCAATGATGGAACATTTCGAACAGCTCATCTTTTTGAAAGTTAATCTTCCTTTAATTTACTTTCAGTATTGAAACCAACCAATTGTCAGGTGAAAACTATTGTTGCTTACTGAATAATTAACTGGTTTTTTTCTAAGTTTTTATTAAATTGCTCCACAGGGGTCATGTAAGACATCCAATCAGTAACTGTAATTTTTTTAATTACGTTCCAATGTTTTCGCTTTAAATATAGTCTACATGTGCCTTACTCAGTTTTTCAATCGGCCAGATCTTGTACATATCATTTTTTATTTTATTTTTTCCTGTTTGTTTTTAACCTTAGCAAGTCTCTTGTTTTTATTTTTGTTTTTATAATTCTTAAAGAAAAGTAGGTTTTAGTCTTCATATTTGTAAATACATATGTAAAAAGTGAACTTTGTTTGTTATAATAGAACGGCAAAAAAAAGATGTAAACAGTTTTATTTTGTAGTTTTTCTCTTCAATTATATATAAAAAATTTAAAGGTACTGTATTTTAGTTTGGATTATATATATATATATATATATATATATATATATATATATATATATTGTTTTTGTTTGTTTTATTTGTATATAAAGATCAGGTCATGTTTCCATCTTGGGTAATATTTATAGTATGGTTTACAGCAAGTCATTTGTGATTGACTACAGATGCTCCTGTCTAAGGATTTGGGTCAAGTACATTTAAACTGGGCTTTAAAAACAATGTTTGCATTACCCTTTAGTATCTTATTGTATTGAAGAGAAGTAATGTTTATGGTTGTTTTTCAGCATGCATTTGTCAGTCTGTTACAAAATCCACAAAGCGCAACAGCACAAAGTGTGTAACACTGCAAACAGTAATTTGTGTGTACATGCAATGAGACTCCTGATACTGTTTTAAGGTTATGACATTATCATGTTGGGTAATTTTAATGTCCTATTAATCTTAGATGTGTTGTGAATTCTGTTTGTTTTGTTAAATTTTTTTTTATTTTTTTTTGTCGTCCCTCCACCCCCTTGCCGGTCTGATTTATTGTGGGACATTCTGTCTGTGTTTCATAAATAGAAGTGAAAAAAAACCACGTACAGAATCCTTAACATAGTAAAAGTCTGGGACACTTCACATTTTTTTATATCTTTTTTTTCAGATCAAATTGCAGAGAATGCTTTTTTCCACATAATGGAAGGCACCATACCTTTTAAAATGTAGCATGACACAATTGCTGACTTTAATGTTAACTTATTTCAAGAGCCCTTTTGTCTCAACTGGTGTGGATTTTTTAATATATATATATATTTATATATATGGTGTCAAGAGAGTACATGCTAACATTGTAGAAGTGTTCTGAAAATACTTCAGCCCAGATGCCACAATTTTCTGTTTCTTTGATATTGCTGTAATATATGTTCGTTAATTTGTCATTTTGTTAAAATACTGTACCGAATTCTGATTTCAAATTTTTACATCTCTGTAACTGTGTATTTATAAATGGTCATCCCAATGTTTTTAAAATTAAACAGTTTTATTTACAGTAGGCACTTTTTTAAAAAATTTGAGTGAGCGTTTATTGTATGTAAAATTGAATTTTCCCCGTTTGAGTGAGGATTCAGAGCATATGCAATCTTTTACAAAATTAGTATTGGTTATCAACAATATAAAACACAAATCAGTTCATACAGAGTCACATTTCCAGTTAAACCATATTTAAACACACCCAACAATGATTTCTCTCTTTTGTTATCTCATTGAGATATATCTTTTTCTATATTCTAATTGTGTTCACAACCCTTATTTGCAATAAGTTTATCAGGGCTATTTACTAAAGTATGAATGATTGATCATTGGGTGAATTTCAAGTTTTAGTCCAAAAGAGAAGGAAATCCAATATTTCTAAAGAAATCATTGGGTTTAAGTGTGTTTATCTGTATATTTTAACATCTTTGTAAAATGCCTTAATTGTAAAATTACATTTTCCAAGTGTGAAATTATGCATTTAGGAAACCTAATCATAAGATGTCCAAAATCAAATGCTAAGAACCAAACCCCCACCCCCCCAAAAAAAAAAAAACTGAGTGTAAAGGGTTGTTAGTCGGGATGAGTTAAGTACTCAAACATTAAAGAACCACTATAGGCACCCAGACCACTTCAACTTAATGAAGTGGTCTGGGTGGCAGGTCCATCTAGGATTAACCCTGCCTGCTGTAAACATGGTTTCAGAGAGCCTCTAGTGGCTGTCTCATTGATTTTCACAGTAAGACGCCAGCGTCCATAGGAAAGCAATTGAGAATGATTTCCTATGGACTGACTGCGCATTCAGCCGATAACGTCGGAAGGAGGAGGAGAGTCCCCAGCGCCGAGGGAGCCCGGTGCTGGTGAAAGGTAAGATTTTAACCCCTTCCTCCCCCTAGAGCCCGGCGGGAGGGGGGGGGGGCACCTATTAACACTATAGTGCCATGAAAACAAGTTTGTTTTCCTGGCACTATAGTGGTCCTTTAAATAGTGACAAACTACAAAATCAGGCTAGATATTTAGCTCAAGGCGATTGGCAGGAATCTGTGCACCTAGTAGCTTGAAGGGCCAGGCTGTTCATATAGGCCTCCCATCATAATTTCTGCCAATAAGATCTTACTGTAGTGGTTCTGGTGCCTATACCATCCCTGAACATTTTTCAATGTAAACACTGCTTTTTCCTGTGTCAGTACTTCACAATGTGCAGCACCTTCGATCAGCATCTCCACACGCTGCAGGGAGGCACTGAATGTTCCCTATAGAGATGCACTAATTCAATGCATCTCTATAAGGAGATGCTGAATGGCATGTACAATAGTCTCCCAATGCAAGTATTGGGTTGGCTGAGATTATCATGGCAAGACAGACACTGTGTGTAAAAATACCATTCCCATACGATTGGTGAGGCTGTAACTTAAACAGAGAGAGACACACTTTTTTTTTTATTGAAGTCCACCCAGCCGCCCTGCCTTTGGGGGAGCTGGAGTGGATAATTTCCCTGTCACCTGTGAAGCTGCTGTGATCCTGTAATCTTCATGGTCTTTTTCCTTTACATGCTGTTTAGTGATGTGGGGTTGGAGTGTCAGATTACTTACAAATCCAGGTTTTAAGAAAGTGTATGGTACTGTACCTAATGCTAAGGGCAGAATACGGCATTTAAAGTAATTGTCCAGAGCAATGAATTAAAGGAGACTCTGCTGTGCTGTTTAAGCAGTTAGGTGGATTTATGCTGTTGAGGTCTATCAGCCAGTCTTTACGATGACACATAATAGTCTCTATCTTTAAAGGGACACTTCACTTTACTAAAATAAATCAGTTTAGTTGATATACCTCCAATGGAAGCATGCATTTAATTACGCATTCTTATCGTTAGGGGATATATCTAAAAATCTTTGCACATCTCCCCTTCTACCCCAGCCCAGACTTTCCACAGCTGTCCAATCACAAATTTCCCACTGCAGCCATTTTAAGGTATAGTGCAGTTTCTTATTGTAAAGTGGTGGTGCTTTGTTTCCCACCCCACTAAACAGTACTGAAACATTTGGGGATATAAATAATGTAGCAGCTGTATTGTTATACAGTAATAAACCTAAAGGAACACTATAGTGTCAGGAATAAAAACATTTATTCCTGACCCTATAGTGTTAAACTATTTAGGTCACTAAATAGTTGTTTTGCCGCATCACTTTAATTTTGCCACAGCTGGCTCAGTCTCCCTGGCTGAAATGATCAGTCTTGACGATCTCAGCCAATCCAATACTTTTCCATTAGAAAGCTATTGCTGTAGCACAACTACACTGAACCAAATCGGCATCTAGTCATAGAGATGCATTAACTCAATGATTCTCTATTGGAAATGTTCAGCACCTCCATGCAGAGTGTGGAGACACTGAACCCTGATTGAGGAGGCACCTCTAGTGGCAGTCTGAGTGACTGCAATTAGAGGGTTTACTAGGCAGCAATGCAAACACTGTCTTTTCTATGACAAACCTGCAGAGACATGCTATAAACACCAGAACCACTTAAGTTGTAGTGATTCTGGTGACTAGTGTCCCTGTAAAGTCTATCCTGCCTAGGACAACTTCACCAACCAATGATGCCTCCGGTGCGCACATTAGCATTTCCCTAGAAATGTTAGTTTAGCTCATTGCATGCACTACCTTTAGTAGTCCTGGAGTTAAAGTGAAATAGCACACCCCATAACGAACGGTTAGTTGGCTCCTGTATAAATCTTACTATTGACAGTTCCACTTTAATGTATCTTTGCAGTAGAATCACAAATTCGTATTATGCATAGCTACATACCTCTCCTCCTCCCCACCCCACCCCCCCCTTTCCAATACTCAAACTCACAATATTGAAAAACACCAAGACCGATAACTTTCTTCTTAAGTGCATTTATATACAAATAACAAAAACAAACAAAACAAACAAAACAAAAAAAACACATCAAAATGGTGGAAGATTTTCTAAAATTACTAATTTTGTTAGAAATTTTAGCTGCACAGGAGGATAAGAATGGATGTTAAATGCAGTTCCACCAAGGCCGGTTATGTTGGCCAGTATTTTGTGAGTATTCTTAAAGTTAGACAAGTGAGTGGTGTCCATCTCCATGATAATGTGTGTGTATGAAAGCATAGCTGTATCCTCTGGGGTAATATCTTCTCTCTTATCATATCTGAAAAGATACAAAGAAAAATGTCAGTTTTGTAAGAAAAAAAAGTTGAGAGTCAGCTATGAATATTTTGGACTAAACATGATTATAGTGCAAAAAGTTAAAAAACAAAACAAAACATTATTTAAAGGGACAACCTTAGTCATGAATCTAGTGCATCCACAAGATGGGTTGTTCAGTGAAAACAAAGCCCTACCCAGATATTTTCTATTCCCTTTATCACTCTCTAATTTATTTATTGTTTTGTGTTTGTTAAATCAGTTTTTATTGAGGATAACACAAAAAAGATATAAAATTCTTGCATTCAGAAAATATATACAATAAACAGGACACACAGGTCCAGACAATAGCAGTATAGAAACTGACCATACAGAGTCATGTCCAGGTTAATTAATTGCGAAATCAGACCTTTAACAACATATTAGATGATTACACGAAGCACAGTACATATTAACCTATTTTTTTTCCCCCCTTAAAATTTTTATTCTATTTTGTTTCCTCGAGATGCAGTAGAAATTAGATAAATAGGTACGTCAGAGCATATGTCGTATCCTGTACTCCGGCATGCTCCTAGCAGCTGGTAATGTCTCTCCAATCCCCGGTCCCATCTCAGCACATCCACCATGTACTAACTCAAGGAACCACACCAATCTCATACCCATCTAATGTTACTCTTCCTCTAAATCCTCCTTCAATACTGCCCTCTGGAATGCACGTTCTGTTTGCAATATTACAAAAGCCACTGCTGTCCACTACCTCTCCATGTCTCGTTCCCTAGATTTACTAGCCTTAACAGAAACATTGCTCTCCCCCTCTGACACTGCTACCCCTGCATCTTTGTCCTTTGGTGGTCTTCAACTTACACACAACCCAAGACACTCTGAATGTAAAGGTGGTGTAGGGTTTCTCCGCTCACCTCACTGCTCCTTCAAACTTCCACCCACCTCCCTCTTCCCTCTCTTTCCCATCATTTGAAATTCATTCAATTCCCCTTTTCAAACCGCTCTCTGCTAGCATTGCCGTTATTTATCGCCACCCAGGTTCCCCTCTCCTCTTCCTTGACCATTTTGCTACCTGGCTACCCTACTTCCTCTCTAATATTCCATCCCTAATTCTCAGAGACTTCAATATTCCCATTAACCCACCTTTGACCTCAGCAGCCTCTAAACTACTTTCAATTACTTCCTCCCTCGGGCTATCACAGTGGGCTAATTCTCCCGCTCATATAGCTGGCAATACCCTCAACCTCATTTTCTCTTATGCATGTACAGTATCTAATATCTGCAACACTCCATTTTTTCTCTCTGATCATCACCTCTTATTATTTGCTCTCAAGTACCCCCTCACCCAACAATCTCTGCCTAACCCCCGTCAACTCAAGAGGAACCTTAGTTCTATTGACCTCCAGCAGTGGTCAGCTGATATTGATTTGCAACTGCTATCCATCCCTTCCCTCTCCGGCAATCTCCACAGATAACACTACCCTCACGTGCTTGGGGCCTTGAATGCTGCAGCCCCGCTCCAAACAGGCACCTCTAGGAGGACACGCCCCCAACCGTGGCATACTAAATCAACACGCTACCTGCAAAAATGCACCCGTTGTGCTGAACGATCCTGTAGGAAGTCTCGCACCCAAACAGACCTTTTCTCCATTATAGATTCATATTGTGTTCATACAGCGCAACACTTGCCCTTGCCAAACAGTCATACTTTTCCGCTCTCATTAGTTCATGTTCCCACAATCCCAGGCATCTTTGACACCTTTAGCTCTCTTCTTCGACCTGCTGTTGCCTCCCCCAAACTAACCTTACAGCCAATAGCTTTGCATGTTACTTTACCGACAAGATTGAACAGCTAAGGAAAGAATTCTCCCCACCTTTCCGTTCTCTTTCTCAACCACACATAGATCATTCCTTTCCTACCCTTCAGACTTTCTCCCTGGCTACTGAACAAGAGGTGGCTGCGCTTCTCCTTTCCTCTCGCCCCACCACTTGCCAACTCGATCCTGTCCCATCTCACCTTATCAGAGCTCTCTCCCCGTCTTGTGCCTTACTTACTACACATGAACTGCTCTCTTCTGGCGTTGTCCCTGCTGACCTTATAACATGCCACTGAAGTACCTATCCTGAAAAAAAAAAAAAAATCTCTTGGCCCCCGCTTACTATAGTCCCATATCCCTGCTCCCATTTTTCTCAAAACTTCTGGAAAGACTTGTCTTTACCCGTATGTCTCACTTCCTCAATTCCAACTCTATTGACCGTCTTCAATCTGGCTTCCGCCCTCTACACTTTACTGAGACTGCTCTTCTCAAAGTTACTAACTACCTATCCGCAGCTAAAGCCACAGGCCACTACTCCATACTAATTCTTCTTGACCTCTCTGCTGCCTTTCACACCGTTGATCATGCTCTCCTTCTTCAAACTCTTCAATCCCTCAATGTATGTGACTCTGTCCTCTCGTGGTTTTCTCTTATCTCTCCCAACACTCATTCAGTCTCTCCTTTTTAATAATACCTCCTCCCCTCGTCCTGTCTCCGTTGGAGTCCCCCAAGGCTCTGTCCTCGTTCCCCTTCTATTTTCTCTTTATACTGCCTCTCTTGGCAAACGTATTACCTCATTTGGATTCCACTACCACCTGTACGCTGATGACACTCAGATATACCTGTACGCTGATGACACTCAGATATACCTCTCCTCTGCCGTCCTGCAACGTGTCACTGCTTGCCTTTCCTCCATCTCTGACTGGATGTCCTCCTGCTTTCTGAAACTCAATCTCTTTAAAACTGAACTCCTTGTCTTTTCTCCTCCTAATACTGATCTTCCTCTCTCACTTTCCCTTCAAGTTAGTGGTATCCACATAAGACCATCCTTGCAAGTGCGCTGTTTTGGCGTCATACTTTATTCTGGCCTCACCTTTGAGCCTCACATCCAGTATGTTGCCAAATCCTGTAGATTACATCTTAAAAACATAGCCCGCTTTCGCCTCTATTTTACGCAAGATGCTACCAAGGAGCTTATCCATGCTCTGGTAATTTCCTGCTTGGATTATTGTAACCCTGTCCTAATTGATCTTATCAAAAGCTGTATTGCCTAGCTACAGTCTGTAATGAATGCTGCCAGACTGATTTTGCCCTCTAGTCAGTCCTCTTATACTTCACTATAGGAGTCAATTTAAAGTACTCACCCAATTTAAAGTACTCACCTGTCAGGATTACTAGTTGATCCAGCACATAGAATTGTGTCACACAGATGACTAATAGGTAACGTATTACCGGGCCTTAGAATGGCCTGACTTAACGTACCAAAGAATAGTCAGGATACTTGCCGAGGTCCGGGGACACAGAATGAGACACAACGATAAGAGAAAGTCAGAAGTCAGGGATACAGAATACAGGGAAGTCAAAATCAAAGCCAAAGTCAAAAAACAGAAGAATCTTGAATCAGGAACGCGCTCTCAGACAACCACGACAGGGCACTGAGCAGGATGAGAACTGGGTCTAAATACACCTTCTCTAGATCTGATTGGCTGTAACCGGCCTTTGACCCCAAAGGCAGTTACCAGGTTGCCATTTGCATAATTGCTCAGCATTAACCCTTCTGTGGATTTGGTTGCTGCTCGGCACAACTTTTCCTGTGTGGACAGTAAATGCCATTAACCACATTTTTATAAGCAGATGAATACGTGACAAAACCACAGCCAGGACTGCCAAAGTTCTACAAGTTTTGCGCTATTCCAAGTATGGAAGCCTACATGGACTCTGAATTTGTCTGCAAAGTAGGATGATAACTCTTCAGTGACCCGCTCTCTGGTCTCTATGTCCAACAGGAGAGTCATTAAGTCTCCATGACCATTTGAACGGTCTCGAAAGCGGAGAGCCCAACTCAAGTAAAACAGGGCCGTGGTCAGACCAGACCAGTGCCCCAATCACAGTCCTCCATAAGCTCGATAGAGTCTCCTGCTGACAGAACAAATAGTCTATCTGGGCATATTGGTGGTGAAGGGCTGAGTAATGCGTAAACTCTTTATCCACTGGCTGCAGCTCCTTCTAGCAATCCACCAGTCAGAGAGTGGTAGGGACTTTTGTATATTTCTGAGAGCTCTCTGAGGAACACTACTATTACCCGATTTATCTACAAAAATCAGGTTCAAAGGGACATTAAAACCTCCACCCAGTAGTAGGCTCCCTTCAGTGAAAGTGAACAGTATGGTGATGATTTTATGAATGTATTGGGATTGGTTGCAATTGGGGATATAAACAGATGCAAGCGTGTATCTACGGCCCAGAATATCCCTTTTTAAAAAGAGGTGCCTGTCCCCTGGATCCACGACTGTCAACCTCAGCAAACTGCAATTTTGCAGCTAAGATAGCTACTCCCACTTTTTGCGCTGTCGGGTGATTTTCATAAAAAGCCATGGTGAAATGTTTACTCTTTAATGCAGACTCAGCTCCCTCCCTAAATTGTGTTTCTTGCAGGAAAGCAATATATACATGGTGCTGACTAGATCATGTTTCAATTGCGACCTGAGTTCTGGTGTAGAACTCCCCTGCAATTTTGATTAAGGATTTGAATGCTCTCTTAAATTCATAGTAAAACACAAGTTCTTTGTACATACCGCCAATGTGGGTGGATTTCTAAAAACCTGGAAACTCCTGTTTGGGCTGCAGCCACATCTATATGTACAGACACACCTAAAACAGAAATAAATATTCACACTGTAAAACATGCAGGTAAAAGAAGTGAAAAGATTTATTCTATTTTAGCAGGAGAGAATTAGGCGCATGAAGTAATCATTCCGTGGATACAAGAAATTCTAACGCCATAAACTTTACTACAGTAAAACGTGCTTGGGGCATACAGAAGTCTATCCTGGAAGAATGAGCAAACATTAGTATTTTATTAAAAGTAAAATGAAGACTCAGCAACTCTGTGGCAGAGCGATGTGGTTTTATTCAACTGCCCATGAAACTGAACCTATCCATGTTCATACTAACAAAGCCACTTATTTTGAATTTGTGTGTGTATGTATAGACATATCAACAGGCTAGCAGACAGCGTAAAAACTATATTATTACAGTGATATTGCCGGCTTTTTGTTTAGTTACAGAATCTGAAGGTCCTGGCTGTAAGCATTTTCTATCAGAGTATCTCCTTAATTGGACATTTTTTCAACTTCTAAAGTTCCCTGTATATTTCTATTGGTAGGATTTCACAATAGGCGATTAGAAGTGCCTCCTTATCTGCTGGCTACTAAGTGTCCACATCTAACTGAACTTTTTATGTTTAATAGTTAATTAAAATGTACCAGCCACAGTACACACTATTTTAGATTAAAGAGCAGTACATTTAATAAAAATAAAGTGGCAAAAAAAAAAAGTCAGTTCTTTTGCCTGTTCATTCAGTCACAGACCTGCATGTCAAGAAGTGAATGACAGTGAGAGTACTAGAATCCTCCCACAGCTCTCCATCATAGATGTTCTGGCAATAAAGCCAACTTATGACATACAAGATAATGGCCCTATCGCTGTTCAGTGGGGAAGGACAGGCTCAATTGAAATACCCATATGGGACTAATTTTCATGTGAAAATTTAATTAAAAGCAGGGGGGGAAAGGGCATATACCTGTTAAAGGAAGCACTCTGTTATGCAAAGTCTGCATGGCTACCCCTCCAGGGTAGTTGAAATGGGACACATAGAGTGATGCCCCAGAGTAGGCTGCATTTCCTACAAGATGTGCTATTGCAACGAAAGACCAAATTTTATACAACCAGGACTTGCGCGAGTTCTTTAGTCTGAAACATGCAAAGAAGAGGTAAATGCACAACATACAGTGTTACAGAAACTGCGAGGTAAGTGACCAACTCTGTTACAAGAAAGACCGGTCAGCTGGTAATCGCACAAATGAACAAACCAGAGCCAAGGATAGCGACATTAAAGGTTATTTGAAAAGTGAAGCAACATCAGAGTACCAGAAATTAGACAAATCAAGTGCTTCAGTATGACTTCACTCAATAATTTCAATAGTATACAACTGAGCAGCGATCACAGAACCATTCATGTGCAAAGCAGGAATTTTAAATACACCACACCAGGAGTCCTGGATTTACTTTTAAGGAAGACATAAATGTCCCTGCGATCTGATGTCTAGTAGCGCAAGAAGCAGCTAATGTAACCATAAATAAATAACATTTCTAAAAAAAAAAAAAAATACTATAACTCTCCATGGTAGTATTTTTTTTATTTTTTTATTTTTTTATTTTTTTTTTTAAACCTTTCTTGTAGTTTAAGAAATTGCTTCCAATTAAACTATTACCTTGTTCTATAAAAAATAATTTAGGGGGTGAGGAATAAAGCTTCTATAATTCTAGTCTGTACAAATAAGACCCACAAAATATAAAAAACAAAAAAACAAAATACAAAACAAACCCTGACTCTATTGTAGTTCAGGAGCAGTTTCATTCATGAAATTACATGAATGAAACTACTGCACAAGTCAGAAAAGCTGTAGGATGGATATATATATATATATTATATATATATATATATTTATTTATTAATAAATAAATGATTTTTAATTTTATTTATTTTTTAAATTAGCACGGCAATAGAAAATGATGCAAATGCATATATTGGGAAGTATGCAGAAAAGGGAACAATTACTAAATCTCCAATGCAACATGTTTTCTTGTACTTACACATATGAACATCCTTTAGCAGCCACTATGTTTAAAACAGGAAATGTGTAAATGATAAAGCGTAGCTCTTTGTGAGGAAGGAAAGAATATAAAAATATGAAACCCACAGTTGGTGCGATCAGCAGATGTGCCCTTTTATCAATCAGCCCAAACGCTAAAAAAAGAACACTAAATGCCAGAGAACGTGGCAGCGCTGAATAAAAATACCAAAGGAAAGGTGAGGTCTTTAAGATTAGGTTAAGGAGAATCTTGACTGCAATATCCAAAATTTCTTCGTGCAAAATGTAGTAGAAATACAGGGACTGTTTCATGTGCAATAAGTTCAAATATTATAACTTAGACCTGTGCATTTCATGCAGTCTTCCTTACAATATATACACATATACTTTAAATAAATAAAAAAATAAAAATAAAAAAAAAAGCCATCTCTCCTTCCAAAAAAATATTTACTTAAAGGAACACATAAGGTCAGGAACACAAACATGTATTCCTGACCCTATAGTGTTAAAACCACCATCTAGCCCCCTGACACCCGCCCAACCCCTCTGAGTATAGTAGTACAAATCTTACCTTTATTCCAGTCTGTTGCTGCTGGCTCTCATCATCATCATCCGTGATGTTCTCAGCCAATCACAATGCTTTCCCATAGGAAAGCATTAGGTTGGCTGAGACTGTCAAGTAGGCAGATCACGGGCAGAGCCAGTACAAGCCAAATACAGCCATGGCCAATCAGCATCTCCTCAGAGATGCATTGACTCATTGGATCTCTATGAGGAAAGTTCAGTGTCTGCATGCAGAGGGTGAAGACACCAAATGTCAGTCACACTGTGCAGCACTGCCTCAGGAAGTGCCTCTAGCAGCCATCTGAGGAGTGGCCAGTGGAAGTATCGCTAGGCTGTAATGTAAACATTAAATTTACTCTGAAAAAACAGTATTTGCAGCAAAAAGCCTGAAAGGACTGATTATACTCACCAGAACAAATACAATAAGCTGTAGTTGTTCTTTTGTCTATAGTGTCCCTTTAACTATCAGAGTTATTTAGTAAAAGCTGAATTTTCAGGAATTCAAACCGGTTTTGATGTATGTTTTTTTTTTTTGTAAACTAGTCACACAGAAAATATAGATTATGAAAATATTTCCAATTGAGCTATTTTGGCCTAAAATACATAAATAAGTTACAGTTCACTTTTAAATGCCTACACATCACACACTAAACAATAGAAATATTACCAAACTGTTCAAACTACTCATGTCTTCAAAACGACACACACTAGGATATGTTGCATCTTGAAAGGATACACCCCAGTTGGCGCTTTTATTCAAAATAGTGTTATACCAAAGTACTTCTCCTTCTGGCCAAACCAGACGCTTCCAAAAAAAGGAGTCCACGGCAACAGTTAATCCTGCAGTAAGGAATAGAATGGTTACTTACACAATACAGATATTCTACCCTGTGCTTATGGTTTTTATTTGTTTGTGAATATATAATAATATCATGCATGCAATCCCATTAGATGTGTGTCACTGGAATTTGAGCATATGTCCCAATATTGTTGGATTTATTCACAAAACAACTAAAACGGACATTTTAAAATGTGGGCTAAAATAGCCAAAGTCGAGACTATTACACAGCTGGGGACTATTTTTTTTTTTTTTTTTTTTCACCCAATATGGATTTAAATATGTTTTCAGAGATTCTGCATCTAAATCGAACTGTTGAGAAAAACACCTGAATCAACAGCAGGAATTATTAGAGTCAGAAGCCTTGGGAATCACTGTTTATTATTAGTGAGAATATGTGACACCAAAATAGGGTCACTAGATCCAACGCTTTTTCATGTGACAGCACAAGCACGGGAAGCTCCACATGTGCATCTTAATGCTTCTTATAATACAAGTATGGAATTTACTGCTTCCTATGAGCAGCATTAGACACATGGCAAAGTTTTATTTGGTTGTTGATACAGAAGCATCAGGTAGACAGCCAATAGAGGTGTGCTTAACCATGTTTTACATTGCAGGGGTAAAACTCCAGGGCCACTATTCCTACACCACTTCGTGTCAGTGGTCCTTTCATGATTTCACAAATCCCCTCGTGGGAAAGGAGCTCCCTGTACCCCGGCTGGGTACCTCCGCCAAGCTCACTCCCTAGCTGGAACCGCTTGTCTGGAGCTTTTCCACCTGACCAGGCATCGTCACCTCTACCCATTCCTCTGGAACTCTGCAAGGCAGTTGAGGCTTTCAGGCCTAGCTCTCTTGACTTATACTCAAGGCTAGAAGGATCCTTCAGCCAGCAACATGTCCAAAGACTGCCACTGGGCTTAAAAACTCACTCAGAACACAAGTTCCAGAAGGAACCAACATGCAAAGCTTTATTTTACTTGAGACTAGCCCATACGTTCGTTACATATAGCTTGCTGTGACAAACTTAATACAAATAAACAAAACATGTCAGAAAACATACAGGAAATTGTAATAATCTAATAACATCTTCATAAAATGGGTGGAGAAGACCATAATAAACACAAAACATCTCTCCTTGCAGAAACAACAATATGCAAATCGACCTGAATATGCAAATTAACCAGCCTTGCTATTCGCATAGTGTATATTGCTTTTGCCATCAACAGAAGGCACTACACAGGCTCCATAGCCAAATCCACCTAGTTAGTAGCAATCCTCAGCAATACAGGAGAGCAGACAAAACATTTAACACTAAATATTTTACACAAACCCTGCACCTATAATGGACACAGGGTGACTAAAACATAAGAATAGTCCAGGGACCAACATAAATAGTCTGTCTGAAGTTCCTGGTGATGGTGACTACCGTCACATCTGGAATATACTTAATATAGTTTATAGAATATACAGGATTTTTTATTTTATAAATGTATGTTGACAGTCTTGCATGCACGAATAAAAATTAAATAAATTAAAAAAAAAAACACACTAAAAACTAGGTAGAAGTTAGCTTGGAATCTCCCTCTGAAATAATTAAGTGATTGCGAAAACAAATATAACTAAAACTCACCTAACCAAACAAGTCCAGCTGGGACTGCATGGCAGAGGATTCTCAAGAAAGATTTTCGCTTTCTTGCAAGTGTTATCAGCAGCATTAGTCCCAAGAAGAGAGACAGCTCAGATCTAAACACAAGGATGGCCAATGCAGACAGCCATATAAATGGGCCGGGTTTGTACTTTATCCATGATGTAACAGCCAAAAGAACTACAATAAAATGAAATAAGAAAACATATGCATCAAATATGCACAGAGTTAAATTAGTGATTAGAGATGTTGCGAACTGTCCGCCGAACTGTTCGCGAACTGTCCGCCGGCGAACAATAGCGTGTTCGCGTTGGGCGAACATATCCGATTTCTGGTCCGCCCCCTATACGTCATCATTGAGTAAACTTTGACCCGGAACCTCACAGCCAGCAGACACATTCCACCCAATCAGCAGCAGACCCTCCCTCCCAGGAAGTGTCTGCTGACTGTGAGGTTCCGGGTCAAAGTTTACTCAATGATGACGTTTAGGGGGCGGACCGGAAATCGGATATGTTCGCCCAACGCGAACACGCTATTGTTCGCCGGCGGACAGTTCGCGACATCTCTATTAGTGATATGATTTGCAACTCAAAACAAACGTAAATAACATCCATACTCTTTTCTGGTATTAAAGAGGTTAAATTTCAGGACACTTAGATTTTGGCAGAATGTTGGTTCTAGAACTTTTAGAAATTAGGAAAGAATTGAGAAAAAAAAAAAAAAATAGTGTAAAAAATGGACTAACCGCTGTACTGCAAAATATACACCAAATCTATCATTATTATGTATATGTTTTGCAGTACACCAATAGGAGCATTTCCCCATCATTTGGTCCGCAGATCAAATGAGAAAAAGTAGCCAATAGAGGGAAAAAGAAAAGAAGCAGTAGAAGTTCAAAAAAATATAAAGTATATATTCATTAAAGGAACACTATAGCTTTAAGAATACAAACATGCTGCTCTACATCAATCAAATGCTTTCTTGAAGAGTAATTTGCACTATAAAATCGAATTTAAAAAGGGACACTCCAGATCCCTAAAGACCTTTAGCTTGCTGAAGAGCATTTCCTATTTTTTTATTTTGAACAAAGTGCAGATTTCAAGAGAAATTGACACTTTCATAAATTAACCACATTACACCCCATTGGCTGTCAGACAACAAGTCCTGTTACTTCCTGGTTTGGTTAGCTTATTTGCACTGAACTCAAGAGGCAGCAATTGCCCAGAGCTCCTGCCTTGCAAAGATTTCTCATTGAGCTGCATTGGGAAGTCTGTGATTGGACAGACACAGAAAGTCTGGGCGGGGTTAAAAGAGGAGGGCTTGTAAAAGGCTATAGACAAGAGGTATGTAGGTTTTACAAGCTTTTTTTGATAAACCCCAAATAATAAAATGCAAGTTTTCATTTGGGGCATGTCTACTAAACTGTAATTTTGTATTTGGGCAGTGAAGTGTCCCTTTAACTCTGTTATTGCTGCTGTCAGGAAGACACCAGAGACGAGTTAATCCTGCAATGAAAACATTGCCATTCCTGCAAAATTATTTCAGTTCACAATGAAATCTGTGCAGTGCGCATGATCACTTGATAGGGTAAGCATAGTCATAGATGTATCACAGACTAGTTGGCAAAACACACATGTTCATATATTTACTAACCAATTGGAAGAGCAAATACATTTGGAAGGGTCCGCGTGCAATAAAACATGAAATGGAATTGAGAGGCGGTTATCCAGCAGAAAAAGTTTGCTGTTGAAGCTCCAAATTGCTTGCGGACTTCTTTTTGTAGCATCCATAGCGAAAAAATGACAGTCACACCTAATGTTCCTCTCACTGTGTATGGGGTGGAGGGAGAAAAAAAAAAAAAATGGAAACAGTTTAAAGAAAAAGTTAATCTGGATGGATTCACTCTGTATCAACCTCAAAACAAATAAATAAAATCACCAGCAGTGTGCAGGTTTCTCTTCCAAGCTGTACAGCTGACCAATCAGACAAGCCCAAAGATCATCAAAAGGAGATTTTAACACATATATAGTTTGTCAGCTGTTATACTACCACCACTCATATTCTGCATTCTAACAGTTTTTGTCTGGAATTTAATAGCAGCAGCAGATCTTCTAGCAATGCATTGCTTTAAAATATCCAGAAGCTTGCTACCTGAAGTGGTACCATCCCTTTCAGAACCAATATATCTACAATGTTACAATAAAAATAGAATTGTCTAACTTGCTACTGAACTACATGTCAGTTGATATACTACCAATAAGTATATTATTTTAGAAGTGTTTTTATTATATTTTATTAATATTTAATTATTAGTGACACATCAAGTCCCCCCCATCTGTTAAAACCTACCTGTGGTTTGACAGTCATACAGGGAGCCTGTGTATAAAGCTAATGGGTACAACTTACCGATCAACTGAGAGTAAAACTTGGAGCACTCCAGTAATTCCAATACATACACTGCAGGGGCAGATAGAAATGCAATGAACAAGGGGCCCAGAAAAGATCTGGGGACAACCCCAGGGAACTCATGGTGGTCATACTGGGAATAAAAATAAATAAAATAAAAGGAAGATATAGATTGGGTGATTATTCAGACACATGCATTTAAAGGGACAGCTTGGAAGCAGGCGCCTGATACCTTGTCCAAATCCAACCGGTGATACAGGAGATCGTGGGTAGCCTGCAGGTTGAAACTTTCCTCCACCTTAGTGAACGGGCACGCGATCAGGTGCACAGAGGCAATGCTGAACAGGAGGAAGAGCAGAGATTTTTCACCTGTGCTGCTCCTGGAGGAAGCCATCTTGGCCGAGATAGCCGCGCCCACCGGCTGAGTGTCAGAGGGAGGAACCTGCGCTGTACGGAACGCTCGCACACTCTTGCGGCACTTGGTAAGAATGTTCAACCAATGTCTGGGTGGCAACATTGTTACATTTATAATGGATCTGTTTCAGAAGCAGTAAATATTTAGGAGTTTGTTTACAAAAAAAAACCCAGTGATTGTGTAGAAATTATTTTCCAGAAATAGAAGAATAAGGTGAATGCTTTTAAAATGAAATCAATGGCAAACAAAGGCATTTTAATTCAATGTTGTGAATGCTGTTCCTTCACAGGTTTCTGCCGGTACGGTATGTGGCTGTGGGTGATAGGAGTCAGGGCAGTTCCAGAGTGTAGGTGCAGACTAGGTTAAACAGATGCCAAAAATGGTCATAAACCGAGAAGGTAGTTTATCAAACAATGCTGTGTCCACAAGTAATTTATATTACAAAGGAACTTATTCACCAAATCTTGAATTATATTGAATTAAAGGACCACTATAGGCACCCAAACCACCTCAGCTCAATGAAGTGGTCTGGGTGCCAGGTCCCTCTAGTGTTTATCCTGCAGCTGAAAACATAGCAGTTTCAGTGTGTTTACACTGAGGGTTAAGCCAGCCTCTAGTGGCTGTCTCACTGACAGCTACTAGAGGCCACTTCCGCTATTCTCACTGTGAAAATCACAGTGAGAAGACGCTGGACATCCATAGGAAAGCATTGCTGCATGCGCATTCAGCGCTGATGTCGGCAGGAGGAGGAGAGTTCCCCAGCGCCACGGGAGCCCGACGCTGGAGAAAGTTAAGTGGCTGAAAGGGTTTTAACCTGAGACCCCAAGGGTAGGGGGGGAACTAAAGACCCTATAGTGCCAGGAAAACGAGTTTGTTATTTTAAGCATGGACCACGTGTGCAGCCAGTCAGAACTTTGTCCTAGTGGCGATTCCCCTACACTGCATGGATCTGAGCACTATTTAAACAACTTGGGTGCTCAGATCAGGTGTATTTGGGGATATAGGATGTGGGGATATTTTATTGTATTGAGTGTGTTTTGTTTTTGTGTGTTGTACCCTCTGTGTCCCGGAGGTAATTAGTTTACCAGTTATTAACTCAATTATCTCCCGGACACAGAGACGCCTGGACAGGGCTATGTAGAATACAATGGAGACCCCATGCTGGGGGTCTGTGTATAGATTCTGTGTGCCTTGCCTGAGTAAAGCAGTTCATTTTCACCCTTCACTGAGTCTAGGCTTGTGTTTGGGTGACCCAGCTATACAGCCATACTCTCTGCAAGAGAGCATAATCACTTGAAGCTGTACCCAAGACTCTGTTCCAGGACAGGAGCTACGGAGAGACCCCAGTCAAGCTGAGGCGGCTAGGGGCTGAAGCACTAATGGTGTCTCGGTGATAGCTAGGAAGCGAGCTTGATGGAGGTACCCAGTCCAGGTGCAAGACGGTCCGTCACAGCAGTGTTTACATTACTGCCTAGGAACACATCTAGTGGCCGTCAAATAGACGGCCACTAGAGGTGCTTCATGGGTCAATGCTGCGCAATGTGTGGCACTGACATTCAGGAATACATGTTTGTGTCAGGAATACACGTTTGTGTTCATGACACTATAGTGATCCATTAACTTAAATTTTAGAGAAGTGACAGTCCCCCGTTAATTGGATAAGAACATCTCATTTAGTACCATTTGGAAAACATGTATTCTCGCATGATTATCCTATATAGTAAAAAAAAAAAAAAAGGATTAACTTATTTATCAAACACCTAATTTCAGCCTTTATTTCTTCAACAAATCTGGTTAAAGGTAAATTCGCAGATTAGATTCACCTGGTTTTACACCAGAAATCTGTAATGTTTTCCCACTGGCAGCACAAGCAGCACAAGCAGCTGGAGGGCAAATGTATAAAATAAAATTACATGGATTGACAAAAAAAAATACAAATAAAGGAATGTAGCGGAGCCCTAGTCCTAGCAGGGACTCTCCTCCGCTGTTACTCCAAAATATACTCAGGAACAAGTAAAACAATCCAATGGAACAGTCAGGCACAGCAAAATAATCCAGGGATCTCCCACCTCGTCCCCAGCAAATGGACGACACGCAGCTCTGGAGGTATAACTCAATTTTATTCACACATACACTGCTTTTATGCCATCTCCAATGCAAGGGGTCTCACAGGCAATAAATGCAATGGTTTCAATCCCTTGTGCCTGAGAAATAATTGCTTGAGTAAACTCCTCCAATTTAAATCTCTCTCAGGTAAAAATATCCCGTACCCCAAAAGTCTCCCAACCATACATAGGAACCCCACAAAAAGTATATCCCCTGATAGCCCTGATCTAAGTGACCAACACATCCAAGAATCACACAGATCAGTTTGGTAGAATGGGAACAGCATAATGTGGAAGATTTGACCAGCCAGACAAAATAGTTCCAGGAGAATAGGTGACCTGGCCGGTCTCTGTTCATGAGGTTCCTGTGCGAAAACCATACAAGGGAATCTCTTGCTTTCACAATACGAATGCTCCCCCTGTTCGGTACTTTATATCTCCCGGACGGGTAGCGGTTGACAGTTTATCGGTGTTCGCGCAAGTGCCAAGCTGAGAATAGTTTCATGCACTCGACAACCAAGTACCGCTGCCCTCGTTCGGGAGACAAGATGGCCACCATTCTCCCAGCCACGTGTTCGGTTATACAAAATGGCAGCCACCCAGGAGAAGCACTCATTAATTGTTTGCCTTGCGGTTTCGCACTTAAGTGGTTGGTGTTAACGTTCTAATGAGGTACAGGGGTGGTCCTTGTTCGGGAGACAAATGGATTCCTTTCGTATGAAGTCTCCCGAACGGCCAAAGAAGAAATACACGAAATAACCGGGGCAAAATACACAAAATAACAGGGGGAAGATACGGATAGCCAATATATTGGATAAAAAGTAGCTTGCAAATGTCCATTCTGCTACAAGGAATAACATCCATTTAATAACCTACGTAGATATGTCTTAATTGTGTAAGTACATCGAACCCTTTTTTGGAGTTAACAGTTTCTCCTATCAAGTTAGCTATCACATCCCTCCCAAAGGTGGTGGGTTCGGCCAGATTGCCCCAAATTCCTGGCTCCTGTCCCACCTGTGCAAGTGCATCAAAAGATGCAGTCCTGCTACGAAAAATGTGTTGCCCTGGGTCTTCCAAAACAAAATATCTAGTTTTGGCTACTAATACAGCAGTGGGAAAACTGAAAGAGCATCACCTTTATATCACCCTAAAAATAAATATTCTCATACCAAACTAAATTCGACATTATCAAACTATACCAATATTTTCTTATAATGTCTTCAGTGGTGCTGGTGATCATAGTACGTACGTTTCATTACGTAATTATTTATAGTTATATATAATATACATCTATAAATATTCATCTGCCACAGCCTACCAAACCCTTCCATCCAAACATCACGACACAGCCAGTATCCTTTAAATAAAAAAATTTCAAACAGTACTTGACCAAAAAGAAACCCCCAAACCTTAAAGGACCACTCTAGGCACCCAGACCACTTCAGCTTAATGAAGTGGTCTGGGTGCCAGGTCCCTCTAGGATTAACCCATTTTTTGATAAACATAGCAGTTTCAGAGAAACTGCTATGTTTATAATAGGGTTAATCCAGCCTCTAAAGCCTCTAGTGGCTGTCTCACTGACAGCCGCTAGAGGCGTTTGCGTGCTTCTCACTGTGAAAATCACAGTGAGAAGACGCAAGCGTCCATAGGAAAGCATTATGAATGCTTTCCTATGAGACAGGCTGAATGCGCGCGCAGCTCCTGTCGCGCATGCGCATTCAGCTGGAGAGGAGGAGGAGGGCTCCCCGCCCGGCGCTGTAAAAAAGGTAAGATTTAACCCTTTCCTCGCCATCCAGCCCGGCGGGAGTGGGACCCTGAGGGTGGGGGCATGAGTAACGAGTATGTCTTCCTGGCACTATAGTGGTCCTTTAAAATAAAGATAGATCCTTGCAGCTGGAGGGCTGTATGTAAAATGACTTGTCAGCCGTAACGTAGGGGATTTACACCCTCTGTACCAACAGATCATGTGATACCGTATGGCCTTTAAAACACTGTAACTTAATTTTTTATATGATTTTGTTAGATATTATCCTGTTCAGGTTACACAGCACATTCAGTAGAGAATGACTGTGATTATTGTACACTGCACTCACTAGAATATATACTACATGTACAGTTTAGTGGTTGAAGAGGAAACCCAAATGGCAAACACACTCAAGTGGAAAATCTTTTCAGCTCTGTTATTTTAACTTAAATTTTTTCATTATTTAGTAAATATTTCCCAAAAAAGTGGTGACTTTCGATGAGTTGGGAATTATTATTTTGTTTACAAACCAGCCATTGTTGCCTACATTTTTCAATTCACATGGTTATTCAATAAAGTGTGAATTGCAGGGAATTTAAAGCAAATTTAAAATTTAATGTCAAAATAGCTGAACCAGAAACATTCTCCGAGTTAGCTATGCTTTCAGTTCTTCAATTTGAATTCCTTGCAATTTTACCTTTAATGAAGTTTGTTTAGTTTAGTTTCCAATTCTATAGAATTCAGTGATTTTTGTTACCTTTTCACTAAAGTGTAAACTGTTGGGCAATAACCATCACAGCCTGTCTGTCAGACTGACCCTGACAGACTCTCATACCCCTGGGGGGCACATTAACCTTCTCACGCCCCTGGGGGGGCACATTAAACCTCTCACACCCCTGGAGGGGGGCACATTAACCCTCTCACACCCCTGGGGGGCACATTAACCTTCTCACGCCCCTGGGGGGCACATTAAACCTCTCACACCCCTGGAGGGGGGCACAGTAACCCTCTCACACCCCTGGGGGGCACATTAACATTCTCACACCTCTGGGGGGGCACATTAAACCTCTCACACCCCTGGGGGAGGGGGGGACAATAAACCTCACTATGGTCTGATAGGCATGCTGGCGTTGTAGTTCAGTGTCAGTCTGACAGGAAGGCTGTGATGGTCATGGGCTGAGCCTGGCCCCCTTGACACAGCCCTCTCACACCCGGAGGCCTGATAACCACCTCACCGGGGCACAGCTCTCACACACACACACCTGGGGCAGTAACCCTCACACACACCCGGGCACAGTAACCCCTCACACCCCGGGGCCACAGTAACCCTCTCTGCCCTGGGGCGCTTGTCACACACACACACCCTGAGGGGGCACAGTAGCCTCACACACACCTGGGGCACAGTAGCCTCTCACACCCCTGGGGCACAGTAACCTCTCACCCCTGGGGGCACAGTGTCCCCTCTCACACACCCCTGGGCACAGTAACCTGGGGCACAGTAACCCTCTCACACCTGGGGGCACTAGCCCTCTCACACCCCCTGGGGGGGGCACAGTGCCCCTCTCACACCCCTGGGGGGGCACAGTGACCCTCTCACACCCCTGGGGGGGGCACAGTAACCCTCTCACACCCCTGGGGGGGGCACAGTAACCCTCTCACACCCCTGGGGGGGGCACAGTAGCCCTCTCACACCCCTGGGGGGGGCACAGTAACCCTCTCACACCCCTGGGGGGGGCACAGTGACCCTCTCACACCCCTGGGGGGGCACAGTGACCCTCTCACACCCCTGGGGGGGCACAGTAACCCTCTCACACCCCTGGGGGGGGCACAGTAACCCTCTCACCCCCCCGGGGGGAGCACAGTAGCCCTCTCACACCCCTGGGGGGGGGCACAGTGACCCTCTCACACCCCTGGGGGCGCACAGTAACCCTCTCACACCCCTGGGGGCGCACAGTAACCCTCTCACACCCCTGGGGGGGGGCACAGTGACCCTCTCACACCCCAGGGGGGGGCACAGTAACCCTCTCACACCCCTGGGGGCGCACAGTAGCCCTCTCACCCCTGGGGGGGGGCACAGTAGCCCTCTCACACCCCTGGGGGGCGCACAGTAACCCTCTCACACCCCTGGGGGGCGCACAGTAACC
>OW240914.1:345260196-345331002 GCA_933207985.1 Pelobates cultripes | reverse complement strand
GGGGGGGGGGCACAGTAACTGGGGGGGCACAGTAGCCCCTCCCCCTGAAGGCTCTCAGCTCACACAGACTGGCTCTGTACGCGGTTGGCGCTGATTGGCCCGCGCGTGGCGAGCTCCTATTGGTCCACATCCCCGGCGGACATTCCCCGGCGTCCAATCGGAGCGCGCCGCGTCACGCGGGTGGGCGGATGCGGAAGTAGCTGTGTGAGTGTGCAGTCAGTGTGCTGGCTGGTGCTCTCAATGGATGGCAGGGAGTGGATGGCTACTGACTGACTGACTGACGGTCCTGGGAGTGGTGGTCCTCTCAGTATGGCTGGCAGGGCTGGGGTGCTCTCCTGGCTCTGGGCTGTGTGCTGGCTGCTGGCTGTCTCTCCAGCTGTCACTGCTGCCAAGAAGGACTCCTGTGACACCTGTAAGACCCTGGTGGACAGATTCCACAAGGTGAGTGTCTTCCTCTATAAAGGCACCAACTGCACTAATCACAGGGACCATTCATTATCAATAAATTAATAACTGCACTAATCACAGGGACCATTCATTATCAATAAATTAATAACTGCACTAATCACAGGGACCATTCATTATCAATAAATTAATAAATACTGCACTAATCACAGGGACCATTCATTATCAATAAATTAATAAATACTGCACTAATCACAGGGACCATTCATTATCAATAAATTAATAACTGCACTAATCACAGGGACCATTCAATATCAATAAATTAATAACTGCACTAATCACAGGGACCATTCATTATCAATAAATTAATAACTGCACTAATCACAGGGACCATTCAATATCAATAAATTAATAACTGCACTAATCACAGGGACCATTCAATATCAATAAATTAATAACTGCACTAATCACAGGGACCATTCAATATCAACAAATACATTAATTAATAACTGCACTAATCACAGGGACCATTCAATATCAATAAATTAATAACTGCACTAATCACAGGGACCATTCATTATCAATAAATTAATAACTGCACTAATCACAGGGACCATTCAATATCAATAAATTAATAACTGCACTAATCACAGGGACCATTCAATATCAATAAATTAATAACTGCACTAATCACAGGGACCATTCAATATCAACAAATACATTAATTAATAACTGCACTAATCACAGGGACCATTCAATATCAATAAATTAATAACTGCACTAATCACAGGGACCATTCATTATCAATAAATTAATAACTGCACTAATCACAGGGACCATTCATTATCAATAAATAAATTAATAAATACTGCACTAATCACAGGGACCATTCATTATCAAAAAATAAATTAATAAATACTGCACTAATCACAGGGACCATTCATTATCAATAAATAAATTAATAAATACTGCACTAATCACAGGGACCATTCATTATCAACAAATACATTAATTAATAACTGCACTAATCACAGGGGTCATTCAATATCAACAAATAAATTAATAAATACTGCACTAATCACAGGGACCATTCAATATCAATAAATTAAATACTGCACTAAGCACAGGGGTCATTCAATATCAATAAATTAAATACTGCACTAAGCACAGGGGTCATTCAATATTAACAAATAAATGCAATCAGACATCATCAGTATTTTATATCAACAAAAAAAAATAACTGCAGAAATCAGAGGGATCATTCATTATTAACAAAAATGCAATAACTGCAGGAATCATTCTATTCATGGGATAATTCTTTACCTACATTACACTTCACACTGGGCTACTTTCTTACATTAAACTCTAAAAACAATACAACCTTTGTAAATTTGTAACTTTATGGATACATTTCAGTTCTATAACCAAAATGCACCATATTTTGCAGTGTTCTTATCTGTCTTTTTATTATTTTGTTCATTGGTTGAGCTGATAATCCACTACTGCAACACTAACCATGCTGTATAACTGATGTAGAGAAGCATATGTTTGTGCTTCTATATAGTGTACCTTGTTTATTAATAGATATCCATTAGGATTGGTGACAGCTTTACATTTTAAACTTCTCCCAAAGCATGTTACTCCCAGAGTAATGTACTATATCCAGTTTGCTTAATGTTAAAAATGAAGAAGTCCCCAAGCTAATAATATACATATTATGGTCATTGTGAAGACAAGTGTAAAACCAATTATGTTAGAAGCAGATGTGCTATGCTAATAATGGTAACATAATGTAATCATGTTCTACTAAAAAGTTAAAATTGACTAAACAATCTGTATGTGATTTCTCATTCAGCAATATGGTAGAATATGTGGCTTCGTTAGCTATAATAAATGTTTTTTTACTTTGTCTCCAAGAGTTTCAGACTGAATACTTGGCAATTTAGTTTACAAACATCTAGGGGGCAAGGTTAGCCATCTCTAACTTACTCTAAATTGTGTGGTCTAGAGTAAATGGTTTATTGGAAAAGAAATGCATATATCTTAACATATGGATATTGTCTACATGTTGGCACTGGAATACCCAAAGCATTTGTGGAGTGCATTAGCCATCTCCTCCCCCTAGTGTACATACATCAAACCACACAGGTTTGAGTGCAACACTTTAACTTTTGAAAAGAATAAATGAGCTAAGGCTTTCTCATAGTATGTTACAAAAAAATGACCATGCCTTGACCCTGAATAATTATGCAGTCTCTCACAATAATAAAATAACTATTTATCCAAAGTTTCAGAAATGATCAAGCAAAAAGTGTTATGTTCCATCAAATCATTGTTGATATTTCTTGTTTAAAATGTCAATGTTTTAATAGCCATGTGAAAATAACAAAGATGTGCATTCATATTCCTAGTGTTATATACAGTGCATGTTCTTAATTGGGATATCTATTTTCCTACAGGGTTTAGAAGATACAGCAAAAAAGAATTTTGGAGGGGGCAATACTGCTTGGGAAGAGAGAGCTTTAGCAAAATATGAATCCAGGTTTGTTTCCCTAAAAATATTTGTCTATGCATTTTTACATGTACATTGCAATATTGTTTTATTCCTCTTCACGTTTAACCCAGCAGGGCTAATTCATGTTTAACTCCAGATTGTAGTGAATTAAAGGTATACGATCACTTGGGATTGTTCATATTATGTTTGCCTAAAATATGTATGTTTAACTAATATGTATATTTGGGGTCTCAAAATTTTATCTAGAAATCCACATGTCTTTACCTTGCAACTGGGCGCCTCCATCTTGGTGCTCTGTCAATTCTGTCTGGGGGTTTGCGCACAGGGCTAAATTTTGTGTGTTTGTTATTCAAAGACTGTCTACCGTTTGGGAAATTCCAGGGATATCTTACAGTATATTTGTTCTGGATCTCAGGAATTTATTTTGTGAGTGTAATCATCCGTATATAATTTTGTGGATCACACTGGGCTTTCATAAACAAATGGTTAAATAAAAATAAAAAAGACGGGTAAAAAATGATCTTGATTTTAAACTTTTATCCTATGCATGTTATTAATGTCAAAAATAGGATAAAACTGTACATATTTTTATTTGTTTACATGCTTGATTTTCTATTCTCCACATTTGAATCTTCTGTAGTAATTTTTAAGTACCTATATTCAATTGAGTCCAGTACTCTTTGTTCAGCACTTGTAAATTTGTTTTATTTATTTTTTGTGTGCGTTGATGCCTGTCTCATATTATCCATATGTTATCCTTTTATTGATATATATTAATGGAATACGTTGTCTTATTTTGTCTTCACTGATAGTGAGATTCGTCTTGTAGAAATTATTGAAAATCTGTGTGACAGCAGTGACTTTGAATGTAACCACATGGTTGAAGAGCACGAAGAACAGATTGAGAAGTGGTGGTTCAAAATGTATGTTTCAAATTAATTCATTCATTGTTTCATTTATTAACTTCGGAAGGGGGTGTGGTGGGGAGATTTTGTGGGATTGGTGGATTGCTTCGTAAAAGTACATGGGCATACTTTAAAAATTAAAAAAAAATAATAATAATTTTGATCATTTTGGCTTTTTCGTAGATGACTCCCTAAATTGGTACCCTTATGTGGGATTATCATATTTAAGGATGATAAATTAGGTAGCTGTCTATTAAATAGCTCCCTGATTTGATACCCATATTATTATTATTATTATTATTATTATTATTATATTTAGCACCAACAAATTCCATAGCGCTTTACAATAGGTGGACTAACAAACGTGTAATTGTAACCAGACAAGTTTGACGCACAAAAACAGAGGGGTTGAGGGCTTGCTCAATGAGCTTACATGCTAGAGGGAGTGGGGTGAAGTGACACAAAGGGTAAGGGAAGTATTAGGGAAGGAGATTGGTAGAGTAGTGTTCAATGAAGACTTAGTGTGGGGTTTTGGAGCCATTAATAGTTTAATTGGTATGCTTTTGTGAAAAAGTGAATTTTTAATGATTCCACAGCAATGGTTCAGCCCTAGAGAAGTCTTGAATGCGAGCATCGGAGGTGGGAGTACGAACAGTGGATAGATGCAGGTCTTCAGCAGAGCGTAGGGGCGTAGACTGGACATACTTTTGTATTAGCGCTTTGTACAGTGCTACGGAATTTGTTGGCGCTATATAAATAATAATAATAATTAGGGAGGATAGATAGGTGGGAGTAGCATTATGTAGAGATCTGAAAGCAAGAACCAGAATTTTATATTGAGCCCTTACAGGAAGCCAATGTAGGGACTGACAGAGGGGTGAGGCGTGGGAGGTGTGGGCGGACAGAAAGATGAGCATCGCCGCCGCATTCATTATGGATTGCAATGGTGCTGTAAGACCACGAGTGCAGTAGTCAAGGCGAGAGAGGACAGTGGCATGAACCAGCACCTTAGCCGCATGTGGCGTTAAGTAGGGGCAGATGTGCGCAATGTTTTTGAGATGGAAGCAGCAGGATTTGGATGGATATGAGGGATGGTGGAGAGGTCGGAGTCAACGAACACCTAGACAGCGAGCCTGCGTGGTGGAGCTGATGATAGCACCATTAACGTGGAGGGAGACAGAAACAGGAGTTGCATCACTTGAGGGAGGAGAGACCAGAAGTTCTGTTTTGGACAAGTTGAGCTTAAGGAAGTAGGCAGCCATCCAGTTAGAAATAGCAGAGACACTAGTCAAGAGGGGTGGGGAGCGATCAGGGAAGGACAGATAGATTTGCGTGTCATCTGCATAGAAGTGATATTGGAAGCCAAAGGAGCTGATGAGTTTACCAAGGAAGGCAGTATAGATCAGGAACAGAAGGGGACCAAGGACTGAACCTTGGGGGACACCAACAGAGAGAGGTTGGGAGGAAGAGGCAGAGCCAGAGAAAATTACGCTAAAAGAGCGCTGGGTGAGGTAGGAGGAGAACAAGCAGTCAGTGCAATTGGGGTTGTTGATTGGGATGTTAAAAACCCCAAGTATAAGGGAAGGAGTGCTAGAGGAGAGAAAGTAGCCATGAAGTAAAGTGCTCAATAAATTGCCTAGGATGACCAGGGAGGCAGTAGATGATAGCAATTCTAAAAGGAGTGTGTTTAAATAGGCGGACAGTGTAAACTTCAAGGATAGTTCAGGGGCAGGGAAGCTTGGTTGAAAGGTACATTTGAGGGGGAGAAGAATGCCTACCCCACCTCCTTTACATTTGTTGGGTCTGGAAGTGTGCGAGAATTGTAGCCCACCAAAACATAAAGAGGCAGGAGTAGCACTCTCAGAGGGGTCTATGTGAGTGCTAGTAGTGTGAGTGAGTTTGAGATGAAAAGGTCGTGTATGACTGTTGATTTCAGATCGCTGCAGACAGAGCGGGCATTCCAGAGTGCACACTGAATGTTGGTAAGGGAGGGTAAAGGGCAGGGTATTGTGATGAGGTTTGTGTGGTTTCTGGTTGTGTTAGTGTGTGAAGAGGAGGTGAAGGGCCCTGTGTTGGGAGAGGCATCACCAGTTGCTAGAAGAAGGAGGAGAGATAGTGACAGGAGGTGTGAGGGGGTTTTATGTGCATGGGGTCTAGGATAATATCGATTGTGGGTCGGAGTGAGAGAGTAGAAAAATGAGTACAGGGCATGAGTTGAGAGAAGGGGGAAATGTAAAAGGTTGTTGGGAGGATGAGGAAAGTGGTTTGGAGGAGAGATTTTAATACTGAGGGAGAAAGCGGAACTAAAGAGGAGGAGATGAGAGAACTTTGCTAAGCTGGGAAAAAGTCAATTTGGAGGGAAAAAAAATTGGAATTTCAAAACCAGGAGTAGGAAGGGTAAAGATTACATTTTAGGAGTTAAGAACGTGCAGGAGTGTACTGATAAGAGGCAGGTGTGTTGTTTCTGCTAATCTAAAATTTGGGTGTGACAGATTTATCTATAAATGTAATGGGGTGGGTGGGTATCAGACTTTCTTGCAGCAATAATGGGGCTGGAAAGTTTGGAACTCATGATTGTCATATTTAAGGGAACCAACCAAATTAGGTAGCTATCTATAAAATATAACCGCTTCTTAATTTGCTACCCTTAAATATGGCACACACATAAGGGTACCAATTGAACAAATTTACATGAATGAACTAATGAACAAATCGCTCATGGAAGAATTTCCAACCTTGAGCGATTCATTCATTCCGTCATTGTGCCATTTTCACTCAAATTTCAATTTGTTCCAAAACAAATGCCCAGTCTAGTAAGTTCTGCAGGTTTTTGTTATTACATGATAAATACGTTAACAATAATCATTATTCCGTTTATCCTCCAAACTGATCATCACTTCCTACTCATTGTAATATGACCTAATTAATGCTCAGCAATGTCTTCTTGCAATGAAGGTTATTGTAACTTATTTCTATCTCGTAAACAATGTTGGGAATACACACTGAAACTAAAATAATCTTCTTTTGCCAGGAGGAAGAAGTATCCAGATTTATTAAAATGGTTTTGTATCGACACTATTGAAGTTTGCTGCTTACCTGGAACCTATGGACCTGAGTGTCTAGGTAAATAGCTTCATTTAATTTATTTTTTAATGTTATAGCTATGATTGGTTTAACAAATACAGATTGAAGATTCTTTAAATTGAGCCTATTTATGTAGATGGTAAGTAGGTATAGACAGGATACATTTTTTATCTATAGACTGTGCTAACTATAACACCAGAAAGTGCATAGGTTATATTAAAGGCACATTCCAGACAACTAGGGCGCTTTATGTGTGAAGAGCATGTACTTTATTTAATTTTTTACATTTTATTTTGGAAAAGTGCTGATTTGAATAGAAATCTGCAGTTTTATAAATTAATTCGGATACACCCCTTTGGCTGTCAATCAGACAACCGATCCTGTTACTTCCTGGTTTGGTTAGTTAAGTTGCACTGAACTCAAGAGACAGCAATTGCCTAGAGCACCTGCCTTGCAAAGACTTGTCATTGAGCTGCATTGAGAAGTCTGTGATTGGACAGCCACAGAAAGCCTAGGCTGCGTTACAAGAGATCTGCAGTTCGTGGAAGCGTTTTTTAGATGTACCCAATTGGAAAAAATGCATAATTAAATGCATGCATGTTTTAATTGTGTGTATAAAAATAAATTTAAAAAAAATCTCAACACAAAGTGGGCAAAGAGTTCGTGAATACTAATCAAAAGAGATTTCTGAGCAGTTGTTAAGGCTGTTTTGCTATAAAAGTGCAAATAAAATATCCAGAAATGGTGTTGATTAAAAAGAATATTTTAGCTCTGTAAACCTGTTGTGTTATACTGCATGCGTAACTAAATATTTTCTTTCCATTCCACTAACTTGTCCTACACAGTCGGCCAGCTTTCATCAATAGGGAAGAAACACGAGGGTTAATAATTAAGAGATCCTGTGCCACATATTTAAATCACTGCTCTCGCTGGCACCGAGATACGATGGATTTCTAAAATGATTTGTGCCAGTAGAATAGTTGTACATCTTTATTGAATGGCATGAGATTTTAATTGCAGGATATTGGAAAGGAAACTTGCTAATCTTATTACATTTTATGTTTTCATACTGCGCCTTTAGTACTGGAGGTATAGTTCATAGTTGTCCACGGAAACTCTTAACGTTCACAAACCCAGTGCTAAAAAAAGCCTTATGTTTTCTATAATCCATGCAGGTACTTTATATTTTTTAAGCCTTTTATTTACCCTTGGATTCTTGATGTTTTTACTTTTAGCTTGTTTGGGTGGCTCTGAAAGGCCATGCAATGGAAACGGTTTTTGCAGTGGTGATGGTACAAGAGGTGGCGACGGAACTTGCCGCTGTAAAGTGGAATATACAGGGCCGCTTTGCCTAGAGTGTGCAGATGGGTACTACAGTTCAGAAAGAAATGATACCCATGCTGTTTGCACTGGTATGTACCATCAAATGCATTCTATTAATTGTAGGGGATTTTAATTTATTATTTAACACAAGCCCACGTGTTCTAGGGATTTATTTTTTTAATTTGGAGATTCTAATGCATAAATAAACAAAAGTTGTGTGTGTTTTGATTTTTTGTTTTTCACTAAACCAGGATTGTGGAGAATTAAGTATTTTCAAATAATAGCTAAAATAGTGACATATATCCAGTTTGAATATTACAAAGTAGATAAATATAGCAAAACCCACGCACCTTTGCAGCATTTCTGTGTCCATGGATCATGCATTCACATTTTTTCTCTCTCTTAGTTCACATCATGTTTTGATCCATTTTCCAGAGTGCAATACAGCGTGCAAAACCTGCCAGGGACCGTCTAACCAGGACTGCCATGACTGTAAAGACGGATGGACCAAGGATGATGGGAGTTGTGTAGGTAAGGCTTGGGTAAGAAATAACCTGTTTTATTTCTTTTTTCGAAGAAATTTAAATGCATCTAGTACAGAAATGTGTAAATGTTTTAAATATTCTTGTTAAATTTTTTATTTTGTGTGTGGAATAGTCCAGTCCAATGATTGTATTGCTGTTGTTTCTAAAATATTTATTTATTGAACATGTGCCATTTAATCTCCTTTTGTTGACGGCTAATACCCTTTAATATTCCTTATTACTGAATTTCACAATTTGTATCTGTATGGAGACTATAGCATTAGAGGCACACAGATATATTCCTAACACTATAAAGCCCTAGTCACCATGCAGGTTTTCTGGTATTGGGGCAAGACAACAATTTGTGCCCTCTTCCATGGGTCTGATCTGGAGACAGGGGTCTTGTTCAGCAGAATTACAACATCCAGCTTCTGCTGCTAATTGATTGGCTGAGAGTGTCAGGAGTCAGTGCACAGACATAACGTTAGCCAGCATGGAACTCCTTTTCAAGGCTGACTAATTGCGTCCAAATGACGCTACTGAAGGTGGAGTTAAACAACAGGCAGCAAAGGTGTTAAGCTCTGTACATGTAGTGTTTTGTACCCAAATGCTGCACATACAGATTCCAGGCACCATGACCACTGAAGTGGTCATTATGCTTTTATTAACACTTTAAGTAGGCTAATAACACCTGGACCTCAGGACATACTTGGAAACGTAATATGCCAACAATGCCAGTAGCCAGTCTCCCCATCAGATTTATTAATGAAAGTGAGAATTCAAAGCGAATTTCAAATTTAAGGTTAAAATAGCGCTGGAAACATTCTCGAAGTCAGCAAAGCTTTCAGTTCAGCTTCTCTGGCCTTATATTTGAAATCCGCTTTGAATTCTCAGCTTAGTAAATAACCATGCATGTGTTATGTTTTGTACATTGCAAACCTTTGCTGGTTTATTCATTAAACAAATAATTTTTGGACAAATGCTTTTTTAGGGCGAAATAGAGACCTAAAAATAGTCCAGTTCAAGATACTAAAATGTGAAATTATCACTCAACTTCCTGGTTTAGTAACAGCCCTGCCAACGAAGGAAGCCCAATCATCAATAATTAAAACCTATCTCATTCAGTTAATGACAAACGGGTAACATTTTATAATTTTCTTTAAATTGATAGGATGCTGGACAATTTCGATCTAATTAGTAATTATTTTGGGATGATGTTTAGATCATATGAAAAGTTATCATATGTTTTTTTTTTTTTTTTTTTTTTCTGGAAGCGTAACAATTCCTCCTATTACAGATTGAAATAACTAAAAAAATCTAACTGCATTAAATATATACTTCGTATTCTAACGCTCGCTCACAATTTGGTTTCTCTAATTTCAAGATGTCAATGAATGTGAGTCAGAAGAATCACCTTGCAAGGACGACAAATACTGCTTAAATATAGAGGGCTCGTTCTCCTGTAGAGGTCAGTAAGTAGTGTTTATAAGTATGTATCAGTCTGCCAACAAACTGGTTTACTCCTTGTAAAATGTCCAGTTATTTCTATGTGTGCACTATTTGTTCTCTGATATGTTATTCTCCGGAACATTGATTAGAATTACCGTGTCATAAACTATAAAAGAATTGCAGTCTGTCTGAAATCTGATTATTAAAGGGAACTGTCCTTTCTGGTGCGGTTATACAATCCAGTAGTTAATGTAAACTTAGTGTGGGTTGTTCTAGTGTTTTGTTTTCGTTCATCATATGAGAAACTTATAATACACAGGCTGACATACAGCGCACATCATTACATCCTCCACAATGTTATGCTTTCACATATAGCCATATGTGTTTTTTCTGAATTATGGAAGAACTTCCCTACGCAGCTATCCTTGCCCCAATGCTTGCTTTTAGTTTAATTACAGGGGCCAGGGAGGTGGAAGGGTTGCTGTCGGTAAAGGGTGTTGACATCCGCTGTGATTTATTAACAAACATTTAGAAGTCTCAAAAAAAACCCTAATAAAAATTTAGAGCTGCTTTATCAAAATAGGAAATATTATGACATATGACTGGTGGTTTATTCAATAATAAGTTGAAAATGGAGTTGCAAAATTTTAGGTCAAATTAAAATCTGTGTATGTTGACAGCAACCTATTTGGCAGCTATCTGTTTAGTATATAAAACTCTGGATGATTGGCTTTGGGGTGGAGAAGGCTTTGTACTCCTCTTCAGTACTGGATGCTGGAGGGTTTATTCCCTTAACAGAAGAGTAGTAATATATAACCATATTGCACATGTTCAATATCTGGGCTGCAAATGTATTCAAATTGAAGAGTTTTTGAAAGCAGCAGATTTGGTGATGTGCAGTTGATTGGAACTTAATCTTGATTAGGAAGACTCTTAAGATCAGGGATGTTCGGGTAGGTTATATTCGTTCTATACTATGGTTGAATGGTTCTAGACAGGGTCACTCACCAACCTGTGACAATCCTGCAGGGATCGTGATGTTTTAAACGGTTTTGCCTAAAGTTCCGTCACGAGTTTAGACTTTATGATATGCCGGTTTCTGCCTGGTGTGCTGTAGCTGGCTTATACAAACAGGAGGTGTCTGCTTTCAGTTGGTGATAGTTAAACTTTTATTTTTTTTATTATTGAGACCATTTACTGAGGTGAGGAGTATAGGACACTATACTATTTTTAGTTTTGTTTTAAGAGATGTCTAAATAAAATGTAAATACTATTTTTGTTCTTTTTAAATACTTTCTGGTGACAATTCTCTGTTTTGGTGTTCCTCTTTATTTGGGGCACGCTAGTACATATTTGGCAAGTAGTTTATAATGCTCTCTTAGTTTCTGCATTGTCACATTGTGCCAAAAAAATGAAAACTGTGTTAAAAAGCATCTTTACCTTCAAAGAGACAGATTATATTCACACCTGTTATATGCTCTGATAGTGCCGAGCTAGGGCCGAGATTATTATTTATTTATTTTCTATATAATTAGAGGTAGTCTTCAGTCAGCAATTGATCTAAACAATAATAAAATCCCCCTTTAGTTAGTATTTCCTTCATCCTTATTAAAGGAATACTCCAGACACAGCACTTGTGTTCCTCCCCTCTCCCCCAGTTTCAATACAAATCTCCACCTTTTTAAACGATTGCTCTATCACCTCCCTAGCTATCAATCAGACAGTCAGGACTATTTTTTTTCTGCTTCTGTTAGTTTCTCTGCGCTAATGGAAGTGGCAGGCGCACTTTGCTGCTAATACTTTTACAGCGCACAGAGACATGTCCATGACATGCTGTAAACATAGCTAAACCACAGAGGATTCTCAATGAACAATCTCTGATTAGTCAATTCACCAGCACAGACTGATAGGAAGGCTCCCACTAGATCCACAAGTATTGCAAGTCAATTTGTTCATATACCCCCAAATAAAATATTTAAAATAAAATACCTTCATGTTTTCTTCTGGAGGGGGAGGGTTTGGATAATTGATGCCTATGATTTGGCCTTGATAGATAACTCGTGTTTCCATAGGACCTTTCCTAAATATGTTTAGTTGTGATGTTTTTCAGTGTGTGATAAAAGCTGTTCGGGATGCACAGGCGAGGGACCTGAAAACTGTCAAAACTGCACTTCAGGATACGTTTTACAAGACGACAAGTGTACAGGTGGGTTAGTTAACGCTTTACTAAATGATTTGTGTTGACTCTACTCCCTTGGTTGTATAACTGACAGCACTGATTATAAAAACATTATACGGTAAAATTCTGAAAAACATCTATTAATTTATTTTTTTTGTGTGGAAAAACTATAAAGGTTTGAGCATGCGAAAAATACAATATTAATGAAGCCAAAATTCATCAAATGCAATAAATTTGCTTTGGTGCCATGAGTGTCACCTTTTTCCTTTTTTTATCTCTATAGCGCTCTATTGGTGTCCTCTTAGCTGGGAAGAGGAGAGAGGTATTGGGGGCAGGGCAAAGGCAGGGAGGGGGATTAGAAAAAAAACTAAAGGACAAATATGAGGAAATACAGGGAGATGGCGAGGGCTTAGAGTTATCCCACAAGCAGGGAAAGAGGTAGGGGTAGGTTGGGGGTAGCAACAGACTGGAAGCACATCTGCAAGGGTAGAAGCTCATATTTTGCACAGAAATAATGTTAGGCAGTCCGGAACGGAGTATGCTGCATAGTCACATGTGCCGTGGGTGTAACTAGTCCCTGGCAAGATTTCTCTATATATGTGCAGCATTTCAGTAGGTATGATGGGCTTCACTTCCTGTGACAGAAAACACGAATACGTTACTGAGGAATACTTCCCCTGACAAGATTGTGATTGACTTTTTATACAAGGTTTTATTTGAACTTTTTTTTTGCTGTATTTATCAGGCATAGACTCTTTTAGACTTACTATTTGGACTCTCTTATTATTCATTATCCATATTTCAAACTCTTTTTTGTTTTTTTATCTTGTATGTATTTTCTCTTATATAGTGTATTGTATATGTGCCTGTATAGTTTATGATCAGTTTTTTTTTTTGGTTTGGTTTTTTTCACCTGTGGCGCCGCCTCCCCCTTCACCTTTTTCAGTTCTGTCTACTCTATATAGGGCCTGTGAGGGAGCCCTATCGTTCAGGTGTGCTGCCTTATATTTATCTCTGTAAGATCTAGTATATTAGCGCTGATCCTTTGTACATATTTTTAAATATGAGGAAATGCAGGGAGATGGGGAGGGCTTAGAGGTATCCCACAAGCAGGGAGGAGGGCTAGGTTGGGGATAGCAACAGACTGGAAGCACATCTGCAAGAGTAGAAGCTCATTTTTTGCACAGAAATAATGTTTGGCAGTCCGGAACAGAGTATGCTGCCTAGTCACATGTGCCGTGGGTGTAACTAGCCCCTGGCAAGATATCCCTGTATATGTGCAGCATTTCAATAGGTATGATGGGCTTCACTTCCTCTGACAGAAAACACAGAGAAGTTAAGACAATTGATTCAAACCCAATGTCTCACTGCAACATTTTGACCTACAAGGTCTTTGTCAAGCTATCAAATACACATATCACATAATTTATAGGCAAAAAAACCCAGCAATCAGTACAATCACTTCCTCTGAGGTGTGCTGGAACGACCCCATTAATGGGGAAGTTTGGTGGTCACTGTGAGGAAAGCAGGCTGAATATTTTAGACACATTCGCTACAATGTTTACGTTGTATACACATTCATGCATCCTGACACCATTTCAGTAGTTCTGTATTAGTGTTTTCTGTAATTCTGTAATAAAAACAAAAAACGATATTTACAATGTATTTTAAAACTGCTGAAAATATTTTGTAATAATTTTAGATATAAATGAGTGCGATGAACATGAAAGAGTCTGTTTACGAGCCAATGAAGACTGTTTGAACACTCCAGGCAGTTACAAGTGTACTTGTGCTGAAGGGTTTGAAGATAAAGACGGTGAATGTGCAGAGGTTTTGAAGACTGGTAAGGCTATGACTGTGGTGGCCCAATATTTTGTGCAAATCAAAGAGCTGATCTAAAAGTGCAATCTCTCTTCCCCCGCTCCTGTTCCAATAAATGTCATCTTCCAATGTACGACTTTTCCTCTCCGTCTGCTGCTCCACTAATGTGTATATAAAAAATTTGACGGGTCACTCACAGATGTCATGCCCCAAAAGCCACATTGACTGAAGTCTCAAAAATGTAAAGCTACAGTGAGTGCATTTTCCAAGGCTTTAGAGCATCCGTGGCAGTGCCCATGCCATAGGTCTGCATTTCCAAGCTCATGGTGATGTGTTTTAGACTAAAAATGGATATAATCTTTTTATTAAATTTTACACATACCAGTACAAAACATATACAGAATATAAACATGGAACATAAATCTCCTTTAGACTAAGCTGGGAGATATAAAAAAAAAAAAAAAGAGGTGTAAAATTACCTAAGTAGTCAAAAACCAAGTAGCCAACACCTATCATTAATAAGTAAATACAGTCAGCAAGTGAATAAAATAAAGAAATTAAATTAAAGTTTACTTAACTACAGAGACACCCACTCGTTTAAAATGCTGTGATGCATGGATAAGCCTGCTGAAAAAAACAAATCCGCTAATTGAAATGAAAATTATTATTAACTAGGTACTATAAAGGTATAGATAAAACAGGACTTCTGGCGCTTGTCTGGTATAAGTATGGCAGCTTGAATATCCCAAACCAGAGTTTCTTCTCTCTGGCTGTGAACTGGTACTGTCTATAAAGGGATGTAGGTAAGCAGTGCCTTCAGAGTGTTCTCAAATCCATATAGTATTCAGTTAGTTTGTAATGAGAGAGAACGAAAACAGAATGTAGTGTAGAATCTTTTGAAGCTGATGAATAACACTTACAATTTTCTGGACTGTATGATCAGCTCCAGCTATGGGCGGTATGATCCGCGTCTGTGGATATATTGATGGTCCTGGTCTTTTTATAGGAGGATGCATCCAGGTCAGTCAGTCATTCTTGATGCCAGATGTCAAGGGGCCTTTTCTTTTAGTGTGCAGCGTTGTGGCAGCAGGAGTTCATCAGTATATGGGATGAAAATAAAAACTGATTATATTGCTCTCTGTATAATTAAGATAAAAAAATAAATAAAAGGAGGTATACTCGCATAAGGAGAGCAAAAGTAAGTTTTGCTCAATCTTATATAGCATGGGTGGTATCTTCCCCACCAAGTAAATAAAAGTGTGAATCCCTCATAAAATCTTCAGAGATGTAATCATGAAGATCCAAGTGTAGTAGTAAAAAAATAGTTCTAGTTAAGACAAAAATAGGAAAACTAACATATAGCATGAAAACCCTAACGCATTCCGCCACACAGGGCTTTTTCAAAGTGACACTACTTAAAGAAAAGACTAACGTGCACATTGTGTGGTATGGTTCTGTAAAGCCACTCTACGTCAAGGCTTCACAGTATAGCTCTTGCAGGCACATTTAGATCATTGGAGGGTGTTCTTAGTATCACCCCGAAAGACAGTAAATCTTCATCAAAATATTTTAGTATTTGTCCTTCTCTGCTGTACTTTATAATACTCATTGAAGACACGCAGACTGACATGTTAAAATCCTGTTCTGTCTGTTAGAAATATGTGGTCAATTTCCTAAGAAATGGTTCAGTTAAATATTAGTGGGGTGTATTGCTGTTTAAGAGATTGTTGGACATCTGCCCTTTTAAGTGTGTTTTAACTTCTCTATCTTTTTCCATGATGGATGGAGTGGCTTATGTGTGTATGTATTTAATTTTGCAGAGGTTACTGAAAACGAAACGTCAACATCTTCAAGTGAGGAGAATGACTCATTCGTACACGAGGACCTTTAATTCACACAGCCATAATAATTTAAACACTTTTATTAAGTTATTTAAATTTCCATACATGAAGCAATATACTGTGGCCACCATGTGTTTGTTATTGTGAATAGCTATTTTGCCAGTAAGTGATGATAAATATAATTTTTCTTTTCTTTTTTCGAATGGTATTACGAAGTAAAATAATTGGATCTGCCCTAGAAGCTGCAAAAAGCAATATGTCTTATATTTTGATACAGTTTCTAATAAACTTGGTTCAGTCTGTTGTATTATCACTTTAATGTTATTTCTGGACAACTGTACTTTTTTATAACTTCTGTGTTAAGTATTAATTCTCAACATCTCTTCTATGTGATATTAAAATCCATGAGTATTTTATTACTTATCAATATTGTGAAATAAATTCGAAGCTGGTAGATTTTCCAACCGTTCTTCAGTCATGCTCATGTATACAGATATGAAGACATACAAACACACACACTTCAAAAGAGCCTCTTGATGGAGCCGGTGATGAAGTATGAGGACAAGAACAGTAGGTTCTCATCAGGTCCCAGTCTAGTCTTCAACACTCAGCAGGCCCAATTGTCTTCAGGTGCTTGTGGTCAGTGGGCTTAGTGTTAATTGAATAGAATGAATCGTAACTAGATGATGATGGGATAACTAAAATGCTGTATGTGTGGGGGTATTGTACTGGGGTGTATGTACTGCTGCTTTATTAAGAAATAAATAAAGGTTAAGGTACACTAAAAATCATGATGGGGGCCTAAGTTAATGAAAACCTGGAAAAGGTAGACTTTTTAAATAACTATTGCTCCTCGATTTATATTAAGGAAGAACCTATGGCTAGAGATATGCAAAAGAGTGCAGCAGAAAAATTGTGATTGGATGAAAGTTAATATAAACAAATCTCTTGGGCCTGACTGTATTCACCCACGAGTACTTAAGGAACTAAGTGTGGAAATAAGTGAACCTCTGTTTTTAAATTTTCAAGATTCTTTTCTTCCAGGAATTGTACCGGATGATTGGAAGAAGGAAAATGTGGTTCCTATATTCAAAAAGAGTTCACAATCTTTGCCTGGAAATTATTGACCTGTGACTTCTGTGGCTGGAAAGGTATTTAAAAGGGATAATATTAAGGGATAATATTGAGGAATTAGAAACATAGACATAGAATGTGACGGCAGATAAGAACCATTCGGCCCATCTAGTCTGCCCAATTTTCTAAATACTTTCATTAGTCCCTGGCCTTATCCCACACATGCTTAAACTCCTTTACTGTGTTAACCTGTACCATGCATCCACTACCATCTCAGTAAAGTAATACTTCCTGATATTATTTTTAAACCTTTGTCCCTCTAATTTAAGACTATGTCCTCTTGTTGTGATAGTTTTTCTTCTTTTAAATATAGTCTCCTCCTTTACTGTGTTGATTCCCTTTATATATTTAAATGTTTCTATCATATCCCCCCTGTTTTGTCTTTCCTCCAAGCTATACATGTTAAGATCCTTTAACCTTTCCTGGTAAGTTTTATCCCTTCTCTGAACTCTCTCTAAGGTATCAATATCCTTCTGAAGATACGGTCTCCAGTACTGTGTACAATACTCCAAGTGAGGTCTCACCAGTGTGCATTTAGAAGAATGTTTTTATTAGCAAAAATCTGCATGGTTTTATGAAACATAGGTGTTGTCAAACTAACCTAATTGCATTCTATGAAGAAGAAGAATTATAGATCAAGGTGATGCAGTAGATGTGATCTATTTGGATTTTGCCATGGCATTTGATATGGTTCCACACAATAGCTTAATGTTAAAAGTGAAAGAAATTGGTCTAGAAATAAATTCTTGTTCTTTTGTAGAAAAATAAAGTAGAGAGAATTGCCATTAATGGTAAATTTACAAGCTGGACAGAGGTGATAGAGGGTGTCCCTCAGGGTTCTGTTCTGGGACCACTTCCATTTAACATATTTATAAATGATCTTGAAATAAGCATTGAAAGCCATGTTTTAGTGTTTGCAGATGACACAAAACTCTGTAAAGTAATTAAATGTGAGCAAGATATTGCTTTGCTGCAAATGGATTTAGATAGACTGGGGGACTGGGCACTCAAAAGGCAGATGAAACTTAATGTAGAAAAATGCAAAGTTATGCACTTTGGGAAAAAGAATACCAAAGGAATTTACACCCTAAATGGTAGTGAATTACGGATAACAACCCTCGCAAAGGATTTGGGAATTGTTATATAGAACGAACTAGGCAACAATGTACAAAGGCCAGTAAGGCATTCTCATGTATAAAAAGGGGCATTTGTTCTCGGGAGGAGAATATCATTTTGTCTCTTTATAAAAACACTGGTAAGACCACACCTTGAATATGCTATACAATTTTGGGCACCTGTTCTAACGAAGGATATTATAGCACTAGAAAAAGTGCTGAGACTGGCTACAAAATTGAATGGAACATTTTAGTTCTAAAGAAAGATTAACAAATTTAAACCTCTTTAGTTTAGAAAAACAGCACCTCAGAAGAGATATGATAGCATTATACAAATATATCCAGGGGCAGATACATACTATTGTCTGTAAATCTATTCACAAACAGGAGAATACATAGGACACAAGGTCACGCATTTAGATTGGAAGAAAGGAGATTTAGTCTAAGGCAAAAGGGAGGTTTTTTTACAGTAATAATACAATAACGATGTGGAATTCTCTGCCTTTAGAAGTGGTTATATCAGACTATAAAGATGTCTAAACAACAACTGGATGTATACTTGCAAAAACATAATATGTAGTTTTAATTTAATTTTTAGAGGGACACTATAGTCACCAGAACAACTACAGCTTATTGAATTTGTTCTGGTGAGTAGAATCATTACCTTCAGGCTTTTTGCTGTAAATACTGTCTTTTCAGAGAAAATGCAGTGTTTACATTACAGCCTAGTGATAACTTCACTGGCCACTCCTCAGATGACTGTTAGAGATCCTTCCTGGGTCATGGTTGCCTAAACTGAATCCAAACATTCAGTGTCTCCTCCCTCTGCATGCAGACACTGAACTTTCCTCATAGAGATTCATTGATTCAATTCATCTCTATGAGGAGATGCTGATTGGCCAGGGCTGTGTTTGAATCATGCTGGCTCTGCCCCTGATCTGCCTCTTTGTCAGTCTCAGCCAATCCTATGGGGATGCATTGTGATTGAATCAGGCTTACCCCTTCTGATGATATCAAACATTGGAAACATTGACAAACTATGCAACTGCAGGCTTGAATTCAAGTAAGATTTAACTTTTTTTTAGAGGCGTGAGGGGACCAGGGTGGCTAGATGGTGGTTTTAACTCTATAAGGTCAGGAATACACCCTATAGTGCTCTTTTAAATTATAGGCTAATAGCTTCTTCTTATTATTATTATTATTATGTTATTATTTCTATAGTGCCAACAAATTCCACAGCGCTTTACAGTGAGTGGACGAACAGACATGTAGTTGTAACCAGACAAGTTGGACACACAGGAACAGAGGAGTTGAGGGCCCTGCTCAATGAGCTTACATGCTAGAGGGAGTGGGGTAAAATGACATAAAAAGGTAAGGATAGTATTAGACTAGTGACAGTTGCAAGAGAGGAATCAGTTAGGAGCTATTAACAGCTTAATTGATACGCTTTTATGAAGAAGTGGGTTTTTAATGACTTTTTTTTTTTTTTGAAGGAGTGGAGACTGGGTGAACATCTAATAGAGGAGGGAAGTGAGTTCCACAGGAACGGTGCAGCCTTCGAGAAGTCTTGAAGGCGAGCATCAGAGGTGGGAGTATGGACAGAAGATAGATGTTAGTCTTCAGCAGAGCGTAAGGGCCTACACGGGACATACTTGTGTATTAGTGAGGATAGATAGGTGGGAGCAGAAATATGTTGAGATGTGAAAGCAAGAACCAGAATTTTAAATTGAACATTATCTCTTAAAGGAAGCCAATGTAGGGACTGACAGAAGGGTACGGGTGGACAGGAAGATGAGCCTCTCCGCTGCATTCATTATGGACTGTAACGACGCAAGTTGGGAGCACGTAAGACCACTGAGAAGTGAATTAGAGTAGTCAAGATGAGAAAGGACAATGGAATGGACCAGCAGCTTAGTCGCATCTGGCGTTAAGTAGGGTCGGATGCGCGCAATGTTTTTGAGATGGAAACAACAGGATTTGGCGATAGACTGAACATAAGGGGAGAAGGAGAGTTCGGAGTCAAAGAGAACACCTAGGCAGCGAGCCTCCATTGTCTTGAAATGAGACAGACACAGGAGTAGCAACACTTGAGGGAGGAAAGACTAGAATTTCAGTTTTGGTCAAGTTTAGTTTAAGGAAGTGGGCAGCCATCCAGTTAGAAATAGCAGAGAGGCAGTCAGAGACACTAGTCAAGAGGGACGGGGAGAGATCAGGAGAGGACAGGTAGATTTGCGTGTCATCCGCATAGAAATGATATTGGAAGCCAAAAGAGCTAATGAGTTTACAAAGGCAGGCAGTTTAGATGGATAACAGTAGGGGACTAAGGACTGAACCTTGGGGGACACCATCATAGAGAAGTTGGGGTGAAGAAGCAGAGCCAGAGAAAGAAACACTGAAAGAGGGCTTGGAGAGGTAGGAGGTGCACCAGGAGAGAGCAATATCTTGTAGACCGATATTGCGGAGGATGAGAAGAAGCTGTTTATTATCCAAGGATGATTAATCTGACTGCCATTCTGGAGCCAAAACTGAATTTTTTCCTAGTTGGTTGCAAACTTGGAAGTGCTTCAAACTGGGTTTTTTGCCTACTTTTGGACCAATAGCAAAAACAGCTGTGAGAAAGGATGAACTTGATGGACACATGTCTCTTTTCAGCCCATGTAACTATGTAGATAGCTCAACACAATGAATACTTTGTGTGGTTTCCCCAAATTCAACTGACACTGCAACTTTATAAGGACTTCTCCAATATTAAAATTATTAAACCCCTTCGTGCCACAAATCTTTAGTAGTACTTAGTAGAGCACAATTTTGCCGTTATGACCTGCTGCAAATAAGATGAATAGTCAAACACCAGCTATATATACTCGTGGGGGAAAGTCTATGTTATATAATAAAATGTTATATAGTTACAATACTGTTATCTTTTAAAGTTTTTTTTAAAAGCATACCTTATCCTACCACTAGATGGCACCAAGCAGCAAGCTGTATTTCATTATACTTTTTTCTTTGGTTTTAAGGAAATCGATCATTTTTAAAAGGAAGTTAACAGTTTACACAGTGCAGACATTGCTAACACTCTTCATGCATACACGTCACATTGAAGCTTGTTTTGTCTTTAAATGAAAACCGAGTTTACATTTCTTTTGTTTGCTACATTCTCTCATTGGAAAGCTGCAGAGATTGGTTTTGTTTGATTCATTAGTTTTTTTATTATTCAGCTTCCCATACAAGCTCATCTAAAACCAGATATCACCCTGCTCCTATATTACAAGATCATTCGGGGAGGGCAGGCCAATGAGACAGGGGGCATTTGCGACCTGCTGCATCACAGCTCAGTACGAAATACTGAGCGCTACGGAATCTGTTGGCGCTATATAAATGGCAATAATAATAATAATAAAAAATACATAGTATTTTATTTTATAATTGTATTTTAGCTATCACTGTGTTAGTATAGAGCCTTTAAAATAAAACTAAGAATCAGATTGAAATGAGAAAGTTTGGCCGGAAGCAGCGGACAATTTGGAGACTGGCCATGCATCTTATCAAGTGTAGTTCAAAATAATTTGAGGTTGCAAAGTTTTTACAGCGTCACCACCGAACAACACACACTCCACATGGTCTACACAGAAAGATTCAAATGTGCCCTGAACACGATGTCTAGGTATAAGTCAATGTCTGACTATTTGAGAGGGTTTATAAGTTTCACTTGAAGCCCCATCAACCAAGAATTTAGTAATGTTTGTGGAGATATTTAGTTGCTAAGTTCAATCAATGCACAGTGTGCATAAACAGTGAGCACTGGGATGATAATTACAGTACAGGGACATTATACCAATCTGCTATAGCAACCTGAATAGCCCTTTAAAATATAGATGCCAGAAACAGAACGTTATTTCCTTTTATTCGAGATTCCTAATGGATACCAATGGGATTCACATGATTAAGACCTAGCGGCCGAAACATCGTATCTCTGTTTTGTGCTTTGAATTATAATAAATATATTAATTTCTCACCCTACACCGTGTAGCCTGTGACTTTCTACCTTGGCTTACAAATTTTATTCTAGATGTTCGTTCCAGGATCTCAGGACTTTAAACCTCTTTGATAATAAATATCTTTAGAGTTCTTAATCTCGCCATCTGCAGAATAAATTATCTTCATAAACGCTCAGTTGCTCTCTAAGGAGGAAACTTTTTCATATTGAAGTCATCTTAAAAAAAGTGATGCTCTCATATTTGTGTTTTTTTTCTGCTATCTCTATTTTTTTAAATGATACTAATGTCTGCTCTTTTTTTTTATTTTTACTTGCTATCATCAATAAGTAATTAGAGTTTCTCGAGTTTTGTCTAGACGTTTTTAAGTGGAGGATCTCTTGGCACTCTAATCATGGTCCCTCCGCTGTCTCACAGATTTTGATCAATTTCACTTTGAATTGCAATGACTGGACTAAGCCACTCCTAACACTCACAGCGTAACTCCGCCAAAGCTGATGAGGCCCAAAGATGGCCAAACAATTGTCTGTGGTTGCTTTGTCCCTTGCCAGTATTTCAGATTTTTTCTGCACTTGTGAGAGGGATCAGTCTGGTATAAAAATGGTATAGGTTTTCTTTGCAATTGCACAAGTGAGCAAAAACATGATTGAGGCCTAAAGCGTGGGCTAACTGAAGGACAGGATTTTGACGTTTCTCTACGCTTCTGCCCATTCTTGAGTTCTCATATTCTCTGTTTTTGTTACCTAAAACCATAGTGACAATTACTTTTATACATGTCTTAGAATAACGGATTTGAGCTAAAATTAGTGTCAGTTTGTATAAAGCAGTTTTGACATTTTTGTTCTCCTTGTTGCCTTAAATGGAAAGCAACACAGGTTGTAGAGAAAAGGGTCAGGCCTTCTCATTTTAAGGTCAATATACAAAATGAGAAAAGACTAGGGAATGTTATTAAAAATAGACAAACGGAAAAATTGTACAAATATACAATCAATTTCTCCACATAATATAACAGCTCAGTTATTTTGGCCTCAAATGTACAATTACTCCTCAAGTCACAGTTTTGCGAATAATTCCCACGTTCAGGCAATTTATATCCAAAATGGCAAAAATTCTATTTGCGCTTAATTCATATTATAGAACATAAAAAATATTAATGCAATTAACTGAAATCAAATTCCAGAGGTAAGTAACGTTTAGGCCTATCTTTTAGCTTAGACATTTTCATCATTAGTTTAGACTGTTAAAAATAATCACTCTCTGTTCTTCCCACTTAAAAAAAACATAAGGAAAATTGACAGTGGGACAATCTCCCGGAACACACTACTTGGAACCGAGGAGACTGACGCAGATTAAGAAGGGATATTTTGATCAGTGTTGGAGATGCTTGTCCAAATCAGGGCCGTCTTTAACTTTAATTGGACCCTGGGCAAGCATTTACTTGGGCCCCCTGACTACATATAGATACACACAAATACACAACCTGACACACATGCAGATACACACTGACCGCATATAGATACACACAAGAACATACAAATTCACACAGACTACATATAGATACACTGACACACAGATAGACACACACACAGATACACAACCTGACAGACATGCAGATACAAAGGTACACAGACTGACTACATATAGATACACCGACACACACACTGACACACATACAGACACATAGATACACAACCTGACACACATGCAGATATACAGATACAAACACTGACACATACAGATACACACTGACTATATACAGATACACACACAAATACAAACGGATAACATACAGATACAGAGACACATTCTGACAGACGTACTGACACAGAGACACACACAGACAGCCATACTGAAACACACATACACACAGACATACAGAACCACACGGACACTGACAGACTCGCACATAGACATACCGACACACTGACAGAAATACAGACATTCTGGCATACATACACAAAGACAGACATACTGAAACACACATACACACAGACACTGACAGACGTACACACATACAGACATTTTGCCACTCACAGACAGCCATACTGAACCACACAGACACTGACAGACTCACACACACATACTGACAGACACACTGACAGACTCACACACACACATACTGACATACTGACACACTGAAAGACATACTGGCACATATACACACAGACAGACGGACATACTGAAACACACATACTCACAGACACTGACAGACATATTGACAAACACAGACATACAGAACCACACAGACCCTGACAAACTCACACACACAGACATACAGATACACTGACAGACAGACATACACACATACATACTCACACACACACACTCAGACACTCATGTAAAATTTGATAACCACCCTCCAGTTTCTTATCTTTTCCTGGAGGGTGGCTTCCCTGGGGTCCAGTGGGCTGGCTTAGGTGGCTGGGAGTTAAGCTCTCCCGGCCTGGCCCCCTCCGGAACAGCTGGTCCTCCTTCCCCCGAGTGGCTCCTGTTTCTGTGGGAGGAAGTGACGCGTGGCTGTCACTTCCTCCCAGTGCTGCCGAAAAGCAAGGGCCTGGTCACGCTGTTAAAGCGCCACAGTGCACGACCGGGCCCCTGCTGACACAGGCCCACCGGGTGACCCTCAGTGCATGGGCCACCCGATGGGCCCCCATAGTTTGCGGGCAGAGGGCAAATGAAGCAGCTGCCCCGTTTGCCCTGCGTTAAAGACGGCCCTGGTCCAAACTGCACGCCATGATGCATATCTGGTGGAACACCCTGCTTCTTATCGTGTATTAGAAGTCAGAAACAAAATATAATTAAAAGGGCACTCTAAGCACCTCAACAACTTTAGATTTGTGAAGTGGTTTTGGTATAGAGTTAATTCGACTGCAGTCTCAGTGCTCAACTCTCTGCCACTTAGTATTAAATATAGACTTGGAGAATAATTTTTGACAGAAATGCGTCTTGGCAGAATTTGGACAGATTGGTGTTTCTGCGGAAAAACCACCGCATGCACTAATCCTGAAGCAACCAAAACACCCAGTGACCTAGGGGTTAACTATTTGCCCACTGGCATTGGGGTCACTATGTCCACAACATAGTACAAGGAAGGTTTTATACCACTCCCTTCACTCCACTCATCATGCCACAAGTGGGGACATGTCTGCAAAACAGCCGGTGGCTGCTCATTGTAATAAAAGACTAGCAAATGGACAGGTGATTAGTAAATAACACTTTTGTGCCGCAACCCATGGGTGTTCCCACCCATGCCCCCACCCATCTGCCAATTATTAGGACAAGTGGGTTAGGAAGGTTTTAATATTGGGGTGGGAGATGGCAAAACAACCCTGGAGGGTGTGGGAAGACATACTTTTTTTCAGGGGTGAATAATGGCATTACTGCACCCTTCTATATTTATTTAGAGCCCCCACCCATTGCCCATTAGTAGGGGCTAAGAATATCCCATTCAGTTTCATTTTAGCTCCTACTCACTGGCCACTGGTTGGGGCATGGAGGAATTCTATATCCCGTGCATTATTATTAATTTAGAGCTTTACTGTATCCCCCCACTTTATCATTATATTTAGAGTTCCATTGTGGGGTTATGGGAAATCTACTGTGATCTGTCCACCCACCATTCTTTAAATTTAAACACTCAGTGGAGGTCATGGCAAGTGTGGGAATGGGGATGTATAAAATTTTACCTTGTATTAACGTTGGGTAATTAAGATATATATATTTTTAACTATTTAAGAACGTTCTTAAATAAATAAAACAACCGCCTTACAGTTGCCCATTTTTGCTCTTATGAAACATTAGTGAAAACTTTCCATACATCGTAATAATGGTGCTCACCTTGATATCTTTTAAATACGAATGCACCCCATCTCTTGATTGCTCTAACCATGGCGGTCCTTCCACTCAAATGCATAAGTGCATTTACATTTTTTGTGTGCAAGTCAGTGCTTTGTGATTTTTCCGATCCCTATACTTTGTATAAGATTTAAATGCGGAAGCATATTTTAATCAGGCAATCGCTGCAGATTAGCTCAAGCCGACCAAATTCCAACCGTATTAGCCTTTAGTAAATATGATAATTGTCAGCGCTGTCCGAATTTGGTAGTTTTTACCAGATTTTGTCCATCCGAACAATATCTGTTTAGTGAATGTGCCTGATTGCTTTAATTTACCTCTTTCTTGTCTGTTTCTCTATGCCAACCACAGGGTGCAAAAGACAGGACTTATAGCAATGATTAACAGGGAGCTAAGATGGAGGCACACAGTTGTCGGATAAAGAGATGGGGATTCCTACAATTAATTTTATTTTTCTCGCTTTACAAATACATATTTGTTAAATATGGTGATAAATAAAATAAATATTAAAATCCTGGTGAGCTACAGTTCCATTTATAAGCAGGACAATCAATGCTAGCATAAGACTTTAAGGGGTTAATATCATTGCTGCCCTGTTGAGAGGTATTTTTTATGTTAAAGACCCAATTAAATTCTTTGCATCAGAAACAACTCTCAGAAATGTTTACACTAAGGGGAAAATACGATTTTCCCATAATGAGCCAATACCAGATAAGGACATTTATCCTTCTGTTTGTTGATTGAAATGTTACGTCAAGTTTCTGTAGGAATGAACCATCTTGTGCTCAACTGAGAACATCGTGTTCTGCTGCTGTGAGGACTCTTGGAAATACACTGAAATATTGATATCAATAAATGCACCTTGCAATGCTGTCAAATATACTTCCATGGGAATGTTTTTTAAACCGAGTTAACTGATTCCAGGACACGTTTATACTGTGAGAAACTTGGCCATTTCTCCAGGGAGTTGTATGTATTTGTCCAACTGGATTGATTAAAAATAAAAATGTGGTTCCTTGTGTACAGAATGCACTGACACTTTCTCACCGAAAGACGAATTCGTCAGATTGAAATGCAGATGTTACAAAGGAGGTTTATTTAATAACAGTGGTGACTCTTGAAACCAGATTTCTTTAAACTGACCAATAGAGAAATGTTGTAGAAAAAAGAAAATAAGTCAAGGGGCTCGCTATTTACTGAACTGCCTTTATTGTTAAAAAAAAAATTAAAAAGGAAAATTAAAAAAAAATGCCTTTCTTTGTCACTGTCAATAGAAATTTTAACCCTAAAGTTTGAACAATTTTTAAAGCGAGTGTAGTAACCATGACCTCAATTTAATTGTTTTTGGCCTCAATTTAATTAAATTAATTTAATTCGGACAATCTGTTTATCAAATTTCAGCTGGATGTAATGCCCGCCAGGGGTGTACCTAGAGCATTTGGCACCCGGGGCGGATCCTGTGTTTGGTACCCCTCTCCTCCCCTCCCTCCCCATTCAAATGTAAAATAACCACTGTTTTTGTTTTAATTGTCTTCTATAAAATACTTTCTCCTTTCTACAAAAACCCTGCCCCCTCTACAAGAACTCTGCACCCCCATTCTACAAAACCCCTGCCCAGTCCCCCTTCTACATAACCCTTCTTTCTACAAAACCCCTGCCCTTCCTCTACAAAAACACTGCACCCCCTCCTCCACAAAACCCCCTGCCCATGGGCGTCCGCAGGGGGGGGGGGGCAATGGGGGGCACTTGCCCCCCCCTGGATTTTTCAGCTTGTTCTGCTATTTTGTGTGAGATTTAAAATGAACTGCAATACCGGCGCTGTGTATAGAGAGACAGGGATAGGAAGCTGCATCTTATCCCTGCTTCTCTCTGCTGATTGAAACCGCAGGGGAGCAACACATGCAGCCAGAGACAGCCTACAGATCAGGCAAGTGGGGGATGGGGGGGGCAGGGACAGCCTACAGATCAGGGGAGTGGGGGAGGTTTGAGAGGAGGCAGCAGCCTGTAGATTTGGGAGGGGCAGCAGCTACTATAGATTTGGGGCAGCAGCCCATGGATTTTGGGGGCAGCAGCCCACATAGATTTGGGGAGGGACAGCAGCCCACAGATTTGGGGGCAGCAGCCCATGGATTTTGGGGGGCAGCCTATAGATTTGGGGGGGCAGCAGCCTAGATTTGGGGGCAGCAGCCCATAGATTTGGGGGCAGCAGCCTTTAGATTTAGGGCAGCAGCCCATAGATTTGGGGAGGGGGGGCAGCAGCCTATAGATTTGGAGAGGGGGGCAGCAGCCCATAGATTTCATAGATTTGGGGCAGCAGCCCATAGATTTGAGGCAGCAGCCCATAGATTTGGGGGGCAGCAGCAGTTTGGGGGGGGCAGCAGCCTATAGATCTAGGGGCAGCAGCCCATAGATTTGTGGAGGGGGGCAGCAGCCCATAGATTTTGGGGGGTGCAGCAGCCTATAGATTTGGGGGGGCAGCAGCCTATAGATATTTAGAAATGAACAGGAAGGGTCAGCAAGGAGCTTGAAGGTAAAGCAGCACAAAGGTAAAGTAGAAGGAGCAGAAAGGGTCAGAAATGAGCTGGAAGGGGCAGAAGGAGCACAAAGGTAAAGTAGGAGAATGAGCAGGAAGGGCCTGCAAGGAGCAGGAAGGAGCACAAAGGGACAGCAAGGAGGACAAAGGTAAAGGAGCACAAAGGTAAAGTAGAAAAGGGAGCAGAAAGGGTCTGCAAGGAGCAGAAATGGATCAGAATGAGAAAGGAGCAGAAGGGCGCAAAATAAGCAGAAAGTAGCAGAAAGGTAAAAGAGCAGAAGGGGCCAAGGATAGAAAACAGTGTCAGAATAAAAAAAAAGACTGTCAAATGAAGGAGAGGAAAAGGAGATTGGAGCAGGAAGGACAAATGAAGTGAACCCTCCACTTTATTCTGGACACCACATCATAAGGCTTTGGTACCTGGGCCTGGCAGGGAAACGCTGGACCTTCTCATCTCCAAAAGGTAAAAAAATATTGGTGTTAATGTGTTCACTTTTATTTACTGAGTGTCAGGAAGCACAGAGTGCCATTGGGTAGGGGTGTCGCTGATTGGCTAGAGCGGTCAGCTGGCACTCTAAGCCAATCAGTAGCTCCCCATTCATAAAAAAGTAAAAATATTTTATGAACCGGGAACTAGCGATTGGCTTAGAGCGTCAACTGACCACTCTAGCCAATCAGCGGCACCCATGCCTGACGTCAATCTGCACTTCCTGACACTCTGTTTCAGAAGCCAAATACCACTGAGCGACCTGGAGCTGGAGGAAGCCTTTGGGGTTAAACCATTTGAGAGCGATTTAACCCCTTAAAGGAAAGCGAGCACCCAGGGGCTTCCTGGCATCATAGCATTTTCATTTAGGTGAAGTTGTTATGGTGACCAGAAATGTCCTTTAATTTGTTTAAGGGAACACTATAGTGTCAGGAATACAAACATATATTCCTGACACCATAGTTGTGAAAACGCTATTCACCCTGGCTTTATGTGATAATGGCTATGCCCCTTCCATGACACTGTCAAAAAGGTACCAAGCATGGATGTCATTACAATTATGCCCCCCCCCCGGAAAAATTCCTGCGGACGCCCATGCCCCTGCCCAGTCCCCCTTAATACAAAACCCCTGCCCCCTCTACAAATCCCTTTCCCCCTCTACAAAAACCCTGAACCCCCTACTCTACAAAACTCCCTGCCCTGTTGCCTTCTACAAAAACCCCTTCTACAAAACCCCTGCCGAGTCCCCATTTTACAAATCCACTGCTTCCTCTACAAAAGCCCTGCACCCCTGTCTAAAAAAACCTGCACCCCTTTACAAACCTCCTGCACCCCCCATTCACAAAAATCCATGTCCCCCTTCACAAAAACCTCTGCCCCCCTCTCTACAAAAAACCCTGCCCACCCCTCTACAAAAACACCTGCACCCCCCTCTACAAGGATAGGTGGCACCCCCGGCAGACTGCCCCCTCTCTCACTCCCCTATTAGCACACCACTGATGCCAGCTGATATTCAAGTAGCTGAACTCAATAAATGTGTTGTCAAACTGAAAAAACAAAACAAAATGTGACAGGTCCTCCCTGGTAATTTATAAGAGACTTTATTAGGAACTGGGTGGCAATAGCTGCCTAGCCGCTATTGTGATGGAGCTTCTGTAATCTGACTGGGTACCTAAACTGGGTTAGCTTAGTAGCTGCTACCGAGGACTCTGGAGCTCTTCAGACCCAATCGCTGAAGCTTTACTGGAAAAAATCTCTTAGCTCTGATTTCAGTTACTACTCTGGTCTTAAATTTGGATTTCACTTTAGTATATAACCTTGTTAGTATTTGGATTGCAGTATTATATTTTGCAGAATACATAATAACCTAAAATATAATAACTGATGCGCAGGTAAGGAAATCTTCCCTTTTTCTGTGTTATTTCCTTGTACTGAGTGTGACAATAGTATTCACCGCCCGGGGTGAAACTGCCCGTGAGGTTTTCAGAGATATTAAACAGTCAAATGAAATCATCCATCTGTGGCCTTTAATGCATTTCAGAGCTTAGCAGCAGCTATCAGTTTAATTTTAATACAATAACCATAATTGTTTAGTCTTTAGGCGAAAGCCACATGAAAGGTAATTACGTATTATCTGGTTTCTGTGTGTTATTTGTAAACCAGTAACAATGAAACACATGCACATTGTATGTTCCCATTCTCCTAGTGTCATTAAAGATCCCACACTGGATCAGTCAGTAGCCAGAGCAGGCTATTGTCTCCTAATTAACCAAATATTTGTTTCACATCTCACGTAAAAAAAATCAAAGCAACAGTGAGAATTTAGGAAAAAAATTCATATAGTCTCCTTTTCATATAGTCTGCATAATAAGGTTCCTTCCAAATCTTTAGTAGATACTATAGTTAAAGGGACACTATAGTCACCCAGACCACTTCAGCTCAATGAAGTGGTCTGGGTGCCAGGTCCCCCAGGTTTTAACCCTTCGGATGTAAACATAGCAGTTTCAGAGAATCTGCTATGTTTACATTGCAGGGTTAATCCAACCTCTAGTGGCTGTCTTCTTGCCAGCCGCTAGAGGCGCTTCCAGCGTGCAGAACGTCAATAGGGAAGCATTGAAAAATGCATTCCTATGGACTGTTTGAATGCACGCTCGGCTCTTGCCGCGCATGCGCATTCAGCTCCACTCGGAGCCCGGCGCTGGATTAAGGTAAGTGGCTGAAGGGGTTTTAACCCCTCCAGCCCAGCGGGACGGGGAAACTGAGGGTGGGGGGACCCTTAGGATTGCATAGTGTCAGGAAAACGGGTTTGTTTTCCTGACACTATAGTGATCTTTTAACACCCAAAAATCTCAAACTGCTTCTGATTGTGTGTCTTTTAGGGGCACCTACTTTGAAACAAAAACAATCACTTTTTGTTTTTATATGTGTTGTAGCTAGACTATATAACTGTAAATATTACTTACTATATAACTATGTAACTAGAGAATTTCATATTTATAATTGAATATTTTCTGCAGACCACTTCTTATACAATGAAGTTTATTTATTTAAAGTGATACTTTAAGCACCAAAACAACTTTAGCTTAATGAAGCAGTTTTAGTGTTTTCTTCCTTAACATCCAATGTCACTTTTATACATTAATCAAATATTATTGTCAGATGTCTTAGCAAATAAAATTCAGTTTCACTTAAGTTATATTATGCTATCTGTACCAGTAGGTTTGAGCCTGATTGTGAAGCAAATGATAATATAATTAGAGTTTTAAATATTGTTAATTATGCTCTGTTGTCATTAAGCCGTTTCTTTACTCTGATGAATAGAAGGGGTCTGAATGAGTCAATCTTACCTAATGCTAAGGACACGATAAAAAATATTGTATTTGGACCAAGTATTATTAGATTAATAAACAAAATTAAGGGTTTTACCTCAGGCTTTATAACTAGGAAATTTCAGCTTATGACGATGATTTGTTACATTTTAATTTCAGAATTAAACATATCCCTGCAATATATTACACAAGTTGATTGATAGGGTCAACTCTCAAACTTTCAAGTTAATTATACCAAACCTGAAATTCTTCCACAGACACTCTTAGACACAAAAATATCTTTTAGACAAAAATGTAATACATTTTTCAAAACAACACTCTATAAAATATCTTGGCTCACATAGTGCCACTCATGTGTTGGAGAAAAGGATAGGGCCTTTTGCTGGAACCATATCACATATTTTATTACTTCTACCTGAATGTAGATGGGGTGAAGGAATAAGGGGATTTTCACTAAGTCTCCTCCATTAATCCTGGGGACTGTCCATCATTTTTTACATCCTTTACCCAACATGCATTTAGTAGAGGTGAGAGAGCCACTTGCCCCTCAACTTAAAACTGGAGTTTCACAGATTCCAGATGGAGCCTGGTGTGGCTGTGAACTGGTGTGGCTATTGTCATACCTCGGTATGTCGCACGGCACATGCGGCTTCCAGTGGGTGCTGTGCAGCAGCCACGAAGTCTCCGGTCCCCACGCCGTCCTTGCCACAGTAAACACCATGCAGTGTTTGGTTGTACCACATGCAGAGCAGACCCTGCATGATCTATCTTCTGGCAAGATTTCCTGACCTTTTTGGTCACCTTGCGCCACCTACAGGAGTCCTTGGAAATTACAGGACCCTGTGGGTGCAGGCTTTTTATAGCATTAAAGTGGCAGGTCATATTATTGGGACACATCATCTGCCCTTCACAGGTCACACCCCTTGTGTGATTTGGTGCAGAGTGATGATGCTGTCCAATAAGATTTTTGTTCTCTCTATTTAAACCTCCCTCTTTCTGGAGATCATTGCCCTGTCGTGGTTTATTCTGCCCGCGAGTGCTTACTGTGAAGTTGTTTTGGTTTTCTCGTTACTGACCTGGCTTTGTATTTGACTATTCTGATTTTCTGGTTCCCTGACTACATCTCGTTATTTTGTTATTGAGTATCTTGGGTGTACTTGACCTTGGCTTCCTATTTTGACTCTGTATTTTTTGCCTATCTAGGGTACACGTTAACCTGGCCATTCTTAGGTCCGGTATACGTACTTTCTCTCTTTTTATTCATTCATTCTGATTACTGTTTCCCTATACTGTGTGTGTGTGTTTGTTACCCAATCTTGACACCTATCAGCCAAACTAACTCATTAACCGGACTGGTGGTGGTAATTTAGTGGGGCCTTTTTATGCTTCTAGATTGTTAGCTCGTTCGAGCAGGGTCCTCATTTACCTATCATCACTGTCAAAATTTGAAATAGCTTTTTGTTACATTTCACCTTTTTAACATTGTTAAGCACTGTGGTATAAGTTGATGCTATATAAATTCTAATTGTAATATTAATACATTTATAATGCCACTTTTGTGGTTTCCTGAGGAGCATATTGCTCTAAATGGAAGCATTTTCTTTGTGACAGAGCTCAGACTTGTCAGCTAATAGATGTAATTTTAGTGTACACTGTTACAATGGTGTTCTTAATATATGGACACCAGAGTTTGGAGTTTTCAAAACATTGACTGCAACAGAAATACAAATACATATCAACAAGACCGAAAGTTGGTATTATGTTGACTAAAGATAATTAGTTGTCAGGGAATAAGCCGTTATTTTCACAAGTTCTGTGAAATAGTTCCATTCTTACAGATTCAAACAAACAAGGAATGGATTGACTCGTATATTTATTGCAATATTGGAATTTTACGGGTTTTTAACTATTACATGGATTTATGTTGATGGAATTTACTCAGTTACTTTGAATTCTATATAGTTCCATTCTCCACAATATGTTACTAAATGTCAATGCTCGCAACCCCACTGCCGACATAGTATGTAGCTGGGAGCAAAAATATAGACTTTTAACTTGGGCTTTTGCCTACAAAGAGAGACAAGCTGCATTTAATTAGTCTCATAATGCATCATGAATGGAGTGGAAGCCAAAAGGTATCTCTGCTTGTTTACCCCAGAAGGAATGTTCATTAGTATAAAGCTACACTGACAGTTATGACAGTCATCTCAAGACATTGAAGCGTAATGTAGATGACAGCAATGCTTTTTGCCAAGAGGTAGCAGAGTTGACCACGCAATTTTTATGTGTTCCGATATTTTATATCCTAACCAGAGCTAAATGAAAACAATTCATGAAAAACATAGAAAACACTTTAGAAAACAGACATTGCATTTTTTTTTCTAGAAACAAAATATCTTGGACATATCGTTCTACAGTGTTACGGAATTTTGTTGGCGCTATATAAATAATAAAATAATAATAATAAACAGCATAGTCAAACTTACATTATTCTTATTATATTTAAAACTGAAGAAAAACACTTTAAGGCTGATGCTTTATTTTTGAGACATAGTTTAGAAAAACCAAAGTGTATAATTATAAAGATGCAATTGGCGGCCATGAGTCATGATGTTTGTATGAGTCATGGTGTATGTATTTGATGTTGGGTCTTTGATCTCTTTGGAGAGTATTTTACTTGGTTTATATAACATGCAGTATCCATTGTAAATGCAATCTTGTAATTCTCTACCCGTTTCATCTTCCAGACTAATCAATTCACTTTTCTTTTATGCTGTTAGAAAGAATAATAGTGATTCAAATAATTTATAAGGGAAAGAAGAGTAAGAAGCCTTGTTTATGTGACTCACACGTATGACACCACCCCAACTATACCCATTGCAAGAAGGATCAACATGGAATCTTCGTAGCAGTAAGGTATGTTCACTAAGAATAATAAACCTGGGACAGTATTGGAATAATGTTATATGAGCTCAGTATGTAAGACCTGAGAAGGCCCTGTCAGGTAATGTGATGCAGAGCTCCAGGTACAACACATAATTTATAAAATTAAAGGACCACTATAGTGCCAGGAAAACATACTCGTTTTCCTGGCACTATAGTGCCCTGAGGGTGCCCCCACCCTCAGGGACCCCCTCCCGCCCGGCTCTGGAAGGGGGAAAGGGGTAATAACTTACCTTTTTCCAGCTGGGCGGAGAGCTCTCCTCCTCCTCTCCGCCTCGATCCGCCCCGCCATGAATGCGCAAGCGCAGCAAGAGCTCGCGCGCATTCAGCCGTCTAGGAAAGCATTTACAATGCTTTCCTATGGACGCTGGCGTGCTCTCACTGTGAAAATCACAGTGAGAAGCACGCAAGCGCCTCTAGTGGCTGTCAATGAGACAGCCACTAGAGGATTAGGGGAAGGCTTAACCCATTCATAATTATAGCAGTTTCTCTGAAACTGCTATAATTATGAAAAAATGGGTTAACCCTAGAAGGACCTGGCACCCAGACCACTTCATTAAGCTGAAGTGGTCTGGGTGCCTAGAGTGGTCCTTTAAGAGAAAAATTGTGAAGATATTTTTCCAGGAAAAAAACAAACCTATACTACAACATGTAAGGGGTTCAATTTTTGTGTATAATATTTCTTAAAGGGGAATTGCCACTTCTATGGGAATTACAAGCATTGAAAAGAATTTGTAACTTTAATATATTTTAATATTCAAATTATAGCAATTGCCATCACAGTCCAGACACAGCCAGTGTATCAATTGCATTGAAGTAGATAAACCAGAATCATTGCCTGTTTCTTTTTCTCTTTATTTACTGACTGACAGGTGTTAAAGAACAATAATCAATAGAGATCCAAGATGGGGCACTGTGTTCCATGACACAGGTAAAGGCAGAGGTGTTGATTTAGCCTTTTAACTTTTATATCTCAAACATCACGATCACATATTTATTGAACATGGCTTATAAGTAAATATTCTAATAAAATTTTTGAGATACTGTGGTTTCTCTTTAACCCCTTAAGGACACATGACATGTGTGACATGTCATTATTCCCTTTTATTCCAGAAGTTTGGTCCTTAAGGGGTTAAAAGATTTTAAAACGGGGGCATGGCTTGGACACTGAAGGGGGCAGACGCATGGCGGCTGAGCTCCGGCTGAACGTCATGCAGACACAAGCCTCAAGGCAGTTAGACACCTGATATTGGCAGACACAGTACCCAATAACCCCTACAAGATATGGGTAAGAAGATCAAAAGGCTAAAACCTCTGATCGGGGACGGCTCTCGCAGTTTCAGCTAACTCCTGCAACCGCGGCCTAAATATAAAATGGCAGCGCCGCCCGACTCACTTTATTCCTCCTCCATGGAAAAGGACTTGGATGCCCCTGATAAAATCCCTCACATAGTTGGGCCTATAGCCACACTGCCGGGAGAAGACTTACAAGCTCCGGCCACGAAGGGGGCATAAAGGCCCTCATGAATAATATCAAGGCCTTCTTAAACGCTGACCTCAACATTATCAGGGAGGATGTCGCTGAGGTCTCAGCCCGAGTGAAGGCCCCTGAGGAACACGTCTCTTCTGAGGTCCACCAACAAGACAGCAGCAAAGAGCAGATACAACAACTGCAGGTGGCCCACAGAGCGGTTCAGATCAAGCTGGACACTGTGAAAGACACATGAAGACGCAATAACCTGAAAATAAGGGGTATTGCTGAAACAGTCGATGAACAAGAACTGCTGCACTTCTTACATCACCTCCTGGCTTCCCTGCTACCTCAACACTCTGGCATACAATTCAACTGCTGCTTTCGACTCCAGAAATCCAACAGGACTCCGCAACGTGCTCGTCTGCTTCTTAATGAACCGGGACAGGATGGCAGTCCAAGAGACGGTGAGGAATAAAATGAACTACCGGTTTGAACAAATGCACCTACAGTTCCTACAGGACTTGTGCATATCCACGCTTAGCGGGAGTCCATAACCTGCAGGCCACTAAAGATGGACGCACTTATCAACTTAATCTAAGGCATCTAAGAGGAATCTAAGGCATTTCTGCTGAAACTGGGCCTCACCTCACACGCGAATTTGGTAGCGGACTGAGTGGCACATGGGATGTTGCTAGAGTTGTACCATTCATCCCTGAGTTGTACCGTTCGTACCGTTCGTCACTGAAGCCGGGGTGGCACTCAGTAATCATTACTATACCGATCCAAGCCTTACATTAGCCAGACCTATTCTGTTTCCGTTAATATCCATTAATATTTTAAGTTTATAAATGATCCGTTATTGGTTTGACCACACAAAGTATGTTATTAGCATCAATTAACTTACCTGGAAAGCAAAGGTAAAAAACGTGTCTTCCTCCGCCCCCCTGCGCTCAGGGGTCAACGAGCGGTATCTCCCTCCCTTGATAGCTATAAATGCAACCTACTTATCATTTAACCAGCCTTATTCCTGTTATGGTCCTGACATATTAGCCGAGCCTGTTCACACAGCCTCTTAGCTTTTATTCCTAGACAAACCGGCCATACAGGGACCGTCCCCTTCCAGACATGTAAATTTAACATGTTGTTGTACCTTGACTTAATACCACAAAAAGTGCAATTATATCCTGTGACATTTTAAGCTACATATACCGTATATACTCGAGTATAAGCCGAGTTTTTCAGCACATTTTTTCTGCTGAAAAACCCCAACTCGGCTTATACTCGAGTCACTGTCTGTATTATGGCAACTTACATTGCCATAATACAGACTGGGGGCTGGCAGAGCTGTTACTTACCTCTCCTGCAGCTCCTGTCAGCTCCCTTCTCCTCCGCGCCGGTCCGGTCAGCTCCCAGTGTAAGTCTCGCGAGAGCCGCGGGGTCATAGTGCGGCTCTCGCGAGACTTACAGTGTAAGCTGACAGAGGAGCTGCACGGACCGGCGCGGAGGAGGAGAGAGCTGACAGGAGCTGCAGGAGAGGTAAGCGCTCGCTGCCAGCCCCCCTCCTCCCCCCACTGAACCGCCAAGGCCATTGGACCACCAGGGAAGGAGAGCCCCCCTCCCTGCCATGTATCAAGCAGGGAGGGGGGACAAAAAATAGATAAATTTATAATATATAAATAATAATAATAATAAAAAAATAATAATATAACACACTGCATCACACACACACACACACTGCATTCATTCATACACACACTGCACTAATACACACACTGCATTCATACACACACACACTGCATTCATACACACACTGCGCACTCATACACACCCTGCACTCATACACACACTGCATTCATACACACACTGCATTCATACACACACACACTGCGCACTCATACACACACACTGCGCACTCATACACACACACTACATTCATCATATACACACACTGTAAATAAATATTCAATTAATATAATTTTTTTAGGATCTAATTTTATTTAGAAATTTACCAGTAGCTGCTGGATTTCCCACCCTAGTCTTATACTCGAGTCAATACGTTTTCCCAGATTTTTGGGGTAAAATTAGGGGCCTCGGCTTATATTCGGTTCGGCTTATACTCGAGTATATACGGTATATTGTTTTTATACTGTATGAGCCCTTGTTAAGATGTCTATACACTCTTGCATGTTCCTGTATGCACACTTAAATAAAGAATTTAAAAAAAAAAAAGCATATTAAAAGAGGGGTGCCCAAAAGGTAGATCCCCAGATGTGTAGAACTACAACTCCCATGATACTTTGCATGCCAAAATGCCTTTAGAAGGACAAAGCATCATAGAAGTTGTAGTTTTTAAAATATCCGGGGATCTGCCTTTTGGGCACCCCTGTACTAAAACGTATTTTAGAAAAATGAACATTTGCTTTGTTTTATCATTCGGTAGATTTATGAATCTTCTTGCCATATTTTTAATGATAAAGTTACCTGTATGATAATGTGCCTGAAAGTAAAATATTTGAATAATTATTATTAAAAATAAATCCTCCCTTTCGTCATTACATGTTTCTTAATCTCTGTTAGCATCATTTCATGAAAGAGCTCCCAGATTATTTATAGTATATCAAGTGAGAGCATATAAAAAACTAAAAAGGGAAATACTCAAAGTATAACGACAAAATATAATTTCTTGAAAATGGTTATTTTCTCCAGTGTGTCAAAACGCTACATTGATCAGATCATTCTCTAACTGCTGGTATAGAATAGACAATCTATTAAGACAATGTAGGAGAATGTCTTACAAGCTAACAGTATATAAATAAGGCCAATGTTTGATTTATGAACTTATTACAATTTATGTTATATTCAGGTCAGACAAATCCCTCTATAGAGTGCTAATCTTAAATAAACCAAATGTCTTATTTTCAGCAAATCTGACAGTTTTATCCCACAGTAATCCTTTGATATATAGAACACCTATCAATAAATAGCCTGCAAGCCCCAATGTATCAAGTCTTATTATGTTTATTTTGTCTTGAAATATGAATTATAAGCAACAGACCATAATTCTATTTCATAGCGGCATGCAAATATTATGTATCCCATAGATATACATTGTAAAGACAATTCAGAGAAGCTCTTTAGATCTATTGATATATCTGAGCATTCCATCCCCTAAGTATGAAAAGGACCTGGAGACAATTCGTAGAACATGTGTATTATATAGAATATCTTCGCCTCCAGAGTAACAAGAAAAAGAGATGCACATGCATATAGAAAAAATAAAAATAAATGCATAGCCAGACATGCCAGTTTAAAAGGAAAATACATACATAAATATATAAATAAACTTGGCTTCAGGCACTTTGTCTAAAAATGGGCACTATTGTGCTAATTCTTTATATAAAGTAGCCACTAAAGAAAAATTATAGTAATTTTCACGATAAGAACTGATAGACATGACAAACTCACACAAACACGTCAACTAGTGAATTATACATAAATATGAAATATTAGGTGGCAGGAACATTGAAATGCATCAGGGCCAATAAAATACAGCAGATTAGCTCTTTAACACTTTTCATGAAAACCTCAACTTTCTACTTTATTTATCATTTATCTTTGAACTTTTATCTTTATACAGTAACCATCATTCATAACTTCTCAACAGTGCATGCGCTATGGGCAAGGAGTATGTCATTCAAAAACAGTGCTTAGGGGCAACAACAGGAATTATTTAGAGCAAATATTTTAGCTTTCTCCTGAAGTTCTAAGCTCATTTCTTTCTTTATGATGAATTATCGTCTCTTCCCTGGAACGTTAGTGGTGGTGGGAGCATAAATACCTGGGAAAAGTTACCATTTTCTTCTTGTTCCCCAGAACAATCAATATCTGTTCGCCCATCTATCTAGAAGAATGCGTTCCCATATATACATTTTTATAAAAGAATAAAAAAATGGACTCTGGTTTGCTAACCAATATGATTCCACTTTTCTTCATTTATTTTATCCCGTCAATTTCCTCTCTAGACGGTACAACAAATCTGTCATTTTTTTTCTTTTTAAAATGCCTTACCACAGGATATTTTGGAACATTAGTTTATCTTATATTCATCATGCCATATAGGTATTTGACGAGATGAGCCTCAAATTCTGTCTAGTAATGAGAGTAACTTTTAGGTATAGCAAACTGTAACTAAATGTGTACTTTGACGTCCATGATAAATCAATGGACATTCACCCTTGATTCCAGTAAACAGAGGAATAACTCCTATATTCTACATGTTTTTGAAATTTCTAAGCAATATACTTCTGGGAACTAGTTGAAAATTGAGAATCCTATGGACATCACGCTGGCAGAACTTGACATTTCTTCTTTTCTTTTTTTAATGTCAAGGAACCAAACTGGGTGAATAGCATTCCCAGCAGGACCTAATCAAGTCTGGGGAGACCATAAAATCTTTTTTTACACTGGTTTGTGTGAACTACGTGATTCAGGTTAAGATGTAGTTGACTGTGGGTTGATCTTCCTTAGAATAACCCTCAGTGTGATTTGTGAGTAATGTGTCATGGAACTCTACATAGTGCGGCAAATTCTTTTGGGAAACGTGGATTGTTTCCATATATTTTGACTGTGGAACATGCTTAATTCATATAAATATTGTGAAAAGCTGGTACAACTCAGAACTATTAAATTGTATTAGCTACTGTAAACCTGAGGGGTCCATGAGGGATGAATTCTTGGTCATGATGGTGTATCACAGATGCCACAGGAGGATGTCTCCTCTTTACCTCCTCCTCACACATCTTCTGCATCTCTACAGGCTGGATGTAAAGGCTATAAAGGCTTTCCAATCCTACATTTATGTCACAGAAGGCTGAGAAGAAGTTGTATCAGTACCAGAAAGATGACCTCGAAATTGCATTTGGACTATCATGCAGGACAGGAAGGAAACAAAAGAGAGAGGGAAACAAAACCTCAATTGTACGGATCTTGACTGAGGTATATCACAGTAAACCAGAGAACTGGAGAAACAAATTCAAATTGGAAAAAAAGGGGCAGAAGAAGAATCCTCAAATCAGCATGCTGTTCCTAGGTACCTCGGCACCTGGATATACCTTACACCTTGGGTTTTTACTCCATTTGAAAAAGCCATATTGGTGAAAGGCATTATGGATATTATCATTTTGTATTTTAACTAATAAAAGACTATTGGTCTCTACACTTGTGTACTGTGCCAATTGCCTTTTTATTTTATTTTAAACAATAATTTTTGCTACATACTTCCTGGCATCTATACATCATCTACCTACTACTCCAAAGAATCCCAGGTGGAGATCATACCACCAATGCTGATATCATAGAGCAGTGAGTCTATCTTTGTGAGTACAATTTTACTCATTTTGTACTGTTTACATATTTTATTAAGAGCACTTTTTGATGCATTTTATATTCCTTTCTGAGCTCCTGGTACCTCTATCGTTGAGGACACTCACTCCATCTGGGAAAACCAGGAGGTCAGTGGTGGAATTACTGTCTGCTTCCAGTATCGCGGAATCACCATTTCAATGAATAACCTTATATCTCCTTCTACCTTCCTCACTAGACACATTTAATAGGGGGCCAGTCCTGCTGAAGTATCCCTAGAGAAAAGTGTGTCTGTTAAACATTTTAGTTGTTTCTGTGGTTTTTTTTTTTATTTGCAACAATTGCAAGGATTTCATAATTTCCATAGCAGCAAAACCTACTGTTGGTGTATCAAAAGCTCTTAATTTTATTTCATTTGGTAACCCTGAAATTCCAGAGACAAATTCACTAACACTCTGCTTATGTTATTCTTTAGACATAGCAGATAGTTCTGTGTTTGAAATCAAATTCCATGCCTTATTCCTTAAATTAGCACAAACACTTTTATCAAATAATTTTTCTCCAGTTTAAATTAAGAGTAGAAAATTCAAACCTATCCACACTGTACAACCATTAGCTATATTTGTGCATTGTTTGTAAACAATTCCTCTAATTCTACTCTGGGCTTTTCACTGGCCTTATCCTCCAACATATCAATGAGTTTATTTTTTAAAAAATTGTTAAATTTTTTTGACACTTTTCAGATTTACATTCTTTATTTCAGGTAGTGCAAACAAGGTTTCAGAAACACTTTCCAGAAAATATAGGGGAATGCATGAATGTTAACAGTACAGCACTTTTTATGTAAGATTAGTGAAAACAAGCAATATATGTCGGTGGTAAAAAATGATAGCATAAAACACTGTTGGCTGTGCTCACTGACAATTATTTTAAATTGAAGGCCACTGGGTTTAAGAGTAGAACAGGATAGAGGAATACTATGAGGTAAATAGAAGCTAAATACACAGAGTACAAGCATTACTTTCAGCTCACATAAACAGGTTGATAGAACTCTGTGTAGGTTTATTTTTAACCCATTCACTTAATGAGGTTGGCAACCAGATCAAAAGACCTCTGGTGGCTACCACATCATCAAATTTTCTTTTATGCAATTATTTCACCTTCAAAAACACTCATATTGTAAAAAGGTCCTCTCTGCTCATCATAATTAGTCAAATCGTTAATCAATTTGGCTAATTTGAGAGTATCCATCTGACCTTTTCCTTGAACAATTTCCCAATTTCTTTTCTATGTCTTTTCTTCTCTTCTGCCCTTTTCACAACTTAACCTCTGCACCATTACACCATGTAGCGGTGTCTTGTATGGCTTGCAGGACTAAGGGGAGGTAGTAGTGAGACATAGTCTATGTTGCAGTTTCTTTCATCAGGGTGATGTACTCTCCAACAGTTTATGAGCCTGGCCTTTGCTAGGAATGATTTGATCACAGAGATATGTTGGGTCGGGACATGGGATGTGCCTGTGGAAGATTTCGAGTCTAGTGTAAGGTTAAATTCCCCTCCCAAAATCTGAACCCCCTCCACACAATTTTGCAGTTTGCGGAGCGTACGTACAGGAAACCTGTAGTGTCTTTTGTTCGGGGCGTATAGGCTAGCGAAGGTGTAATTCCTTCCATCAATTGTGCCTTTCAGAAATAGGAACCTGCCTTCCCTGTATATTTGGACCTCCCCCTCTGTGAATGGCACCTTCTTGTTTGTTAAAATTGCCGTGCCTCTAGTCTTGCCCCTCTGAAAGACGCTATAGTAACCCTTGGGGTAGTGATTGTTCTGGAGCTTGGATCGCATCCCTTCTCTAAAGTGCATTTCCTGGACAAAAGACTATGGAGGCCCTGGAAGAATGGAATTCCCGTAGGGTGCTTGGCCTTTTCTCTGGCTTGTTCAGCCCTCGATCATTGATGGAAACTATAGTGAGGTTGGCTTGCGTCAGGGACATGTTAGGTGCTGGTCTGTGTCTGAAAGTCGTTAGCAGTCAAACATCAGGTGCAAGACGGAGAAGGGAAGTGGGGGAGGGGAGGAGGGAAGGGAAGTAAAAGGAAGAGAGAAAATGTAGTGTAAACCATCCCCCAAGGTGACGCTGGGCAAAGAGAGTTGGGGAATGACTAAGCCCGGGCCCAGCTGTGGGCCAGGGGATCCTGCCCACCTGTCAAGGATGCTCTGTCCCTGGGAGGGTGGAAGGAGGTCGAGAGACTCCAACTGGACTGGGGTCAGGCGACTAGTGACCGCTCACAAACAGGTCATCACGGGAACACCGGCCGTCTCACAAAGCTCAATCCAATCAGTGCCCTACATCTCCCCTAAGTGGCTCTGATAATTATATGTGTGTAGCTGTTTTTCTCACCTAGAAAAACTGTGGGTTGCTCGTTGCTGGTGTTTACGTTTATGTGACGTGTTTAAGATACCTAGAAACCTAGAAACCCTCTGGGTTGCTCGTGGCTGGTACTTACGTTTATATGATGTGTTTAAGATACAGTAATAGGGGTAACAACTTATATATAACTTATAACCAAGAAAACATTGTTTCCAATAACCAAGCTCTGGGAGCAAGAATAAAGTCAAAGGTCCTGAGCAATTCACTGCCTTGGTGGCCATCCATCCCAGAATGTCCCTTTATTCCATGGTTCCCCTCCCCCACAGCCTCCCCTTCCATCCACCCCTCGGATACCGAGACCACCGTGTGGACCAAGTCCGCCCCCTCTGGTTCGCTCCCCAGGTAGGTCACAGAGCCCTGAGAGGTGCGGGGGCCCGGGACAGTGGGTCAGTCCCGAATCCCATTCCCCCCATCCCCCTGTGCTGCCGTGAAGGTCCTAGTTGGTGCCCAGACATGTTCAGTGTGCCCTGGTGATGGAGGGTGAGGGCATGCCTGTGCGCCACCCCCCCCCCCATCCTGCAGCTGACCCGTGTCTAGTTTGAAGCCTATAAATACATACAGTGCATAAAAACGTGTTTGTTCCCGGTGAGGGTGTCCCAAACCCGCCCGCCAGTACATATACTTGTCAACCATTTAAGTGTTATGCGTGGAAGTTGTAAAAGGGAAGGGAGGAGGAGGGGGCCAGGGGCAAACAGCTCTGGGGCCTGAGACCTTCGGTGTGGGAATACTTGCGGTTCTGAGCAGGTGGTAGCTGGCAACACCATTTGGTAGCCGAAGGAAAGAGCGATATAATGAGGTGAGCAGTGAACAATAGTCCCGAATTCAATATGCGGGTAGTCCTGCGAATGAGAATAGTTTGCAAGTCAAATTGTGATGTCGGAAAAGAAAAGTTAAGGACTCAGCGCTTATTATTTCCAATAGAAAGATATATATCAAGTAATAATTAGCTGCTAAACATTCTAATGACTCCTTCAATGTCACCAATAAATTTAAACAGTAGAAAGGAAAAGAATTTCCTTACAGAATGTAGCGCTTGTATACTAAATAATATGCTATCACCTTTTAGTAATTAGGCGAGATATGATTTTTCCTCCTTTTTCAGGTGTCCAGTAAATGGTTAATCTACAAAAGACAATCATACATAGTGCAGATAGTATATAACTGTGCAATTATGTATCTATTCATATATGATGTTATTCACTCACAAACAGAGAGCTGTGGACCCAGCTCTAGTTGAAATCACTTTCGGGTCCGTCTAGGCGACCCACCCCTGTTTAGGATATATGTCTTGTCCTACAGGAAAATAGATAAACCGGAGATAGCGTAGTACAGTCTATGTAAATTAGAATAAAAGTGTTGATCCCAAGTGGGTACTTACAGACCAGGAGTCTAAATTGACTCAGTTCTTGAATTATGTGCAGATTAAGGGGCTGCACTCCCAGATGTAAATGGATAGATGGAGAACCAAATAAATTTATTTGGTTCTCCATCTATCCATTTACATCTGGGAGTGCAGCCCCTTAATCTGCACATAATTCAAGAACTGAGTCAATTTAGACTATCCTAAACAGGGGTGGGTCGCCTAGACGGACCCGAAAGTGATTTCAACTAGAGCTGGGTCCACTATGTATGATTGTCTTTTGTAGATTAACCATTTACTGGACACCTGAAAAAGGAGGAAAAATCATATCTCGCCTAATTACTAAAAGGTGATAGCATATTATTTAGTATACAAGCGCTACATTCTGTAAGGAAATTCTTTTCCTTTCTACTGTTTAAATTGTGATGTCGGTTCGTCAGCGAGATCAGTAGAAACCCCCGATCACAAGCTGATGAAGAATGTGAGGTGATATTGGGAGCTATGGCTGCATCCCCAGTTTAATGAGTAGTAACATTTAGATCGGTGCTGGTGGTACGCGGCACCATAGTTCAGAAGCTATTAAGCGCCGTCATGTTATTTATATGATCAGGAGTCCCTGTTAAGCAGGAGTCCCGGATGATCGAGTCGTCTGCATGCATACCCTACTCAGCTGAGGGGGTCTGGAGGTCGTTCCATGTGACTCCGGGGAAAAGGTGTAAAACACTAGGGGATCCAGCCATTGTAGCAGTGCAGGAGTGATCTGTTGTTCAGTCGCAAGGTCCTTCAGGTCTTCCTTCACCTTGATCAAAGAAGGGGTCTTTCTGTGTGTTGACCTCCAGGCCAGTAGGTAAGCACCAGTGGTACCGGATTTTGTTGACTTGCAGTTGCCTTGTGAACGGACGTATGGCCCTGTGGTATGCTAGGGTGGCCGGAGATAAGTCAGGATAGATTTTGTATTTCAGTCCCCTCTAGAAGTACTCCATCTGTATCTCTTGCCTTCCTAAGGATGTCTTCCTTCAACAAGAAGTTAGCCAGGCAGCATATGATGTCACATGGCTGGCTCTCCGGTGGTCCTTTAGGCTGAAGGGCTCTATGGGCCATCACAAAATCAACAGGTGTCTGTGCCGGGCGGCCTGGCAGCTTGTTAAAAAGTTCTTTGAGGGTGACCTGTGCAGGGGTTACATTATCAATTTCCTCCGATAAACCTTGGATCCTGATGTTCTGTCTGCTGCCCCGGTTATCGAGGTTTGTCTGAGCTGGGCCGTACGAAGTCGCTGTGCGCCCGTGTTCGCAGTCTGAATTGTGGGTATGTGAATTACAGTTTTTTTTCTCATGAGTTTTGGAGTTTTGCTCTGATTGGTTAAGGGGAGTTAATCCTTTTTTGACCCCTTCCTTCCTCTTTTTCTTCATATATAGATTTTCCAGGTACCTTTTCACAAGTTGGTGGTAGTCTGTGAATGTTCACCCCAACTTTAATTGTGGCTGAGTACTTCAGTCATCCGCGGTGATTATTGGTTACCCCTTTGACATCTACTATGCAAGTCATCTTTTTATATTATTATCCTTAGTTGTTAATAAAGGTTAAACCATTAGGTTAAACAAAATTGTTTTATTATGGTTATTACCTTTTTAGAGAGTATAGTCACAGGTGGCCTTGGCTCAGTTGTTTCTGGTTATTTCCCGGGCTAGGGGACAACAGCCCCAATTATTCCTTTTTGCACTGCAGCTGGAGGAACACAGACCAAGGTACATTTACTTCATTCAGCAGATATCTGACTAGAATCAGACTGTGATTTTTTTTTTTTTTTTTTTTTTAATTCTTTATTTTTGCTGTGCAGGTAGGTACAAGGAATCAACAGACGCCACAACAGCGTATTGGAAAAACATACATTGGTATAACAGTGGCATGAGAGTCTGCACATTTTTTAAAATTTTAGCAAGTTTGGTTAAACAGTTGCGTCGTCAGCGTGAGATTAAGTAAAATGCATCAAGATAACTGTCGCTAAACATATCTAAGTCGGCATTCATGCTGGGCAAACGTTGTGAAAAACAAAATAGTTAGTTGTTTTTTGTCGTTAAGACACGAGTTAAGGTCGTTATTGATAACTGATTTCTATAAGCTTAATTAAGTTTATCCACCAGAGAGCAGCAGAGCGACAGACATACCTGTAAGCTCAGACATTTCAGTTAGAGTAAGCAGAAGGATAGAGAACTTATATTACCTAACGCATCACAATGCAAACTTTTTCAATTGTACACATTTAAAATATGCAATAAACAAGGTTCAATAACAGTGACTACAAAGTCGATTTGGGTGTTCCTGTGTGCGCAATATTGGTAGGTTGGCATGAACCGTACTAGGGGTGCTAGTTAGTCCTTTGACCGAACACAGTGGCATATCAGACTGCCATTTTGTTGCTAGTGTCCCCATTTACCCGATACCAGAGGTCGGCAGGCTTTCAGTGTAGGTCTGTGAGCTGTTCGAGGCTTTCTGTGTAGGGGTTATCTCCTGTGCAGCGGCTGTGCCATTCCGGTTGTGAGCCATCGTTTGAGCTCGGTTGCCATCTTGTCTGTGTGAGGTGAGGCTTTGCTGGGGCTGTGCAGGCGTTTGTTCGGGGGCCTCCTCCGTCGCTTGTGGTCGCTTGAGAGGAAGAGTGCTGGCGCCCGAGGGGCAATCCATCGCCACTCGTTGCTTTGCTCTCTGCCTTCGTCCCCTTCTGGAGGCCGCCCTGGGGGCTCGCTGTGGGTACATAGAAAGTTGCCGCCTGGTAGCTGGTCGGACCCATAATGCTATTTAAAGGGCCGAACCTTATGCCGGAGTTGTGACCATAAACTGGAGCAGAGTCGGTCAAAGAACTCCTGGGTGTGTTTGGGTGGAGTGGCAAGGGTGTTGCTTGTGCCATGGTTCGCCCTCTTTCTCCCTTTTGTTGTTTGCTTGTCTTTGCTGTGTTGTGGCTGCAGCATGCCACGTGAAGTGAGGCTGAGCTCCTCCGCCATCTTGGGCGCCTCTGCTTCCATTCTGCTTGGAAGTACAGTGGCGTCTGCTATGCTGTCCTGGCTTGATGTTGCTCGTATTGGTGGGGACCGGGATATCCCCCACCGGTCCAAAGGGGGGGGGGGAAGTGGTGTGTGAGTGTCCCCTCTTCAGCCTGAGAACCGGGAGAGCGGCCGTCTCTCCACGGCTCCCACCTGTGCAGGCCGCGAGTTGTGATGAGGGCTTTCCCGCGGCGGAGAGCCCTGAATCGGGTGTCTCCGGACTCAGCCTTCTCTTCTGGATGTGAGGGTGGTTGTCCGCTGCCGGCACGATCCGGTGGTCGGGCGTAAAGCCCTGAATCAGGGCCTCCGATGCGGGAGCTCCCACCATGAGCGTCCGGCTTGCTCGGCTGGTAAGCTCCGCCCCCCCAGACTGTGATTTTGTAATTTATTTTTTTATCTTTTAACTTTTTCTCTCGTTGGTGGTATTAGGGTAAGGTTTGACAGGGCTCAGGCTACAGTTAGATAGTTAGAATAATGCCATTGTTTCTTTATATTGATGTTATATGTTCCTGCCTAATAAGTCATTGGGACAATTTGCAATCCTCTCCAGAAAAGCAGAGTACAGCCTGTAAACAGAATTTTTGTTATACATCCCAAATTTCTTTACTAGAAACTTAATAAACTCTGGTATATACTTCATTTTCCTCATTCTATATTAAGTCATTTCTTTTTAGAAAAAGGTATTTATAAATAGTCCTATTATTTTGCATGCAAAATGAACATTCTCTCTTTTTTGATTGTTGATGGAACATAGAACGAGACAGTGATTGCCTTTTTTAGGGAATTATCAGACACATTTTGTAAATGTTGCTGACATTAAAACTAATCATGTAGTACTCTATCTTGTCCAGTAGGTGTCAGTCATTCCACACATTGGATTGAATAAAAATGTCCTAGGCGCCATAGACATTTAATAACAGTCTATGGGGAAAAGCTTAGTGACTTGCCAATAATAGTCGAGCGGGTCAGAGTACTTTCTTTGTTTGTTGTGTTTTATCTCTCTGGAAAGATTTGAGATGTTTGAATTTCATCAAGCCTGAAATCGGTCTGCTGATACAGTATGAATGACCTGGCACAATGTCATTGTCACCCTGACCATTTATGTGAGCTCTCATTTACTTACTTAGTGCAGATCGTTATGATAGGCATTAAAATCCGAGAGGAAAACGCCTCGGAATCTGCAATGTAAACCTAGTTACTTAAACTTTTATTCTGCTCTTAACTTCTTGGTTATCACTTTTACATAACCTGAAATTTAGCCATTTAAAATCAACTCTGTCTGTAGGCACGATAACTGCTTTATCTCATTGATGTGGTTATAGTGTCTGGAGTCCCCTGGTGCTCTCCTTTCATTCAATGTTAAACAGTTTTTAATGTTTTAATGCTAAACAAGAGTCCCCAGTAACCCCTCCCCTCAGTGCTGTTTGGGCTAACGAGGAATCATTAGCTTGAACAGCAATGGGTGGCGGTGATTGGCTGAGAGTGTCAGCTGTCCACTTTCAGCCTATCACATCGCCCATAGTTTGTATGAATTGGCATGGCTAACAGGAAGTGTGCCTTCATGTGTGTCACACCTTCAATGGCGGCTGTGCTGTGGGAAACCAGGGACCCTTATTAAGTGTAAAACTGCTAACAATGAATGGAGGGACGGTACAAGGAGTTCTCCAGTAATAAGTATAATTAACTCAATGAGACAAAATGGTTATAGTACCTACAGTGTCTCTTTAAATGCACCCAGACCAATTCATCTCAGTGTATTACTTAAAAATATAATGTTTCAATGTGTCCAGGTTTGTTTACGTTTTACAAGTGAGAAACACAATTTCCAATTTCCACCTGAAAGATCCACTACCCTGTGTGTGTCTGTGTGTGTGTATTGTTGGCGAGGTAGAGCCCAATGTCATATTGTGGAGATAACTTTGAGTCAGAACAAAAAATGGTTTGCTGCAGGGCTGAATGAATGCCTTAATTACCTGCAGCGCAGAATTCTCAGACATTATTACAGCTTCCCAAAAATTCATTTTATTTTGTGGATTTTCCATGATTTCAAAGACATACAGGAACGTAAAAACACAATTGCAATTAACAAGCAGCAAAATGAACATGTTTACGTGTATATATTATATTTACATGTATTATGTGATATCATTAAATATCTACAAAACGAAACAAAACATGAAATTAGAGACTGTGACGTGGCAGCTGCCGTGGACCCATGTGAAGGAGATTTTCCTTGTGTTGTACCTTCGAGTGCCAGACAGTATTGATGTGTACTCAGTGGAAGCCTGGATAATTTTAAAGCATTTTCCCATTTTTTACTTATTTAAAAAAAAAAAAAAAATTTTTTAAAGCAAAAGCAAGACTTTATTTTCATATTCTTTAAATAAAAATAACATATAAAAAATAAAAATAGTACAGTTATACCCCTACTGCACACCTTTGCCAGGATGTGCCAAAGCTGTAGAGCCAAATTAGCTTAACAGTTTAGAAAACAACTAGAGATGATTAAGAGAATCTATAAGTAATTTTAAGGACCTGATATGACCCCTGCCAGTTGGCCGACTTGGATCACAGTCCTCACATCATTTGAAAAGCTTACCCAAAAATATTAAATGGAGGCCTATGTATGTGGCATAATCTTACAACTGGTGACATGAGTATAATGTCAATGTATTCGAATTGTATTTGTTTTTATGAACTGTTTTTAGATCTTTGACCCAGGACCTTGTTTATAAAAAAATATTATTTGATTGTGCTTGTTTATTGAGAGCTTCCCATTTTGTTAGTTAATTCATGATGTACTTGTTTGTGTACAGAGGAGCTAATCAGTAATTCGGTTATTTCAGTGGGAAACATATGACTGTGGCACAATAACAAAAGGCTCACGTTTACTTAATAAAAAACAACTCTGTGCAGGTTAATGCAGTTTGTATTATATTTCCTTACTTTCACCATCATGCAAATATTGGCCCCTAACAAAACGTTTCCATGTATAATAAATGCTGAAATAAAGAGAACGCCCTCCAACATGTTTAATTGCAAAGATAAAATAGTGTGTTATTTGTATCCAAATAAACAAAAAAACGAAACAACTACAAAACCCAAACTAGTAATGTGTTACTACGTTCACTGGTTAGAATTACTTGTGATCTCTTAAATGGACACTGCAGGCACCCAGACCACTTCTGCCCAAACTCTGGGTGCAAACTCCCACTACCCTTAACCCTGCAAGTGTAATTATTACAGTTTTCATAAACTGCAATATTTAAATTGCAGCGTTAAGTCCTCCTCTAGTCGCTGTCTACTAATGCGCATGCGCATTAGGTCTCCCCTGCCGACGGCCGCACATGCGCATTAGGTCTCCCCTGCCGACGGCCGCGCATGCACATTAGGTCTCCCCTGCCGATGGCCGCGCATGTGCATTAGGTCTTCCCCGCCGGCTGAAGTCGGTGGGGGAGGAGCGTAGGTGGAGCCTGACCCAGTGCCAAGGGACATCGGCGCTGGACTCCGGTAAGTCACTGAAGGGGCTTTAACCCATTCAGCAACTTGGGATGCGGGGTGGGAGGTAGAGGGGCACTAGAGGGTCCTGCAGTGCCAGGAAAATGAATAGCACTGAAGAATCTTTTAAATAGTCCAAGAACAGTTACATAATACATTTATGCCTCTGCTAAACTATTAAAAGTACATACCAGACTCCTAAAGCACTTCCGCTTTTTTGCATTTTTAAAAAGTTTGACTTTCATTAGAAACTAGCACTTTTGTAAATTAACCTTGTTACACCCCTGACTGCAAATCATACAACAGGTCCTGTTACAATTGCCCAGAGCACCTGCCTTGCAAAGACTTCTCATTGAGATGCATTGGACAGTCTGTGATTGGACAGCCACAGAAATGATGGGAGTTGTAGTTCTACAACATCTGGGGATCTACCTGTTTGGCAGCCCTAGTCTAGGTGGTGTTAGAAAGGGGTGGGCTAGCAGAGGCTGAAAACAAGAGATCTGCAGCTTTTGCAAGCTGTATTTAGCTATACTCCCAATTAAAAAAATGCATAATTAAATTCATGCATGTTATGTTTTGGAGGTATATCTTCTAAATAGTGATTTTTATTTTCTGTTTTGTGACACTACATTTAACGCATATTAAGTTGCTTATTTTTTACATAGGTGAAATGTACACTTTATGATTTAGACAATATGTAGCAAACAGAAGGAACATGCATTTTTCACAACTTTGCAATGAGTTAACCAACATGACCAATAATTCTAAGTAATCTACTAGACTCTGCATGACATCTAATAAAACATTCTTCCAAACATTTTTTAATTATTTCAAAAGCTTATCCAAAAATGTTAAATTGAGGTCTATATTTTTTAATGACCCTCATGCAAAGACTAGTAGAATACTTTTTTCTTTCCTTTCGCAGACTTGACTTTGTTAAAGAAATTCAAGAAAGAATTGGTCTTTTCTATAATCCTGCTATATCCTGCTTGACAATGGCTACACTATTTCTAGTGAAGGGAGTAGTCATTTTCTCTCCCATCAACACCACGTGGAAGAATTCTGTGTACTATGAAGGTAACTGCCAGTTCTTCACATGAAACAAATTTCTGCTGGAAATTCTAAACGTAGACTCTTGAGATGTATTTAATGTATTATTTATCTATGTATGCTTGGGATTTAAATTTAACTTGTCACTTTCTCAAACAGCACATTTCACAGTTCACTGTGCTTAATTAACCTATGTTGTTATATATCTATAATATAAATATATGTCAGTAATGCACCTTAATCTCACACCAGCAAAGACAGACATCTTAACTATTTGCTACTGGCTATGCATGATTTCATTCCCCAATTACATTACTTGCCCAATTTGATGGAAACTGTCAGCTATAAACGAGGAGGCAAAATACATTGGGCAGACGAGATGGGCCGAATGGTTCTTATCTGCCGTCACATTCTATGTTTCTATGTTTCTATGTAAAATCAGCTCAAGACAACTGGTAACCAATAGAACAATGTGTTGTGCCGCATGCTACAGAAATCAACTCTCATCTGGTCTTGGTTATCAACCAAATATTTTACAGCCACTAAAAGAATTACATTAAATTTAAAAAAAATCACAGGATTTGTAGGCTTCACAAGTCATTTTAATTGTGTTAACGGAGATTTATATGGAATTTACACTTAGTTCTATCCTAACCACATCTAGATGCTTGTATGTTTTAGGTATAAATTATTAAACATAAACCAGATAATGATGTATAATGTATTTTATGATATAAATGGATTGCAGATGGAAATAGGCTTTCAGTACTAGTCTCTAGTGCGGACCTTTTGTATTTCCTTTATGTGTGGAATCTGATACGTACCTTGGCAGTCAGCTGATCAGCTGTTTCTCAGATTGGGCGGACCACCTTCTCCAGTCGTCCTTCCTGATCGGCTAATCTCCCGGACGCCGGAAGCTGTACGCGCGCCCCCTTTTATGATGCGGTGCATGCGTGCTGACGGCAGGAAAGGGGCAGGGGTTTACAATGGTCGGGGTTTACAGGCACCCTCTTATGTTTTGGTGGCGTGACTACATCAATCATGCCACCAAACATATAAAAGCACATCTGGCCAGTGTTTCAGTGCCCTGTAGTGGTTACTAGTGTCCCAAGAATGCGTTTGTATCAGTTTTGTGGGTATTGACTCTGCTTTTCCCTGACTTCTCTGATTTCTGGTTCCCTTGTCTCGGCTCTGGTATTTCGTTTGGTTGTTCTCTGTCTCACTTTGACTTAGGCTTGGTTTTGACTATTCTCTTTTTTTTCTATTACTTTCAGTCCAGCCATTCTAAGGTCCAGTTTAGGTATTTACTTTGTACCTTTAGGAGGGTTATTATTCTGTGTGTTGGATCACCCAATTCATGACATTTTATTGAAGGAACACTGTAGTGTTAGCAATGCATATCTGTAAACGTACCCTTTCTCCAGAGCTGAGTCTCTCTAGGCGATGTCGCGAATGTGTAACTTGAAGCCATGACTTGAAGCTCCTAAGCCACCTAATTAAATTACTGCGGGTAAAGGGTTTTTGGAGGGTAAATGGCGGGGTGGGGGGCAGGACTGCAGGCATTTGGAAAACTTCACTAAAAGGAATGCATTGCTTATGAAATATTATATCCTACCTAATGTCATACAGGGTTATTTACCAAAGGAAAGATTCCAAGTTAAAGGGACACTATAGTCACCAGAACAACTACAGCTTATTGAATTTGTTCTGGTGAGTAGAATCATTACCTTCAGGCTTTTTGCTGTAAACACTGTCTTTTCAGAGAAAATGCAGTGTTTACATTACAGCCTAGTGATAACTTCACTGGCCACTCCTCAGATGGCTGTTAGAGATCCTTCCTGGGTCATGGCTGCCTAAAATGCATCCAAACATTCAGTATCTCCTCCCTCTGCCTGCAGACACGGAACTTTCCTCATAGAGATTCATTGATTCAATTCATCTCTATGAGGAGATGCTGATTGGCCAGGGCTGTGTTTGAATCATGCTGGCTCTGCCCCTGATCTGCCTCCTTGTCAGTCTCAGCCAATCCATTGGGGAAGCATGCTGCTTGTTTTTCTGAGGCAAAGAGCATGCAGAGTTACAGCTTCAGGCTTGAATACAGTAAGCTTTTGCTATATTTATGGAGGCATGAGGGGCTCAGGGGGGCTAGATGGTGGTGTTAACACTATAGGGTCAGGAATACATGTTTGTGTTCCTGACCCTATAGTGATCCTTTAATTCAAAGTGAATTTGAAAATTAAGACTAAAATATCTTAACTAGAAAAAAATTCTCTAAATTAGCTATGCAACCACTTCGACAACTGAGGCCCTAAATTTGACATTCACTGTGACGGTAGTCACCGTCACTGGGGATGGAAGACAGACTATGTGTGGGTGCCCAGATTCCTTTTGTGTTTTGGTCACCTTGTCCCCATTATTGGTGCAGGGTATGTTGTATGTATTGCTTGTCTGTGCCTCTCCCCCTGTGGTGGGTGTCCAGGGCTGTAAGCACAGTAGCCTGGTCCATGGTGGAAAAGGAACTTAGTGATCCCAGTCAAGCCTTGGCGACTGGGTCTGAAGTGCTCCAGGGTCCCTGATAGCTACGAGGAAGCAGCCTTGGCAGAGGTACTTGGTTGGAGTACTGGAGCTCCGTCACATTCACATTAGTGAATAATCTGATAGTGTTTTGCTATCGAAATGTAAAGCCACTCAAGTCAGAATGAAGACCAGCTGGAGGGGGCAAATGCCCTCTACCCAGGACAAATCCACCTGTGCATATAGGGCAGTAATAATATTAACATCTCAACAAAACCACAAGCTGCCTAATCAAATGTATAAAAAATAAAATAGAAAACAAAGTCTTAATAATATACATAATAAACTATAAAAAAAATCAGGAGTCACTAAAAACGCCACGTTCTTCACGGGAAATGGGAAGAGAAGCAGCACTGCAGAACCAAAGTCGAAACAAAGTAAATCACTGATATTCCACAATAATGATTAATAAAGCAGTGCAGCTGAGAGAAGCTAAACAATCATCTTTATGATATTTAATCTTAAAGGCTACATTCATACTTACCACCTTTACTGGAGGATACAACTGATTTTTTGCTGATACGAAAATGCTCATAATAAATTTAATTATTGTAAAATACGTTATTTGTCAATGTTTGAATTATCATTCAAATATATTACTTATATCATCTCTCATATCTTAATTACCTTCCCAGTCTAATAATTCCCTTCCCCCAAATTTCTCATATTGAGTTCAAAGACCATGACTGTGCCGGTGTTCGTGCTTTATTTTTAACCCCTTAAGGACACATGACATATGTGACATGTCATGATTCCCTTTTATTCCAGAAGTTTGGTCCTTAAGGGGTTAAATTGCTAAGAAGCATTTATGGATGCTGGATTTAAAGGGACACTCCACTCTCCAAAGAGAAATTAAAAAATCAGTCAATGAAAACATCCATGCATTTAACTATGCATTTTTCATTGTAGTTATATCTAAAAACAGCTTTTAAAACAGGTATATCTCTTCTCTGCAGCCTTTGCAAACCCTCCTCTTCTTCCCTAACCCATACTTTCTGTGGCTGTCCAATCACAGACCTCCCAATTTCTACTGAAATTTGCACTTTTTGTAATACGAACAAAAGAGGACACACTTCACACATAAAGCATTTTAGCAAACTAAAGTACTTTAGGTTTGTGGATTGTCCCTTTAATACTGGTAAGTATTGAATCCTTTTATTTTTTTCATTGTTCGATATTTCTATTTGATCAAGCAATAATAACTGTAACATTTGTAACATATACCGTTTTATTGGACAATGATTTCTCTACTGCGAATTCAAATCATAAATATTAAAGTTTGCAACATTTAATCTGATATCACTATATATGAGGTCGCTGTAACATTGCTCACTCTTGGTCCCCGGTTTTCCTGTAAAGATATTCCTCCTCTCTCATTTGTTTGTCTTCTAATTTCAGTCTCAGGATAAATTCTATCATTGGAGATATATCTCTCTGAGAAATGAATTGCAGTTTCTCTTAGACTGCAATTGGAAAATATTCAGCTTTCAGAGATTGAGATATTATTTCTGCCCATTATATCCCTGCCCTGGTTTGTTATGTACACCTAGGCCACTCTTGGCAACTTCATACAAACTTTTGAACTCCAGAACTATTGATTTTAACAGATGCATGTAGGTATAGGACCAGCACGAGCTGCACAATATAACCTCTTCTGTATGTTTTATGGTGAACGCTGATTGTTTCCTATAGAATGCAAGCTCTTAGGAGCAAAACACTCATATCCTTTGAATCCACTCGTCCTGAACTTGTATTTTCCCCAGCTATCTCCAAGTAGATTTTGACAAATATTATTTTGCTGATTAGAATATTGATACAGTGAATCATAGTCAAAAATGTTTTCAAGTTATGAAACATGTTAAAAAAAACAATTATTGTGTCATTCCTTGTCTTGAATAATAAATCTACATATAAAAGCTAATAAACTCCCAACTGCTCAGACGAATACATTAGTAAAACTGATTAACATAAACATACAATGTTGTATCAAAAAAATAAAAAAGTACATCAAAATCAAAATTCGAATAGTTCATTGGAGTTACATTTTTTCAAAAACAGATGTTGCGCTCTGACATTGGTTTTATACATTGCAAATAATGAGGGTGATGTCACCAGGGGATTAAGTCTGAGTTTAGTCTGAATGCGATTTGATGAATCGACAGTAAAATCTGTTCACAGTAAAGGGAATGCTAGCTCAGCTGAAAGTTAAGAGGTGGAGAATTTGTATTGTATCAGTATACTGCATACATTGCACATTATGGACACAGAATGAATGCTATAAACAGGATAGGTACACACACATTAACATACCGGAATCTGATTTAATATGTATTTGTTCATTAAATTATTTCTCAGCATTGCATCTTGCGTAATAGTTTGTGCAATGACAAATATGTACAGCATTGCAGAGCAAAACAGTTAGCTGTGCATCTAAAATAGAGAATCAATAGACTGACAAAGGGGATTATCCCCTTAACATTGACTTGGGGCCATTTCATTACCCCTACTTATACCCTTTGTGTCACTATACCCCACTCCCTCTAGAAAGTAAGCTCATTGGGCAGGGCCCTCAACACCCCTATTCCTGTGCGTCCATTTGTCTGGTTACAATTATGTGTCTGTTAGTCCACCCATTGTACAGCGCTACGGAATTTGCTGGTGCTATATAAATAATAAAATAATAATAATTTAAAAATTGACTGCAAAATATATATTTCAGACCAGTGACGTTGTAGAAAATTTGGTTTCAAGTCCATCATCTTTTTAATGAAAATCCCAATCAATGCTTGTGGCATGCTGACACATTGCTACTGCTCCTTATCTGTAGAAGCAGCCATGGTAGCAGAAAATATTGAGAGAAATTGCTTTCTCAATGCATATTGCTCTGATTTTTAGGATATCTGTACAGCAATGAGAATGGTTAGAGCTAAATGTTGGAAACTGGATTCCCAAACATACCTGCAAGTGGAGTGGAGGCTTGATATGTAATGTCACAGCTGATACTTTAAGAACTCTTTTCCATGCTCTGTTCTTTAGAGGGACATTCTAAGTATAATTAACACTAGTTCTGGTACCTAGAGTGTCCCTTTAAAACTTAAACCCTAACCTTAAAGGAACACTGTAGATTTAGGAATATAAATCTGTATGCCATGCCCACATTCAAACTTCCCCATAGGAAAGTCTTGAATGAATGCTTTCCTATTGAGGTTTTTGTGTCACTTGATTAATTTTTACCCGGTCACATAGTGACAGCCATTAGAGGTGGCTTTTACCCTGGAATGTAAACATTGCAGTTTATAACAAAACTGTGATGTTTTACATTGCAGGGTTAAAAATGACAGAAACTCTGTACCCAGACAACTTCACCGAGATGAATTGGTCGGGTTGACTATAGTGTTCCTTTGAAGTTTAGAATCTTAAAATATTTGAATAACTCTCACCTTAAAATCCTTATATCTAACCTTAAATTACCTAACACTAAAAAAACAAAAAACACCTAAACTTAAAGAAGCATGTAGTCCTGAACCTATTGGGTTAAAACCATCATCTAGCCTTCCTGGTCCCCTCATGCCTCCCAAAATATAGTAAAATCTTACTTGTATTCAAGTCTGCAGCTGCTGGCTTTGTCCCTGTTTCCTTTATACCTGCCCACTACCTGCTGACATCAGCAGAAGTGGTAGCCTGATCCAATCACAATGCTTCCCCATAGGATTGGCTGACAAAGAGGCAGATACAGGGCAGAGTCAGCACAAATTCAAACACAGCGTTGGCCAATCAGCATCTCCTCATAGAGATTAATTGAATCAATGAATCTCTATGAGTAAAGTTCAGTGTCTGCATGCAGAGGGTGGAGATACTGAATGTTTGGATGAATGTTTGGATGCATTTTAGGAAGCCATGGCCCAGGAAGGATCTCTAACAGCTATCTGAGGAGTGGCCAGTGAAGTTATCACTAGGCTGTAATGTAAACACTGCATTTTCTCTGAAAAGGCAGTGTTTACAGCAAAAAGCCTGAAGGTAAGTATTCTACTCACCAGAACAAATTCAATAAGCTGTAATTGTTCTGGTGACTATAGTGTCTCTTTAAACCTTAATCGACCATTAAAAGCACCAAAACCACATTATCTCAATACAATGGTCTGAGTGCAGAGGCCCTGTAGGTTTAACCCCTCTAAGGAAAACATTGCCATTTTGCAGAAACAGCGGTGTTTACCTTAAAGCGTTAAGCATGTCTCTGGTGGCTCTCTTCCAGTGACCTTGCTGCTTGTAGGAAAGAGTGAATGCTTTTCTATAAGGAGCATTAGTTTCATGTGGCACACAATGATCATGCGCATCAGTCCCCAAAGCTCTTGTTTGAGCAGTGGTCTGGACCAGTAACGAGGAAGTGAACATGTTGTGGGAGGCTTAGAGATCAGCAGAGCCAAGGGTGTGTCAGCTTTGTTACTTCAAATTTTAAAAAAAGACAGATTTCTGTGATTTTGGGGTTAATATTTTATGTTAGGCCGTTTAAGGATACATTTTGGGATTTGGGGTTAAAATTTTATGTTAGTTCGTTTAAGGATATGTTTAGGGATTTTAGGGCTAGGGTTAAGTTAGAGATTTATATTTAAAGGGACACTTTAGGAACCACAACCACTAATGTGTGCTGTAGTGGTTATAATGTCAGGAGTTCCCAGGTACAGTCTTCTGGTAATCTGTCAAACAGCTTATAAATAGGTTCAGTTTTATAATTACGAAGGAGACATGCGTCCATCAAGTTCAGCCTTTCTCAAATCGTTTTTTTGCCGTTGATATGAAAGAAGGCAAAAACCAAGTTTGAAGCAAGAATCTAGAAAAAACATCCTTCTTGATCCCAGAATGGCAGTCAGATCCCTCCTTGGAAGAAGCTATTACTGCACTAATTAAAAATGATATCCCTGAATATTGTTTTTGCAAGTATTCATCCAATTGCTGTTTACATATCTGTATATACTCTGATAACATCACCTCTTCAGGTGGAGAATTCCACATCCTTACTGTTCGTACTGTAAAAATCCCTTTCCTCTGCCATAGACTAAATCTCCTTTCTTCCAGTCTAAATTAGTGATCTTGTGTCCTATGTATAGTCCTGTTTATGAATAGATTGCCAGACAATGCTCTCATATACCCACCGTGGTACTGTTTTTCTAAACTAAAGAGATTTAAATTTCTATTCACTAAAATGTTCCATTCTTTTTATTAATTTTGTAGCCCACCAACTTTCTCAAGTGCCATAATATCCTTCTTTATAACAGGTGGCCAAAATTGCACAGCATACTCAAGGTGTGGTCTTAGAAGTGATTTGAATAATAAAAAGGTGATAAAAAAAGAGAAAAATATATATTTTCATGCCGAGAATGAATGCCCCTATTTATACATGGCAATAACTTACTGGCCTTAGCAACTGCCGATTGACATTGTTGCCTAGTTTGTTGTCAATAATAATTCTCAAATTCTTCTTGTGTGTTGTTATCCCTAATTCACTACCATTTAGGGTGTAAATGCTGTTTTGGGCTTCCAAAGTCTTTCCGATCACACTTTTTAATTATCATGCAACTCATTTCAAGTTTAGTCAGTTCTCATTGATTGTCAACTGACAGTTGTCAGTCACCAAATACAGTCTAAACCATGGGTCGTCAACCTGGTCCCTACCACCCACTAGTGGGCGTTTCAGGATTCCAGGTGGGCGGTAGGGATTTCAGAGATTGGGTGGGCGGGAGGGCGAGTGCGAGCCGGCGGTACCCCTGCGACCGGGTACCGCCGTCACCATTTGCGGCCCCGGCCCGAGTGGCAAACCGCCGGGGCAGCCGTCCAAGGGGTCCATCGGGTGGCCCATGCTGTCAGGGCCACCCGATGGATGTGGATCGAGAGGGGGCCCGGTCAGCGCTGGGTGCTTTAACAGCGCGACCGGGCCCCCTGTTATTACATCACACGCTGGAAGGAAGTGACTGCGCGTCACTCCTCCCAGCTAACACACAGACCGTGCGGGAGGAAGACAATGGAGTCAGAGTAGGAACTCTGACTCCCATGCACCTGAGCCACCACTGGACCCCAGGGAAAGTCACCCTCCCGCACCTAAAAGGTAGGAAACAGGAGGGTGACTAAAATATTTTGTGTGTGTGTTTGTGTGTATGTGTCTTTGTATGTATGTCTTGTGTCTGTCTGTATGTCTTGTGTGTGTGTGTCTATCTGTATATATGTGTGTATGTATGTGTGTCTTGTCTTTGTATGTATGTGTTGTGTGTGTATGTCTTTGTATGTATGTGTGTCTTTGTATGTGTGTCTTGTGTCTGTCTGTATGTGTGTATGTATGTGTCTATAAAGGGTTAAATGTTAAAGGGTTTATAAAATACCCCTTCCTGTCTTATTGGAGACTCTTGGCTGATATCAGCATATCTAATGGCTAGTGTAGGAACTCACCTATTGAGGCTTGCCTTGACGTGGCTGGTGAGCTTATATATTCAAATGGCCATTTAGAATAGAACTAAAGAGCCTCCATTTTTGTTCAAATGCACATGGGGATTTAGGCCAGAGCGCAGGTAACACTTTTCTTTGTTTTTACTATGTATTTTAAGCTGTTGGATACTAAGCCACTGCTGCTGTAAGCGCGGTGCTTTATCTTTGTGTTTGTATATGAATTTTGTATCACTCAGCTATGTTACATTGCTGCCAGCCTTCCCACGTTTGTCTTATTAAGACTTTATAAGTATGTAGGGGCAGCACCCCTTCCTGTCTCATCAGAGAAATTTGCCTTTTAGCTGATACCAGCAAGGTGATTTGTATGTTATAGCCCTACTCAGGGTAAAGTATGTAGGGGTTTATAAAACACCCTTTCATGTCTCATTAGAGACGTCTATACTTTGTCTGATACCAGCAAAGTTTATTGAATGTGTAGAAGCCCTATAAAGGGTTAAATGTTAAAGGGTTTATAAAACACCCCTTTCTGTCTCACTTTGTCTGATATCAGCAAAGTTTATTGTATGTGCAGAAGCCCTATAAAGGGTTAAATGTTAAAGGGTTTATAAGATACCCCTTCTTGTCTCATTGGAGACTCTTGGCTGATATCAGCGTATCTAATGGCTAGTGTAGGAACTCACCTATTGAGGCTTGCCTTGACGTGGCTGGTGAGCTTATATATTCAAATGGCCATTTAGAATAGAACTAAAGAGCCTCCATTTTTGTTCAAATGCACATGGGGATTTAGGCCAGAGCGCAGGTAACGTTTTTCTTTGTTTTTACTATGTATTTTAAGCTGTTGGATACTAAGCCACTGCTGCTGTAAGCGCGGTGCTTTATCTTTGTCTTTGTATGTATGTGTTGTGTGTGTATGTCTTTGTATGTATGTGTGTCTTGTGTCTGTCTGTATGTGTGTATGTATGTGTCTATGGATGTGTTATGTGTATGTCTCTGTATGTGTGCCTGTCTGTATGTATGTGTACCTGTCTGTTTGTATGTATGTGTCTTTTTATGTGTGTGTATGTTTGCGAGTATGTGTGTGTGTGTGTCTGTATGTATGTATGTGTCTTGTGTGTGTCTGTGTGTGCCTGTCTGTTTTTCTGTATGTATGTATGCCTGTCTGTTTGTATGTATGTGTCTTTTTATGTGTGTGTGTGTATGTATGTATGTATGTGTGTCTGTCTGTTATAGTGGGCTATAGTAAGTGGGCTGCCTAGCTAAGCCTTCCTACTGGGCATTGCTCTAAGGAAGGTTAAAAAATAGAAAAAAGTAACAAACCATTCATAAATGGTTAGATAGATTTACTGTGGATGGGATCTGGGGACTCCTGGCACCATAACCACTACTGTTCACACTGCCTAAAGTGTCGCTTTAAGGTTACAGATTTTTGACTTAGGGAAGTGTAAACATTGTAGATTAGTTTAAATTAGGGATTTTAGAGTTAGGGCGTTAGATATTTTATGGTCTGGTATAGGCATTTGAAGCTTAAGGATAAGGGTTAAATTCAAAATATTAAAGTTAATGGTTAGAGATTTTAACATTATGTCTAATTCAGAATTTTAGATTTAGGGGTTAGGGATTCTAAGCTTAGATTTAGGCATTTTAAAGTTGGTTTGGGGTATTTTTCTATTAGGATTAGGTAATATTTTAAGGTAGGAATAACCAAACAATTCATGTTACCTTGCACGTTCTATTTATGAAGCGTATAAAAAACATTATCAGCTGCACAATTAGTTGCTCAAAAGATCTTTAATTTAAAAAAAAAGCAAGAACATGCATACTCTCAGGGGATCTCGAATTCCTGAAGTGCCGAATTTCCGAATTTTAGAAATCCCGAATTTCGGAAGTGCTGAACCGAAGTGCCGAATTGCCACAGATTTCTGAAAAGTGGCAAAACAGGAGAGGGAATGATGACAGGAATCTAACCCTAACCCTAGCCCTAACACTACACCTAACCCTACCCCTAACCCCAACCTTCCTCAAACCATAACCCTACCACTAACCTTGCCACTAACCCTACCACTAACACTAGGGTTAGTGGTAGGGTAATGGAATTGCAGACGGCTCGAATTCCTAAGTGCCGAATTTCCGAATTTTAGAATTCCCGAATTTTGAAAGTGCCGAACCGAACCCAATTTTTTCCCCATGCAAATCCCTAGTGAAAAGTATGAATCACCCAAATATACAGTTTATCTGATTTAGAGTCCCATGAGCTACAGGTGGGCAAGTGTGGACAATGCATTTAAATACAGTCATAGAGTCATCTCATCTGTATGGCAGCAGGTTCAAGATCGAAGATTGTAGAGCAGATAGAGGTGGCTTTAGGTTTCCTCCGTCCTGATAATTAGACTGTGCAAGGTTCTGTATATTTTCTGTTTATTGTCTATTCATTTAAAGGTTTTTTAAGAACCCTCCTAGAGCACCTTAAAGTGGGAGAGAGCCAGGTGGTACAGATTTTTAGATTTAAAGGTTGGAGTGAGGTTAGGGGTTAAAACACCAAAGCTTTATCCTTGTCTTTCGAGGGATACAGCATAGATAAACGATTAATTTTCCAGTTAGGACTGATATCGGGCAGAGTTAAAAAAGGCCTTTATCGGTCTTAGTGTTGTATCTTTTAGATTGTAGTTTTAAACTAAAATGAAAAACAAAGAAAAAAACAAACACATTAAACTGCACATCATACTAATGTAATGAAACAAAATAATGAATCAAATGTTATATAGTATATAGTTTAGTACACTGTATAATCATCTCATTTGCTGAACGTATTTACTGAGGCATTATGTTCTTGTGCAAAAAAAATCAATAAAATTTAAAAGAAGCAATAAAACATCCATTAAACAGCTAGTCAAACACTCTTTGAGGTAAGTTAATATAAGTCTTTGACACGATTTCACAGATTACTGATCTTTGCTTGGGATGGCAGTGGCAAATGTGGTCAATGTGACATAGTTGGATAAATCACACTTGTTTGATAAAGGTCAAAAACTGCAGGAGGCAACAAATGATAACCTTTATTATTTTAACCTCTCTCTGCCACCCAAAATGTTATGTTATACTGTGACTGTGGCATAGGAAAAGAGATGCTATATATATATACAAGGTACAAAAGGCACACATGCACAGACAAATGCAGACACATACACACACAGGCACCGACCAACACGTATACATACACATACATGCTTAGGCCCCCAGTTACACACAGAAAAAAACACAGACATTCTCAGATACACATAAGCAGACAAACAAACATACAGACACACACATGTCCAGATACACACACACACGTTTCTTAGTAGCTGTATTAGTCCAGTGATGCAAAAACTCCAGTAAGAAGACTCAATGGCCCAGACTCGAAGGGCTTCACAGCAAAAATAAAAGGCAATGATGGGTATTGCTTTAAGTCTTAGGTAAAGCGATAAGTCTTGTGTCTCCTGAAGGGCATTCTTTGACTGCTCAAGAGAGAGAGTTCCACAACGTAGTAGCAGCAAATCTAAAGTTTAAGTACCAAACACTCAGTAAACACTTGGGACCCCCAAATGACATAAATCAGAAAATTAAAGGACTTGAATTGAGAGTGCAGGGATCAAAGCTCCCAGTAGGCTGACCACTAGTTCTAGAAAAAACAAAAAGATGTAATTTAGCATTTATAAAATAATTACAGTCCAATGGCAACTCAATCACCAAGTATTTCTAAATAGTCCTTATTTTGGTATATGCAACAACAAGAAAAAAAACAGAAGAAACTAATAGTGTAGTATATTAAAGCTATTGTTGGCAGTTTGCAGTTAAGACCTAATAGGAAAAAATAAAATAAAATAATATATATATATATATATATATATATATAATTTGTGCTTTCCCTGTATGCCACCCCTTTAACCTCAAAGTAAGCTACACGACTGTGATGCGATGTTGCAAGACGCTTAAAGGGACACCTGCGCATTAGATCCTTTAAGCGCTTACTGTTTATGGTTCTGTAAGGTTTATATTGTGTGCAACTGTATGCTCTTGATTCCAAACTGCTATTTTTGTTTGATGCCTTAACTGCGGTTGACTGTTCTTTATTGTATTTCTATGCCATAGACACATAGTTAATTTTATTGGACACATCACTCTGGCCTACCCTACCTATCCTGGGACTTACTAGGCCATTATCCATGTCCCCACGGAACTACTTTCAGCAACATACCCACTGACTTGGGTATCGATGTATATACTTTATTTCTGTTGTTACGTTTGTCACCTTCCCAAGGTTACCTTCCATTTTACACCTGCACCTACTCACTACCAATACACTCATCAAGACTTCCCATATGCCATCCAGCCGATAACAACATATATGTGTCCCACGAGGATCATCCCATATTGGTTACAGCTGATAGACCACATAGGTTACATTGTCTATGCCTCGCAGAGGTGTGAGACCCCCACACAGATCCACAGATTTATTTGAACTTATCTCATTAGGCACTTTTTCTCCCTTGCAGTGCATTCTATTACTAAACACAGCAGATTGTACATCATCCGCCTGGCTTCCACACAAAAACAGAGTTCTTGCCACTGCTAAGCTTGCTTGCATCTATATTGACGATAACATCAGAAAATCAGCATTTACTTACACGTACTATACTCCCTTAATGTCCAAGGTCTAAATACACCTCATAAAAGACGCATGTGCCTTAAGGAAGCAAAGTGGGCACAGGCAGACGTAGTGTTTTTGCAAGAAACACACTTTGCTAAAGCAATACTGCAGTGATTTGGCATGGCCCATTATCCGATCCAACACCATGCAGCCTACCTTACTAAAGCGAGAGGGGTATCCATATTAATACATAAATCGGTGGCTTTTGAATTACTCCTAAAACTAACCGACCCACAAGGCCGTTACCTTATACTAGTATGCCTACTAAACGACAAGCTTTATACGCTAGTCAATATTTATGTTCCAAACTTAGGTCAACGTAGCTTCCTACAACTCATCCTAAGCAAGACTGTCGCTACACAGAAAGGGATTACACTGATATGCGGAGAATTCAACCATATATTAGACACTTCGCCAGACTCCTCTCCTCCAATTAAATCGCCCAGAAAACGGAGAGTAAAAGCAGCCTGCCAGGCTCTCACAAAGTTACTGCACAGCCACAATCTCTACAATGTGTGGAGGACTTATCACTCCAGGCAGTACTAAAACTACTCGGTGTTACACGCCTCCCACTCCAGAATAGACATATTGTGGTATGATGACGCTCCCCTATTCATCACCCTAACAGACGACTTTAAATTTCGATGTAGCAACTCATGGCGACTAATTCGCTCCTACAAGATGCATGCTATATTACAGGAGGATTTACAAGACTACTTTGCACATAACACGCCGCAAGACACTTCACACTCCTCAACTTGGCAAGCTCATTAGTCAGTGATGAGAAGTCTCCTCATTAGTAAAGTATCTCTCCTAAAAAAAACAAGCCTAAACCCATGAAATAACCTTACTCAGAAGATGCATCCACAGCCCATTTGCTACAACCATCGGACAACCTAGCTAAAACCATAAAATCTCTGACCACACAAATCAATGACTTACAACTTCTCAAGACCACCCATACGCTCCAAAAACATCCAAGCATTACTCCCTAAACAATAAAGCAGACCGGCTCCTGTCCAACATTTTAAGGGACAGACAATCCTCCACTAAGATCCCCTACATTCTAACTGACTCAGGACAAAAGATATTCCGACCTTAAGACACCTGTAATGGATTTGCTAACTTTTATAGCAAGCTATACAACCTTAAAACAGACCCTTCAATACCCCAACCAACAAATACTGACATAGATCTCTTTCTCGATAAAGTATCCCTCCCAAGGCTGACCCAAACACAATTTGACTCTCTTAATGCCCCTGTAATGATTGAAGAAATCGAGCACATCATAAAGCAACTTCCTAGGCATAAAGCCCAACGTCCCCAATGGCTACACTAACTACTACTACAAATGCTTCTCCAACGCCTTGGCCCCACACATGGCTGCCTTCTTCCAGTCTGCCTTAACATTACAATGCCTACTCGGGGACCTCCCCAAAGCCAATATAGCAACCCTTTTTAAGCCTGGTAAATCGCCTACTAAATGTCCTAACTTTCGCCCTATTTCCCTACGACCGCGGACGCCCACATTTTTGCCAAGTTGTTCGCGAACAGACTTAAAGTATATTCCCCCACCAAATTTACTCCGACCAAGTTGGCTTCATCAGTGGACAACAAGGCACAGACAGAACACATAAAGCACTAAACTAAATAAAGTATATACCATACACAAGCAACAACAAGGTAGTGTGCTCCTTTCCCTTGACGCATAATAGATCTCCTATACTGGAGATTCCTGAGAGGGGTCCTGCAAAATTAGATTTTTCTCCCTACCTTTCTAGCAGCTTTCCAGGTCTTAAATAGCTCCCCCACAGCTAGAGTCTTTAACAGAGGTTTCCTGTCACACCCGTTTTCTATAACGAATGGGACAAGGCAGGGCTGCCCCCTATCTCCCTTGCTCTACATTATGGCCCTAGAACCGCTGGCAGAGTGGATAAGGCAAAATCAAAACATAAAAGGAATTTGTGTAGGAACAAAAAAGTTTAAACTTAACATGTTTTTTGTGGATGACGCCCTAGTCACTGTCGTACAGCCCTACGACTCGCCACCTGTATTCCACAAACTACTAAAGGCCTTTAGCGAATGCTCTTATTACAAGTTAAATGTCTCAAAGACCCAGGCTATGACAGTACACTTATTGCATCAGCAGGAGACACTACTTAATTTGAACCATCAGTACAACTGGAGAAACTACTCACTCCTTTTCCTAGGGATAGCTTTTCCGAAGGATCTGACCCAACTGTATTACTTTAGCTAACTGGCCATAATAAAATCAATAACAGACCTTATTACAGCTTGGCAGGGCAAATTCATATCCTGGACAGGCAGAATTACCACTATAAAAATGTTTCTCCCACCTAAGCTACATTATGTCTTCAAAACCCTGCCACTAAAGATCCCCAGATAATTATTCACCACAGTGCCAAAAGTGATCAATAAGTTTGTCTGGAGTTGGAGGCGTCCCAGAGTGAATGTAACGTTGCTACAGGCACCTCTTAACAAAGGTGTCATGGGGCTGCCGAACATTAAAACAATATTATTGAGCAGCAATCCTGAGTAACGTTGCCGTGGTCCAGAACACCCACAATGGGTGTATGTAGCAGAATATTGAGAAAACCTAAGTATGGACGAAATGATTTGTTTACCAAAAAAATCCCACACTCCTCTTTCACACAGTCTACCTACTACAGCCACCATACTACAGATATGGGATAATCACAGAAATATATGATGCCACTATTCACCGATATCCTTTCCAATTCGACTAGTAACACATTTTATCTCGGATTTTAATTTTAAACTTTGGGGATGTGTAGGAGTGAACTATTTGTATCAAATATGTAACAGCGATATGCTGAGACCCTTCCAGGTTTTTATGTGGCACACACACAATATCAAACACGGCTCAATTCTCATACACCCAATTACAGAGCTGGTTGTTGAAGCTAGACTTTAGAGAGCATCCACGTACTCAGCAAAGTAAATGGACGCTCTCCCAATTTGAACATCAAATAATGGAAGCCCAGTGGACTAAAGCAATCCTAGCCCATAAAGGCAATACCTTGAATGCAGCTCATATTGAATTTTTGAGGAAAATTATGTACAGATGGTACATGGTGCCACCGAGACTCGTCAAAATCTCTCCATCAGAGGTGGCTGTCTAATTAGGCAATTTAGGCGGCTGCCTAAGGCCTCACGCTGATGGGGGCCTCGCGGTCGTAAATCGCCTTAGGGCAGTGTGACATGTCGGCTCCTCAGTCAGAGACTGAGGACCCGACACAGGAGGGGGCCCGGCGGCTTGCCCTTTAGGCCGCCGGGTGCGAGGCCACTCCTGTGCCTGCTCGGGAGAGAGCCAGCCTGTTTACAGCTCCGCCGAGTGCAGAGCTGCAGGCTGAGTGGGTCTCGCGATCTCAGCTGACTGGCTAAGATCGTGGGACTAGACTTACCACGTGGTCTGCAGCTCTGCACCCAGCGGAGCTGCAGACCGTAAAGGGAGACCATATTTATGCTTTAGCTCCCCCCCCTCTACCCGGCCCTCCTACCACCCTACTGCCCCAGCCACCCTACCACCCCTGCCCCAGCCACCCTACTGCCCCAGCCACCCCACCACCTAACTGCCCCAGCCACCCTACCACCCTCTGGGCCACCCCAGCCACCCTACCACCCCACTGCCCCAGCCACCCCTGCCACCCCTGCCCAGCCACCTACCACTCTGCCACAGCCACCCTACCACCACCTGCCCCAGCCACCCACCACCCTACTGTCTCAGCCACCCTACCACCCCTGCCCCAGCCACCACACCACCCTACTGCCCCAGCCACCACACCATCCTCTGCCCCAGCCTCCCCACCACTCTCCTGCCCCAGCCATCCCACCACCCTCTGCCCCAGCCACCCTACCACCCTACTGCCACAGCCACCCTACTGCCCAAGCCACCCCACCACCCTCTGCCCCTGCCACCCTACTGCCCC
>OW240914.1:345212318-345259760 GCA_933207985.1 Pelobates cultripes | reverse complement strand
CCTGCCCTGTCACAGTCCCTTACCACCCCCTACCCTGTCAAAGCCCCCCTCTCACAGCCCCCCACCCTGTCACAGCTCCCCCTATGTCACAGCTTCCCTACCCTGTCACCCCACACCCACACCCACCCTTCCCACACACACACGCTGTCACAGCCTTCCACCGCACACCTTGTCATTCCCCACCCATACCCTATCATTACCACACACACTGACACCCCCTTCACACACACTGTCATCACATACACTTTCATTCCCCACACACTATCACCCCTAAACCCAGCCAAACTCACATAGCCCCTCCTAATCCTATCACGCTCACCCACTGCAACCATACCAAAATCCTTGCTTTGCCACACCTACCCTATAGCATTAACATCCCCATCAACCCAGTCAGACTCACCTTCTCTTGCACTGTCACACTCACCTCCCAACCCTGTCACTCATCCTATATCAGTCTGTCCCACTCACCCTCTTCACCCTGCCACACTCACCTTATTACATAAACCCTTACAATCCTGTACTCCAACTGTGCAACACTCACCCCAAACCCTGTCACACATAGGTAGACAATACCAGATACACTCATATATACATACACCGGCACTTATGTATACACGACTGCAAGGCTGTGTAACTATACCCCTCAGTCATGTATAAATGATTGGCATAATTGCTAATTAAATTTGTTTATTGCAAATTAGGTTATTTTGCATATTATGCCATAACTACAGTCAGAGAGATCATAATGCGGCGGCAACACAGCAAGCCTCTGAACAATGAATACAGACACTAGCTCTCTGTATCCAGCGCTGCAAGCTTGTCCTTAAATACAACGACAGCACCTTATACACACAATGCAACCCCTATTTTTTACTTTAGGTGTTAGTGGGAGCCTCATGTTTGAGTTTTGCCTAAGGCCTCACAAAGTCTAGACCGCCACTGCTCTCCATCATATTCTGCAATTTGCTGGAGATGCGGGGCTGACCGTGGCACTATGCTACACATTTGGTGTTATCTGTATTGGAACTTGACATTGGTTCGGTTAGGCGGTGATACTAGAGTATTGGAAAGATGGTCACGTCTCTAACCTGAGCCTTGTCGTTGACTCAAGACCGTTGGTTAAGAGTAGATGTGGGAGCATTAAAGGAATCTAGGTGTGCTTGAGCAGTATTTAAATAGTTACCTCTTTAGCCTAGTGGGTATGGCTGAACCCTAGTTTGGGTGTACCAGTTTGGGGGGGGAGGGGGGTCATATTTGTAGTTGCTTCATTTGGGCGTGTGTGGGTGGGCTCTCGATTATGTAGGATATTTAAGTTTTGAGGGATGATCAGGAGTGCATTTTCTGTTTCCTTTGTCAGGAATTCAGTCCAAGGAGACCATATTTTGGAGAATGTTTAGTAGTTTTTGGTTTTAGCTTGTGTTAGTTCCTCCATATGTTTAATTTCTTTGACTCTAGCGAACCATTCGTTGATAGTTGGGGTGTGGGTTTGTTTCCAGTATTTGGGGATAAATTGTGCAGCAGCCATAACTAGAAAGTTGAGGAGGGTGGATTGCTCCCTTCGGTGGTGTTTCAAGGGAAGTAGGAATATGTATTGTTTAGGGTCCATGGTGAATCCGCTCTTAATGATTAATTGGTTAAGTTTGTGTATCCTGGTCCAATACCTTGTGTAACAAACCACCTCTTTTACAGGTAGGATTGTCACCGATCTTGCAGTAACCACAGCCTTCTAGGGTATACAAAGTCCAGGACACCTTCAGCTCAGTTTTTCTTTTTATTCAGTAAGAAAACAGGTTCTTTAAATAATAACAAAAACAAACAAAATCCCTTGCTCTTACTTGAGCTCTTACTAGACAGTAATTACTATCTGCAATTGGGTGGCTTTCCCACTTACCAATTTTCCAAACAAAAGAAATGTCTTTACAATAAACACACTTGTCTTTCACTCTCCTAGCTGTCTTTTCCTCCCTCACACTGCAGCAGGCTGCTCTCTTCTTTTAAAGGCCTGTCTACTAATTGAGTAGCTACAGGTGAGTGCCAATTAGTTAACTCTTAAAATCAGATCCAAGCTGTGGTCTGTTATACAGCAACTAGTGCTGTTGGAGCATTGGCCCACCCTGCTCTCCAAATACTCCGCCCCAGGGACCCATACCATGTTTTGCAGAGCATCAGCTATGCATATTGCAAACTTTAACCTCTCTCCCTGGGGCATTTAACTGAAAATCCTCTGGTTGCTGTTTAGCAAATCAGGTCTGATGTATCTCCCATCAACCACTATTCCACCTTTACGCTCACATATCCTCCCCCCCAGCTCATACCCATGGGTTTGAGCGACCATGGAAATCAGGGAGTGTACCCTCGAAAGCCCATCAGCATTACCTTGTTGCAGACCAGCCCTGTGTTCCACAGTGAAATTAAAAGATTGTAAACTCAAAAACCATCTGGTTACTCTGGAGTTATTTTCCTTGTTCTGATACATCCATGTCAGAGGTGCATGGTCCGTTATCAATCGGAACTTTCTGCCTAGCAGGTAGTATTTAAGAGAGTCTAATGCCCACTTAATAGCAAGACACTCTTTTTCAACAATAGAGTAGTTCTTCTCATGTGGGTTTAACTTCCTGCTCAAAAAGAAAACAGGGTGTTCTTCACCCTGGTATTCCTGTGAAAGAACAGCCCCCAAGCCAACATCAGAAGCATCTGTCTGAACTATAAAGTCCCTGGAAAAATCTGGGGTCACCAAGACAGGATGGCTACAGATAGCTTCCTTCAGACTCTTAAAAGCCTTTTCTGCCTCAGGGCACCATTTAACTATAACTGGGGATTTTGCTTTAATAAGGTCTGTTAGAGGTGCAGCAATGGTAGCAAAATCTGGGATGAACCGCCTATAATATCCAATTAAACCCAAAAATGCCTTTACTTGTTTCTTTGTAAGGGGCTGTGGCCATTTTTGTATGGCTTCTACTTTGGCTTCCTGTGGTTTAACCAAACCCCTCCCAATAGAATAACCTAAGTACTTTGCTTCCTCTAAACCAATCGTACACTTGGAAGGATTGGCAGTTAAGCCCGCTGAGCGGATAGCATCAAGCACCGCTTGAACTTTGGGGAGGTGGGATTCCCAGTCTGCACTGTGGATGATGACATCATCCAAGTATGCTGCAGCATAACGAACATGAGGTTTAAGAATTCTGTCCATCATTCGTTGGAATGTGGCAGGTGCCCCATGTAACCCAAATGGCAATACAGTGTACTGAAACAGGCCACTGGGTGTTGAAAAGGCTGTCTTTTCTTTGGCTCTTTCAGTGAGAGGGACCTGCCAGTAACCCTTTGTTAAATCCAAGGTTGTTATATAACGAGCTTTACCCAGTCTTTCTATTAACTCATCAACTCTGGGCATTGGGTAAGCATCAAATTTTGAGATAGCATTTAACTTGCGGTAGTCATTACAGAACCTCCATGTGCCATCAGGTTTTGGCACCAATACAATAGGACTACTCCAGTTACTCTGGGATTCTTCAATGACTCCAAGTTTTAACATGCTCTCAACCTCTAAGTTTATAACCTCCCTCCGGGCCTCAGGAATTCTATAGGGTTTGAGATTAACTCTTTTCCCTGGTTCGGTTATTATGTCATGTTTAATCACCTTAGTCTTTCCTGGAACTACCGAGAAAACATCCCTATTTCTTCTGATGAAGTCTCTGACCTCTTGCTTTTGATGTACAGACAGAGCCTCAGATACGTTCACCTCTGGCTCTACTATAGGAGGTTCTGAAGTTTTTAAAGCAACCAGGACCTCCCTGTCCTTCCATGGCTTTAACAGATTTATATGATACAACTGTTCAGGCTTTCTTCTTCCTGGTTGTCTGACTTTATAATTGACATCACTCACTTTCTCTATTATTTCATAGGGTCCATGCCAAGTCGCAAGGAACTTATTCTCCACAGTAGGGACCAGAACCAATACCCTGTCTCCAGGTTGGAACACTCTGACTCTAGCATTACGGTTATAGCTGTTTTTCTGAGCCTGCTGGGCTTCCAGCATGTGTTCCCTGACAATAGGCATGATGGTGGCCATTCTATCCTGCATTTGAGCTATATGCTCAATTACACTCCTGTGAGGAGTAGTCTCCTGTTCCCAGGTCTCCTTAGCAATATCCAATATTCCCCTGGGATGTCTTCCATATAACAATTCAAAAGGAGAGAAGCCCGTGGAGGCCTGTGGAACTTCCCTAATGGAAAACAGTAGATATGGCAATAAAAAATCCCAATTTCTTCCATCAGCATCAATTACCTTGCGTAGCATACTCTTAAGGGTTTTGTTGAACCTCTCTACTAAACCATCAGTCTGTGGGTGATATACTGAGGTCTTAAGATGTTTAACCTGCAAGAGCCTGCACAACTCTTTTGTGACTTTGGACATGAACGGGGTCCCCTGGTCTGTCAGGATTTCTTTAGGGATACCCACCCTACTGAACATCAACATAAGTTCCTTAGCTATTAACTTTGCAGAGGTATTACGCAAGGGAATGGCCTCAGGGTAACGAGTTGCATAGTCCAAGATGACTAATATATATTGGTGTCCTCTAGCAGACTTTACCAGTGGCCCCACTAAGTCCATAGCGATCCTTTCAAAAGGTACATCAATTATGGGTAAGGGTACAAGTGGACTACGAAAAGTCTTGAAAGGAGCCCTGTACTGGCACTCTGGACAAGAGGAGCAATAGTTTGTAATAGCAGCAAACACTCCAGGCCAGTAAAACCTTCTAAGGACTCTCTCTCTAGTTTTTTCGACTCCCAAATGTCCCCCTAATATGTGGCTGTGAGCCAACTTTAGCACTATATTTTGGTAAGTCTGAGGAACCAACAACTGCTTAATGATGTCTGAATCCTTTTTTTCTACACGGTAAATTAGGTCATTTTGTACTTCAAAATAGGGGAACGGTAGGGCTTCTCCTGGCTGATTAGCAACCCCATTTACAACTTTAATATCATTTCTAGCTGTCACTAAAGTGGGATCTTCCCACTGAGCACTTTTAAAATTACCTGGACTGATTCCAAAATCAATTAAGTCCTTATCTTTGTCTGCAGTATTAGTAGGCTCCTCACTAGTTTGAGCTGGGTTATCTCCTATTAATACTGGTTTAGGGCAGTATTTTCTCCTTTTTCTTATTTTTCCATCACAATGGTCAAAACCCAAGTCAATATCGGAAAAAGGGAACACATTATCCTCGGCCGATTGACTAATTTCTGATAAAGTTTGGTCCCTCTTTTGTACAGCTGCCCATAATTCTAGAAAGTGAGGAAAGTCTCTACCGATCACTACCTCATGGGCTAATCTAGGTACTACACCCACTCGGTACTTTAAATCCCCATACTGGGTTCCAATATTTACTTCCGCAGTGGGGTATTCCTTTTTATCACCATGAACACAGATAATGCCTATTTTCTGTACATGATCAGGTTTTACACAAGGTATTACAGACTCTGCTACCAACGTAACCATACTACCCGAATCAAGTAATGCTTTAGACATTTTACCATTCACAGTTACACAGCATGTATGAGGGTTATTATCATAGTCATTGTTAACAGTACCATAACAGTTGAGCAAAAATGAACGTGCTCCCTCATCTTTGCCCATATTGTATTCCATAGGTTCATCCTTCAATGGACAGTCTTTGGCCATATGACCATCCTCTTTGCACTTGAAACATTTGACAGTAAAATCTGCCCACCAATTAGTTCCTCTCCCAGGCCTATTAGACCTGGATGCCCCCCTGGTGTTTTGTGTATAGAGCTGCAGCTCTTCAGCTCCCCTTAAACCTTGAACAGTCTTACCAGGTCTTGCAGAATCTTGGGGCTTAGGATTGCGAGGGTTTGCCTGTGAAGTAGGACATAGCAGTTCTCCTGCAGCCACATATCTTTCCACCAAGGCAATCAGTTGGTCAGCTGTATGGGGGTCACTTTGGCTGACCCAGCGACGCAGGGAAGCTGGTAAACCACGCAAAAACCGGTCCATTACTAAGGTTTCCACAATGTGGCTAGCTGAATGGATTTCAGGTTGTAACCATTTCCGTGCAAGGTGTAGGAGGTCAAACATTTGGGAACGTGCGGCTTTGTCTGAAGAATATGACCATGAGTGGAACCTTTGGGCACGTACTGCAGAGGTTACACCCAGTCGTGCCAAGATTTCAGCTTTCAATTTGCTGTAGATACTTGCATCGGCTGGTTCTAGGTCATAATATGCCTTCTGCGGCTCTCCACTTAGGAACGGTGCCAGTATGCTTGCCCACTCACCAGCCGGCCATCCCTCCCTCTCAGCAGTGCGCTCAAATGCCAGAAGGTACGCCTCAACCTCATCTGATGCGGTCATTTTCTGAAGATAGTGGCTCGCCCGAATCACCTTTGGCCCCTGGTATCTTCCATCAGGGTCTCCATTCAGTTTTTCAGAGATAGCTTGGATTTCCTGTTGTAGTCCCTGGGTGATTTTTTGCTGCTCCTCACGGGCTACTTTAAACATCTCCGCTTGTGTCACAACAAGCTGTTTCACCAAGGACTCAGTGCACTCCATTTGTGTTTTGGCCAGGACTTTAGCACACTCTGCCTGGGCCAGCACCAGTTGCTGCAGGGCTGCACTGTTTTCTGCAGCTCTCCTGTTAGTCTCCTGTTGCACAGAGGTGGATTGGATCAGAGCCTTGATAACATCCTCCATGTTGAGCTTTAAATGACTTCTACCCTCAGGCTTACGTGGCTGCCCGCATTCTCCACCATATGTAACAAACCACCTCTTTTACAGGTAGGATTGTCACCGATCTTGCAGTAACCACAGCCTTCTAGGGTATACAAAGTCCAGGACACCTTCAGCTCAGTTTTTCTTTTTATTCAGTAAGAAAACAGGTTCTTTAAATAATAACAAAAACAAACAAAATCCCTTGCTCTTACTTGAGCTCTTACTAGACAGTAATTACTATCTGCAATTGGGTGGCTTTCCCACTTACCAATTTTCCAAACCAAAGAAATGTCTTTACAATAAACACACTTGTCTTTCACTCTCCTAGCTGTCTTTTCCTCCCTCACACTGCAGCAGGCTGCTCTCTTCTTTTAAAGGCCTGTCTACTAATTGAGTAGCTACAGGTGAGTGCCAATTAGTTAACTCTTAAAATCAGATCATAGCTGTGGTCTGTTATACAGCAACTAGTGCTGTTGGAGCATTGGCCCACCCTGCTCTCCAAATACTCCGCCCCAGGGACCCATACCATGTTTTGCAGAGCATCAGCTATGCATATTGCAAACTTTAACCTCTCTCCCTGGGGCATTTAACTGAAAATCCTCTGGTTGCTGTTTAGCAAATCAGGTCTGATGTATCTCCCATCAACCACTATTCCACCTTTACGCTCACACTTGTTATTAGTGGGCACTGCCACCAAATGTGTGAGTAATGGGCATTAATTTCCTGACACCTCCAGCATGTGTCTGAAGGTGTATTGTATAGTTTTTGGATTGTCACTGGAGTGTAGTGCCATCTAGTGATTCATTTGTAGTTGCTTTCTTGGGCTTGCTTAGAGGATGAGGATTTGTGGGTGAGTTTGAGTATGGTTTTCCATTCTTGTGGTGAGAGATTCAGGTTCAATTCATCTTCCCACTGTGTGGTTAGTTTTGGCAGGTTTGGGTCTTGTAGGTCCCTGAGTAGTTGATACATAACGGATAGGGTCTTTGTTTTGAGTGGTTGAGCGTCACATATTTGTTCAAAGGTTGTTAGCTTCCTGATTCCTCCTGGGATGAGGCCCCGACTCAGAACAAAGTGTTTTAGTTGGTCGTAGTGAAGTTGTTGGTTTCTTGTTATGGGGGTGTGGGGTAATATTTGGGCTAAGGTTCTGAGTCCAGTGGATTCGACTGTGTCTCTCAGTTGTAGCGTATTTCCTTTGTGGTAGGCTTTGTATGTGTTCCCGGAGTTGCCTCCTTGAAAGCTAGGATTATGAACCCAATAATTAACGTGTATGATGCCATGCCTCACCCGTATATTTGTGTTACCCGTTTTGGACTCACAATCCTGCACGACGTGAGGCATGTTAAACTTATATACTTTGGAAATGACCTGCTTGTGATGCACCAATAAAAATAAGATTTACAAAAATAAAATAAAATAAAGAATTGGGGAAAAAAATCTCAGTATATTTTAGTATATTGAGCTTTGGAGCAAGGGTAGGTATACATTTGTGTTTAAAAGTTTTCATACCCTTGGAGAATTGGTAATATATGTACCATTTTTAAAGAAAACACATATTTTTTATTTCTTATGTAGGTTATAACTGAATGGCACAATCATAAAACAAAACATGGCAACAAAGAAAAAAAAGGGAATGACCCCTGTTCAAAAGTCTGCATACCTTTAGTTCTTAATACTGTGTATTGCCCCCTTTAGCATCAATGACAGCATGCAGTCTTTTGTAATAGTTGTCTATGAGGCCCTTAATCCTTGCAGGTGGTATAGCTGCCCAATCGTCTTGGCAATTTTTCTCCAGGTCATACAAAGTTTTTGGTCGTCTTGCATGAACCGTACATTTGAGATCTCCCCAGAGTGGCTCAATGATAGAACCTTCACATTTTTCTGCTGTAACCACTGGAGGATTAACTTGGCCTTGTGCTTAAGTCCATTGTAATGCTGGAAGGTCCAGTTCATTATAATGCTGGAAGGTCCAAGAGCATCCCATGCATAGTCTTCGTGCAGGAGAATGCAAATTGTCTGCCAGTATTTTCTGATAACATGCCGCATTCATCTTGCCATCAATTTTCACAAGATTCCCTGTGCGTTTAGAGCTCACTCTCCCCACCTCCCAAAACATCAGTGAGCCACCACAATGCTTCACAGTGGGAGTGGTATTCTTGTCACGATAGGCCTTGTTGATCCCTCTCCAAACATAGTGCTTATGGTTGTGACTGTAAATCTCTATTTTGCTCTTGTCACTCCAAATTACAGTGTGCCAGAAGCTGTGAGGCATGTCAAGGTGTTGTCGGGCATATTGTAAAAGGCCTTTTTTGTGGCATTGGTGCAGTAAAGGCTTCTTTCTGGCAACATTGACCATGGAGCTCATTTTTGGATTGTCGTATTGTGCTCCTTGAAAACAACCAAACCGACTTTTTTTAGAGCAGTATGCATTTCTCCTGAGGTTATCTGTGGTTTTTTCTTTGTATCCCAAATAATTCTTCTGGCAGTTGTGGCTGAAATCTTTCTTGGTCTACCTGACCACGGCTTTGTACCAAGAGATTCCCAATTTTTCCACTTCTTAATAAGTGATAGAACAGTACGGACTGGCATTTTTAAGGCTTTGGATATCTTTTTATATCCTTTTCCATCTTTATAAAGTTTCATTACCTTGTTACACAAGTCTTTTGACAGTTGTCTTCTGCTCCCCCATGGCTCAGTATCTAGCCTGCTCAATGCATCCACATGAGCGCTAACAAACTCATTGACTATTTATACACAGACACTAATTGCAATCGAAAAAGCCACAGGTGTGGGAAATTAACCTTTAATTGCCATTTTAACCTGTGTGTGTCACCTTGTGTGTCTGTAACAAGGCCAAACATTCAAGCATATGTAAACTTTTGATCAGGGACATTTGGGTGATTTCTGTTATCATTATGGATTTAAAAGGAGCCAAACAACTATGTGACAATAAATTGCTTCATATGATCACTATCTTTCAATAAAAGGCATTTCTTTGCATGATCAGTCATTTTTTAAAATCAGTTCCAAAATTTCTGCCAGGGTATGCACGACTGTAAATATAGAATGGACCACCAGTTATGTAGAATGTTTTAAAATAGAACACTTCTAATTGGCCTTCCTATCCGGCTCACTATTTGACTACTTTTTCAGTATGAACTCTAATTTTTGCATTATACTTTTGTATTGTCCAGCCAGATTTCATCTGTGTACAGCCGTTTGTATATTGATGCTCCAATGCTTGATTATCCCCCCCCCCCCCGCGCGGTGGGTCCATGATGTAGGGATCGTGCCCTGGTACCCAAGCTACCACTTTTGTCATAAGTACCCGTAGAATAGATATTCCTCTCTAATTTATGTTTGAAAATATACTTACTTAATCCTGCTATATCTCATAAAACCTGTCTTGTTTTAATTTATATTAATATTTATAATCCAAAATGTTGAGCACTATTTTATGTTCTGTAAAAGGTTTCACGTTAGTAGGACATTCCAACAGTTGCAGAGAGATCACCATTAATAATTACTATTCTTATTCATTGTAATTTGTTCAATTTCTCTATATATTTGTGATTTAAATTTGAACCTAAAAATATGTCTGTACAACGCAGATTGACAAGGGAAATCCATTTACAGATACGTTGAGTTATGCAGTGAATTTGAGTGAGTTTCAGCCGGTATAGTGAAAATAATTTAGTTTTGCAAACCAGCCAGGCCTGCTGTAAATCATGTTAAGACCGCTTTCCAAGCTAGGCTAAATTGTTCCCTATAAATAAATCATTGGACGCAGTTCATGTTAGGTTTGGCAGAGCTGTTATTGGGTCACAAACTCGGTGGAAACAAAACTCTGCACTGTGTTTAAAAATACTATTTGACCATTTACTGAAAAAAAGATAATTCCACTCAAATACTAGATAAAAAAATAGGTCAATGCTAAATAACATCTAAATTCTTTTATAGGTAACAATGTGGTTTACTCTAACATTATTGTTACCTTACTTTTTTCAGATAAAGTAGAATTTATCCAAACAAGAAAGGACATGTTAATAATGGAATCCTGCTGAGATGAAACGATTTAATTTAACTAATTACACTGGAAAGAATGTTAAGTCATATTACAAATATAGGCGCTTAAGAACATTATGCTTATTACAAATAGTCTTACTACGGGACATTACATTCTATTTTTGTATTTAGTTGTTCTGTAACCTTTGATTTATCCTGGATTGATATAAAATATTAAATAAACAAAATTACCGCAAATAAAACCATAATTAAAGTTCTGTTTTCCGTAAACATTCACACAATACACACAAAATAATATAGTTAATTTACAGCATCAAACAAACGTAAGCAATGTAAAATGCCTCTTCTGCTGTCCAGGGGCAGATATCAGTGGATCTATTCTGATGTTTTAAAACACATGGTTCACATGGAGTAAAAGGAAATATTTGTGGAATAGTTAATGCAAAAGAAACAGGCAGAGACACCAACAGTTTGATTTCCAATTCAGATTTGACAAAACACCAGAGGAAATTGCAGCAAAATGTGGTTCTCAAGTTGACTGTCTGAACTACTTCCCCAAAATAAAATGCTGCATTTTCACCTTCATCTTGTCCTGATGTCAAAGGACACTTGGGCATAAGATGATTCAATACATAGAACAATGCATATATTGTCATGCTCTCACGTTTCATTGACACAGAGTCGTTCCTCCAAGCTATACATGTTAAGATCCTTGAACCTTTCCTTGTACTTTTTATCCTGCAATACATGAACCAGTTTAGTAGCCCTTCTCTGAACTCTCTCTAAGGTATCAATATCCTTCTGAAGATACGGTCTCCAGTACTGCGTACAATACTCCAAGTGAGGTCTCACCAGTGTTCTGTACAATGGCATGAGCACTTCTTTCTTTCTACTGCTAATGGCTCTCCCTATACAACCAAGCATTCTGCTAGCATTTACTGCTGCTCTATTACATTGTCTTCCTACCTTTAAGTCATCTGAAATAATTACCCATAAATCCCTTTCCTCAGATGTTGAGGTTAGTAGGGTATCAAATGTTCTATTCTCTGCCCTTGGGTTTTTACGCATTATCTTGCACTTATCCACATTAAATGTCAGTTGCCACAACTCTGACAATTTTTCTAATTTACCTAAATCATTTGCCATTTGGCTTATCTCTCCTGGAACATCAACCATGTTACAAATTTTAGTATCATCAGCAAAAAGACATACCTTACCATCAAGAGCTTCTGCAATATCACTAATAAAAATATTAAAGAGAATGGGTTCAAGTACAGATCCCTGAGTTACCTCACTGGTAACTAGACCCTGCTTTGAATATACTCCGTTGACTACAACCCTCTGTTGCTTGTCATTTAGCCACTGCCTAACCCATTCAACAATATTGGAATCCAAACTTAAAAATTGCAGTTTATTGATGAGCCTCCTATGTGGACCAGTGTCAAAAGCCTTACCGAAATCTAGGTAAGCAATGTCTACTGCACCACCCTGATCTATTATTTTAGTTACCCAATGAAAAAATCAATAAGATTAGTTTCGCATGATCTCCCTGAAGTAAACCCATGTTGTCTCTGATCTTGAAATCCATGTGTTTTTAGATGTTCAACAATCCTATCCTTTAACGTGGTTTCCATTACTTTCCCCACTACTGAAGTACGGCTTACTGGGCTATAGTTGCCCGACTCCTCCCTACTACCTTTCTTGTGAATGGGTACAACATTTGCTAATTTCCAATCTTCTGGGACTACTCCCGTTAACAATGATTGGTTAAATAAATCCGTTAATGATTTTGCTAGTAGAACACTAAGTTATTTTAATAACTTTGGGTGTATTCCATCAGGTCCCATTGACTTATTTGTCTTTACTTTTGACAGTTGAAATAGAACCTCTTCCTCTGTAAACTCACATGCCCCGACTCCATTTTTTGAGTAAAAGTAAATCTGTTTATGCTAGGCAAATTAGAATCATTGACAAGAACGCCCCTGTGTATGTGTGTTTTTAACATAAATAGATCTTTGGTTATTTTTCCGTTAGCTTTTATATACCATTCTAAAATCTCCAGGATCTGATATGCCATGAGAGGGACTGGGGAGACATACACAATACTATTGTTTCACCCCCAGCTCCTTTCCCAGCATCGTTAAAGGGAGAAGATCTGCAAAAATCAACCAAATCCCAAAGATGTAAATCCGTCCAATCGGCAATGGCAGACTGAGGCACTTAGTGTCTGTTCTAACATTAACCTCAACCTATGCCCTAATCCTAATTTTGCAATAACATGTAATGTAAAATTAAAATAATAATGAAGCATGAAGTGAGAAAATAATTCTGTCATGGGGAATTGAACACTTTTGGTCTTATGATATCTTTTATGATATGGGTTGCTTTGGTCTTATGATATCTCCAGAACCCCTCAATTGGATAATGTTATCTATACATATCAGGACATACTTGAAAATGAAAGAAATCTCAATTTATCCTTCTTGGTAAAATATTTAATAAATAAATAAATCTTCTCAGAGTTTATTATGGTATATGTAACAAATTATTTTTTGTCTCTTACATGAACACAACACCAACTCCATGCACAACCTCACAGTACATTTCCCATTCCATCACCTGGACAAGAAAATACAATTTGACGCCCACTGATAAGTGTACTAGAATAGATATTTTAAATAAATGACTTTCACTAAGCTACAGAGATTTTGTTCATTCATTGTCCCATGTCATAGGCAGTGGGTATTGTGAGCCCCCCTTTTGTTAATTAGGCAGGACCTCGTTGATGAGTCGCATTGATATCCAGTTATTCTGAGTAGTGTTTCGGCAAATGAGAACCAAGGCCATGAGGTCATCCCAAGAGAAACACATTGCACTTTACAAACACTATTTTGCCAGCCTTAACTGTAGTCTGTTTTGTCAATTGTCTTCACTTTCTACATACGTATGTCCAGTAACTGACATTTTTTTTTTACATGTAGCCAGACACGTATACCTCAAATACAGAATTGTCCAAAGGCAAGGTTTATGATAAGCTTGGATGATCAATTACCTGCTTAAGGAAGGAACATGTCTATAAACATTTTGTATTTGTTCTTTTTCTATTGACGGTTTTCTCAAATAGTTTTTGACCCACTCTAAGTCAATGTGTTCCTCAAGAACAATGATTATCAAAAATTAACGTTGACATTTTAGTAAAGCAATTATCTGCACATTCTTCTCATCTTACATCTTCTGTTACTAATGGCCTCGACACATATTCCACCCAGGGTTATGTTCAAACTGACTCCTGGATGCTTATACATCCAATCAACAATTAATGGCCCTAGTTGCGTTGTAAGTGTTGACTTTTTTTTATACGTCCATTTCTCCTGTATTCCAATTCGTTGGTGAGTGCTTTGGAAATTTTATCTCCATCCAGTTATTGTTCTTGGGTGCTGATTTCCTTTTTAGCCAAAATATGCAATCCCAATAAAAGTTAGGGGAAAAAATTCCAAGAATCAAAAAGAAAAAAGCAAGCTGAATAAAACTTTCCACAGTTACAATGATCAGCCACAATATGTAAACCACCTGCCTAGTATCATGCAGGTCCTCCTCGTGCTGACAAAACAGCTTTGATACAATGAGGCATGGACTCCATAAGACCTCTAAACTTCTCCTTTGGTATCTGGCTTGACATTAGCAATTAGTGAGGTGGGGTCTTCGTAGATGTTGTTCCAGCACATCCCACAAATGCTTAATTGGATTGAGATCAGGGGGAATTTAGAAGCCAAGGCTTTAACTTTAACAGCTTTAACTCTTTGTCATGTTCCTCAAAGCATTCTTGATCAATTGTTGTTGTTTGGCAGGGTGCATATTCCTGACATTTACCTGCCTCCAAGAAACACCATTGCCATGAAGGGGTGTACATGGTCTGCAACAATCTCTAGGTAGGTGGAACTTGTCATAGTAACATCCCCATTAATTCCAGGACCCAAGGTTTCTCAGCACTCTTACAGGTCTGCTCCTATGCAGCCCGTTATGCAGCAAACGGTGATGCACTGTGTGTTCTGAAACTTTTCTATCATGGCCAGCAATACATTTTTCAGCAATTTGACCTACAGTAGCTCTTCTGTGTGATTGGACCAGATTGGCTAGCCTTCGCTCCCCATTTGCATCATTGAGCCGTGGGAGCCCATGAGCCTGATGCCGTTTTACTGGTTGTCTTTACTTGCACCACATTTGGCAGATAGTAGCCAATGCACACTTGAAACACCCCACAAGACTTGCCATTTTGGAGTTGCTGTGACCCAGTTACCTTTCCATCACAATTTGGCCCTTGTCAAAGTCAATGGGATCTTTTCACATGCCCATTTTTCCTACATCCAAATTTAAGAACTGACAGTGCACTTGCTGCTTAATAAAAACCACGCTTTGACAGGTGGCTTTATAACGATATAATCAATATTATTCACTTCAGTGTATATGAACATTTTGCACCTCCAGGGGGCCTTTATCGAGACAATAAATAATACATGCATCTTTATAACTAATAACTAAATAATAAGTAAAAGTGTATTCACACGTATAAAGATGATTGTATTAGTCTGGGAGTGAAATATGAGATGCGAGTGTATGATCGTATGTTAGACAAGTGAGTAGATAATGTATGAAAGTGGGAAAAGAAATTCAGGAGGTGTGTGTGATTGATTGGAGGAGGGATAGGTTATAGAAGGACATAAAAAATATAGAGTTACACTTTTTGTGCCCATACAGTGTTACAGATAAAAATCACTACTATTCAGTAAATGTTAGTGTATTGACACTTAATTAACTTTTTTCTTTAAGTTGCTGAATAAACAACTTTTTATAACAAGATCCTTACGAATAATTCACACAATTATTTATTGAGTAAAATTTTAAGTTGTTAAATTATTATAAGTTCAACAACAATAGGGGTCAGCGCTAATAAATAGAAGTTGAACAATGCAAGGGTTTTCCTCAAAATACCCTTGAATACAATACACAGGAACACAAGGTTAAGGTAGGGCTGCGCCACAATACAACAGTGCAATATATGTATATCAATATATAATTCACAGAGTTTTGTGTAAGATGCTTGAAACCACTAAGGCTTAAGAGTCAGATGAGGATATTCTTTACGTATCACCAATGTCTATATATGCAGAGAACGGCGATAAGAAAAAATGAAGAAGCCAATAGTGTATTAAATCTCACTGAGTATAGGTAAAATAGGAGATAAATGGGGTTGCACTCACATTTAATAGAGCTTAATCCAGCTCTGTTATGTATAGCGTACAGCGGTATAATCCCCACTTAAAGGATATTACGTGAGTGTTCTTGGTGATTGGAGAATCAGGAACACAAAATGACACAAAATTAAGAAGCCAATAGTGCATTAAATCTCACTGAGTATAGGTAAAATAAGAAATAGATGGAATTGCACTCACATTTGGTAGAGCTCAAGCCAGCTCTGGTATGTATAGCATACAGCGTTATGATCCCCACTTAAAGGACCACTATAGTGCCAGAAAAACATACTCGTTTTCCTGGCACTATAGTGCCCTGAGGGTGCCCCCACCCTCAGGGCACCCCTCCCGCCGGGCTCTAGGGGTTAAATTTACCTCTTTTTCCAGCACCGGGTGGGGGACTCTCTTCCTCCTCTCCTTCTCGTCGTCATCGGCTGAATGCGCATGCGCGACACAAGCTGCGCGCGCATTCAGCCAGTCCATAGGAAAGCATTCACAATGCTTTCCTATGGACGCTGGCATCTTCTCAGTGTGAAAATCAAAGTGAGAAGCGCGGAAGCGCCTCTAGCGGCTGTCAATGAGACAGCCACTAGAGGCTGGATTAACCCTATTATAAACATAGCAGTTTCTCTGAAACTGCTATATTTACTGAAAAAAAGGGTTAAACCTAGCTGGACCTGGCACCCAGACCACTTCATTAAGCTGAAGTGGTCTGGGTGCCTATACTCGTCCTTTAAAGGATATAACGTGAGTGTTTATTGGTGATAGAAGAACAAAATGACAGAAAATAAAAGGCAACAATAGTGCTCTCAATAAGGTATAAAAATTAGATAAAAGTATAATAAGAGTAATACTCACAAACATAGAGCAGGCTAACTGCTCTATGACAACAGCATAGGTGGTATGATCCCCACCTGGGATTCTTTGGAATAGAACAAGATAAAAGTAGATGCCAGGCATATAGTAAAAAAATATAGAAAATAAAAAAATATATAATAAAAAATAAAAGACGATAGCACAAGGGATAAAGTTGTAGTGGAGCTGCAATATTAAATCCCAATATCTCCGCTGGTAAAAGAAAGTAATCCAAGAAAAGTGCTGAATGAAGGCAATATCCCAAATCCCCCCAGTAAACGGACAAAACACAGTTCTGGGAGTCAACTGAAGGCTTTATTGAAACAGCACCGTATTTATGTGATTTCCACTGTACAGGGTTTCCAGACTGGGACAGCAGGGATTTTAATCAAATGGACTGTGTGGGAAACTGACCATGCAGGGTCATTTCCCAGCATCCCCTGCTGTCCAGGAACAAAGATGACATCAGCAGGCCTGGATAATTACATTAACAGTGGTTACAGTAAAAGCTGGTATTTTACATTAAAATATATAACTTCGGCAATTTACAACAGATTTCCACGAATGATCTGAGTGTACAATCTCACGAATTACCGCACAGATCCCTGCAGAAAAAAGGCGAACGACACACAGAAAACCATCAAAGGAAAGGGGAAACTCATGAACAGTTTTAATTTACCGAAAGAGCAAGGTTCCTGAACGCTATGAAAGTCCACCGGTGTTTGGAAATCAAGTAGCCGATTTGAGTTCCAGGCACTCGACGACCAAACACCACTGAACTCTTAGCGAACAAAGATGGCCGCCGCCATGTGTTTGGTACACGAACGGCAGCCACACACACGAAATCAATTAACCGCTTGCAACAATGTTGCAACTGGGTTAATGAGAGACACACAACCTCACCGGGGAGGTCTCCAGTTCAGTAGTTAGGTAGTGTAGGTAGTTTCCCGAACAGTGTTTCACATTACTGTTCGGGAAACGGCTGCTGTATCCCATAGACGAACAATAGGGGGATACGGCTATTTTAAAGTCCCGAACACAGTTCACAGAGATAAAGTGTTTTACAGTCTCAAGTGGCTAGGTCTGCCACAAAAGTGACCATAATATATTTATTAGTTAAAAAGCAAATATAACATACATCCAAACACGTTTCACCATAAAAGGCTTTATCAATGGAGTAAAAGACAGTCAACCTGGCAAGTTGAAGTTTATAAAGGCATAAAATCAATTAAAACTGGCGCCATAATCCTATATCCAATAGGAGAGCAGATAGTGTGGAAACATAAATAACAGCAAAAAACATATAGACATTAGAAGATATAATAATGGAGGATGAGATTATGTATAACATTTTTTTTAAACAAGCATTTTTAAGAGTATAAACGGCTTTGTGGTGCTTGTCATCAGTGCGTCATAGTGATCTGCCCGCTATGTATAATGGGGTCTGTAGTTCTAAGAGACTAAGTATCACGTCATCCTATTATCTGTCCATGCTGAGGTCATTAGTGGTATAAGCTCTAAACTGTGAATTATCTAAAAGAAAAAAAAAGTTTCAATACAATTCTAACCACATAATAACACCATACTTAGAAATAGGCCAAGGATCAAAGGGACCTTTAACCTATTAAGACGAAGAACACGAAGGCCATAGCACAAAGAGACATTTATGTTTTGAATTAATGTGTTTCACATACAAAGAAAATGTTTTGCGGACCTGACCTTGATACTCCGACTTTGCTTAAACATTCGTAAACATAAAAAAGAGACAGAATAATTATGTTTGCATTAAAAAAATAATTTTGACTTTATAACATTAACAATTTGTTGTTCAAATACCAGAGATATTATAAACTGAAGACATTTCACCCTAGTGAGAGTTTTGCATGGATTAGTTCACAAAAATACTAGAATAATATTTAGTGTGTGATACGTTGTTTTATTATCTTTTTGTGTATCATTGCTAAAGGGTTAACAAAAAGCTGTGCAATTATACTTTAAAGGATAATACAGTGTAAGGATTTGAAATAAAACTGTAAACACAAAGATTTTACATAATGCATGTACTTTTAGAAGAAATTATAGGTTTTATAACAATAAAATATGAAGGGATAATATTATTTATTGCTAATCTCCTACTCAGTTTAACTGGGTAAGAATCTGTAAACTGTAAAAGTAAGAGCATATATATATATATATATATATATATATATATATATATATATATTATACTTTGTATTAATGCACCAATGTCTAATGTAAGCAGTATTAAACACTGAATCCCTATGTTTCCCTCTCTACTTAGATTTCTCGTAAACAGTCAAGGGTTGGCAGTAAGCTGTATTTTCCAAAAATAAGTTGCTCATCAGCAATGAGGTAGTAAAATTCTCTTGGAGTAAAACTGGCACAAAAAATATAATTTCTCTACTTTTTTATGCTTCATTCTGTAATTTATAAATGTTCTGTGAAAAATAAATGATGTAGTATCTTTTTTTGCCAGGTGGTGGCAGTAAATGAACGCAATCAGCACAATATCACACACTTTGTACCTCTGATCTACGATAATGTTATGTAACGAAAAACTAGCTATTACATAAATGGGAAGAAAATATTTAAGTCATTTATTATATGTATTTTTGTATGTGTTTTATTTTCAGTGGATAATTTGAATTAAAATTTTTAATTTAACAGACATTGTGTCATAATATTACTTTATATTATTATTATTTCCATTTATATAGTGCCAACAGATACCGTAGCGCTTTACAATATTATCAGAGAGACAATTTAACTATAAATAGGACAATTACAAGAATACTTATAGGAACGATAGGTTGAAGAGGACCCTGCTCAAATGAGCTTACAGTCTACAGGAGGTGGGTTGTTAAACACAATAGGACAGGAAATAGCAATCAAAATAGGTTGGAGTGAAGCAGAGCTGGGGGAGAGAGTAGAGTGCTGCCCTTTAGGAGAGAGCAAGAGACAGGTATATAAGGTAGAGGTTACTCTGGGAGGCCATAAGTTTTCCTTAAAAGGTGGGTTTTAAGGCACTTCTTAAACGATTGAAACTAGGGGAGAGTCTGATGGCGGTAGGCAGGCAGTTCCATAGGAAGGGAGCCACCTGCGAGAAGTCCTGCAAGCGTGACTTGGTCGTATGGGTGCGAGTAGCGGACAGGAGAAGGTCACGGGCAGAATGGAGATGGATCTGTGAAGAGCTATCAGAGGGGCTAGAATTGCTTTATAGGTATGGGTTAGCATTTTGAATTGACTTTTATAGGATACAGGAAGCCAATGTAAGGAGTGCCAAAGGGGTGAGTCTGGCGGCAGCATTCATTACAGACTGTAGCGGAGCAATACGGTTTTTGGGAACACTAATTAGGAGAGGGTTACAATAATCCATGCGGGAGATTACTAGATCATGGACAAGCTCTTTGATACCATCTTGCGTAATCTAGAGGATTTGGTAACATGCTGGATGTAAGGTTCAAAGGTGAGGCTAGAATCAAATATGACACCAAGACAGCGCGCTTGCAAGGATGGACTGATGTGGATTCCACTGACTTGAAGGGAGAGCGAAAGAAGAGGATCAGTATTAGGAGGAGGAAAGACAAGGAGTTCAGTTTTAGAGAACATCCAGTTAGAGATGGAGGAAAGGCAAGCAGTGACACGTTGCTGGACGACAGGGGAGAGGTCTAGGGAGGAGAGATATAGCTGGGTGTCATCAGCGTACAGGTGGTATTGGAATCCAAATGAGGCAATAAGTTTGCCAAGAGAGGCAGTATAAAGAGAAAATAGAAGGGGAACTAGGACAGAGCCTTGGGGGACTCCAACAGAGACAGGATGAATGGAGGAGGAATCATTAGAAAAGGAGACACTAAAAGAGCGTTGGGAGATAGGATGAAAACCAAGAGAGGACAGTGTCACAAAGACCGAGTGATTGAAGAGTATGAAGAAGGAGGGCATGATCAACGGTGTCAAAGGCAGCAGAGGGGTCAAGAAGGATTAGTATGGAGTAGTGGCCTTTGGATTTAGCTGCGATTAGGTCCATGAAGCAAATTTTACGCTAAACATTTAAATTTAATGTATGAATATATAAAGAAAAATAGAAACGTGTTCAATAAATTATGAACTGCTGGCATTGTAGGGTGTAATTCAGATTAGTATAAAGCAGTGCACAAGAGAGATGTTATGAAGTATTACACAAAATATATTTAGAACGTCAACTAAATATAGCAGAAATACTACAAAATATTATAAAATCTGGAAAATATATAAAATCAAGAAAAATATAAATTCCAACCTTTCTATCACAGATATGATGGGAGGTCAACTATATTGGCTCATCCAAAAATCCCAATGCTCGAGGGACTGTTTAGATCAAGCTTTTTGCTGTCCATAGCACTGATCTTGTACTATGACTTTAGCTGTGTGGGAATGGTTGTTGTAAATTCACTTAACACAATCTAGACTAGAATAGCTAAGGTGGAGATTGATTTTATAGCGCAACTATTTTACTGTAAGTTTTATTTGTCATGTCAGCTTACTGTGACTTCTTTTATCAAGTAGATTTTCTGCATCTGAGTGTGTCTATAAATGCATATGATTATGTGAGCATGCCTTCAAGTGCCTACATTTATATGTTTCTGAGAGTAGGATTGAATTAGAGATATGGGGATTGCCGAACAATCTTCATGGGAAGGAGGGCTGTAGCACGGGATTATAATTTTTCTGCTCCTACAAATAACAAATGACATTTTTGCCTAGGCCCATTTGCCGAACTGTCGGGAATCCTTACCAGCCAGATCCCAAGACTGCCCATGCTCACATTGCTGAAGTGTTCTTGCATGGTGTGGAACTACTCAGAGGCAGACCAGCACAGTACAAGCTCTCATTGTGCTCTCTGCTGTCACCAGAAGTGGAACAGACAACCAACACAGAAAGGTAGAACAAAGGTCCAAAATCGAGACTGTCCCAAACATTTAGGAGAGATGCAATGTTTGTGCATATGCATGAAAGTGTGTGATGTTGAATGTCTACGACGGGTTTTGTTTTTTTCTGTGTGAGTCTAAATCATACTTCCCAACTCCGGCAAAGTGGGGGTAAAAGGGGAAGGCCAGTGATGTGATCATGTTACTGGCACCGCACAAAGGGTCAGACTTGACCAGAAAGGGGTCAGACTGCCTGCCAATCATTTAAGGCAGGCCCACTGTTTCAATGCTCTTTGCAGGGTCCCAGAGCTCTAAACATGGAGCAAGCACGTCTAATGATGGAAACAGTTCCCTGGTGTCCCCAATAGAGGGACACCAGGAAACTAGATCAGGACAAAAACGGAAAACCAAGTCTATCCCGACAAAATCGGGACGGTTGAGAGGCCTGGTCTAAATAAGTGCATATGTGCACGTATCTCTATTCCCGTGAATGCACGCCTATATAAGCGCACAAGTGGAGATACTGAAAAGGACAAGCATGGGAGAACTGATTTTCTCTAAAGGTTGGATTCAAATGTTGAAATGTTGCAATTTATTGTAGCGCACCGTATCCAGATTACTGCAAAACTATTAATGGATGGAACCAGTGATGGCTGGTGATGTTTGAAGATGGTGGGACTTTGACCTACTGACTTGTTTAGCTCCGCTCACTAATACCCATATACATGCCAACTACTTCAATAAGATGTCATACCCTGCTCCAAACCATACACAAAAAACAAACCTGGCATCTTCAGCCTCAATAAAAGGGAAAGCTGGTGGCGGGATTTGCAGGACTTTTTTTTAACACACATTTATTATACATCCTTAAAATTATAATAAATTAGATTTTGTTTTGGCAGCAATACAAGGAGGGGAGGGGGGCAGTCTACCTATCCTATCCCTATGGACTGACCTCCACTAAATGGAACATTGCTCTTATTAATATTTTTTTCTCTGATTGTTCAGTCAAGGTTTGGACTGCTAGTTGGCATTGTACAAGGATTGTGCAAATGAGAAAAGCAATATGCACACATTTAATATGAGCATTGTAATATATTTTCTGTGGGGGATGCAGATAAGATGGGTTTGCACTGTCTGCAGATATGTGAAGGGGCTCATATATTTTGAAAAAAAACTGCAGATTGATATAAGTCTGGTTGGATGATTGACCAGACAGCAGAAGATTCCAAGAATGGAATGAAATAGAATGCAGCAAAGATTCAGAAGGGGTAATTAAAGGTCTAGGCTTATGTATGTACATGTATATATAGGTGTTATCACATGTATAGAACTAAGGACAATATCAATTATACCTAGAAGAGCAACAAGCAAGCATTTTAGCCTGACCACTGATGCCTATTATCTTAAATAGGCAAAGATATATACACTGTATGCGCATGAATCCAACTTGTGTGCTAACTTGTTTAAACAAATATATGTTGCACTAAAAAAGAGATGAAATAGGCTCTGGGACAAAACAGGTACGTGTTATAATGGCCAAAATCCCAAATATAGTTCTCTATAATACAAACATTATATTTATTAAAGACAACACTGATATAAACATGCAAAATATAAGATATTTGCGAGGAGTCATATTCTTCTACATTATCTGCATTAGGTCTGTCTAGCACTTCTAGGTGTCTGAAGATGCATATTTCTTTAGAAACATCTGACTTCTGACATTAGATACTATTATTGCATTGATTTATCTTTTGTAAAAATCTTCCTTCAAAGACTCCCAACGATATTTCACAATTAAGAAATGTTGGGTCAGAATATGTCACTGACTTGGAAAGTCTTTCACTTGTGAATGATTGAACAAGATGATATTGATACAGTCTGTTTGATTAAGTGTAACAGACACATTATCTTTTTGGTAACTTTTTTTTTCTCATCTGGCATTTCAAATGCGAGACCGAAGTGATAGGGATGAATTCTGTCATCAAGGCAGATCATCAGAAATCAGGACACATACGAGCCAGTGTTTGGTATTCAAGACACCTGAATCCACTGTCCGGATTGACTGCAGGTGTGCGGGCCTGTTTGGCATGGCAGAATACGGTCTCAGTGGTTTAGGTTTATTAAATGCCACCCTTCAGAAAGTGAATATTGAATGCTTCTTGTATATTCTGATGTACTGAGCAAGCATTTCATTGCAAGGAGTCAAAGAATCGTTTGTAAGAAGTAAAATAATTAACTCAGGTTTTTATGGGTCTAAAACAATCCTTCCAGGAAATAGAATATATATTTTTAACATTCTGTGAAGATGCTGATGGACACATTTTTCATTGCATGTCACTTTAAATGTATAATTTTAATGCTTCTAAGCTCCCATCTAACAGAGACCACCTATGGCAAGGTCCTGGATGCTGGACTCAATCAGTGTTGACACTATCGATTATGTGCCGTTTGCGACTATTTGCAGCAGCTGTCATTAATTGAATCCATTTCAAATTACCGGTACTTAGATGCTGAGAGACATTAAAGGGGCTGAGGAGACAGTCAGGGTTATTTACTAAAGTGAGAATTCAAAGTTAATTTTAATTTAAGGCCAGAGCAGTCATATTGGAAACATAGCTGATCTACATGCCTCTACCATTTTGGCCATATTGACCTTTAATTTTAAATTAATTTGGACTTCACATTATGTTCTCAGTTTAGTGAATAACCTTGAGTGTGATTCTCTTTCCCCCAAGCATATTATTGAATAAATGTCTAATTTTTGCATCTCCACCTTTTGGTGGAGATATTTTGGAGATACTTAAATGGACACTCTAGTCACCAGAACAACGATAGCTTAATGCAGTTGTTCTGGTGAGTATAATCATTATATGCAGGAATTTTCATGCAAGCACTGCCTTTTCAGAGAAGGCTATAATTGGAAATGCTGAATTCTTCAAGGAGGCGGATCGGGGGATCAGGGGGGGTCCAGTGTCTGCAGACCTGTGTGGCGCTGGAAATTAGGTAATTTTTCACCTTTTCTATGAGGGCTAAGAGGGGGCAGGCCACCTATATGGTGGATTAAACAGTATAGAATCAGGAACACATGTTTGTGTTCTTGACCCTATAGTGTTCCTTTAACTTGCCTAAGAATCTCACAAATGTGTGCAGAAAATATATCCAAAATGAGGGCAATCCATTATTTTTATTATGTTGGTTAGCTTTGCTTAGTATTGTTCAGCAAATGTAATTTTTTTCAAGTAAAGTATATATTTATTGATCAGCCACAACATGTCACACATAGAAGGCTTATCAGTAAACTGCAATCTTTAAGTTTGGATTCAAATATTGTTGAATGGGTAAGGCAGTGGCTGAGTGACAGGCAACAGAGGGTTGTAGTTAATGGAATATATTCGAAGCTTGGACTTGTCACCAGTGGGGTACCTCAGGGATCTGTACTTGGACCCATTCTCTTTAATATTTTTATTAGTGATATTGCAGAAGGTCTTGATGGTAAGGTATGCAACATGGTTGATGGTGCAGGGTGGATAAACCAAATGCCATTTTAAAGATGCTCTGACCTAGTTGCCTTTCCATCAGTACTTGGCCCTTGTCAAAGTCACAGAAGTTTTCGCTTGTCTATTTTTCCTCCTTCCAATGCTTGAAATTCTAGAAGTGACTGTTCACCTGCTGCCTAATATATCCTGTCCCTTGACAAGTGGCATTGTAACAATACAAGCAATGTTATTCATTTCAACTGTCAGTGGTTTTAATGTTTTTGTTGGTCAGAGTAAATACTATACATCATTTTTTGAAAACAGGCAATTTATTTTATTTTTTATACTTTTAATGTGGTTGATTTATTAGCAGTCTCTACCATAGTTTTAGGTAATAGTTTGTGTTTAACATGTAGCCACCATATTGCATTTTTGCTGTACATTTTATAAATTTGGTTAACTCTATCAACTATAATTTGCAAACTATTGTGTACTTTGTGTTCAGCTAGATCCACAGAAAAGCATTTGAAGTTTATTCACAAACTGTCTCAAATGAATTGCTATAGTCAAAGAATGTATTGAAACCATGAATGGAAATCGAGTAGTAGATTAATTCCAAGAGAGTCGCAAACAGCATCACGAGGGTTAACCTCAAAGTCTTGTCAGCGTAGATTGTGGTTGAACATAGGATGTTATTCTCAAGAATTTCTTTCACTGCTAAAAGATTTCTCACACATCCTTCTAACCTATGAGCTACAAAGGAATGCTTCTAAGATATGTCACCGAGTTCGAGTGGCTTATTCTAAAGACTTTCCATAAGGTCATGCACAATATTCAGTCTTTTGATGGGTCTAAATAGTGTCTGGTGACACCGAAACCCAGGATCAATATAAACGAAAGTAAAGAGAAAAAAAAGTAGAACCTATTTATAATAAAACAAAGCATTAAACACGATACTGTCTATAAGGAGACACACAGCAGGTCATGGAAAAAAAAAGGTGTTTTTCATATTGTGGATATTTCCTTACCCTCCTTTTAATGAGATCATTAAAAATCAAGGGCACATTGCAGTTTCTTGTAATATTTTTAATTGTAATTAGTATAAGCAGGGGCATCTATTATAGTTCAGTATGTAGCTATAAATTGGAACCATTTCCCCTGGTGGTACAACAAACAAACAAACATAACAGCCCACAAGTACCAACTGCACACTGATTAGTTTAAATATAAGTATTAACTTTATTAATACAACTAGAAGATACACTATTTATTTATATACAGATACACATATACATCCCTATAGACTGTAAGCTCATTTGAGCAGGGTCCTCTTCAAGAGACATTATGGGGCGCAAACACCGCATGTCTCACGGGCCAGAACCCCCTAATCAATGAGATATATCGCTCATGTTTGAGTGGCCTTGGCCACTTGCACCTCCCAAAATGGGGAGATGAAGAAGCGGGGTGGAAGAGCGGGACAAAGCGAAAGAAACAAGACTGCAAAAGACAGAATCCACTATGGCTGGGATAGAAAGATGCAAGTCAAGAGTCTGAAACGTACAAGTCCAGAGTCCCAACACAGATGTCGCAATATACGCGTAAGAGGAATCCCCGAAGAGGTACAAGGGGAAGCTCTCTACCTTACACCCAACAGCTAATTGAGACCAACAGCTTGAAGGGGAGACCAGACCCCAGCATGATAAATACTGCATTCCAAGTCAAAAAAGCAAGCACAGCATCAGACGCGACCCCAAGGGACACCATTATTGTCACAAGAGATGTTGCCATGCGCTCAGCTAATATGGCCCGCTCTAGGGAGATGGGGAATTAAAATTTTGAGGGCGCCACCATCACCTTCTTCAGCGACCTCTCGTTTACCACGCTTATGGAAAAGCAGAAACTGGCAACGGTCACCAGGAGGTTACGAGACCATGCAATGCGGTACGGATGGGGAGTAGATGGAGCCCTGATTGTGACAGCGGGCGTTGTGACTACCGCCCTCACCTCCAACGACGACCCGGAGAAACTATTCTGCAACCAGAGCAAAGGAGATCCACCAAGTGAATCCACTGCGGGGAGCCGATGCGGGAGACCTCAAGAGATGGCAAAGCGGCAGCCATGCACAAGATTGCCAAACTGGGAGTTCGAAGACTCTGGACTAAGCAAGCCAAGTAGGGCGCCTACCATACACTCCAGTCACATAGGCCCAGAACCTGCGGCATCCCAGCCTCCAAACCCACAGCTGCTGCTCATGCCAACTTGTTTACACTCCTGACCACCACACAAACATGCCAACACACAAGAAATCGGTACCCTTACCTTAGACAATAGGTGACAATAGGCGTTAGCCGCACACAGCACAACACTTATACTAGCTCTCACCTTGAGATGTGACCCCATACACTGAGCCCTCCCCCAGAAACTTCTGCTAAAAATAAGCTATGTTATCATACTATATGTTGTATTATTTTGTTTACCTCTTCAACCATCATGGTTGATATTTTGCCAGAAATTCAATAAAATACAAATTTAAAAAAAATAAAAAATATATATAAGTTTGGATAAACTAGCAAAATATTAAAATAAAATATTAAAATCAAAATAAATATTAAAAAATATATACAATATATAAAAAAGATAATATTAACATATTCAATCGATCCAAAAGCTTACCCAAAAATATAAAATGAAGGCAATCATTCGTATTTCTTATAAGCACTAGACTTTAAAAAAGTATTTTGGGGGTGGGGCTGACTAGCATGCCGCATGGACGCATGGACGCATGCCGCATGAGCTCCCGCTACTTTGAGCTATTACCTCGGTTTTTGGCTGCTCCGCGCATCAGGTTGTGATATACCGGACTGTCAGAAACTGCAGCACGCCATGGAGAAATACTCCCGGAAATCCCGGGGGCCCAGTGAAATGCAGACCAGGGATATAGGCTTGCTGGTCACTCAGCCAAGCAGGCACAAGATGGCAGACCTCCGTCCAGATTCGTTCCAGCGCTCAATTATGGCCTCAGATGAGGATATTGACCTCTCTGAAGCTCCATCCCCGACCCGCAGATACCGGGGACAGGTCCAGCAACAGCCTAAACCCCCACTGGCCTCAAAGTCAGACCTCACAATCATGGTCTCGGACCTAAAGGCCTTCTTTGCCTCTGAAGTAGCAGTGCTTCGGCAGAACCTGGGCATGCTGACAGGCTGCATAAAGGCCATGGAAGAGGATATTCAAGATCTCAGAATCCAACAAGACTCTTTGGCGACTCAAATAAACAACCTCAGTTCTACCTGCGAGCACCTTAATGCCAGAATTGGGCAGCTAGAGGACAGCTCTCCACTACGCAATTTGAAGGTACTGGGGATTCCAGACATAATCGATGGGCCTGAGCTGCCGCAATTTATTCGGAGGTTGTTCTCCACCGCGTTAACGCCTAAACAGGCAAAGGGACTCCTACTTGAAGGGCTATTTCGCTTGCCGGGTCGGCCAAACCCCAAGACCTAGACACCAAGAGGTGTCATCCTGTGCTTTAGGTCACGCAGCGACAAAGAGGTGTTCCAGAAAGCCACTAAAGATCAAGCACCATTCATATTTGAGGAGCACTATAACATCTTCTTTCAGGATCTAAGTCGACAGACCTTGCAGTGGCGGGCAACACTGAGAGAAGTGACATCCCAACTGTGAGCAGCATCTATCTCCTACAAATGGAGATACCCCAGGAAGGCCAGAGATTCAGGCTGACGTCCCTATAGACTTATATGTCTATATATCATATATATATAATGTCATACTAAGTGTATTTTTATATTAATATATACAATACATACATTAATATAAAAATACACTTAAAATTAATAAATTACACACGTATATATATATAATATATATAATATATATAATTACTATATATATTGTTATAAAATACAAATAATAAGTAAACTAAATTAAAAATGTAAAAAAATAAATAAAAAAATTATATATCTATATGAAATTTTATTCTAACTGTATTTTTATATTAATATATATATATATATATATATATATATTTAAATCAAAATACACTTAGAGTGAAATTGTATATATATATATATATATATAAATAATACGAAATATACATATGTCCATATACAAAATCACATAAATAATTATATAAATATACATGTAGACTTCAAATATATAAATATGCATATATATTTAAATTCTACGTGCGTATTTATGTAATATTTTTACATAATTAAGTAATTTTATTGATTGCAATTTGAGGGACCTGAGAATAAGGTCCAGAGAATTTAATTTGCTAGCACTGTATTTTACCCTGTAACTTTCTATGACACCCTAAAACCTGTAGATGGGGGGTACTGTTTTACTTGGGAGACTTCGCTGAACACAAATATTAGTGATTAAAAACAGTAAAACATATCACAGCTATGATATTGTTAGTGCAAGTGACTTTTGTTGCATTTTTCACACACAAACAGCAATTTTACTGATGATATAATTGTTGTGATACGTTTTCCTGTTTTGAAACACTAATATTTGTGTTCAGCAAAGTCTCCCGAGTATAACAGGTTTTATAGCATTTTTTAAAGTTACAGTGTCAAATATATGGGTCAAATATTTTTACATTGAAAATTGACAGGTTTGTTATGTTGCCTTTGAGAGCGTATGGTAGCCCAGAAATGAGAACTACCTCCATGATGGCATACCATTTGCAAAAGAAGACAACCCAAGGTATTGCAAATGGGGTATGTCCAGTCTTTTTTAGTAGCCATTTAGTCACAAACACTGGCCAAAAATAGCGTTCAATTTAGTTTTTTACTTTTTTCACACACAAACAAATATGAACTTTGGCCAGTGTTTGTGACTAAGTGGCTACTAAAAAGACTGAACATATTGAATACCCTGTGTTGTCTACTTAAAAAAAAAATATGTACATGTGGGGTGTGATTCAGAGATTTATGACAGATAATAGTGTTACAATGTCACTATTGATACATTTTAAAAATGTATGTTTTGAAACCACAATATCTTACTTGTACTTATAGCCCTATAACTTGCTAAAAAAAAGCAAAAAAGCATGTAAACACTGAGTATTTTAAAACTCAGGACAAAATGTTGGATCTATTTAGCGGTTTTTTTCATTAGCTTTTGTAGATGAGTAAAAGATTTTTCAAGTAAAAGTATTTCAAATGCATTTTTTTAAATTTTTCATCATATTTTTTTATTTTTATTTTAAATTAAATTACATGAGATTACATAAATAATGGTGTGTAAAGAAAGCCCCTTTTGTCCTGAAAAAACCCCATATAATTCGTATGGCAACAGTAAATGAGAGAGAGGAAAATTACAGCTAAACACAAACACCACAAAAGTGTAAAAAGAGGCCTGGTCGCAAATGCACAACATCACAAAAACAGTCCGGTCCTTAAGGGGTTAAAATTTCAAACAATGCAATGTTCATTTTGTTTAATGCAGATGGATGGAAGGAGTTAACCCCTGCAGTTTCTGAATCCTGAAACTTTATGCCACTGCAGAAGGAGCATTAACCTTTTAGCTATCAAGTTGTTTATAAAGGCCATCTCAGGGATCACTGGCGCCAGAGGAGAAAGCCAGGGAGCTGCTTACCCCACGGAAGTAGTTTCAACACCATGGGAAGGGCGGTGGTCACCCACACTCTCTCCCACCGCCAGGGCGCACGTGGGCCGTGGATACCGCCGTCCGCGGCTCGATGGCGCCTAGAAGAGCGAATGCGGTGAGGGAGGGGGCTCCGGCCGCCGTAATCTCGCGCAATTGCACGAGGTCAAAGGTGGTCGTGGGGAAAAGAACGTGGGACCGCAGGAGATAAACTCCGTGGTCCTGGTGCTCAGGAGGTCGAAGAGGGCAGCAAGGCAGAAGCCCCCGAGACTATCTTACACCCAGTAGCACAAAGAAAATATGCAGGAATGACTATCAGCTATTTGACAACAACTACTGATAACAGTGCAAAGTACAAAGGGGTGAAAAAGTAGATTAAGTCAGCCAGAGAAAGGCTAGACAGGTCTAAGGGGAAAATTAGATAGGAAAACCTAGGTTAAAATAATGGAATAAACAGAGGAGAGGATAGCAAAACAAAAACCCCTAAGTCAATCCACAATCAAAGTAGGTGTTACATTACACCCAGGTATAAGAGGGGTTAACACCGCTAAGGACATTCACCTTCCGAATGGAGAAGCAGCTAACGAAAGTTCCAATTAGCCGAACAGGAAACATACGAAATAATCCACGAACCAAATAGCTGAACAGGAAATCCTACGAATATAAATCCCCCAAAGAACGAGGCAAAGCTCCGTGTTGAGGGTCAAGCAGTAATCTGATTTAATGTGGGATACCATAACCTGTATTTATGCAGGTCTTCCACCAGGTGGACACTCCCCTAGGGGACCTGGTGGAAGACTGTGACAAAAATAGTAAAATGACCAATCACGGACATGTACAGTTAAACATTCCCACAATGCATTATGATCCCTCCGCTCTATCCTGGATATAATTGGGAAGTAATCCAATTATCTCCAAGGACAGAGACACAAGCTCCATTTTAGGCATGACAAGAAAATTACACAAAAATATATAACTTGGAAACTACCGAATGCACTATACACATTTAACGTATCCCCAGATAGCTTAGATCTGAGCGCACATTATTACCAAATGGTGCTCAGATCACATACATACAGTTCAATCGCTTCAATCAATTGGAGTCAAAGTCTTTCACATAGTCTTTCCGTATACGAATGGGCTCCATGACGTAGCTATCCGGGGTAAGTCCATTTGTGCAGACAAAGTACCGAATGGGCCGGCGTTCGTCTGCTGAATGATCAGACGAAGGGAGGTCGGCGACTTCAGCAGTGTTCGTGAGAAATAGTGTCCGTTTTTAGTTCCATGAAAGCGTCGACGATAACCGCTGGGCATTCGTACATCTAAGATGGCTGCCGCGTGGTTGGCATACGAACGACGACCACCCAGTCGGCATTCGACAATTAGTAAGTGTCTGCAGTTAACCACGATGTTCTAATGGGACCAAGAGGTTAACCAACAGCACACTTCTATGCTGGGTGGCCAGTCGTTCGGTAGTTCATTCGGGAAAAGGGTAAATAAACGAAAGGGCTGGACGGACAGTCAATTAGACAAACAAACAACGAACCAAGGAGGTATAAAAGTATTTCAAAGAGAGATGGGTCTGTCACAGTAGGCATAAGGTAAAATCCACAGCCACCTACAAAAGCAGGAGGCAGTGGTACTCTGACCAATACTGATGCGGAGCAGCAAAGAAGTCATGTGTGGGGAGGGGAGTTTTATTGTACCTAACTTTTTTCTGATTGGTTGTTTTTTCTCTGTGTTAATATGCTGCTGTGGAGTTCTAGTAAAGAGAGACTTAAGCAAATATGAAGCCTCCTGTCATGTTATAAAGTCATATTTCGTAGTTCGTTCCTGACGGGATGATTGCTAATATGTTGTATATATTTGATTGTATATAATAATAAAATGTATATAAACTGATAATTTATTACTCGTGTCCCAATGGATGATTGTACTTCTAGAGTTTATCCCCTGTTTTATTAATATTTTCTGTATTAATTAATATTATTATTATTGTATCTTATTGTATAAATGTTTACATTAAAAAAACTTCAATAAAAATATTCGAATAAGAAAAAAATATGTAATTCGGTGTATATTCAAAGACAATTAAATTCTAACAAGTAACAATATATCACCTATTGCAGGATCAAAGATCCAGTTTAAATGCCAGTTTATAAAATACTTTATTTCAGAATTAGATGTGTTGGGGCCAGAAAATTAGTTTTGCCTTCGTTTATCACATTTAATTTTAAAAATGCATTTCTAACAATTCAAGTCAACGTTTAAACTGTCTTTATTCACAAAACATGCCATATACGTGGGTCATCAATTTATTACACTGTAAAACATGAAAATATAAATCATGAATATTTGAAAGCAGTTTTTGTGGGAACTAAGGCTATGGCAAAAATTGTTCCCCATGTTTAGCTTGGTATTATTATTATTATTATTATTTATTATTTGTTATTATTTAAATAGCACCAGCTGATTCCGCAGCACTTTACAATAAGAGGGGAATTTACCAAATGAGGCAATAACAAAATGTAACAGGAACAATAGGAAGTTGAGGACCCTGCTCAAACGAGCTTACAATCTTTAGGTGGTGGGGTATAAAAACACAATAGTAAAGGTATTGAGGAAGACAGCAAATAGACATAGTGGGAAAGTAGCAGAATTGGAGTTGAGGGTGGTGTGTGGCCCTTTAGGAGAGAGCAAGACGAAGGTTTGAGAGACAGAAGTTACTCTTGGAGGCCACAAGAAATCCTGAAAAGATGGGTTTTGAGGGACTTCTTAAAGGATCACTGTAGGGTCAGGAACACAGACATGTATTCCTGACCCTATAGGTTTAACACCACCATATAGCCCCCCTGGGCCCCTCATGCATCCATAAATATAGTAAAAATCTTACTGTATTCAAGCCTGAAGCCGTAAATCTGTATGTTGTTAGATTCAGAAAAACAAGCAGTCTGCTGACATGTGGTAGCCTGATCCAATCACAGTGCTTCCCCATAGGATTGGCTGAGACTGACAAAGAGGCAGATCAGAGGCAGAGCCTGCATGATTCAAACACAGCCCTGGCCAATCAGCATCTCCTCATAGAGATGAATTGAATCAATGAATCTCTATGAGGAACGTTCAGTGTCTGCATGCAGAGGGAGGAGACACAGTGCTGCCCTGTGCTCTGCTGACAGTAGATCTGAGTGGATTGAGGAGTTTTATGCCTCAATCAACTCCGAAGTCCCTCTGGTGGCATTCTGAGTGACTGCAACTGGAGGTGTTCCTAGCTTTCAATGTAAACACTGTATTTTTCAGAAAATACAGTGTTTACATGAGAAAGGCTGCAGGGAGCTATAGTTCTCACCTGAACAACTTCATTAAGCTGAAGTTGTTCAGGTGACTATAGTGTCCCTTTAAAGGATTGAAGACTAGGCGAGAGACTGATGGGGGTAGGCAGGCTGTTCCAAAGGAAATGAGCAGCCCGTTAGAAGTCTTGCAGGCGTGAATTATATATCTGTTACTTGATCATTATTACCTTGTTTGTGGTGAACAAATTTAGTGGTTGCCAGTTGCAATAATTGTTATAAATTAATTAGTCATATAATTATCTCATAATAGGATCCCCAGATCTTGGTGGTTGTCATATAGGTGAAAGGGAAAAATACATCTGACCAGTGGTGTATAAACCTTTAAAGACGTTAATGTAATACAGAGAGATATCTTAACATTGTATATTATTTGTGCGGTTTTCTTGCATTGAAAGGATAATATTTCTTGTAGTTTACGGAATGTCGAATACAGGTAGAGCAATTCTAGATTTGGAATCTTGATCAATCTTACAATGAATGCACATTAAAGATACATACATTGGAAATATAAAAAACTTCTGCACAAAGTTTTTTTTATAAGATATCCAACGAGAAAACTGGTGATGAAGGGACATTACTGATATACTGTTCCCAGTAACATACAGATTTCAAATCGGAATGTAAGGAAATGTTGGACGTTTGTTTTGAAAGTCAACGTATGTTCCTGTGTATAGAAAACCTATTCAGGTTGATCATATTTCTTAGAAGGAAATTCCCAGTCGGACCAGAAAATGAAACCGCCATTATTTATATTGTCATTAATTTCGAATTAATGTATATAACAGAAATATTATTATTTTAGATCACATTTTAGTTTTTTTTAAAAATGGTACCATTTGAAAGTCCTTAGCGTTCGCCAATTTTTGAGACTGATTTGCACTGCAAGTACCAGGGTATTTATTCTAAAATGTTGAGACTCAGCAGAACGCCCAGAGGTAGCTGGGGAGAGGTAGAAATAGGCTGTATAACTCCTTCCAAAATCATCAGTGCAACTATTCTACATAAGTTACATTAAATGATGATTATTTAGACAACAAACTTCTGTTGCATTGGGTTCTGTCATGTACTTAACACAATCTTGATGATCTCAGCCAATCCAATGTTTCTTTATAGGGAAGAACTATAGGGTAGTTACAATGCTGAGCCTGTAGGTACAGGCTATATGCCACAGAAACCTTCCATTAAGCTGTAGTGGCTCTGGTGCGTATAGTGTCCCTGTAAGATGTGATGATGTCACCATGGTTCCAGGTTTCGTACACTTGTAAAACACAAATCTGTCTTGGTTTCGGATATGTTTGATATATACATACAAGACCATGGTCAAAATGAGTATATCATTTATCTAACAAGAAAAACAGCAAGCAGCCAAACGCAGCGATTTTAAGTCCTGGGGATAAATACGGTTCAGTATTGTTTTATGACAAAGCATTTTTTGTTCTTCTTCTTTTTTTTTTTACTGATGAAGATGTTAAAACGACATGACAGATTTCCCAGAACTGAACGCCCTTTATAATTCAGGACTGTGTGAAACAATGTTCTAGAGTAGCATTTTATAATTACATCCAAACAGAGCTCGTTAGAATTCTTGGAAACGCATAAATGAAATGATGAGCTTAAAAAACACAGCATAAACAAACTAATTGAAACTAACATCACCAAGGTGGAATTTATGAAACTCGACATGGGCATAGCAGGAGGCAAGGTGAGATTTATGAAATGAATTATTTTGGCATCTTTAAAAGTTTATGTTTTAAATGAAATGGAGTGTGACATTGACAAGCTGCACAGTCACATGATTGGCTGTGTTCCAGTTTTGTACAGTCAGCACATGACATTGTGTGACGCATGATCAGCCGATCAATGCACCTTACATAAACTGGTAGGCAGAGGCTAGAAGGCAGCTCAGAACTAGGATGAATTAGGTTAAACTGCTACACTGTATAGTTTACCTTTAACACCCTAAGAACCGTATTTGACATGCTTGGACTAGAACTATTGCAACATTCTTTTCTGGGTTTATTGTCAAAAATGAACTGCTACACATTATTTTATGGACTCACACAAATGGTATATATGGGCAGGGCAATGGACAAAGTCTGGGGTGGGTTAAGAAGAAGGCAATTAGGCATGATGGAGCAATGATACAATTAATTATTGATGGGAGTGGGAGAAATTAAGAGATTGTTGCTCTAAAAATGTTGATTCTACAGGTTGTGCAGTTCAATATTTCAGAATGATATGTATAATCATTGATGGAACAGACTTTTAAAAAATATTTAACTTTTTTTTTTAATTTTAAGATTTCCCAGAGGTGCCATGAATTTATGCCAGAATTCTTTAATGTAAGTATAGATTCCAGGAAAGCCAAGGACAGAAAGAGGAAGGTAAAACCTTTATAACCACCTCCTTCTATTGACCACTTTATACTGTGCCCCTAAACGAAGAGACTAATGTTCCCAATTTTAAAAGATGAATATAGGTAGGAATGGAAGATGTTAGAAAAACTAAGGTGACTAGGTGAGTGTAATGAGGTCTGTGGCAGCCAAACCTCCAGTTATTAAAAATATAGAAATAACCTGTCACAACATGGAATTCGTGACGTGAGGTTTATTTTAATTCTGGCACGATGATACTTTAGTTTGTGTGATTCTCTATCAGAGGTTCAATAATGGCTCATAGCGAGTCAAAATGTCTCCTTTATGAAAATAAATCTTGTCTAAGGATTTCCGTACGTGGCATTTGTGTATTATGTAGACTTTCAATAAAAAAAAAATAAAAAAATCACAATTCATCCGAATTTTGGGTTGACAGCAAATTGTCTTTCACCATATGGCCAAATCACAAAATGAAGAATGAACAGGTCATTTAATTTGTTTTGTGTATTGCAGTTCTGCCCATGACACACAAAAATAAGATAGCTGATGGGAACAAGATGATTGATGGCCGGGGGACCCCCACTAAATGTTGATTTTATTCATAAGTCAAGTGAGCAGTGACCAATAGAGGGAATATGAGAAGCAGTAAAAATGTATATATATTTACATTTTTATATCTAATTAAAATTTTTTTTTTTTTTTTTTTCTCATTACTCCTCATTTACTCCCTCGAGTTTGCTACTTAATCTCACTTTATTTGTAAACTAAATGGAGCAAAAATATGCCAGTGTACTGCAATATTTATATATATATATATATATAATATTAAATAGTTGGAGCATTTTCAAGCCATTGATTCATGTTATAAACCTCTACACGATGCTGCTCCGACCTACCCATCCTCACTAACACCCAAATATATCCCGTCTAGGCCCTATACTCTGCCAAAGACCTACGTCTATCCTATGTTCGTACTCCTACCTCTGATGCTCGCCTTAAAGAATTCTCTAAGGCAACACCATTCCTATGGAACTCCCTTCCCCTCTTTGTTGGACTTTCACCCAGTCTCCACTACTTTAAAACATCTTTGAAAACTTACTTCTTCAGGAAAGTGTATCAATTAAACTTTCAACAGCTTTCCCTCCCCGCACCCTGATTCGTCTCCTGCAACTGTTATCAAAACAAAACACTCAGTCCTCAGTGAATACTATCCTAGCAACCGTGCAAATCTGATTAACCTAGAATAGATATATTTTTTATGAATTAAGTCAATTGTGCACGTTTTTCCACTGTGCACAAATATATTCATATACTAGTTTTGAAATAAGAATTTGTCTCTGTAAGGTGTCGGTCCCAATATATAGCTGTGGCAGCAAATGGCAGAACTCAACAACTCAATATAATGCTATGTTTCCCCCAAAACATACCGCAACTGAAAATCAATAAATTAGCCACTCACAGTATGTCACAGTATGACTTTTGCTAATTTAAACTAAAAGACTTGGTCCCTAAAAAAGGACATTGGAAATGTGGAGCGAGGCAACACAATTACCTGGCAACATGGCAGCCTTAAAAAATGTGACACACACCAAATATAACAAGATTGTCACTGAGAAACAGGATTCAAAACATGGGAAGTGCCTAAACCAGGGTTGGGCAACCTTCAGCACACCAGATGGTGTGGACTACATCTTCCATAGTGCTCATAGTAGCCCACAAGAACTGGAGTGACAAAGGTTGCCTACCTCTGGCCTAAGCCATGACCTATGCCCTGAGGACTGAGTTGGGAACTACAGCTCAGAACATCTGTACTTACAAAAGGGATACTGACAAAACGTGGACAGTTGATGTTCCACAAAGAGTTGGGTTTGGTACCACTAATGTAGAATGTATTAAGAAGGACTATAGAGGAAACAAGTATCAGTAGTGACATATAAAATGAGTGACATATATAATGCAATAGGTTTAACTGCAGGTAAAGGCATCCTACAAAAAAAAATCAATATAATTAGAGTTGAGCGGACACCTGGATGTTCTGGTCCGCCAGGTTCGGCTGAACTTCGGCAAAAAGTTTGAGTTCGGGAATCGAACTTGACCCGAACCCGAACCCCATTGAAGTCAATGGGGACCCGAACTTTTGGTCACTAAAATGGCTCTATAAAAGTCCTGGAAAGGGCTATAGGGCTGCAAAAGGAAGTAAAATGTATTGCCTAAGTACTAATATACTTACCCAGTGGAAGAAGAAGAATGTTACACTGTATACAATTTTAAATAAAAAGAATACAAACATGGCCAGGATTCAGCTGTAAGCATTTGCAGCACTTCAAGTAACATACATTCATATAAAATGTAAGTTACTTGGCCAGTCAATATAATGACAAAAATGAATAGGTAGATAACTCCCTAATTCCCACAGTATTAGGGAGCTACCTACTGAAAGGCTGAAAGACCTAAATTGGTCTTTCAACCAAATTTACTAATACTAAGTAAAGATTAAAGAAAAACCTATTGCCCTCACCCCTGAGTGGCAGGTGGGGGCCCTAAATAAGAATGTTGGCCGGGGGACCTATTGTCCTACTGGCCCCCACACCCGAGCAGCGAGTGGGGACCCTAAAAAAAACAACCTATTGTCCTCCCCCCGGTCCCCACCTCTGAAGGGTGGGTGGGGGCCCTAAATTTGAATAAGGGGGGGAACCTATTGTCCTCCCCCCTGGCCCACACCCCTGAGCGGTGAGTGAGGGCCCTAAATACCAATTAAGGGGGACCTAATGTCCTCCCCCTGGCCCCCACCCATGAGCGGTGGGTGGGGGTCCTAAATAAAAATTGGGGGGGACCTAATGTCCTCCCCCCGGCCCCCACCAATGAGCAGTGGATGGGGGCCATAAAGGATAATGGCCCCAAAAAAGCCCCCCCGCAAAAAAAAAAAAACATAATACCCGTCCAACTTAAAATAAAATAAAAAACCTGATGAAAAACAAAAACCTGACGCTAAAAAAATTAATCCATCTTCACCCATGGAGGGCTCCGCGCAGACTGAGCTCTGCAGGGCAGGGAAAGGCTTATAAAGCCTTGCCCCGCCCTGCAATTAGGCTAAGAACACTCTGATTGGTTGGTTTAAGCCAATCAGAGTGCTCTGTGTCATTTTACACAGCGTGGGAAAGTTCTTTGGAATTTGACTCATAACACTCTGATTGGTGGGCTTGAAATCCATCCAATCAGAGTGCCCTGTGTCATTTTACACAGTGTGGGAAAGTAAGAAGGGGGCCGGGGGAAGGACAGTAGGGTCCCCCCCACATTCTTATTTATGGTCCCCACCCACCGCTCAGGTGAAATGGAGAAACTGTTCTCATTCTGTTAGGACGCAATTTGGCAGTTTTGTCAAACGCTTGTTGATTGGCTGCCCTGCAGCTTTTCAAAGCGCTCCATTAAATCACCGAACACCGAACTCGAAACGAACTGTTACTGAAATGTCCGGGTTCGGGGTCCAAAAATCGTAATGTTCGGTACGAACCCGAACTTTACAGTTTGGGTTCGCTCAACTCTAAATATAATATAATATTTATCATGACCAGAGCAGTTCAGGGTATTCTCCATATTACCAAGAGAAAAGGCTTCAGTATCAGAGACTTCAGCTAGTTAACATGTCCTGCCTTCTTATATTAGAGCCGCTAATCAAATCAGATCAACATGTTCCTTGCTCACAGGTGTTACTTCAATGCTTATATTTTGTCTGTTGTCTTTTTCCAGAAACTAAATGTGGTCCTTGTTTAAACACAGCTGTTTCAGACTTTGGGTGCAGCCTTTTTATCTTACAGTTCATCTATACTGTTATAGAAACATATAAATATTTTACATACTGTTCATCTAAATTCCTTAAGTCCAGAGACATGTAACTATCAAGCGTAGATAAATACTGGCAGACTTACTATCTAAGTCTTCTTAGTGTTTTTTAAAGGGATACCCTAAGCACCAAAACAACTTTATCTTAATGAAGCGATGTTGGTGTGTAGATCATGCAGTGAAGTCTCACTGCTCAATAATCTACTATTTACAAGTTTAATCTGTTGTCTCTGTGCAGCCCTAGCCACACCTATCATGGCTGTAACTTACACACAGCCTCCTTGAAAAAAATGTTTAATTTCCTATCAGATCGTACAGCGCTGTGTGTTTACACCAATCAGTAAATTTAACTTTATTCACACAAATAAGGCTGTTGCTGGCTGTATCAGGCTATTAATAGAATAAGAGATAAGAAATTTAACACACTGTGCAGTAAAGGAAGTATAAAAATTAGATATTTATTTTCAGGAAATGTGTAGAGAGGATGTGCATGTCACATGTAGGGGGGTTGTAGCAAGTGCTGCATGAACAAAGTATCACGGGTGGTGAGCCGAAGACCGGGACCCCTGTATGCCTGATGATGATAATGATAGGAGTCTCAGCATGGAAATAGACAATCAGGGTCTGGTGTAGGGTAACCACACGCCCCCTGGTGTTGAGCACCAGGGTTTGTGCAGCCACATACCAGAGCCCTGATGCAGCTACAGCGGATGCCATGAGCTGATATTAAGCAGATATGTATCCAGTACTAGAAATAATGAGACTAGAGTAGGCACCAAACAAGAAAACAAGACAAGACTAGAAGAACCCAGAACCAGAGCAGGAAAGAAAGCAGAACCCAGGACATGTACACAATATACGAGGGAAACATGGACAGGACTGTACATGAACTGGGAATACAAGACAAAATAAAACAAGACAAGAGATACAAGGCAAAACAAGAGGAGACATAACTAAGTACTATATATGTAATAAACATAGGAGATTTAGACATACATAAATGACCAAGATGTATGCAGCCACCACTGCGCCAAAGTACTCCAATTACGGTGGGTCCTAACTGTCTAGTTATGCATGAATAAAAAACCAACAATAAAACACACACAGTACTTACCTGCAAAGAAAGGAGCAGAGGAAATGAAACCATTGCTTGCAGGACCAGACTGAAACAAAAAAGGATTCATGGCAAAGGAATGGGTGTGGCAACAAAAAACAAACATTTAACCCCTTAAGGACTGAGCCAAATGTACACGTTGTGATCAAAACAAAATGTAAACAAAAACTTTAATTTGCGCTACATGTCTGTCCAACCGTAATTCACCTCTTTCATAGTAAATGCACCCACCCTTATTATATATCATTTTATTCAGGGGAAACGGGGCTTTCATTTAATATCAAATATTTAGGTATAAAACATAATTAAATATGAATAAAATTTTAAAAAATGGGAGAAAATAAGAATTTTTAAAAAATGTTTAGTTCTACGTTACACTCTAACTGTGAATGTCATAATACTGTTTGATTTTACTGCAATAAAATACACATATTTGTATTCAGCGATGTCTCACGTGTAAGACAGTACCCCCTATGTACAGGTTTTATGGTGTTTTGGGAAGTTACAGGGTCAAATATAGCACGTTACATATTTCAGTTTTTTCACATTGAAATTCGCCAGATTGATTACGTTGTCTTTGAGACTGTATGGTAGCCCAGGAATAAGAATCACCCCCATGATGGCATACCATCTGCAAAAGTATACAAACCCAAGGTATTGCAAATGGGGTATGACCAGTCTTTTTTAGTAGCCACTTGGTCACAAACACTGGCCAAAATTAGTGTTAATATTTGAAAATGCAAAAAACTAATTTGAACGTCAATTTTGGCCAGTGTTTGTTTTACATGTATTTCTACATGTATTTTGATATCAATATATATATATTAATTTTAAAATACAGTTAGAATGAATTTACACATATATATATTTTGTATTTATTTATTTTTTATTATTTTTTTAATTAATTTTTTTTTACCTATTTACAGATTTATTTATTTTATATTATAAGTATATATATAATGAAAATTATATATATATTTAATCAATATCATTGTACGTGTATTTTGATATTAATATATATTTATAATTATATATATATTAATATTAAAATACACTTAGACGGTGTATGTGTATGTGTGTATATGTGTATATAAATACTTAGATCATATATAATAAATATATTTATGATCTAAGTATATATTATTTATTTTTACACTGATTTAAACAGTTTTTTTTTATTTTCAGACAGCAGGAGGGGGTACCTGTAATTACAGGCACTCCCCCTGCTGGCAATGCCGTCCTTAAGGGGTTAAAGGAATCCAGGAGACTGGGAATTCCAGGATCAGAATACAGGAATGAACCCAGAAAACCCAGCATAAAGAAAACCAGACATAGAATAAAAAAAACAGACAAACCAAGAAAAACTAAACAAGAATTATAAACAGAATACTGGATATCACAAGCCAAGACAGAAATGATCAGCAACAGGAGCAGGATGTGACACAAAATCATTAAACTCCTAAATGGCAGATAATTGATCAGTGAGAATGCATTGGCATGAGCTGTCAATCAAAACCACATAAGTAAGCTAAAGTTATTTTGGTACCTAGAGCAGAGGCAGAACTACCATGCGCTCTGAGGACCCATCAGATGGCCCATGCACTTAGTGCCACCCAATGGTGTTGGTGAACAGGGGGCCATTGATGTGCTATAGCCCTTTAACAGCACGATCAGGCTCCTGTATTATTAACGATGCCGGGAGAAAGTGAGAGCAAATACACCCCTGCATTCAAACACAAACATTACATATATATACACCAATACATGCACACACACACACATACTCCATAAAAAACATAATTAAATTCAAACACAGAAATACAACCTCACAAGGTATGGGAAATCCCCAACTAGCATAGCATCATGTGTGTTGTACTACAGATAGAGATTTACCTTTTGGCCACTCTTGCGCTAGAGGGAAGCCACAAAAAATGTCTTGCACCAGTTCCCTCTCTATATTATTTCCACTGCTGCCCTTAATTATCTCTTTAATTGTAGTGAACATTCTAACGGCACAATATTCATTTGTCACACTTTGAGTCACACTTGTGTGTCTCTTCCCCCCTCCCAACCCCTCTGTGTCTCTTTGTGTCCCCCATCTCCTTTGTGGTTTCTCCCCCATCTCGTGTAGCGTGGCCAAGCCAGAATTGTGGAAGAGGAGCTTTAGTATCCTCTCCCCGGTCTGCCTGGAAGCAGTTTGGTGCTCCCTGAGTGCACTTCTTGTAAGACTGGGTAGGGGAAACAGGAGCTTTTCTACCTCTGTCCACGCTCAGCCATGCTACATGCTGTGTAGGGGAGTGATGTGTAGGGGAGTGATGTGCAGTAGGGGTAGGGGAGTGATGTGCAGTGCACTCCCCTCATGCCATTCAAACTGATCCTGTGTCCCCTGGGCCAGCGCGCCTTAAGGAGGCTGTCTGTGCCACCTTATGGTAGAGCCAGCCAAGGAAGTAGACCCAGGCAACAGGGCACACGTAGTTTTCCAAGCTATACCATACATTTTAAAGTTTGGATCAGCATGACATTTCTTCATATATTTTAATTTTGATAAAGCAGTCTCAAACCATTTTGTAGAGTGGGCATAACAGTGGATCTCTATAGAGTGGTGATGGAAAACTTCAATGCTGCCCTAATGTGTAAGATAATTTTCTTTGTGGTTCCTTTAACTGTGTCCAGTGATATATAAAATAATTATATTTCAGGGAAGAATGGAAGAGTTACAGCTGTAAATGTGCTTATAACAACAAGTATGAAGGACCAAAACGTAAGGAGTGCCATAGAAGCCTAAAATATACAGAGCAGAACACCACTGTATTTACACAGAACATCCGTCTTCACATAGAATATTCCATTAGTGCATCGTATACAATGATAACTAGCTGTTCTAGGCAATGGGATTCCAGAACCTTGAAGTATTTATAAAAGACACTATGAACCCAGAGCTAACATTTGGTTTAGCATCTGGTTACATGACAGTATGATATATTTTATTGTATAAATGTCAAAAATCAAAAAAATATGTATATTTTTTTATAAACAGTAATGTCCTCATTTTTTTTCTCAAATCTAAAATATACTTATGACTAAACTAAAAGTAACAAAATAATATATTAAAGAAAAAAAGTTGCTCAATAATTTTATTAAAAATAGGTCTTTTCCCAAATGAGCATGATATGTGTACATTTTGCAATTTGGCTTTCGGTTTCATTCCAATTCACTGTTTAGTAAATAAACCCCAATGGATTTTCTCTGCTCCGTAGATCTGGAGAAGGCTGTAGAGTAACATTACAGAACCAGCCAGACTTAAGATGTTTATAGATGTTATGGCTTCAGTTCTCTACATAATTATTATGGAACACACCAACAAACAGAGTCTCCGTACAGCAGACCTATCAGAGAGGACGATGAGGTAATGTCTGCCCTAGATGTTACAGACAGACCCAAATTCGTTAAGAGTTGAACTTTCTAATCACTGTTGTGGAAAACAAACTATTCATTTCCTCAACGTACTTACACTGAATACCATGTTTGTTTTGTCTATAAGTAACAATCTGATTTTAGCTGCATTCTATTTATCTTAACTGAAACATTTTTCACATTTTATATACATTTGTTTACTAAGTCTGTCCAAAGAGTATATAATTAGTTACTGGTCCAAAACAGTGTGTCATATTGGAGACAGCCATAACAAATAATTATCTCAGGCTGTAGCCTTTTCAAAAGGACAACCCCACCAAAACCTATTATATACTCTGGTATTTTGTCGTCCTATATACATCTATACCGGTATATTTATTTATTTTTGTTATTTTTTATTTTTTTTTGTTTGTTTGTTTGTTTTGAAACATCTATATCTGTCAAAATGTATATTTATTTTAACCTTATTCAATGTTTGAAATATTCTTTTTTTTGCACTATATTTACAATTTCTTACTCTTTCTGGATTACTCTATGCCCTATATAACAGCAAAGTGTTACTTTTATTCGTTTACTATTTACAGAATGAGATGCTTGAGTCAGCTGGACTGGATGGAGACATTTATCCAAAAAGGAGAGAGATCGACCAATAGGAATCAAGCTCCCAAGACTTACTTCATTTTTCTGATTGTTGACTGTACATGATTTCTGTTCCTCTAAAGTGTGAAGTTCTCAGACTGAGTTTGATTACCCAACAGAAAGCTCCATGAAAATAACAAAAATGCAAAAAACAAAATAATTTTTTTTCAAAGACACATAAATATATACAAATATAAAGAGGTACATAGAATGGCAAAATAAACCAAGTGGGCAAGCAGGAAAAGCTGGTAAATGGTCCTTCCCCAAAACATGAGTTATGGTCCCGAATGACCCCTATTACCTAGTTGTCTATACCAATGTCCCTCTCTTTCTCCAACTTGTGTGTGAGTGGTGAGGTAAAATTAATAATCCGGTAGTTCTCCACCTGCAGGTTGTCATTTAATAAAATGTACACTGGTGGAAACAAAATCACTGGTCCCTATACTCAACAGGGTCAGTGGGCTCAAGCTTCCTGTTCCAACAAAGGGATCCCAATTGAGGAAAAGGAGATGTCAAGTCCCTTTTTTAAAACTCTAGATCAGGGGAGCCCAAAAGGTAGATCCCTATACGTTGCAGAACTACAAATTCCATGATGCTCTGCATATAAAACCCCCATGATGCTTTGCATATCTTTAGAATGGCATGAAAGCTGTAGTTTTAAAACATTTAGGGATCTACATTTTGGGCACCCGTGGTGTAAATAATAAACTTTTTTTATTATTCTAAATTACAATTAGAGCATTTATAGATAAAAAATAGTATGGCTGGTCTTATATGCATGGTATTCAATAATGTCTTGCAATCGAGATTCAATTCTAAGTTAACTACTAAATAACAATGCTGATTCTATCTGGTATAAGGCTTTGATGTAATACCCAACTCATATTCTCTGTTTTTGTTGCAATGCATTTGCTTAACCTAAGCACAAGTTAAAACGGTAATACAGATGTGGACCCCGTGCTCACTGTGCCTAGAGGGGTATCAGCTAAACCTCACTGACAAGGCTTAAAAAAGTCTGAAACTATTGTCTGGGGTTGCTGTGTCTCTTGTACAGATGGAATTTGCCAGCATTTTGGATCTGGACTGGACCTTAGTGTGGATTTACCGAAGGGCAAGCTATTGTGTTTCTCTAAGGTTTTGCCATTTCTCAGAGATCTCATATTCTCTGTTTTTGTTGCAATACCCAATAAAAGGTGAAAAAAAATAAAAATACATATTTTTTGCACTTTCTCACAGGTTGAGAACCACTTCCCCTCTCAAACCAGGTTGTGTGTGAGATATCTCACCCGATCTATGAAATCCCACACACGAGTAGGAGGATTACAGAGAATACGCTGCATTGTTCTGAAATAAGTTGGTTGTTCGAATACACACAAACATTCACAGAATCACATTTGCAAAAAAAATATTCAATGACAGCCACTTGTAAAGTTAATGGCCTCCTCTAAAAACACTTGAGATTCAGATGCACATATGGAAGTGTAGGTGGCTCGATAGTTCCAAAAATTATTTATCCAGCGGCATACAAAACATCTGGATGAATATTTGCATAATACCGAATGTCTAAATTTTAGGTTTCTTTCAGATCTGATCAGTCCAGAGGAGATATTAAGGGTATTTACTAAAGTAAGAATTGTCACGACTTCAGAGTGAGCTAAAAGTGAATTTCGCATTTAAGGCAATGATGACTGAACTGATAGCATAGCTTGCAAGAATAAATTCCAAGAATAAAATGTGTTGCCAAATATCACCTCTCTGATTCTATTAATATGGCTGTGCTGATATATGAAGAGTTTTAATTAGAAAGACATGGGAACA